>LR738709.1:304092737-304297116 GCA_902687465.1 Secale cereale
AAGCTACTACTCATAGGGTGGTCATCTGAAAATATTGATCGGCGGAAGATTCCATGATGTCTGCTCCAGCTTCATCTTAATAGTCATCGTCTTCACTGTCATCGGGGTCTGAATCCGTGTCGTCGATGATAATGTAATCTTTAGGACAAATCTCCTTGGGTTCTTCTTCCTCTTCCTCACCTCTAGGTGCTGGATCTCCCATGAATACTCCTAGCTTCCTTGTCAAATCATCATTCTTCTCCACTAGTATCAACATCTCATCCTCGTATCCGTCACGAGTAGACTTAAGGTCTTCTTCTAGCTCCAAATTCCTGTTTAGTGCCTTCTTCAATTCTATCATCCCAGCGCACATCTGGTGCTCCTGTCGTCAAATGTGCTGGTTCAACTGCTAGATGAACGCTGCAATGGACCTATCCTTCCGGGCGCTGATCATGTCCCAACGCTCATCTCGGCGTCCACAAATCTGGTAGATGGTGTCCTTCAGCTCCTGCTTGTAGACTTCTCCGATCCTTCCCATGGTGATGTGGGCTGCCATACTCTTGCCTAGGCTCCAGGTTGGTGCATCAAAAGAAACTCTATTGGCTCAGTGGATGGTGCGAAGGTTCTTCCGGGAATTTGAACTTGAATGCTCCATCGCTCCTCTTCTGGTAAAGTGGCGGTGTAGGTCCCGGTAAAGCTTGGTATTCCTATGTTCAGGTACATAGTGACTTCCTTCAAGTGTCGTTCAAAAGGTGTGTCTTCATCCGGTTGAGTGAACTTGTTCTTTGGGTCCACCATCCTAAGGAAGTAGAAAATGGAGAGAAGTCAGAAATGAGTAGAGAAGAGTGACCTAGGGTTTGTCTTATTGGTCGTGTCCTACAATCAGCGTGTGCTCTGATACCATCTTGTAGCGACCACGAGCCGAATGGACTGAAGTCTCTGTGTTTCAGTGTCATCCCTGGATCGGTAATGCTGACACACACAGTACTTGAAGGATTTATAACAGAGTGGCAATCACACACTTATTACATCGAATGTCTCCAATGAGAACTTATTAATAAATCTATGGCTTAAGGCCATCTAACAAAATAAAAACGGAAGGCTTGGAAGATAAGTGAATCCATCAACTCCAACGGCATAGCTGAGTGCATGACAAACGACCTAGAACGTCTTATTCCTCATCTGAAAAGTCTGCAACGTAATATGTTGCAGCCCGAAAACGGGTCAGCACATGGAATATGCTGGCAAGATAACACAGAAGATACAAGTAACAAAAATAAAAGCTACACTATATGCATATTTGGCTGGTGGAGGCTCTAAGTTTAAAGTTTTTGCGTAAAGCCAATTTTTCCCTACAACAAAGGAATAAATTTTATTTTAACTATCATGGTAGTTGAAACATCACTGAGAAGGTACCTCCAACTCAATCCCAATTAAAGTAATCATTACCCAAGAAATTAAATTATACAGTGATGAGATCAACCAATAATTCAAGTACCAGATACTCAAGATGTCCATAACCGGGGACACGGCTAATCATGATCAGTTTGCACACTCTGCAGAGGTTTGTGCACTTTTCACACAAGACTCGATCGCCTCCGTTTGGTTTCTCGCACTGCATGGTGTTTGAGAAACGGATGACCGAGACACAGTCTTTCCGAAGAGGTCCCCTTAACCAGATAGATAGGCCGGTACACGTACAATCCCTCTACATCTGCTAGCCCATCATGGAAAGGTTTCCCACAACTTACTCAACTACGCCAGAGCCCATAATGGCATTGTGGCTGCACACGGAAGTTTCTAGCATGCATAGTTTTATGATCCCTTTGAGCCTGGGTGGCATTCCATAGGAAAAATCACACGGAACCCCGGGATTTCCTAGGACAACACTGGATTCTCCAGGGGCCCTGCAACCAATCCACCCAGATGTGTATTCAAGTAGCCACCTTAAGTTGAATCCTCAATTAACAACTCACATCTGTAATGGATTTCACTCAAACCCAAACCACGTCTACGAGCATAGCATAACAACCTAAGCAAACGTAGAAGTAACTCCCAAGGGTTTGAAAATAATGCAGGTAATAGGTTCTACCACAAACTACTTCCCAGTCCCACAAGTTAAGAGATCCTACTCATGCAATGTGTGGGGGTTTGATCTAATGCATAAAACTGGGTAATAAAAGGGTATGATCAAAGTGTTACTTGCCTTGCTAACGATTCGCAAAACCTAGAGACTCGTAGTAGCACGCTTCACAGTCCGGGTATTCTATCGCAAGCAAACAATAGCATACATAAGCAAACAAACAATGAAGCGCAAACCAAACTCCAAAAGATAAGATCTAACCAGAAAGTTCAACTTAAGAACTCCGGTTTGCAAAAAGAATCAAATCGAAAGAAACAACGAAACTCAAACTGCGAAAGAAACGAGCTCCGGTTACTAATTAATCTAAAGTCAAATTTTACAGTAGTCAAAACTTTGTTCAAGTTGTTTAAACGGAAAGGGGGCATCGAGACGAAGATCTGGGATTTTGAATCACCTGATTCCGACTCTCGAGCGAAAAGAAAAACGAAAAACAAGACTAGGGCAGAAATCGCGATCGAAATAATTGCGGATAAATACCCCAAAATAGAAACTAACGAACAGGCTAACGAATGAACGTTCGCTATCTGCAGCTAACGGACAAACAATGTTCGTTAAAACGAATGTACGGACGAACGTCCGCTAAATAACTAAACCGGAAAAAAACCGATCTAACCTAAAAAACGAATCTAGGGTTTCTCCAAAAAAAACCGATCGGTTTCTAAAGAAAAACCGACGGCGGCGGATGACTACCTCGACGGCGGCGGCGGCTCCGGAGACTCTGGCGGCGGCGGCGGCGGGTCCGACGGGCGACGCGGCGGCGAGTGGCTGCGACGGCGTGCGGCGGCGGCGGCGCTAGGTCAGGGGCGGCGCAGGCGGGTTGGGGCGGCTTCACGGGCCGGGGCGGCGGCTTATAAAGGCCCCAGGCCAGAGGAGTCCTGGCCGAATACGGCCCAAAGGCGGTTTCTTTTTTTTTAAAGCGAGTCGTGACGTAGAAAAACTAACAAAAGATCTACTAAACGGACTCCAATATTCCCGAAATAAATTTTCACCGTCCTCTAATAATATTCAGTACAAAGTGAACATTTTTCCCGGACCTAAATGCAATTTTGAAAAACGCGCATTTTTCCTATGCAAATAAAATCGCAAGTAAGTCTAGAAAATTACCAAAAGTGATTTAAACATTTTTCCTCCAATATTTCTGTTATTTTGGAGAAGTCATATTATCCCCGCTCATATATTTTATTTAGAAATATTTTTAGGAGAGAAAAATAATTAAAACCAACACTGTCCTCGTACCGGTATTCGACTAAACTCAAATACGAAAACGGTAGAATTCCCAACTCTCTCCGTAGGTCCTTGAGTTGCTTAGAATTTCGAGGATCGTCACAAACAAAAATGCAAAGAAACATGCAATGCAATATGATCTATGTATAATATTCCAAATTGAAAATTTGGGATGTTACAGCGTCCATCTTCGTCCACTACACCTTGACACGGGCAAAGGCCATCCGCGCACCTTCGATGCAGACCGGCCGCTTCACGGCATTAAGCCGGGGGCAGGCACTGATCAGCCGCCTCACGAGCCCAAAGTAGCTGCGGGGTATGGGCTCGGCAGGCCACAGACGAATTATAAAATCCCTCATGGATAATCCAGCCACCCTATGCAGTTCGGACAACTGCTTTAGCTGATCGCCGAGGGGTATAGGATGCTCAGGCGCAAGGTACTGCGACCAGAACATTTTTTTGCTGAGCTCCCCTCTTCGGCTCGGAAGAAGTCCGCAGCATCGGCAACACTCCGGGGCAGGTCCGCAAACGCTCCTGGGGAACTCCAAATCCGGGTCAGTAAAATGTATTTCTTCCTCACAAATTTGCTCTGCTTATTAAAAGCCTTACCAGCCGCAATTTGCCTCGCCTCCTGGATCTCCTGGCAGGCGTTTTGAGCTTCAGTCCGAGCCTCCTGAGCATTTTTGAGAGCCTTAGCAAGTTCGGAATTTTGATCTGACACTTTGCGCTCTAAGGACTCACATTTTCTTATAGCATCCTTGAGCTCTTGCTGGACTTCCTCCACCCTTGACTCATGCTTTAGGCGGGTGGCTCGTTCCTCCTCCGCCTCCTTTTTGGCCTCAGCCAGTGCGCTCTTGAGGGTCTCAACCTCAAACGTGTCAGCTGTGAGCAGAGTTGTAACACTCCTTCAGATAACAAATTATTGCTGCTATTATTTCAGACACATTGTTCGTATTGCATACCTTGCTGTTCAGACAACTTCAGCCTCAGCTCAGACGCTTCGGTGGCATGTGAAGCTGACGCCTGCATCGCAGCCTGTTTGATTCAAATAGATATGTCTGTTAATCTCCTGTACGAGTACTTAGATCCTTTGCTAGGCCTTTCTTCGCGAACACCGAACAGAGTCTCAGGGGCTACTATCTATACACAGACACTTTTTCTTATATAGCCAAAAGGTTTTTTATTACGTACCTCAAAGCCTCTTAGAAGGTTAGTATAAGCCTCATTCAATCCACTTTTGGCGGAATGAACTCTTTCAACCATCATGCCCATAAGGGTAAGATGTTCTTCTACAATGACGTCACTTTGAAGTGCTTCCGTCAAGGTATCCGGCACCTTCGGATTGGCAGAGGTCGTCGATGGAATTTGCGCACTCCTTTCTTTTAAAGGAGGCCGCTCACCTAATTTTGGAGTCGCATGGGTCTCTGGAATACTGTCCGGCTTTGGGCTGAATTGGGCATGTCCCCTATCGCAAATCTTTATCGGGGTCGGCGCCCCCGAGTTTCCGGCAGCAGAGGTATTACCCTCTAGTGCCGCCTCGATGGCTTCCCGCGCTTCTCCCTATCCCGGAATGATCCTTCGGGACAGCACTTTGGCATTATCCGTAGCTTTGGGGGAGGAGGCCAGGGGAGGCGACTCGCTATCCATCACGTTTGGATCCAGCGAATTCCTCAAAGACGAGGATCGCTGGGGGCGGACACGAGCTGGACTGCAGCACGTAATTCAGTACATTACAATCATAAGGCGGAAAGGTATATAAGTACAAATACCTTCAGGGGCACTTACAATCAAGGCCGAGGTCTTCGGTCGTCTTTGGCCACGTATTTTGGGTCTTGAACAACAGTTTCCACATGTCTTCATGCTTCATGCCAAAGAACCACTGCAGGGTCCAGAGACCGGCCGGGTCGAACTCCCACATGCGTTGAGTCCGGCATTGGCAAGGTAGAATACGGCGGAAAAGCATTATCTGGATCATGCTAGAGAGACTCGTATTCTTGTCTACCATATTCTTGATGCATTTCTGTAGCATCATCACCTCATCGGATGACGCCCAGTCTAGGCCCTTGTTGAGCCAGGATGTCAGCCGCAGGGGAGGCCCGGACTTGAATTCGGGGGGAGCGGCCCATGTGGAGTCACGGGGTTCCGTGACGTAGAACCACTCCTATTTCCACCCCTTCACAGTCTCCACGAAGGTGCCTTTGGGCCAAGTAACGTTGGGGGGCTTCCTCACCATGGCGCCGCCACACTCCGCGTGTTGTCCGTCCACCACTTTTGGCTTCACATTGAAAACCTTGAGCCAAAGGCCGAAGTGGGGAGGGATGCGGAGGAATGCCTCACACACGACGATGAACGCCGAGATGTTGAGAAAGGAATTTGGGGCTAGATCATGGAAATCCAGCCCGTAGTAAAACATAAGGCCGCAAACAAAGGGATGGAGGAGAAACCCTAGTCCACGAAGGAAATGAGGAATGAATACTACCCTCTCACGGGGCTCTGGAGTAGGGACGATATGTTTCTTGGCTGGAAGCCGATGGGCGATTTCCTTGGCCAAATACCCCGCTTCCCGAAGCTCCTTGATGCTCTCCTCTGTGATGGAGGAGGGCATCCACTTGCCCTGCGATCCGGATCCAGACATGGCTAGAATGTTTTCTGGGGACAGAGGGAATCGAAACTTGGGTGCTGGAGCTCGAGGGCGGATGGGCTGAGGAAGAAGAAAGGCATGGGAAGAAAAGGTGGATTATTATCCCCTTATAAAGGCCGTGAATATAGAGCGTCCCTCCCACGAGACTTAAAACTTGCCTATTCCCAAGGGGTCATGCGGACGGCGCGGTTGGATTACCCAAGCCCGTATTGATGAGAATCCCGTGATAAGGGGACACGATCTTTGTTTTGACAAGACGTGTCACCGGAGGCTGCGTCTCAAAACGCAAAACGGGAAGTTGAAAAACGATTCGAAATGATGGAAAGGCTAGACGTGATGTCTCGCTAGCAAAATCTGTCAATAAATGCGTATTATGTTTTTTAACTAAGTGTTATACCCTTGTGGTAGTGGGTTGTAACTGTTAAAAAGAGCCGGATATAGTTAATGTTGATCAGCTATTCTGAAATATCCGGAGGAGGAACCCGCCTTGCAATGCCAAAGACAATTTGCGCGCTGGACACATCGTCATTGAAGCCTGGTTTAGGGGCTACCGAGGGAGTCTTGGATTACGTTGTCCTCGGGCGTCCGGGCTACGTAACATGGGCCGGACTAATGGGCCATGAAGATACAAGACGGAAGACTTTCCCCCGTCTCCGGATGGGACTCTCCTTGGCGTGGAAGCCAAGCTGGACGTGCAGATATGAAGATTCCTTTCTCTGTAAACCGACTCTGTACAACCCTAGCCCCCTGTGGTGTCTATATAAACCGGAGGGTTTAGTCCGTTGAGGCAATCATAATCATACAGACTAGACATCTAGGGTTTAGTCATTACGATCTCGAGGTAGATCAACTCTTGTAACCCCTATACTCATCAAAGTCAATCAAGCAGGAAGTAGAGTATTACCTCCATCAAGAGGGCCCGAACCTGGGTAAAACATCATGTCCCCTGCCTCCTGTTACATTCGATCCTTAGACGCACAGTTCGGGACCCCATACCCGAGATCTGCCGGTTTTGACACCGACACTTATCAAACAGGAAAACAAGTTGGAGGAAGTCATCCCGTGAAGAACATCATGACCATGAGAAGACCGCTTGAGCTACTTCACATGGATCTTTTTGGTCCCAATGCTTACAAGAGTCTCGGTGGTAACTCTTTTGGATTGGTCATTGTTGATGATTTTTCAAGATTTATGTGGGTGTTCTTTCTTGATGATAAATCGCAGGTCCAAAAGATCTTCAAGAACTTTGCTAGGAAGGTCCAAAATCAATTTGAAGAGAAGATCAAGAAGGTTCGGAGCGACAACGGAACGGAGTTCAAGAATGCCAATGTGGATGCCTTTCTTGACAAATAAGGGATTCACATGAGTTCTCGGCTACGTACACACCTCAACAAAATGGAGTTGTTGATAGGAAGAACCGGACACTCATCGAAATAGCGAGAATGATGCTTGATGAGTACAAGATGCGAAGTCACTTTTGGGTAGAAGCGGTTGAGACAGCTTGTCATGCTACAAATTGTCTATATCTTTACAAACTTCTCGGCAAGACGGCATACAAGCTTCTCACTGGTAACAAACCCCAAGTTGGATACTTTCAAGTACTTGGATCAAAGTGCTACATCCTTGACAAGCATCATCGTTCAAAATTTGCCCCTAAATCTCATGAAGGTTTTCTAGTCGGTTATGGCTCAAACTCTCACACTTACCGTGTCTACAACAATTTCACCCGAAAGGTTGAAGAGACGGTAGATGTGAAGTTTGATGAATCTAATGGCTCGCAAGTAAATCAATTGCCAATTGATGTAGGAGACAAAGACCCTTCGGAGGCAATACAAGACTTGTCTATTGACAAGATTCGCCCAACGAAGGTGAAGGAGAATACTTCGTCCATTCAAATGGAAGCCTCATCTTCACGACAAGATGAACCACAAGTTGACCTGGAGGCATCCACAAGTGGGACATGCCATGACGAAGGAAACGAGGAAGTACTTCAAGATGAACCTCATCGTCCTCCTTCTCCACCTCCACAAAGGGACATCAACATCAACAACAATGAAGAAGGACAAGAAGAAGAAGATGAAGATGAAGATGACGTTCCATCCCGACCCAAGCAAAAGTTTTCACGAGTTAAAGCTAGAATTTCTAGAGATCATCCCGTAGAGCAAATATACGATGATATTCAAACTGGGAGAATCACTCGCTCTAAATCTCGCTTAGCTAACTTATGTGAACATTACTCCTTCATATGTAACCTTGAACCCATGAAGGTTGAAGATTCCCTTGATGATCCGGATTTGGTGAACGCTATGCACAATGAACTACATAACTTCGAGAGAAACCAAGTTTGGACATTGGTTGAGAAGCCAGACAACAACCAAAACATCATTGGTACAAATTGGGTGTTTCACAATAAGCAAGATGAAGATGGACAAGTTGTACGCAACAAGGCCCATCTCATCGCCCAAGGCTAAACTCAAGTCGAAGGTATGGACTATGGTGAGACATATGCCCGAGTTACTAGACTTGAGTCCATACGCATCTTACTTGCTTATGCAAATCATCATGATATCACTTTATACCAAATGGACATTAAAAGTGCTTTTATCAATGGTGAAATTGAGGAGGAAGTTTATGTTAAACAACCTCCCGGCTTTGTTAATCCCAAGAAACCTAATCGTGTTTACAAACTTCACAAAGCTCTTTATGTTCTTAAACAAGCTCCTAGAGCATGGTATAAATGCTTGACCAAGTTCCTTATTGGAAAAGGCTTTGAAATCGGGAAAATGGATTCCACACTTTTTACTAAAAGGGTTAATGGTGAAATATTTGTGTGCCAAATTTATGTTGATGATATCATATTTGGTTTTACTAACCCCCATTTTAGTGAAAGGTTTGGAAAGCTAATGTCGGAAAAATTCAAGATGTCTATGATGAGTGAACTCAAGTTCTTTCTTGGGTTGCAAATCAAGCAAACTAAGGAGGGTACCTTTATTTCTCAAACAAAATATACCAAGGACTTGTTCAAGAAGTTCAACATGCAAGAATGCAAAGGTATGACTACACCCATGCCTACTAGTGGACATCTTGACTTGACAAATGATGGTGAACCAGTTGACCAAAAGGTTTACAGTTCTATGATTGATTCATTGTTATATCTATGTGCCTCCCGTCCCGACATTATGCTGAGTGTATGCATGTGTGCACGATATCAAGCGGCCCACAAAGAATGTCATCTTAAGGCAGTGAAAAGGATAGTGAGATACTTAATTCACACACCAAACTTTGGCATTTTGGTATCCTAAGAGGTCTTCTTTCGATCTTGTTGCCTACTCCGATTCAGACTATGCCGGAGACAAGGTTGATAGAAAGTCCACTTCAGGTACTTGTCAATTTCTTGGTAGATCCCTTGTATCTTGGTCCTCCAAGAAACAAAAATCGGTATCCTTATCCACCGCCAAAGCGGAATACATTGCCGTAGGTTCATGTTGTTCTCAATTACTTTGGATGACCCAAACTCTTAAAGATTATGGGATATATGTGAAACATGTTCCGTTACTTTGTGATAATGAAAGTGCTATTAAAATTGCTCACAATCTCGTGCAACATTCTCGAATTGATGTTCGTCAACATTTCATTCGAGATCATGTTGCTAAAGGAGACATCAATCTTAAACATGTTCGTACCGATAAGCAATTAGCAGATATATTTACAAAACCACTTGATGAGAAAGTGTTTTGCAGGTTGAGAGGTGAATTGAACATTATTGATGCCTCAAACTTGGAGTAAGAACTCTTTTCTGGGTACATGCGAGGCAAAAGCCTTTGACTAATCCTTGATATTTCTCTTATGATGATCATATGTCTTGGATCTATTTGCACCCTTGCATGCTATCTAACCCTTGTAGGTACTTGGATGAATTCAAAATACATGAGATTGCAACTCACTCATATCCTAAGCCATCTCTACATCACCAAGTCTCTACCATATGGTGGTTGAAGTCAAGGAAGCATGAATCCTTTCAACATATCCTTTGACAATTTCTCTATATCAAATTTCATTTGGTATCAAATTTTCATGATTGTCATTTTGGAAACACAAGTGCTCTTCCTTGCAAATCTAACCAATGTAGGAAGCTGAACTCAAATATCTAGATGAGCTCCCAACTCTTGATGAACTACATCAACCTTGAGCATCCCATACAAGTTCAACTACATGATCAAGACAAACACCACCACTCAAGGTATGTTATTCCATCTTAGAGAAGCTTTACCCCAAGATATGAGGTCAAAGAAACTCAACAAGATGTGAATACATCAAAATGCTTAAACGAAAAATGGCAACCCCATTTTGAGCTTAAACGATGCGTATGACCCATGATCAAGTGCTCTCACTTGACTCCTAAGTCAATATACTCTAACATAGGTGACACTGTCGCCGACCAATTCTAGATGAAGTTCTCTAATGTTTCTTTGTGCTCTTGCATTTGTCTTTTGCATGCTTGTTTCCTTATAAAACTTCTTCTAGATTTATTTTATTCTCTATGCATCCAATTCATTGCAAATCTTTTAGTTAATTCCTTGCAAATCTTTGTGAGGTCTTACTTGCCTAGTGAGCTGAGTTGACAATTGTTCTCTCTGTGTTGAACTCGGACACACCGGTTTGTATCTTTCGGTGAAACCGAACCACCTCGGTGCCACCAAAGAAAACAACTCGATGTCACCGATTTCACTGTTGAGAAGACACTTTGCCTTTTGCATCTTGCGTATTTGTTCGAGCTCAACTCAATGATACTTGACCTCTGAAAGCATCACATTCTACATGTTGCTTTGTACTGTGACTCAAGGACCAAACCTACTTACTTATACTCCAGAAGTGCCATTCTTGGAAATTGATGTCAAAGGGGGAGAGAGAGAGAGATCACATCAAAGCTTACTCACACCTAAGGGAGAGAGAAATTTCTTTGTCCTCCCATATGCTTGGTATTAAAAGAGGAGAGAAGTCACATGTCTTCTAGAGGGGAAAGACATGTTAGTATTTGTTATGATTATTTGTCTTGCTCTAATTTTCCTTCTCTATCTTCTCCCATTATCACATATAAGATTCAGGGGGAGAAAGACTCCTAAGGGAAGAAAATCTTCGAATTCATTGCATATCTTTCTGGGGACATGTCTATATTCAATAGAGTACCATGTACTCACTCACTACATGTCATTCCAATCTTGGTACTCTTGTGGTTTGTATAACCTTGTTTACTCAGGTGCATCTCTTCCAAAGCTAGCTCAAGACCTCAAGGTAAGTATATGCATCACACTCATGTGCATGATGATCTCTTGTTGATGTACATATTGTTTACAAGGACTCCTAAACATGAAGGTACATTTCCAATATCCATTTGCTCTGATGCATACAGCCAAGATACATGTAATTCATTGCTTACTCTGACATGCTTATGCATTCACATGCATCTATATTCTATATTCACATGACTGCATACATGTAGGGGGAGCCTATGATTGTTACATGTCTTTCCAAAGCTTTGCTTGCTTTTCTCTATATCTTTATCTAAAGCTTTGATGAATGTTGTCATCAATTACCACAAAGGGGGAGATTGAAAGCACAAGTGCTCCCTGGGTGATTTTGGTAATTAATGTCAACATATCTCTTGTTGGACTAATACCTTTACCAAGTATATTTCAGATGTGTTCAACAGTGGTGTGGCATGGACAAGAGGATGTGGAACCCCTTCAAGATGCTAAGGATAGAAGATTGGCAAAAGCTCAAAAGCTCAAGACTCTTCAGTTTCATTTTAGTGATCGAAGATCACATTGAGCCCATAGGAAAAGCCAATACTATTAAAAGGGGATGTTGTGTTGCTTAATGGCTTGTTTGCTCAAAGTGCTTAGTGATATGCTCCAAAAGCCCTCAACCACTTTCTCACATCCACATATGTCCTAAACCAAAAGTAAAACTCATCCCTACCGATTTGATCTATCCAGCGCCACCGAGTTCACTTGACAAAGCCACTGCCAAAACCCTAATCAGTTCGGTCTCACCGATAGGGATCTCGGTCTCACCGAGATGGGATTGGAAACTCTCTGTTTCCTATTTGAAACATTTCGGTCCAACCAAGATGTGAGAATCGGTCTCACTGAGTTTGCAATGCAAACTCTCTATTTCCCTTTCGTAACATTTCGGTCTCACCGAAATGAGGGAATCGGTCCCACCGAGTTTGCGTGACCAACTCTCTTTTTGCCTATTACAGCGATCGGTCTCACCGAGTTGATGTGATCGGTCTCACCGAGATTACGTTATGTCCTAAACCTAATGAAATCGGTCCCACCAAGTTGATCATATCGGTTCCACTAAAAGGCCTAACGTTCACATTTTGAACTGCATCGGTCCGACCGAGTTTCATGATTCGGTCCCACCGAGTTTGGTGAATTGTGTGTAATGGTTAGATTTTGTGTCGAGGCTATATATACCCCTTTCACCCACTCTTTATTCGTGGAGAGAGCCATCAGAACAAGCCTACACCTCCATTACTCCTTTTCTGAGAGAGAACCACCTACTCATGTGTTGAGACAAAGATATTCCAATCCTACCATATGAATCTTAATCTCTAGGCTTCCCAAGTTGTTTTCCACTCAAATCTTCTTTCCACCATATATCCATATCTGTGAGAGAGAGTTGAGTGTCGTGGAGACTGTCATTTGAAGCACAAGAGCAAGGATTTCATCATCAACACACCATCTATTACCTTTTGGAGAGTGTTGTCTCCTAGATTGGTTAGGTGTAACTTGGGAGCCTCCGACAAGATTGTGGAGTTGAACCAAGGAGTTTGTAAGGGCAAGGAGATCGCCTACTTCATGAAGATCTACCCTAGTGAGGCAAGTCCTTCATGGGCGATGGCCATGGTGGGATAGACAAGGTAGCTTCTTCGTGGACCCTTCGTGGGTGGAGCCCTCCGTGGACTCGCGCAGCCGTTACCCTTCGTGGGTTGAAGTATCCATCAATGTGGATGTACGATAGCACCACCTATCGGAACCACGCCGAAAACATTTGTGTATCCAATTGCGTTTGCACACTCCAATCCCATCCCTTTACTTTGTTGCAACTTGCACGCTTTATTTTCCGCTGCTCATACACTCTTGGCATGCTTGCTTGAAATGTATTGTGAACGTTTGAAATTATGCTAAAAACTCCACCTCAACTCAAAGATCATAAAAACTGCTACTTTTCTTGTTGAGTGTCTAATCACCCCCCTCTAGACACCTCTTCTTCTATCCTCTGAGAGGAGAAGAGGGAAAGTGTGTATGTGGTAGGCATGCCTGACTAGAGAGGTATACTGATTGATGTGTGTCGAAAAGAAGGACCCGAGGACACCTATAAAGACAGTGGCAGAATGACCTAAGGAATAATTAACGAATGAGTGCAATCTAGAGAATGCTGAGGGAGGGAGGGGGTGTGTGTGCATGCACCAGAAACTAAGTGGTAGCTATATAGATAAGAGGAGTGTATGGGTGTACATGGCTAAAAGAAATCATACCTTGTAAAAGTGGATTCAAATATTTGAATAATAGACCATGGTGTTTTAAACCCATGCACACGTGAATGTATTAGTGATATGCGTCGTGTGGTTTTGAACATGCTATGCTATATACACACATATATATCGAACAATCTCACATTTCATTTAAAATTCAGATACCGATGGCAGGCATGGTGTGACCACATTACATCCATGCACACCACGTTTTGAATTTGTGCTAATGCGCGGCTTTTGCAGCTCACATCTAAATACTTGTAGTTGTGGGGGGGGGGGCACCATGCATAAATTGTGTCATACACACACTATACATATGAAACATGTTTTAGATTATGGAGATCTAGCTAGAACCTGAAATGTACTATTATTTGAAATCATTATAAAGTGTATTCAAAATACTGAATTCAAGTTTAATGGTACAACTAGTTGATATCTAACCTAACAATAACCATGTTGTCTATTACCAAAATAATATACAAATGATGGTTTAACTTGACAACAATCATGATTGTAGATCTTATTCAAATAGAGAAATGAATTCAAATTTAGTTCACATTGCAGCCGGTAGTATATATTTGGAATGCCCTAAAATGTTCATTCGAGTAGGTTACATGCATTACACAAACATAAAATGGATTCAAAGCATTGTATGGCATTTGTAGTAATTCCTACAGCAAAACGGGACAAGACACTCTCTTGTGTTGAGTGAATTGATTTGGTAGCGTATCGTTCTCCTAAATATTAACACGCGCCTTGTTATCCTGAAATTTGAGGCTATCTCATTGTCTTGTTGTGCTCGGAAAACTCCCTCCATCTCAACCCGCACGTTGCCATCCCAAAATTACAACGCGTGCCAAAACTCCCACCTCCTACGAAATCCCAACAAGCAAAATTCCCTTGATACCCCCTGAACCGAAAGAACCACCTAGTTCAGATCGGTGGGGGTATTTTAGCAACTTACCCCACATTTCGTACAAGCGCGTCCCTTGGCCATGGTTCCCCCCTCCCATCCCCTCCGCTGCACCCATTCGAACACCGAGGCCGTGAAAACCCGCGAAGCCCCACACCCTCCTCTCCGTCCGCCACCCAGCTGGAGCCTCTTCCCCGACGACGTCGTCCACCACAACACCACGACCTCGCTCATCCACTGCACCGGATGAGGATCAGTCGTCCAACCGGTTCAGCCACCCCGTCCTCCACCTCCAACGAGCTACCCCGACTTTCCGCTCGTCTTTCACGCCACCTCCATTCCCATACCACCGTCTTCACCTACACCACTAGAAGAGCATCATCATCACCGATTCCTTGGATGAAGCTGAGGCGTAATCGGCACCACCAAAGAGGATCTACCGTAATCGCTACATTTTATTCTTGCTTCGATCTCACGGTGCTGCCGGTGCTCGGTCTCGAGCCGCCATGGCGCAGCTCCATCTATGGCGGCGTTGCCGACCACTTCATTTATGACATCGCTCCCTCAGTGGCAACGTCCACATCAATCAGAGCTACTGCTGCTTTGGCTCTCGCTCACACTGCTGCCCTGCTCTTGCTCTTCGGTCCCCTGCCTGGTCCGCTCTTGCTCATGCTGCTACTCTTGCTCTTGCTCTTGCTTGCACTGCTGCTCTAGTCTTCCTCGCACTGCTGCTCTTGCTCTTGCTCTTGCTTGCGTTGCTGCTCTAGTCTTCCTCACGCTGCTGATCCAGGAGCAGCAGATCCTACGCTCACTCGATGGCTCGAGCCCCTACAGCTGCTACCCGAGATGTTGCTACACGATCAACTGCCCCGGTTCTCGCACGCGCTGCTGCTCCGGGCACTGCTGCTGCTGCTACTGCTTTTTCGCTACTAGTGCGTTCAGTTTCCACAGTAAAATTCAGTTTTCATAGTAAAATTCAGTATGGACAGTTAAATTTAGTTTCGATAGTTTAGTTCCGAGATGAGCGGCTGATGTATTTTACATCTAGCACTTTTTGGTGATGTATTTTACATCATCTATTGGAGATGCTATTAGAATCCCACTTAAGGTTAACATTGTCTCTCTTGTCCTGCTTCAGCATCGCCGCCATACACCTCACCGGAGCTGCTTCAACGATGAAGCCATCCATCACAGCGGAGCAATATCCTCGGTGCCATCTTCAGACGCCTAAGAACTCCTTCCCTACCACGGACACCCACATCAGCCGCTGCATCCTCAGTGACCCACCCAATGATGCTCAGGTCGACATGGCTTCGCCTAAGAGGTTGTACACTCATCGCATAACTTTTTTACTCTACATCTAATATATATATATATTATCCATTGAGCACACATAGTAATTGGAAATACAAATAGTTTCTCCTATATGACAAGCAGTGAGGTACTAGGAAGTAAGCTATCCGTGTTGGACTCTCTCGAGAGCCAGCATTATTTATTTCTGGGCGTTGGAGTTGTGCATGTGTAGATGGCCCTGGGAGTTGATCTAGTAGGGCAATGGCCTGGGTCCAAAGTAGTAGTGCAAAAACATTTCTGCATGCTATTGCCTGATCAAGCGTGCCTACTAGAATTGCCACTGGTTGAAAGGAAAAGTGAAGGAAAACATAGGAATTGGAAAGTTACCTATGGTAGAACTATTCTCATGCATTTGGTTTAAAGGAATGGGTGAAATAAAAACTGTAGGAATTTTTCCTTTAGTGTCTCTTTCAATGAATAATCGTAGGAATTTTAATATCCACTTGGCCCTCCTTTTCAAATTCCTATTCATGAAGAACAATAGTAAGTGATAGTAGCATAATAGCATTATAACTGTACATTTTCTTGTGGTCTGACTTAATTTGACCATGCTTCTTTGCATTCATGTGATCTCCCAATTCCTGTGAATGAAACATCCAGATTGGCAAAAATCCTGTGTTTGCAAATGCTCTGTTTTGCATGTACATTCCTACCCTCTTCTTGTATTTCCTATCCGCATGTTGTTACAATCCTCCAATTGGAAGGAGCCCTTACAAATTTACTTCTGTTACATATAGGTGTCAAAGAAAAACTTGTTTGTTCTGCTCCTGTCATGCCATCGTCCACTCCAGCTCACCTGCTCCAACGAAGGAAGCATCCACCACAGCAGGGATCCGCCCTCCAGACTGTCTTTCGCCGCCTCAGATCTTCTTCCCCGCCGCCGGCAGCCACCACAACAGGATTACCATCATCAACTGAGCAGAGTACCTTGAGGACTACATGGGTCAGCAAGAGAGATCACACTCTTTTGTGTTTGCTTATGTTATGAATCGCTTAATATAACCTGCTACTTTATCGTCCTGTTCACCTCTTAAACTCCGAGTCTGGTCCAAACTAGTGCTCAATCTCGAATTTTTAAATGGTTGTGGGTACATATCGGGGCATCAACGATTAGTATCTGTCTACTATCTGGTCAATCTCGGGTGTCTACTATGTGTTTCATGTTGGGTGGGAAACAAACAGTAAAGGAGCCAGAATCTGTATTTTTTAACTGAAGCTATTATCTGTCTGCTATCATTGGTATTGGGTCTATCCATAAGTAGCTATCATCACTCTGGATTTCTGCATGCACTCCTCACATAATCTCACTATGTTTTAGTCCCTATGCATGTCAGTTATTGTACACAATGGTACTGAACATGTAAACCAAAAGAGACGAGGTTTGTGTGGCAATAAATTGTCATGCAGACGTCGCTCAATGTTGGGCGCAAAGACAGCCCCCCTCCCACCGTTCCATATTGTAATCAAGAGGAAGATAACTGTTTAGAGGGGGATTCTGAGGGAGCAGACCACTCTTGTTTACCTAGTGAGGTCTTTCTCTAACTTGGTCTGCATATGTTGGTCATCTCATGCATAAGGCGCCTTGCATTGCTTACTTTACACATCAAATATGTCATCTGCTTAGTTTAGACATGCTTTGTGTGAATGTCGTCTGTTTAGTTTCTATATCATATATGTGAATCATGCAATGCCATCTTGTTTAGCCATGGATCATATATGTGAATTTTGCAATGTCATCCTAGTTAGCCAGAAATCTAATATGTGAATTATATCATGCCATGCTTTTTTATTATGTATTAAATTTGTCAACAATGTTAGTACATGGAATTACTCTTCCTGTGCATCAGCCATTCCACACGGTAAGGGAAAAATCTGGAGTGAAAACAAGGTCTTCAGAGCAGACAATGCTATCTAATGAAGCGCATGTCTTGCTGGTTATGGATAGCTCCTCAGAGGAGGATTCAGAGACAGATGCCCAGTCATATTTCTCCCCCGAGGTTATATTGCTCATATCGTGCATATGGTGTCTTGCATTGCTATGTCATTTCCTTAGTTTATACATGCTTTGTGTGAATGCCACCTGTTTAGTCTGTAATTACCATATACGTGAATTATGCAATGCCCTCATGTTGCAGGACATTATATATGTGAATTATGCAATGCTATCTTGTTGCAAGGCATTATGTAAGTGAATTATCCAATGCCATGTTGTTTACCCAAGCATCATATATGTGAATTATATCATGCCATCCTTTTTTGTATTATGTATTCCATTTGTCGACAATGTTTGTATGTTCAACTAATCTTCCTGTTCATCAACCATTTGAGTTGGTGATAGAAAAATCTGGAGTGAAAACAAGTTCTTCAGAGCAGACAATGCTACCTGCTGAAGTAGATATCTTGTTGGTTACAGATAGCTCCTCAGAGGAGGATTCAGAGACAGATGACCAGTCCTATTTCCCCCCCCTGAGGTGTATGCTCAAACTTGGCAGGGTTATATTACTCATATCATGCATATGTTGTCTTGTAATGCTTAGTTTTTACATCATATACACAATATTGAGTGCCATCTGCTTAGTTTACACATCATATATGTGATTGCCCTCTGCTCACTTGCTTAGTACATAAATCATATATTTGAATTATATCATGCCATGATGTTTACACAGACAACATGTATCTGAATTACGACATGCCAACCCATTTTCTAAAGACATAATATAGTTATATCATCTCATCCTATTTACATAGTCATCATATTTTGAATTATGCCATTCTATCCTTGAATTATATCATGCCATCATGTTTCCATCGATGACATGTATGTGAATTATGGCATGCCAACCACTTTAATAGACACTTCGTATAGTTATATCATGTCATCCTGTTTACATAGTCATCATATTTTGCCCTGTTTGTTTCGGATTCTCAGACCAGATTCAGCTCTGCTAGTGAAGCCGATCTAGAATCTGAAACAAACAGCTATTTGAAATCAGCTTTGATAGTGAAGCTAAATCTGGATTTGGTCTATTTTTAGTGCAATTTCCTGAAGCACCTCAAAGTGTACTTTGGTGGTGAAGCTGATTCGCAGAATCAGCTTCGCCACTAAAGCAAATCCACAGATGATTAAAATCTAAGCAAAGCTGAAACAAACATGGCCAAAAGTATGTCATTCTATCATGTTTAGTTAGCCATATATGTGAAACTGTGTCATGATATCTTGTTTAGTTAGCCATCATATATGTGAAATTGTGTCATGCTATCCTGTTTGGTTAGACAACATAAATGTGAATTATTTTGTGGCATGTTTTCTTCCCTACTATCCATTGCACATGTCTATCATACAATGTCTGTACATTCATTTACTTTTCTTGTTTATCGGCCATTTGAATTGGAGGGGGTGATGGCAGTATCTATGGGAGTAAAAACCCGGTCTTCAGAAAAGATAGTGCTACCCGTTGATGCAAATAGAACCACGTTTGTACTTGCTCAAGAACCAGCCCCACCACACATAACCCAGACTCATGCAGATTGTACCCATACCCAGTTGGACAGAGAACCAACTACGCCCCTTCTAACCCCAACGGCAACAGGTAGTAACCCAGTTCCAGTTGACACAGCACCATCTCCACCACAGAGCACCCAAACACGAGCAGTTAGTAAGGCAAGTGCAGTGCCCAAAGCACGAGGACCACCACTCTGAACCCCAAGTCAATGCTTAAAGCAGAAGAAGAAGTGTCTTCAGGTCAGGTTCTGTAGCTATGGTTCATACTCCTTTGCTCTTGCATCACTGTATTTACTCATACCAACTAATTTCAAATTTGAAGGATGCAATTAAAACTCCAATGGCGCGACAGGTATGCTTTAAAGATGTTTCTTTAGTTGGTTTGCTGTTGTAACTTGCTCTATGTTGGTTTCAGTTTCAATTGAATAAACAGTTATGTTCTCATGCCATGCACATTACAAGTGTTGTTTAGTTTTCCACACCTATATTCTTTCTACGATGCTTTGTCTTAAACAGACATGATTTGAATTGTCTCTATCTTCATTTGGCAACATAAACTAGAATGATATAGACCATACAGTGACTATAGTACATGGATATATGTTTGTTTCATGCCGTTATCTGGTCCACCTTACTACTGAACTGGTTTAACAAAATGAGTTTCATATACATGCTAAACCTGTGATGTGTCTGCTTGTTTCTCTTTTAGAACGCGGAGAAAATATTGGAAAATAGTACCCCGTTATGCAATGGTAAAGGAAGTAATGCAGATAAGATTCAAGATAGGGAGACACCCCTGTTAGTCTCCAAGAAAGCTGATAAAACAGCTAAGGAAAACTATCTTGAAGACATTGAGACAACCCCAAAGTCCTATCTTGGTGTAGTGTTCGAGTTACTGGCCACTACCCCTGGCACAAGCTCCTCTAACTCACTGTCTGAATCAGTTCGGTTTCTTGAGTCTCAACTACGAGCTGAAAGACATCGAGCAGCTGTGCTGCGACAAGAAGCCGAAGGAGTGCAGAAGTCCTTGGAGAATTCAGATGCATACTTTCTGGTGCAACAACAAGCGCTGTAGTATTTAAGCACCAAACAAGAGAAAGCTAATAAGCTTGCTAAGTGTCTTGCCAGCATGGTGGATACCGAGGATATTGTTTCTTGAGCTCTTGTGAAGTGGTTTTAGTTCTGGACTTGTTTTGCTACGGCGTTTATTTGCACTGGTCGCCAACTTTGACAACCAGTGTATGCAATATGCTGCTTTATTCCCCATATTTGCACTGGCGGCAAACTTTGACGCCTAGTGGTTGTAATATGTGTAACAGACGTAATAGCCTAGCGTATGTTGCTTGCTTATTTATTTCCTTGTTGTCTTGTTTACTTGTTTGCTTGTAGTTAGTGCAGTTCTTTTCCCGCGGTGTGCTAGTGCCCAGAATAACCTATTATTTAAAACTAGACCACAATATCCGTGGGTAACATATGGACCATTGTCACCATGGTCCTGCTATCTGCTATAGTGACCATAGGGCAATTATGGGCCTTCTACGACCATATGACCGATTGGCCAAAGATGGGCCAATAACGGACCGCATATGGGCTAGAGTGGCAGCCGTCCGTTCATGGGCCGAGAATGACGGGCCTTTAAGAGGCCGACGAGTATAACAGGCTTAATTCTATCGACATGCATAACATTTCGTTAATGGGCCGTATTTGATGACGGTATGAAATCGGCCCAACAGATTAACGGGCCACAAACGGGCCAACTTCAATCACGGGCTTAATTTGGCACAAAAGCGAAAAAGGGCTGTGAGCTACCAAATGCAGCAAATCAGCCCAAGAATAAATGGGCCCTTAAAAGGCTAAAAGATAACACGGGCTAGGAACGGCCCAATGGAGTAATGGGCTATTAATGGGTATTAAGCAATATACTGTTCATTATGGGCCAGTTTCACTACGGGCCATTAATGGGCCAAGAGTTACAAAGGGCCTCATATGCGCCGAAAGACATCATGGGCCGTACATTGGCCGGAAGTTACAACGGGGTGTAATCATATTGGATGGCCCAGATGAAGCTAGTGGGCCAAATTAGGAAAGCCCATGATGGGCCGTGAGTTATCGGGCCTGAATGGGCTATATGCGAGTAGTCCGTTAGCAGGCTTTCGATGGGCCAGCCCATTATCCTTTAACTAAGTCAAACGGGCCGGCCTTTTGACCTGAATGGGCCCCTGTTGGGCCATGCCACGTGTCGACGTATCATTGGCGCCTCATGTCCATTGGTTAGTTGACATCTGTCGACATTGGAGCTGACACGTGGTTCCTTCGGCCAATGAGAATTTGACACGTGGAAAATTCCCATTAGCCTCGCTGTTAGCGGGTTATCGGATCCAAAACATGACACGCTAGCTTAACGGCGACCCGTTACGGTGGATGCCACGTGTTGGTTACCCTTGACGAAAGCACTTCCATGACGTGCCATTTATCGTCATGGTAGTGAACAATTATGTGATGATAATTTTGGTACTGTCATGGAACACTTCTACGAAAGTACATGTATGACTATCTTCATTTTTTTCATAAAATTGTCATGGATGTACATGCATGACATAAAACGTGACCTACTGTGACAAACACGTATTATTACATAAGTGTTATTTTTGTAGTGAGGAGCAGAGGCTCTTTGCTGTTCGTGATAGCAAGCACCGGCTGGGTGGAGAGCAGAGCTTTAAGTTCAACAAACGTTGCTTCTGCTTCAGGGGTCCACTCGAACATATCCGATTTCTTCATTAGTCGGTACAAAAGCAACGCCTTTTCTCCAAGGCGAGAAATGAATCGACTCAATGCAACAAGACAGCCCGATTGATATGCTTGAAATCAATACACATATGGAGCGACTTTTCCTTCTTGGGAACCATGATGACATTGGCAAGCCACTCAGAGTTGTGAACTTCGCGTATGAACTCTGTTGCCAGAAGCCGAGCCGCTTCCTTCACAATCGCCTTTCTCTTCTCTTCTGTAGAACGACGAAGATGTTCCTTTACAGGCTTAGACTTCGGGTCAACTCTTAGACGGTGCTCAGCCTGCTCCCTGGGCACACCCTGCATGTCGGATGGCTTCCATGCAAAGATATCCCAGTTCTCACGGAGGCACTGGATGAGCGCGGTTTCCTATTTGTTGTCGAGTGTTGTCGAAATGTTGGTCGGAGCGGCTTGGAATCACTCGGATGTACGTGAACGTGCTTCGTTTCTCATGCTGACTGAAAAGCAGATTCAGAAGCTGGTTTCTTGGAGCGTAGAAAGTCAATCGGATCAACATTCCTCTTGTACTCCTCCAACTCCACCATTGCCATTTGCTCATCAGCAATCTTGCAACCCTGTTGAAGACACTCTTCAGCTCTCTATCTATTTACTGTGGCAGTGATTACGCCCTTAGGACCGAGCATCTTAAGTTTGAGGTACACGTAACATTGACAGGCCATGAAACATGCGTAAGTGGGACGACCAAGGATATCATGATAGGCACTGTGAAAGTGTATCACTTCAAACGTCAGCTTATCCTTCCGGAAATTCTTCGAGTCACCAAACACCAGGTCGAAGGCAATCTGACCGAGTGGTTTCGCTTTCTTCCCTGGAATGACTCCGTGGAACTACATACTACTTGTGCTGAGTCGGGGCATCGGAGTGCCCATCCCCTTTAGGGTCTCGGTGTAGAGTATGTTTAGCCCACTACCATCATCCATGAGTACCTTGCGTAACCGAGTGCCACCCACGACCGGATTGACCACCAGCGCTTGCCGCCTAGGGGTAGCAGCATGAGCCGGGTGATCCGACTGATCGAAAGTGATGGGAGTTTTTGACCACCTGAGGTATGTTGTAGTCACTGGAGCAGCCATATTCACCTCCCGATTGATGGCATTCAGTCGGCTTTTACTCGCCACATCAGCGAAAATCACCAAAGTGGCATTGACTGTGGGGTAATCCTCGGCCTTTTCTTCGTCATCTTCGTCAGGGCTCTTCTCACTCTACTGGCCTTCGCCAAACTGTTGGATCAGCAACTTGCATTGTCGAGTGGTGTGCTTGGGTAGGATCAGATTGCCCTCTCCGTCCTTCTTCGTGTGGATCGCACACAGTAAGTCAAGGACGTCCTGTACCAACTGGAATTTCTTCTTCTTCGGTATCCATTGCTCTTTGGCTTTCTCTTTGTTATTGGCCTGCGCAACCAAAGCATCTGCTTCTAGTTAACTTGGGCCTTCAGCCTTTTGCTTTGGTTTCTGACTGGGATTACTGTTACCAGGGTCGGGTTCATCGGCCTTTCCCTTGCCACTATGCAGGCGGTCTTCTTCCTCGCCATTCGCATATCGCGTGGCTATCTCCATCATTCGGCTCATCGTCAAGGTTCCAGACCGACAAAATTTCAGGATGAGCTCTCTGTATCTGACGCCATCCTTAAAGACGCAAACTGCTTCGTGTTCGGTGACATTCTTGACTACGTGATGCAGTGTGGTCCAGCGCTGAATGTAATCTCTCAAAGTTTCATTCGGCTTCTGAACACAATACTGCAATTCGGTCAGCCGGGGCGGAGCGCTTGCACGTTCCTTCGAAAGTTCTTATGAACACTCAACCAAGATCTTCCCAGCAATATATACTGAAGGGAGCCAACTGGTTCAACCACGCTCAGGCTGATCCTTCTAACATCAAGGGCATATGCTTCATGGCAGCTTAATCATTTTCACCACCAATCTATACCGCCACTCGGTAATCTTCCAAACATGTCTCTGGCTTCGAATCACCAGTGAACTTGTTCACTCCTCTGGCCAAACTGAAGTTGGGTGGTATCTTTGTGGCTCGTACGGCCCTACTAAAACACTCGGGACTAGAGGCGAACGGGCCACTTCCACTCGGATGATCTTTGTACAAGTTATGTCGATGGGCTCTGCCTTTGTCGACTAGATTCTATACGAGGACTGACCTTGCGTCAAACAATAGATCACGGGGATCATGTGGTCCTCATCGCTCATCGCCGGACGGGCGCCTGTCACCTTACCGCCGGGGCGCATATTGCTCGTTCCTTGAAGGGGGCGTCAACACTCGACGGCGGTCGTCGCGGTGATGTCATGGAGCGAGCCGCTTGTGGCCTTGCTCCGGGTACTGATCCCGATGATAGCCGCAATCTTCATGCTGCGGGGGCGATCTCAGCCTATGAGCCGGATGAACCGTGTATGCTCTGACTGATCTGCTATGAATCCTGTTGCGCGACCGAGAAACGGCCGAATTATGCTCCCCAGCCGCTTTCAGTAAGGCTCGAAACTGCTTGAGGCCTTCTCCTGACTCAGATCAAGATGGCTGGATGGACTCTGCAATCCATGCCACTGCCGCCAAATTCTGAATTGGAGTGCAGAATACCTGGCACTCGTCTGGTGATTCACTCTGAAACAATTGCCTCTAACGTCCATTGGAGCCCTGGGGTTGCCTGCGAGCGCAGTCTTCGAGTGAATTTTGGAGCTCCTGAAGGCGTGTGCGTTCGACCAGAATGGCTACGTGCACAACCTCCAAGGCCTGGGCCTCGACGGTGGCGCCGGCGATCGGATTCTGAAGGACTTGCTCGTTCGTGCACCGCAGTTCCTCTCTATGCTGAGTGGTGAGAGGCTGCGGGTAGTACTCGTCATTGGCGTGCGTCGGACCACCGCCTCTAGCCGCATCTAGAGAATAGCCTAACAGGCTATGGGAACCAGCCATGAGTACCTCCACAACTGGGTCGCTGCTATCGTACTCTAAAGGAATATCCAAGTGATCGGAGAGCTGATCGAATAAGTTGTAGTAGGAGTTGTCGGGCTCAATTTCCGTGATCCGCTGAGCGGATGACTGCCGAGCCACCGCATGCCTCACCCACCGCTCGAGCCATGAGCGACCGGATCACTTGCGACAGTGAGCGGCGATAGTGGAAATCACCAGCGGGGTCGCCTGGTACTGAGTCGACGACTGCCGGAGGAGGACGCCACAGGAGGTCGCAAGAAAGTGTGCCTCCCACGAATAGGGAGCATCTCAACGTCCAATGGGGCTTCTTGGATCCACGCTGAGTCATTGGCGATGAACTTGAGAGCTCCGAATCGGATCTGGCGACCTAGGGACAATCCACCGTCGGAAATCGTGGTGATGATGAAAAACGCAACTACACCGGAAGTTGCCTAGACGCCTGCCCCACGATGGGCGCCAACTGTCATGGGAACGAGTCTGACAGTAGAGGTTAGGGGTACGTAAGAGAGGGCAGAGTCCGTCTACGGCGAGGTTGTACACTCAGATTTACGAGTTCAGGCCCCTCTCGGAGGAGGTAACGACCCTACATCTTGGTGCTACGAGAGATTTGTAGTATGGAGTGTTGGGTTACTGTGGATGCGAAACCTTGCGCACGTAAAGAGGGGCGACTTATATAGAGTGTGCTGGCCCCTTATCAACGCTGCCGTTACCCAAGGGTTCAATGTAGAGGATTGAAGGTGCGAGCATTACAAGTAACATTGACATTAAGTATTCTTTATGGCGGTGACCTGATCGCCCTACCGTTCCTATCTCGGAGTGACCTTCGGTCTCCTGCCGTCGAGTGTCTTTAGGTGCTCCAAGTGAAGTGGATCCGGTGTCGAGTGGCTCATAGCTACCAGGTCTTTTAGTCGGTGACTTTTCCCAGGTTTTGAAGGACTTGTCTTCTTGTATGTGGCACCTTAGGGCAGGGTATGGAGGTCAGGCATAGGACCCTACCCCTAGTACATGTCATCGTCAGGTGTTCGGTGGGACGTAAAATTCCCTATGGTATGCCTCGAAGGGTTGCTGATTGTGGGCTGAGGGCGGGTCCTCTCGGATGGTCATTCTCTGAATTCGGTCCAGCGCCTCGTTTAACATAGCGAGGGTCGCCGAATTTGAGGGCTCTAGGTCAAATCCCGTCGTAACGGGGTGGGGGCAGTCTGTGCCCTAGCCGGTCCTTGGTTTTCGAAGGCTGAGCTAAGCTCAGGGTACGGGACCAGATCCTTGAGGGGGTCCAGATTATCCCCGAAGACTAAGGACGGGCCTTGGTCTTCACGTGCAGTCTCCACGCCGGGATTCGAGGTCCAACCGCTTCGGGCCGGGTGTGACCCCTGGCCATCGATCGCCGACTCATCGTAAGAGCTCAAGGTTAAAAGAGTGTAGTGATGGAAAGGTTCGGCCGAGATTGACTCTTTGCTTCCGACTCCCAATTCCGCCTCGAGGGCCGAAGGTAAGTCCTCCGAGGGTATGGTGAGTCTGGTTGAAGGCGGAGTCTTGTCCCCGATTGGAGTGGAGACCTCCTGGCTCGTAGCTGTTCAGAGGACTGTGGTCGATCTATAGATCGGTTCGGAAGGGGACTCTAGATCGGGCGTGTCAAGGCCTGCGAGGGTGCGGGAAGGGGCAGTGAATCTGACGAAGACCAGATCGCCCCGCATGTCTTCAACGTATTCCAGATTGCCGAATCGAATTCAGTATTTAGGAGCAAAGTTATCGATCTGATCTAGACAACCAGTCGGGTCAGTGTTCAGCATGATGCTACCGAATGCGGAGAGTTGTCTGGGGACGAAGAGCTCCCCGGAGTTGATGCCTTCTCCTATGATCAGGCAAGCCATCGTTCCTTGGGCGACCCCACAACGGAACTCTCAATGAAAGCACCAATGTCAGTGTCAAAACTAGAGACCTCGGGGTAGGGGGTCCCGAGCTATGGATCTTGGATCAATGGGGAACAAGGAATGATGAACACGGTGTTTACCCAGGTTCGGGCCGTCTCAAAGAGGTAATACCCTACATCCTGCTTGATTATATTGGCTGTGTAATATGGTTTACAGAGTGGATCTACCTTGAAATCGGCACAAACTAAACCCTAAGGTGAGGAGGTGTTGGATGTAGCTCTAGCCCTAAAGACTACAACCCTCAGTTTATATAGACACTAGTAGGGTTAGGGTTATACTTGATTAGTCACGAAAAGAGGAAGATCCTGCCTATTCTTACCTTGGAGGGCACACCACGACTCCGAAGTTTCCTTATCCAGTCATGGGTCCATACTCGGTCTTGGCTCCATAGCAGCCCATCAATCCGGCTCAAGCACAACAAGCCAGCGACCCGAGGACCCCTTAATCCAGGACTCCCTCATCGGTGTTGAGCAGGACAAGAGACACAATTTACCCAGGTTCGGCCCCTCACGATGGAGGTAAAAGCTTACTCCTGCTTTTCTACTTATTGCTCGAGTATCAATTACAAGGGAGCGGATTTGCTTGACCTAGCTACTAATTGTTTTTTTACTTGATCTATCTGCCTTAGAGGCTCGCCTTTATATACTGGTCGAGACCCTGGGCTTACAAGTGTCCAAGTAGCCCTTAGACTCATGACCTATTGTATCTCTAACCTGCCCAAGAAAGGAAACCTTAGGCAGTTCATATCTCTGGCCGATGATTCGCCATCTTAAGTACTGGGATTCAAGCCGGCCAATTGATTGAAGCATTAGTTAAGTCTTTAGCTTGACTCGTGGTGGCCCACGCCAGTCTTTAACTCTTGACTCGCCACCTTGGTAACCTAGCCTAATTATGGTGGGTTGCATCCTGGGGTTATATCACCAACACAAACCAAGGACAAAATCCATACTTATATCTTACCATGGGTGATACGGAATAGGAAGTGGCATATGTAGACCATGGGATTGAGCTCTGGACTTAGCTTTGCGACATGTCGAGCATCAGTTGGTGAAGCGTGAAATGTCTCGGAACATCTTGGGCCAAAAGTAGTTCTTGGACAGCGTGGCGAATGTCTTGTCGTGTCCAAAATGTCCCATAAGTCTGCCTCCACAAGCTTCTTGCAAAAGTAACAAACGAAGAGAAGACTCGGGAATACATAGTTTGTTAGCTCTCATTAGATAATCATCCTTGATATAGTATCGCTCCCAAGATGTATGCGTCAAGCATTTGGCATATGGAATAACAAAAGTAGGATCATGCGCATACAAGTCTTTGATGTGCTCAAAACCAATGACATTCAATTCGAGTTGAATTAGAAGCATGCATTTGCGGGAAGTGCATCCGCCACAATATTCTCCTTACATTTGATGTACTTAATGACATAAGGAAATGACTCAATGAATTCACTCCACTTCGCATTACGCTTGTTCAACTTACACTAGTACGTGTTGGTGCTATACAAATGGTTTTTAACCCCTTTTCGCGATGGCATTTGGAACCGTCGCCTAGTGAGTGACGGTGATAGGGGGGTCTTTCCCACACGACCCACAAACCGTCGGGGATATGCCCTCCTGGCACACACGCTCGGCAAAATGAGGTCGTGTGCGACCGGCGAGCGCTCAAATACGGAAATACGCACAATAGAGCTAAACAAATTATAATTATACAGGCGAAATTGTTTACGGCCGCAAGTACATCCCACGCAACCAGTCCCCGCTAAATGTTTCCGTTCGTATGTACATCCCACACAGTCGCTCCAAGGACAACATTTCCGTTCACAGGTACATCACAGAAAATTTTTCCCGTTAAATCATTTGTGATAGCGTTGCCATTGCACACGATATTAACAATTTTATCGTTTGTGTTATTGAATGCATCACACACGGTGCCTAGAAGAAACTGTGTGGCAAAGGATGTCCATCACACACAATTTTTATGTGATAAATGTTTGCGCAAGGTGGCCTAATGCAAATAGTTTTCAAGAGAAAGTCGTGTGTGATTGTTCATTGATTCAACACGGTTTATTCCTAGAAACTGTGTGTGTTGCCTGAGGTCATCGCCCACGGTATTTTTTCAATAACCGTTTGTAATAGCAAAACCCAATTAGCAGGCTAATTGGCCATTAGCAGGCTAATTGCCCTATTATTAATTATCAATTTATTATACTAATTGACATTCATATTAAGCACATGATATATTTCATTTCCATATTAAGGAAGCACAATTTCATAATTGAAATACATCAGTGTACAACATGATATAGCTTCAGCACTCAGCTACCCCATTACACAACTACGCCAGCACCAAGTTTCACATGCAACATGTAGAACCTTTCGAAATTAGCATCATAGACGGTATATACACAGATGCATCTCATGTGGAAAACTGCTGATGCGGAAGGCGAATATTGAGCCTTCATTCATGCTGAAGGTCTTTGCAACATTAGGCCAGTGCATGTGGATGATTGACCGTCCGTCCTTCGTCCTCTTCAGGAACACTTCAATATTGAACTGTGGGTGTTGTATGAAAACCTTCCTCGCCTCCTGACCATAGAGGTGGTTTGAGAGGTAATCATCAGTGAACTATTTAGGAAAGGCTTGAAAACAAGGATGTGCATAAATATCTTCTCTATATTGGAAACGGGACAAAGGAATAAAAAAGGCAAGGTATAATAGTTAGTACCATCTTGTAGTGAACTGATGTCTTCTTCATTGTGCAGACAAAGATGTTGTTGTTTTTTGTCACTAATTTCTTTATCCTAACAATCTTTCTGGGTTTCTTCATTTGATTGATATTCATGGACAACTCATTTCCCCGTATGCAAAAAGGGTCGAACAGTGGGTCAAAACCTCTGACAGCAGGACCTACATGTGCAAGACCAAATTGTTAAAAACCTAAATATTAGAATGGTTCCTGCAATTGCACAATAATGTGCTATTAGACAACGGACCATGCACGTGCTAACCTCGATTGTAAACCTCAGTGCTTCCCATTGTTTCCCCGCAACACATATAAGGTAGTTAGTCATCAGGTTAAGTAAGGGTTTGCATTCTATCCGTAAAATATGTTGACGAAAAATAAGCACATTGCAGATTCATCAGATTAATTCAAGCCACATGGAAAACCATTTATCCAAACAAAGCATGATTAAGAACTAGGAAATATAGCACTTGTATATGTTTCTCATGTATTAAGTGCAGCCAAATTCGATTTATTCCTCACATGCAAAACAATACAAAATTCTACACACGACAATTGGACATCACAATGCAGAATTGAACCAAGCAGTTAACTAAACACCACAACAAATGAACCAAACATTAACTGGGCACCACATTGCACAATATAACATACTCTGAATAGAAGATCAAACAGTTAACCAAACCAAGCATGCTTAACAACTTGGAAATATAGCAATTGTATTTGTTTCTCATGTATTTACTACAGCCAAATTCAATTTATTCCTCACATGGTATACAATAACAGAATGCACCCACAACTATTGAACATCGCATTGCAGAAATGAACCAAACAGTTAACTAAACACCACAACAAATGAACCAAACGCTAACTGAGCACCACGTTGCACAATATAACATACTCCTAATAGAAATCAGATAGTTCACCAAACCAAGCATGCTTAACAACTTGGAAATATAGCAATTGTATTTTTTTACCATGTATTTAGTACAGCCAAATTCGGTTTACTTCTCACATGGTATACAGTAACAAAATGCACCCACAACTATTGAACATCTCATTGCAGAATTGAACCAAACAGTTAACTAAACACCACAACACAAATCAAACAAACGTTAACTGAGCACCACATTGCACAATGTATAACCAAACCAAGCATAATTGACAATTATAAAAAACAGAGTTGGTGATGATGGTGTGCCTGCCATCCTGCAATTTCGGCCATCCGATCTATATCTAATGGATAGGAAGGAAACTATGATAGTTTCGCAAAAAGATACCCGCATTCCTCTCCACATTTGCAGATAAGGCTTTCACTCGTTCATCCTTATCTCCCACAAGATAAACTACTCGTATAAATGGATCTTGATGTTCCGTGCAACGCACGGGCATCTTGCTAGTACTTGACAACTTGGAAATATAGCAATTGTATTCGTTTCTCATGTATTTTGTAAAGATAAATTCGATTTATTTCTCACATGGAAGACAATACAAAATTACAGCCTGAAGAATTGAACATCACATTTGCAGAATTGAACCAAATAGTTAACTGAAGACGACAACTAATTAACCAAGCAGTTAATAAGTGAGCACCACACTGCACGACATATAGAACATATACACTAGAGCAACAGATTGCATGGTAAAATTAGATAGCACAATTCACTAGAATTAAGGAATGGCAGGAGGAGCACACGCAACGGGTAAACCGAGCATGCTTAACCGGCATAGCTAGCAAATGGCAAGGTGCTCCTCCAAGATCCGGGGGTCGGCACGAATGGCAGCCATCGTGACCGCATCCGCGCGTGCGGCTGCGATTTGCTTCTCCGCTGCCAAATGCTCCTTGAGATATTGGCTATACTGTGTGCACCATGGCTTAGGGCGGTGCTTATTTGGTGGAGGGGTCGGTGATTTGGGTGGAAGGTGTTGTGCCAGCGGTCGGGGCATGTGGGATGTGGAAGGAGGAGGAGGATGGGGGTCGGGTGTGGATTACCTGCCTCGATAGACGAGGCCGAGCAGCGTGAAGGAGGGTCGCCGGCGAGGAGGCAGCGCTGCAAGCAAGGAGTGAAGGTTTCAACTTGGAAAGGAAGGCGGAAACACGGGAAATGTGGCTTTTGGTAAGGGGAAGGGGGCCGGGAGGTAGATATTTCCGTGGAAGGCGAAGATTCGGAATCGCTTCAGCGAAAAAACTGGCGTGCAAAGTGTCATCACACACGGTCCCTTATTCAGAACAGTATACGATATGTGAACATCACAGACAATTCAGATAGCTTAACTCGTGTGTGATGAGTTTGAACGTCAAAAATTTTGGTTCAAATTTCCATGGTTACAGTGGTCATCCGTGTCATTGCATAATTTGGGTACACAAAGGAGACTACAACACACCCACACTTCTTAATCGAGCAAGTTCAGCAATTAAACAGAGCAGGCTGACCGAAACATTACTCTAACAAATTAAAGACCGGTGATCTTAATTAAACAAAACAAAGAGTACTACTACGGTTGGTGCTCGTCGATCTCATCCGCCACCTCCATGTCCAGCTCGCACCCGACGATCTCCTGGGGAAGGGGCTCCATGGCATCCATCGCACCATACTCGGCAAGCATCTTGCCATCTGCGTCCACCATCACTTTGGAAATGGCCGCCACAAGCGGGCGTGGGCGGCCGCGATCTGGCTTCGACGTGCTTCGTCGTCACAAGGCATGCGGCGGAGGAACGGATGACTGCTCGAACGCTCTTCGGTCGTGGGTTGCCGACCGTTGTCGGAGAATCTTCGTTCGATTTCTACGATGACAGCCAGGAGCTGGGCATAAGGCCGCCGCTGCGAAATGGACAGCTGTTGTGCCGTTCTCGCTAGGTTCTATCCCCGAGGCAGATGTTGCTGCCGGCACCTAAGAAGCAACAGCGGCCGTTTAGGCTACCTTGGCCGCCCGGTCGCAGATTGCGGCAGCGCTCATGCATCTTGTTAGCACGCGCAAGGCGTCTGCCGCCACGCTCTTACCGGAGTGGGCCACCGAAGTTACCCTCACGACGCGGGTCCACGAGCCCATCTTTCACCAGCGACGATTGAATAGTGAAATGATATTTGGTGAGCGAGCTAGTGTGCTTGAGACATCGGCTGTGGACTATAGCCGATCCACCTTCTCGCGTAAGCCATAGGCGTACTATACACAGACGGTGCTCCAAGATATTTTGTGCTGCATCTCACATGTTTGGTGATAATAAACTGTGTGTGATCTACTTGATTTTTCATCTTGATTTGAATTACATAATGGGATCACAGCTTGCTAGACCTTTTATCTGCAGTGAACATGCAACTATATGTGTGTCGTAAAAGAATTGGAATTATTCAGGGTTCGTTTGAACATTTTATACATTAAGTTGGTTTTCTAGCCATTTCAAGTGCACAATTCAAAATTAAACTACATGCACATGCTCCGGTACACCAACATGGGTTGTAAAATCATATATGTGTCCATGGGTTTATGCTTATGTCCCATGCAAGAAATGGGAATGAAATTCGAACACCACGGCACCGTGGCTCTCCGGCAAACATCGACGTACTTGCTTTTTAAATTCTAGTTAATCCAAAAATCATCCGAATTTCATGAAACTTGGCATGCTATCATGGAGCGGCATCAACAGGTCGTGGTAATTTTTTTGTCCCATTTGGGGCAGGTTTGGGTATAAGCTTCTCCTAAACCAGAGCTTCTCACAACAAGTGTGATGGTTTCAGTAGGGAACGTTTCACCTTTCTGGACGAAATGATATCCGTTGCCTCTTCTCAATTTCAATTTTTTTCCTAAGTCAACATAGAACAATAGGAGTGTTGTGTCATTTTTTGGGATTTCTCGGGGTTCGTTTGGACATTTTTATGCATTAATTGAGTTTTCAATGCATTTATGTGCATAATTCAAATTTGAACTACATGCACATGCTCTAATGCATATAAATTGGTTGAAAATTCAAATATGTTTCCTTGGTTTCATGCTTAGGTCCCATGCAAGAAATGGGAATAAATGTCAAGCACCCTGCCACTGTCACTCGGCCACAAACATTGCGATACCTGGTTTTTAAATTCTAGTAAATCCAAAGCTCATCTGAAATTTATGAAGTTTGTCATACTATCATGGAGCGGCATCAACATGCCGTGGTAAATTTTTTGTCCCATTTGGGGTAGGTTTGGGGATATGCTTCTCACAAACTAGAACTTCTCACAACAATCCCAATGGTTTTGGTAGGGAACGTTTCACCTTTCTGGACGAAACGATATCCATTGCCTCTTCTCGATTTCAAATTTTTTCCTAGTGTCAACATAGAACAACAGGAGTGTTGTGTTAATTTTTGGGATTTTTTGGGGTTCGTTTGGACATTTTTATGCATCAATTGAGTTTTCAACGCACTTATGTGTATAATTTAAATTTGAACTACATGCACATGCTCTAATGCATATAAATTGGCTAAAAATTCAAATATGTGTTCTTGGTTGCATGCTTAGGTCCCATGCATGAAATGTCAATGAATGTCAAGCACCCTGCCACCGTCACTCAGCCACAAACATTGAGATACTTTATTTTTAAATTCAAGTAATTCCTAAACTTGTCTGAAATTCATTAAACTTGGCATGCTATCATGGAGTGGCATCAACATGTCGTGGTAATTTTTTTGTCCCATTTGGGGCAAGTTTGGGTATGTGCTTCTCACAAACCAGAGCTTCTCACAACAACCATGATGGTTTCGGTAGGGAACGTCCCACCTTTGGGGACGAAACGATATCCATTGCCTCTTATTGCTTTCATTTTTTTTCTCGTGTCAACATAGAACAACATGAGTGTTATCTCATTTTTTGTGATTTTTCAGGGTTCGTTTGGACATTTTTATGCATTAACTGAGTTTTCAATGCATTTATGTGCATAATTCAAATTTTAACTACATGCACATGCTCCAATGCATATAAATTGGTTGAAAAATCAAATATGTGTCCTTGGGTGCATGCTTAGGTCACATGCAAGAAATGGGAATGAATTTCAAACACCAGAGCTCCATTGATTACCAGCAAAACGTTGAGATGCTTTATTTTTAAATTCTAGTAAATCCAAAACTCGTCTAAAATTCATGAAACTTGGCATGCTATCATGGAGCAGCATCAACATGCGGTGGTAAATTTTTTGTCCCATTTGGGGTAGGTTTGGGTATATGCTTCTCACAACAAGCATGATGGTTTCGGTAGGGAATGTCCCACCTTTGGGGACGAAACGATATCGATTGCCTCTTATTGCTTTCAAAAAAATTCTCGTGTCAACATAGAATAACAGGAGTGTTGTGTCAATTTTTGTGATTTTTCGGGGTTCGTTTGGACATTTTTATGCATTAACTGAGTTTTCAATGCATTTATGTGCATAATTCAAATTTGAACTACATGCACATGCTCCATATATAAATTGGTTGAAATATCAAATATGTGTCCTTGGGTGCATGCTTAGGTCCCATGCAAGAAATGGGAATGAATTTCAAACACCAGGGCCTGTTGATTGCCGACAAAACATTGAGATACTTTATTTTTAAATTCTAGTAAATCCAAAACTCGTCTGAAATTCATGAAACTTGGCATGCTATCATGGAGCGGCATCAACATACGGTGGTAAAAAAATTGTCCCATTTGGGGCAGGTTTGGGTATATGCTTCTCACAAACCAGAGCTTCTCACAACAAGCATGATGGTTTCGGTAGGGAACATCCCACCTTTGGGGACGAAACAATATCCATTCCCTCTTATTGCTTTCAAAAGTTTTCTCATGTCAACATAGAACAACAGGAGTGTTGTGTCTATTTTTGTGATTTTCTGAGGTTCGTTTGGACATTTTTATGCATTAACTGAGTTTTCAATGCATTTATGTGCATAATTCAAATTTGAACTACATGCACATGCTCCAGTGCATATAAATTGGTTAAAAAAATCAAATATGTGTCCTTGGGTGCATGCTTAGGTCCCATGCAAGAAATGGGAACGAATTTCAAACACCAGGGCACCGTTGATTGTCGGCAAAACGTTGAGATACTTTATTTTTAAATTATAGTAAATCCAAAACTTGTCTGGAATAGTTTTTTCTTGGGTTTAATACTGTATCTCGATCATATGAATATAAATTCGAAGTATGACTGAATGAAAGATATGGTTTGAGCGAACTTGTGTGTTTCTCTCTTAATGTACATACTTATCAAACGATTTTCTTTTGAAAAAATGTCAATGGTTTTCAAATATAAAACGCTCATCCCAAACATTTTAGTTAGAACACCCGTATGCTAACCGGGAGCTTCCCCAGGAAGCCGAGGAAAACTGTGCTGAGCAGGATTTTTGTGGCTCTTGATCGCAAACATTTTAGATAGAACACCGTATGCAAAGTGAGAGTAGGATTTGTGCATGTCTTCAACGCAAACGGTTCTTTTGGATGACCTGTGTGCAGCCACTTACAAAAAATTCGGTAAGATTTGCATCTTTCATATTGGGTATGTTGCCATTTGTCAAACTAGAAAGATTGACATTTGTTGATCTAGTAACATTGTCATTTGTCAACCTTGTAACACTGCGATTTGTCAAGCTAAAAATCACTAGAAATATCTAATTTTTGCAACTAAAAATCAGTAATTAAGCATTGATTTCTTTCATAGATTAAGCAGTCGTTCTTAATTTATACAAACAGTTCAACTCGACAGCTGAACCAACCGAACTTTTCCCCAATTGTTGCCAACCACGTACTGAAATAGCTAGTTCAACTATATATACTAGCTAATTTTAAGTGTGTTGTATAGTTCCACCACATCTATAGTTAGATGAACTGAACAAAATAGCCACTAAATACTACTACTACTACTACTACTACTACTACTACTACTACTAGTACTACTACTACTACTACTACTACTACTACTACTACTACTACAGAGAGGCTTTGTACTACTTCCGGCTGCCTCTCCTCTGCCGAGCGCGCTCAGTAAGAGGCAGAGGAGGAGAGCCTACCAACGAGCTGGACAACTACAATGCGGTGCCTACCGTTGCTGCAGCTTCAGTGACGTTCACCTCGAACACCCTCTGCCGCTCAAGACGACCCCTCTCGAAGCGGTGGTTCTCCTCGTAGATCACCTGATTCCTCACCTCTGAGGCGGCGTGTGCCGCGGCCACGGCGGCGGTAAGGCTCTTTGCATGCTCAATGAGGCGCTCCACCTCCTTCCATAGGAACTTGGTGTAGCGCGCAAGGTCACTGACGTGCGTGCGGGCATCCACCTCTGCCTCCCGCCTTCGGGCCACGGCCACGGCGGTGGACGATGGGGTGGTGGCCACGACCACCACCTCCCGCCTTCGGGCCATGGTGGCGGAGCGGGTGATGGCCACAGTGGCCGGTAGTGGGTGGCGGCCACGACAGCCACCTCCCGCCTTCGGGCCGCGGCGGCGGAGCGGGAGATGGCCCTGGCTTTCGACGGTGGTGTGGCGGCAACAGCGGCCGGCAACAACAGCTGACGGGCAGCGGCGGCAGAGCGAGTGGTGGGATTTCTGCGCACACCCAACAGGGACGCCACGCGCACTACACTACACCAGGGACTGCGCTGCCGCCACGGTGTGTCGGTGTATTTGGATCGACACCTATGGGATCACAAGAATCCCTACTACGGTTGCGGGGCACGGGGTTGAGAGAAGAGCGGATCTAACGGTCAGGACACTGTTCCTTTACCCAGGTTCGGGCCGCAAAGATGCGTCAAACCCTACTCCTGCTTTGGTGGATTATATGTTGGTGTTCTTTAGCTAGTGAGGAGCTCCAAGAGAGTCGTGAGGAGTTCTAAAAAGCCGAATCCTCCTCCTGGTCGCCTCGGGCCTCCTTTTATAGGGAAAAGGGTTTGCCACAGTGGCACACAAGAGGTGGAAAGGGTACAGTGATGTGAGGTTATCCCTCACATTACAGGACAAGGTGCATTTAATGCGCCCAGCTTAGGTGTCCTTGCTTTATCGGGGACGGGGGGGAGACTTCCGTCTTGTCCGTCGCCGCCCCTCCTCGTGTTGACACGCGCCCTGGCCAGCAGTGCCTGAGGTGCCATGTAGGCAGACAGGCAGCTGAGGTGGCGCAACGGCGGGTCTCCATGAAGATCTGTGGGATGCCACACAGGAGCCTGTCCAGCTGGTTGGGTTGGCAGCTGCGTGGGTCGGTGGAAACCCAGTTAGTGCGGGCCTGATGGTGGCCCCATGGATGTCCTTGGCAAGGGCCTTGCCGAGGGCCCCGGCAAGGGCCTTGCCGTGGCGCCTGCTGTCATCCCCGGCAAGGTGCTTGTTGGGGGCCTTCTAGTCCTACTTGGCTGGAATCCCGCCAAGGGTTGTCTTCTTCTTAACTTGCATCTGATCTTGAATGTCTTCACAAAGATCTGCATGCCACCACGGGGATATCTCCCGAATCCTCGCCCCATGGGGGCGGCGGACTCAAGGGTGCTTCGCTCCGTAGGCGCGGGGCGAGCTGCCGCGGCAAGGGCCTTGTCGGGGCTGCCAGGGCTGGCCCCGGCAAGGATCTCGCCTGGGGAAGCCGCTTCGTCCCTTTGCTCTTTGTGGTCTTGTTCTTGGCGTCGCTCCAGCCTCCATCGAGCATCAGTCTTGCCCCGGCTCGCCTCCCTCGCCATGCATGGTGTGGGGGCGCCGTGGCTCAGACTGCCCGTGCACAGTCATAGGGGTACAAAAAGTGTACCCCTCTTTTTGTACACCGACAGGAGCCCCCGGGCCTGGGCCACACATAAGCGCGACACGTTGTTGGGCCAGGCCCAGAAGGGTGCGCGGGCAGGCGGGGTGGTTTTTACCGTGGTAAAATTTCCGCGTGTTGTGCCTCCACGACCCGCACGCGCGTCGCGGGGTGGAGGGGCGTGCGTGACGTGGGCGGCATGCGTGGGGCGGCGCCCCGCACTCCTCCATCTTCTGTCTCCTTCAACTTCTGCTCCTTTCTTCCGTCCGCCATGAAGAAGGAAAACCCCGGCTCCTCAATGGTGGCGGCGAGGGTCGCTGCTCGACAGTGCGTCCCCCCTTCTCCTGCACCCGTAGTGGCCGAACCAGCCACGAGGGGAAGAGGGAGGGGGCGGGGCCGTGGGCGAGGCCGGGGTGCTCGGGGAAGAGGAAGACGGGGCGGCTCGCCGGCCTCGCCTCCGCCAGCAGCTCCTCCTCCAGTGGAAGGTCATGTTGGAGACGACCCCTGTGAGTTCTTCATTAGGATGTGGGGGTCGCCGCGCCGTCGCCTTCGTCTCCCGACTCCGTTTGCGCGGGAGATGGAGGTGAACCCGCCGGAGTCGCTGCGGCTGCACATGACGGGCTGTGGGATCAGTGGCCCGCGGGCCCGCGTCGACTTCCCTGCCCCTCAGGTGATGTATCTTCGCCAAGGATGGAAGAGGTTTGCTCGCATCCACAGCCTGACGGATGGGCTCACCCTCCACTTCAAGTTGATGGAGGATGGCCACCTCTCCGTCGAGGTCTTCAGGCACCTCGGGACTCGCGCGAGGTGCTGCATGGAGAGCTCCTCTGATGACGAAGACTCCTCGAACGAGGGTGACGAGGAGGACAGCGATAGTGACGACAAGGGCGGGGGACGGCAAGATGACGGGTCCGACTAGGTGTCGAGCGCCGCTCCTGGTGGCACCGGCGACCCCATCATCCGCGTCGCCGGCTCCTTGAACTTCTTGAGGCCGTCTCCTTGGCGGCTGGCGTAGGGAGGCTGCGGAAGAGGAAGAGGAAGAAGGCAGGCGGCAAGGTCATCATGTCGGAGTACGCGGGCACCGACGCCTTCATCTCCTACTGACGTCCTGCCGCCTCGTCTTCGAGCTCAGCCTCCGGCGCTGTCATCACCGTCCAGCCCTGGGGAGGCCACCGAGATGCCTTCTCGGTGTCTTCTGCCACCCGTAGCTCTCCTAGGCGCCCCTTTTGCCCCTCTCGCCTCCTTGACCTACCTCCTAAGGAGAGGGACAAGAAAGGCATTACGGGCATCTTATCTCTTTTTAGTCTGTAAGCCTTCGGGCATCTGTTAAGTTTAAAACTTGTAATATCCTTATTCAAGTTTTTCATTCCCTATGGACTGTACCTGAATGGAATGTTTTTAATGAAAAAGGAATGTTTGCCGGGTCATTTGTTCGTAGGTAAAAACCCACAACAGGGAATAAATCCCTGATATCCTTAATATAAACATTTCCTCGCCCGGCAACAGGCCCTGCCGTTTCCCTACTTCGCTCGACCTTTCTCACGCCCTTGGCGGAGGCAGGGATGAAGCGGGCTCCGGCTTCTCGTTTTATCCTTCTGCTGCCGCGACTACGACCGAACCTAGCCCCAAGAACGAGTCTCGGGGTTTAGAGTTACGGGAGCATGGTAGCTTTAATGAAAAGAACGAGGTTTCACATACCTCAGTCCATAATGGAATGCATGATAAGGATAAAGGACTTATCTGAAGCTCCAGCCCTTGGCAACCCTGGCCTGCCGTGGGCGAATTCTTGCCCTTGCAGCCTCTGGCAATGCTGGCTTGCCGGGGCCTAGGCACTGGGCTGTTCTCCTTTCCTTCCTCCAAGTGGCTTCGGCAAGGATGTCTGCGCGTCCTGTGAACCAAAGAAGACAGAGGAAAGACAAAGACTCGACCTCTAAGCTAGGGGTTAGTCGCTGCTAAGCACTATCAACCCTTACCAAGGACGAGACTCGACTCAGTATGCAAGCTAAAACTTAGGGCGCCAGCGCTTCATTTATTTATGCTCAGGGTCTGCGCCTGGCTTTGTACAAAGGGTTACATGCCTTGCCGGCAAGGCTCGTACAAAAGGGTGGGTTGTCGGGAGGCCCGGCAAGCCGCGCCTTATGTGTAAAACTTGCGAAGATGCTCGATGTTCCAGGAGTTACTCACCGAAACGGCATCCTCCGTCTCCAGGCGGACTGCGACAGGCCTGGTGACTCATATTACCCGATAAGGGCCCTCCCACTTCGGTGTCAACTTGTTCGTATTCCTGACCGATTGAACGCGCCGGAGAACAAGGTCGCCTTCCTCAAAGCTTCGGGCATGAACCTTGCGGCTATGGTAGCGGCACAAGGCTTGCTGGTAGCGTGCTGCTCTCACAGCAGCCTGAAGACGATCTTCCTCAAGGAGCATTATGTCGTCTTGTCACAATTGCTCTTGCTCAAGCTCATCATAAGCGAGCACTCGAGGCGACCCATATATGAGTTCCGTGGGGAGAATTGCTTCTGCCCCGTATACCAGGGCAAAGGGCGTCTGGCCGGTGGCTCGATTTGGCGTCGTCCTGATCGACCAAAGAACCGCCGCAATTCATCAATCCTGCGCCTCCCGCTCTTGCGCAGCCTGTCAAAGGTCTTTGTCCTTAATCCTCGCAGCACTTCAACATTTGCCCTCTCTGCTTGACCATTGCTTCGGCGGTGAGCAACGGAAGCGAAACAGACCTTGCTACCGAGGTCTTGGGTATATTGCATGAAGGTGCGGCTCGTGAACTGCGTGCCGTTGTCGGTGATGATCCTGTTGGGTACACCAAAACGGCACACTAGTCCCTTGAAGAACTTGACGGCTGACTGAGCTATGACCTTCCTCACTGCCTCCACTTCTGGCCACTTAGTGAACTTGTCGATTGCAACGTACAAGTACTCAAAGCCCCCGACGGCGCGGGGGAAAGGGCCCAGTATGTCGAGCCTCCAGACCGAGAAGGGCCAGGAGAGAGGAATGGTTTGAAGGGCTTGAGCTGGTTGATGAAGTTTCTTCGAATGGAATTGGCACGCTTCACATCTGGTGACCAGCGCCGCCGCATCCTGGAGGGCAGTGGGCCAGAAGAAGCCTTGCCGGAATGCCTTGCCGACAAGGGCTCTTGACCCTACGTGGGATCCACATATGCCTCCATGTATCTCTGCCAACAGCTCCAGTCCTTCCTCTCGAGGGATGCACTTCAATTTCACACCGTTCGGTCTCCTCCTGTACAGGACGTCATCGACGAACTGGTACATGGCGGACCTATAGGCTACTTTCTCCGCTTCTTCCTGCTCCTCAGGAAGTTCCCCAGTCTGAAGGAACCGGACGGTATGCTGCGCCCACACTGGAGCCTGGGGCTCGACGGCGAGGACTAAAGGCATTTCCTCCGCCAAGGGAGTGGCCATCTCGACGGCAAAAGCTTGACGCTCCGCCAGAGTTAGCCCTCCGGTGGCGGGCTCAGTGTCTCCGGCAACATCTTTGCTGGCGGCTCCGGGGAGCTCGGCGGGGAAGTACTTGCCGGGCCCTGACTTCCTCCTCTTATTTTGCTCTGTTCATGGATCAACGGATGGCTGAGAAAGCTGAAGCACAAAGGTACCTGGTTCCACAGGTAGTTTGAGGGCAGCGCGCTTTGATAGGTAATCGGCGATGTCGTTCTCCACTCGGGGAACGTGTTCTGCCTGTATACCGTCAAAGCGCTCTTCCAACTTTCTCACTTCATCGACGTAGGCCCTCATCAACGGGCTCTGGTAATCCTTGTTGACTTGTTTGATGACAAGCTGCGAGTCGCCCCTAACAATGAGCTTCTTGATTCCGAGGTCCGCCGCGATCCTAAGACCAGCAAGCAGCCCCTCGTACTCGGCAGCGTTGTTCGTTGATACCTCCCTAGGGAAGTGCATCTGGACCACGTACTTGAGGTGCTCTCCAGTGGGCGCGACCAGTAGTACACCGGCCCCGGCGCCCTGCAAGGAGAAAGCCCCATCAAAGTACATGATCCAGTTGCAACTTGCCTCTTTGCTGGGGAGAGCAGTTTCTTGGACTTCTTCATCAAGCGTTGCGGTCCATTCCGTGACGAACTCTGCCAGGACTCGGCTCTGAATTGTCGAGGTACTTTCAAACTTGAGGCCAAAGCTGGACAGCTCCAATGCCCATTCCACAATTCTTCCTGTTGCATCTGTGTTGTGCAATATTCGTTGCAAAGGGAGGCAAGTGACGATAGTGATCTCGTGTGCCTGGAAGTAGTGACGCAGCTTCCTCGAGGCCATAAGAAGGCCGAAGAGCAATTTTCGCACACCGGAGTACCTTGACCTAGCCCCCTGCAAGAGGGAGCTAACAAAGTAGACCGGGTGCTGCATCATCTTCTTCTTCGGCTGCACTCCAATCGGCTGTGTCGCTTCTGCGCCAGTGGCACCAGGCTCCGTTGCTGCTATCACCTCATCATCGATTTCTCTCTGCGCCACTAGTGCAGCGCTGACCACCTGGTTTGTTGCCGCTAAGTATAGCAGCAATGGTTCCTGTGGTCGAGGCGCAACCAGTATTGGCGTGGAGGAAAGATACTTCTTCAGATCCTGTAACGCTGCTTCGGCTTCCGGCGTCCACTCCATTGGGCCTGCCTTTTTCAAAATCTTGAAAAAGGGGAGGGCGCGCTCAGCAGACTTGGAAATGAATCTGCTCATGGCGGCAACGCAGCCAGCAAGCCGACGCACATCCTTGACCCGTTTGGGTGCTTCAATCTGCTCTATGGCTTTGATCTTGTCCGGATTGGCTTCTATCCCACACTGCGATACAAAGAACCCGAGAAGTTTGCCAGACGGAACGCCGAAGACGCACTTCTCGGGGTTCAGCTTGACGTTGATCTTGTGCAGGTTCACAAATGTTTCTTGCAAATCTGGTACAAGGGTTGTCTTGTTCTTGGTTTTGACCACTATATCATCCATATAAGCATCCATATTTCTATGGAGCTAGGGTTCAAAACCAATCTGGACCGCCCTTGCAAACGTCGAGCCGGCACTCTTCAACCCAAAAGGCATTCGTACGAAGCAGTACGTGCCACATGGGGTGATGAATGTTGTCTTCTCTTCGTCTTCCCTCGCCATGAAGATCTGGTGGTAGCCGGAGTAGGCATCGAGGAATGACAGCAGGTCACACCCTGCCGTGGAGTCAACAATCTGGTCTATGCGCGACAACGGGAAGGGGTCCTTGGGACAAGCTTTATTGATATCTGTGTAATCAATACACAGCCTCCACTTCCCATTTGCCTTGCGTACTACCACTAGATTGGCCAACCACGTTGGGTGGAGCACTCCTCTCACCAAACCCGCAGCTTCCAGTTTCCCGATCTCCTCGGTGATGAACTCTTGTCGTTCCAAAGCTTGCTTCCTGACCTTCTGCTTGACGGGCCGCGCATGAGGGCAGACAACAAGGTGGTGCTCAATCACCTCCCTGGGAACGCCGGGGATGTCGGATGCTTGCCATGCAAACACGTCGACATTCGCCCGCAGGAAGGTGACGAGCGCGTCTTCCTATTTTCTGTCAAGGGCGGAGCTTATGGTAAAAGCCCCTCCCGTGCCGTCCTCCTTGACAAAAACCTTCTTGGTCCCTGGCGGTGTAGCCCTGGATCTCTTGTTTCTGCCGGTGGAGCTCTCTAGCACGTCCTCGACGGGAGCGCGACACTCCGAAGAGGTGCGCTTGCCGGAGTGGGTGTCTGAGGTCTTGCCGGTCTTCTTCTTTCCGGTGGAGCTCTCAGGCACGTCCTCGACGGGAGCACAGCACTCCGAAGAGGTGCGCTTGCCGGAGTGGGCGCCCGAGGTCTCGTCGGTCTTCTTCTTCTTCCCTCCCGGGGCTCCAGTGGCAGGAGCAAGTGCCCCCGTAGCGGCAGTTGCTGCAACTGCTTGCTGGTACAATTTGTCAGCGCAAACCAGCGCATCTTTCTTGTCGGAGGGGATGGTGATGATCGTCACGGGCCCTGGCATCTTCAGGGTGTTGTAGGCATAGTGTGATGCTGCCATGAAATTGGCCAGCGCTGGGCGGCCAAGGATCCCGTTGTAAGGCAGGGGGATCTCGGCAACATCGAATACGATCCTCTATGTCCTGTAGTTCAGATCACTCCTGAAAGCCACGGGTAGCGTGACTTTCCCCTTCGGTTGACTCCTCCCTGGGCTGACCCCCTGAAACGTGCCCGTCTCCTCGAGGTCTCCATCAGGAACTTGCAGCTTCTTGATCACGGTGGGCGAAAGTAGGTTCAGACCGGCCCCGCCATCTACTAGCATCTTTGTCACCTTGAGGTTGCGTATTGTCGGTGAAACCAACAATGGAAAGCACCCGACCGCAGTAGTGCCATCAGGGTGATCCTCGGCGTCAAAGATGATAGGTGTGCTGGACCATTTCAGCGGCTTTTGGGCACCGGGCAATGGCTCTGCCGCAATAATCTCTCGTGTCCACTGTTTAAGCTGGTGGTGAGAAGCATGCAGCGAGGCGCCACCATCTACGCACATGGCGTCCGTAGCCTTCTGAAACTCTTGGCCGCCGGACTCGTCGTCCGCTTCGTGATCGTCGTCTTCAGGTCTTGTATCGCGGCCCCGGGCGGGCCTTTCTTGCTGTTTCTCCTTGCCGCGACGGCCTGCTTGGCCGTCACGCTTCTTGCTGGATCCCTCAGCGCCGTCTTGGCCCTTCTCCTTGTCCCGCCTCTCGTATTCAGCTCTTTGCTTCTCAGCAAGCAGCTCAACCTGGTGGCAGTCCTGGAGATCATGGCCCTTGGTGCGATGGATCTTGCAGTATCGTTTGCCGGAGTTTCCTGGCTTCTCGGCAGCCGCCAAGGCCCGGCAGGCGGCACACCCGGCAATTTCTTTGCCAGGGTCACCCGCCTTGGTTTTCTTGGCGGAGCCGGTGTCATCAGATCCCTCGACGGCAAGCACGGCCTTCCCCTTGCGCTTCCTGTTACGGTTCCGGCCCTTCTTCGCTGGAGCGGCGGTATCCTCGTCTGAGGAGTCGGTTTCCGCACCGGCGCTTTCGCCGGGGTACTTCCTTCCCTCTTCAGCCCGGGCACATCTGTCGGCAAGAACGTAGAGTTCTGCCACATCCTTCACCTTGGTCATTGCCAGTTCTTCACGCATCTTGCGGTTGCGCACGTTCTGGTGGAACGCGCTGATGATGGAGGTAGGGTGAACATCGGGGATATTGTACTGTACCCGGCTGAATCTCTGTATGTACTTGCGCAGTGTCTCGCCTTCCTTCTGGGGTATGACATGCAAGTCACTTGCTTGGCCATGGGCTTGATGGCCTCCGGTAAAGGCGCCAACAAACTCATGGCACATGTCGGACCAGGAGGAAATAGAGTCTACTGGCAAGTGCATCAACCACGACATGGCGTTAGGTTTAAGAGCTAACGGAAAGTAATTCGCAAGCACCTTATCATCGCGGGCCCCGACACCTTGCATCGCGATGGTGTAGATGCTGAGGAACTCCGATGGGTGGGTCTTGCCGTTGTACTTCTCGCCAACATCAGGCTTGAAGGTGCGGTGAGAGGGCCACTGGAACTACCGCAGCTCACGAGTGAAAGCTGGACAACCTACCTCGTAGGGTAGACCTCCAGGGCTTTCCGGTGCTGGGCGGTCCGCAGCAGGCCCTGCTCGCCTGTCTGACTGGTGGTGCGATCCGCGTCGGCGCTCGATGGTGGTTCGAGCGTCCTCATGAGCTCGCTCCTGAAGAACTTGACGCTGGTCGCCACGGGTCCGTGGGTCGGACGACGCTATGGAGATGGCATCGCCCGCGACGTCTCGACGAGTCGACGCACGCTGCACTGGAAGAGGAGGAGGCGAATGCACCGTAGCCACGCTGCCAGCTCTCCCGCCACCGGTGCGTGGGACCCCATCGGAGCGTCGGCTTGGGAGCTCCGCTGGATTTAGGTCATCCCTGTTGGCGACGACGACAAGGCTTCGGATGGTGGCCCTCCATTCATCGAGTTTCCCCGTAACGGGAGGAAAGTCGTGGAGCAACTGCGCGCGCGCCAAAGCTTCGGCTAGTGTCAACGGTAGTGAAACCTCCGCGGACCATGACGCGCTTCGACCCCTGACCGTGTCAGGGGGAGCTACATCATGGTCCCGCGGTTGCCTAACGTCTCCACCAACGCTTCGGCGGGCGGGCAGGTCTTCTACGTCCCGGGAGTGGCGCTCGGGGCCCTTCCCGTGGCGATGCCCGGGATCTTCGGGGTGACGACGCCGTTCGTCGCACGCTACTTGAGAAGAGCGCGCTGTTCGCGCCGCCGTGAGAGTTCTGGAGGCCCTTGCGCCGCCTTCGAGTGATGCAGCCGCGACCCTGGAAGGCCCCGCGCCACCCATGGAGGGTCGGGCTCCATCTTTGGAACCGGCGGTGTGTGGCCTGTTACCAGGCGCACAAACGTCGCCACCTCCCACACTCCAGCTGTCGGGATGGCGTTGGTGTTCGCGAGCAGCGCCCGAGTCCTTTCCGCGACTGGTCTGTTGCTCGCCCGCGTCGGGACGGGCTGTCCGGCTTCCGACTGGCCAACCGCCACTGTCGTCTTCTTCTTGGGCGCCATGACGATGCAGGAACGCCGAACTAACCGCTAAAGCCGATTCTCACAACTGCGCCCCCTACCTGGCGCGCCAAAGATGTCGGTGTATTTGGATCGACACTTATGGGATCACAAGAATCCCTACTACGGTTGTGGGGCGCGGGGTTGAGAGAAGATCGGATCTAACGGTCAGGACATAGTTCCTTTACCCAGGTTCGGGCCGCAAAGATGCGTAAAACCCTACTCCTGCTTTGGTGGATTATATGTTTGTGTTCTTCAGCTAGTGAGGAGCTCCAAGAGAGTCGTGAGGAGTTCTAAAAGGCCGAATCCTCCTCCTGGTCACCTCGGGCCTCCTTTTATAGGGAAAAGGGGTTGTCACAGTGGCACACAGGAGGTGGAAAGGGTACAGTGATGTGAGGTTATCCCTCGCATTACAGCACAAGGTGCATTTAATGCGCCCAGCTTAGGTGTCCTTGCTTTATCGGGGACGGGGGGAGACGTCCGTCTTGTCCGTCGCCGCCCCTCCTCGTGTTGACACGCGCCCTGGCCAACAGTGCCTGAGGTGCCATGTAGGCAGACAGGCAGCTGAGGTGGCGCAACGGCGGGTCTCCACGAAGATCTGTGGGATGCCATGCATGAGCCTGTCCAGCTGCTTGGGTCGGCAGCTGCGTGGGTCGGTGGAAACCCAGTTAGTGCGACCCTGATGGTGGCCCCGTGGATGTCCTTGGCAAGGGCCTTGCCGGGGGCCCCGGCAAGGGTCTTGCCGTGGCGCCTGCTGTCATCCCCGGCAAGGTGCTTGCCGGGGGCCTTCTAGTCCTCCTTGGCTGGAATCCCGCCAAGGGTTGTCTTCTTCTTAACTTGCATATGATCTTGAATGTCTTCACAAAGATCTGCATGCCACCATGGGGATATCTCCCGAATCCTCGCCCCATGGGGGCGGCGGACTCAAGGGTGATTCGCTCCGTAGGCGCGGGGCGAGCTGCCGCGGCAAGGGCCTTGCCGGGGCTGGCCCCGGTAAGGATCTTGCCGGGGGAAGCCGCTTCGTCCCTTTGCTCTTTGTGGTCTTGTTCTTGGCGTCGCTCCAGCCTCCATCGAGCTTCAGTCTTGCCCCGGCTCGCCTCCCTCGCCATGCTTGGTGTGGGTGCGCCGTGGCTCAGACTGCCCGTGCACAGTCATAGGGGTACAAAAAGTGTACCCCTCTTTTTGTACACCGACACGGTGTAGCCTCCCTGCTGGAGCTGTCCTCTTTTGACGGCGGAGTGGCTGAGCAACGACGACGGACCGGGGCCATTGGCGATTGTGGGAGAAGCATACGAGATAAGCTACATGGAGGGAGGGGAAAATGCGACGCATGACTCGCCGACCGTGAGGGTTTATATAGAAGGCCGGTAAGCATTGGGATTTTGGGGGATATCAACGTGTCGGGCGCGAAGCTTGCACGGGAACCTGTGAGGTTGCATGGGAACGGGCTCACCGCTGATTCATTGGCGCCACCGTTTGGCCAAAAGAGCGCCCCCGCGCGCTGTGCAAGCTTGCGCTATAAGCCGTCTGCGGCAGCGGGGTGACAAGACGTGCGAGAGGAGGACGAAAGGCCACGTACACATATGGTTAATACAAAAATGTTTACGATTTAATTACCTACTATACCCCCCGTCCTGGTTTATAAGTATGATTTAACTAATATAATACAAATGCATGTCGCCAAAGATTATATAGTTGGATTCGTATGTGAACATAGTTTCCAATTATATAATGTTTATAACATGCATTAACATTTTGTTGTTTAAATTTGAGGGCAAAGTGTGGCACATAATATAAAGGGGACTATAGAACAGATGGAGGTAGTAGCACATGGCCGCTCTCTACGCAGCCACGCAACTATCGTCCGGCTTGTAGGCGACTATTTCCTATGTGTTCAACTGCTATATGCGTGTGGTTGCTTGCGGTTCACGCGACAGCGGTGCGCTCTGCTCGTGTCCCGCTGCGCGCGCTCTGCTCTCGCATCCCTCCGGGTGCTCTGCCCTTATCCCTCCACGCGCGCTGCTAGTGTTTGGGGCCGGTGCACGATCACACACATTCGTGTGCATGCGGTTGCGCCGGGCGTGGCGCGACAATGCAGTTACCCATTGCAAAAACTGCCATGTGGGCGCGCAGAGAATCCGGGCCGCCTGTCAGGCCCAAGATGCGATTCTATCCCGATCACGTGACACTTACGTGATTGGGGCACAACCGCATTTCGGGCGCTTAGCAAGATGGATATCATTACATCGTACCATTACATACATACATGGGGGATACAACAGTACATACAAGACACATGAATACAACATCATCAATACAAGGCATCCGACTACGGATGCAAACATGAAAAGCACAACGACATCCATCTGCTATTCCAGGCTACCGACCCGGAACCTAACCCAAGACAGAAGAAGAAGGAGAAAGAACTCCAACACAACGATCATCGCTCTCACGTCAAGACATCGGAAACCTGCACCTGCAACTGTTGTTGTAGTATCTGTGAGCCACGAGGACTCAGCAATCCCATAACCATGGGTAACAAGACTATCAAAGCTTAATGGGAAGGAAGAGCTAAAGTGGTGAGGTTGCAGCAGCGGTTAAGCAATATATGGTGGCTAGCTTAGGAGTACAAGAATAAGATGAGCATCTACGCAAACGGTCGCAAACTAGTAATCATCGAGCGAATACCCTGAACTACCTACGAGTCAAACATAACCCCACCGAGTTCTCTTCTCAAAGTGAAAAGAGACAGTCATGGTTACTCACACAGTTGTGTGTTTTACTTCGGATCCTTTGTCAAGTTTTCTACAACCCAACATTAACAAATTCCAATCTGCCACATAACCGCGGGCACGGCTTTCGAAAGATCATAACCCTGTAGGGGTGTCCCAACTTAGTCCATCACAAGCTCTCACGATCAGCACAAGTAATAATTATATTACCCCTTATCTTAGGGACAATCCGATCAGGCTCGGAATCCCGGTGCACAAGACATTTCGACAATGGTAAAACAAGTCCAGCAAGACCTCCCGGCATGCCCACACCCTGATAGTAGCCGCGCGTATCTCGTCTCAGGCCACGTCCGGATGAGCAATACGTATAGTAACCGAAGACCCCAGATAAATGGGTGGCACCGCAAGTGGCTCTAGTTTGGGACCAACACCATCAACACTGCCCCCCCTGCTCTGTAGAAGAATACTCGGGGATGCGACCCCCTATGCAAATTTAATTAATTAATTAAGTTGTTATTATGAGGCAAATTAAAACCAATGTTGGGCCTTGCTGGAGGAGTTTTATTCAAAGACGAACTGTCAAGGGGTCCCCATATACCCAACCGTGTAAGGAACGAGAAATCAAGGAACATAATGCCGGTTTATGGGCTCCTAAGGTGGCATGAGTGGAACAAAACACCGAGCAAAAGGCCAAGCCTTCCACCCCTGCCCAGTATATAGGTGTGTTAATAATAATAGTAGATATTGTGATATTCCAACAACAAGTTCCAACATGGAACGATCTTCATCTTCACCTGCAACTAACAACGCTATAAGAGGGGCTGAGCAAGCGGGTAACATAGCCAAACAATGGTTCGCTAGGAAGGTGTCAAAGGTTAGAGGTTTCATGGCAACAAGGAGAGGGGCTGACAAAAATGATGGGTAGCGCGACATATAACGATAGCATCGAGACAACTAAGAATGGCAATGATAGTAAAGGTATCCAAGGTGTTGGTCATCTTGCCTGAGATCCCGCAAGGAATAAGAATGAATCCATGAAGAAGACGAAGAAGAAGCCGTGAAGAAGAACCACGTGTAGACGAACGAATCCTCACGATCGCAACGGAACAAGCACTAACGAGAAGAAGCAAGCAATACGGTAAACAACCAACACAAGAACATGAAAATATGCTCAACCAAGTATGATGCAAGACAAGTCTATATATGATGCAAAACATGTCAAGGTAGGAAGCACTCAAGAACAACATCACCCAACAAGTTTAAATGAGGCCGGAATCAACATATAACAAATCCGGTAAGTCCTCATATGCATAATTTGAAAGATAGTCCAGATCTGATCAAACCTTAAGTTAAAGTTGTTAAACAACAGGTTAACATGCACCATGATGATCTACACGAAATTCTAGTCAAGTTTCATATAAAGTTTGTTTAATTCGGAGCTACGGCCTAGAAGATATGAGCAAAACAAGACAAACATGGCAACGGTGCAAGATGCACCCAAACATCAAGCAAACACACTCCAAACAATTAAACAACATGATATTATGCTTCTACATGCAAAATCACACAAGTTTCATATAAGGCACACCCAAAACGGAGCAACGGGCTAAAAGATACACATGAATCAAGATATAACAACAAGCTGAAATTAACAGTCACATAGCTACTTTGGAGCAAGGTAACTATAAGCTACAGCACTCAAACATGTTAACAAGAAGCATGGTTGTGAAGTAGACATGTTACTTAACAAGTATGAACTTAGAACACACCCAAAAGCTTGCTGGAACACCTTTAAATAAGTATGGCAAGTTGCAATAAAATTATCCAGACTTGGTCAAAATCTGGGAAGGCAAAAAAATCATCACGATGCTGCCTTAGGAGGCACAAAACAACAAGCATATCAACTCAACTAAGCATATAAAGAGCATGGACATGTAGTAGACATATCCTACAGCGAACAACTCCATTGGAGCAACTCCATAGGAGGCATGGATCAATAGCAACAAGCTACACCAAATTGATCATGCTGATAAAATCCTGACAGTTATAATTTATAGCAACTTGAGAGCCAGAAATAAATAAGCTACAACAGGTCGTATAAGAAAGTAAGGGCATGAATGGATAGACAATAACATGGACAATAAGACATGAACATTGGACACTCCAAAACAAGCATGGATTTGAGTAGGGCATCAAGCAAACATAGCATCAGGTTATAACAGATTCCAGACTTAGCAGTTTTTTCACTAAGTATAAAACAACAATAACAACATGGCATGTTTACAAGCTTGTTTAAGTCAACACAAGGCATATCATGGAAAGAGGTTTGCACCACAGCAAAGACCATAAGATGGTGCTTCTAAAACATCTAAACATGTGGCATGAAGACAAACACATCAATAGCAATGACCAAGTGAAATCAACATCTCATAACAAGTTTCAGCACTTAACAGCCACATGCACTTTTGCAACAGAGATTAACATGGCAATATGAACACAAACAAGCATGCTACAACAACCATCATGTAGTACACCTCACAATGAACATTTTGACATATCATATGCTCCATTTGGATAAACATGCACCAAGTTATCATATCTCAAACATGGCATCAAACTAATATGTAACAGCAGTTTATAACAAGTAGCACTCTTACAACAGAGATTAGAGCATCAAGATGAAGTCAAACAAGCATGGCACAATGGAACAAAGTGTAGAGCATATCATCACGATTATTTTGACATATCATTTGCATCATTTGGATAAGCACACAAAAAGTTATTAGCTCCACAAGAATGCAATATGATACTAACAGAAAAAGGACTTGGAATATTTTTCTAGAAAAAACGACGGGCGCGGAATACCTAATCTACGCACAGGCGGGATTTAGGAGGGGCTTCCCATGGGCTTCGGCCCATCTGCAGAGGTGCGTTGGAGCTGGGAGGAAGGCCCGGCTGGGCCCGAACGGGAGCACGCCAGGGAGGCGAGGCCGACCCGAGGAGGCGGCCTGGCGCTGCTGGGCCTCGGAGGCCAGGAGGCTAGCGGCGCGGTGCGGCTGGGCCGACGGGACGCGGCTCACGGGGCTCTGGGCGCTGACGGACGTCGTGCCCGCGCACGACGCAGGGTGGCGCCGCCGGAGCGGAGGTCTAGGCGGCGGCGGGGACTCCGGTGCGGACGGGAGGAGGTCCAACGGGCGAATCGAAGGGGCCCGGCCGGATCTGGGCGGAACCCGCTGTGGCGGTTCCATTCCCGGCGACGGGCTCGCCGCTGGTGGCACGGGCATACTCCGGCGAGGTGGGGCTCTCCGACGAGGATGGAGATCGTGGCGGCGCGGATCCGGTGGGGTCGCGACGACGGCGGTTGGATCTGGTGAGCGGGAGGCTCGGGCGCTCGCGGCTGGCGGCGACGGCGACTCGGGCCCGCGCGGGCCCACTTCAGGCTCCGCGGGCCGCGGCGGCGGGGATGGCTGGCGAGGCCACGTGGCGGCGCGGGAGTGGCTGCGGGCGGCGGTGGAGCTGATGTGGCGGCACCGGATTGGCCAGAGTGAGGTGGAGGGGCGCTGGACATGTTCGGCGGCGGAACGGACATGTCCGGCTGCGCGGAGGGAGGATTTTTAGGGTTTCATATGCGCGAAAAAATGGAGGGAGAGGCACATATTATAGGTAGAGGGAGCTAGGAGTGTCCAAATGAGGAGCGGTTGGCGGCCACGCGCTCGTGATCGAACGACCAAGAGCATGGAGGGGTTAGAATGGGCTTGGTGGGCTGTGTGAAAGGGGTGCTGGGCCAAAAGAGAAAAGGCTTCCCGCGGTTAACACGGTTAACCGTTGGGCTATCAAACGAACTCCGAACGCGACGAAACTTGACAGGCGCTCTACCTATGATATAATAAGACCACACGCCAAGTTTCAACCCATTCCGAGAACGTTTTCCGGCCACTCATAAAATAAATATTCGGAGGCGCCGCGGGCGCGTGTGAGTGTGTGTGGGCTCAGAACGGACAACGGAAAGGACGGGCGGACTCGGACGGATGCAAGTTTCGAAAACATGATGATGCAACACACCTGAAGACATGGCAAGATGCAACACACAAGCAAGATGACAAGGCAACGTCTACGAATAACTGGCTGACATCTGGCGCACCAGTCTTGGGGTGTCACAACACTCCCCTACTAACAAGAGATCTCGTCCCGAGATCTTAGGAACGAGACGAAAGGGAAAAAGGAAGAACAAAGTTCTTCGAGGACAAAAGAGCGAAACCAAAGAACCTGAGAGGTTGAGCCACTTGAAAGGACAAATACAACGAAGATAAACGAAGCTGCAAAGTCTTCGTTAAACAAGAGGAGCAAGTAATACAACGAGAATCGAGGAGGTTGCAAGGCACGAAACAAGAGCTGAAGGAACAAGAATGAATTGAAAACCACTCCGGTTAGCAAGAGGTAGAAAGGAATCTCCACGAAGGAATTCGGCAGGACTCCATCTGAAAATGGAAGAAATAGCACACCGGTTGAAGATGAATTGTAAGAACACAATGCCTCCGGAAAGAATTAAAAGAGTGGAATGAAACGAACGGAGAAGAAGATGACAACTTCCATCACGAAAGAATTTGAAAGAGCATCTTCATGAAAAAGACTTGAATGGAGTTGTTGAGAAAATCAACACCAAAAGAATAAGCTTGCCGTGGACTTATGAAAAAACATCTCAAAACTTGAGGTGAATTACCGTCGCAATGAAAAGATGGATTAGCTGAGAATGAAGAATTGCAAAAGTCCACTTCGAAAGAATACGGAGAATTATTTGCACTTCGAGATGCAAAAGAATAATGCTTGAGCTTTATCCGAAAGAATTTGACAAACACTCGAAGAATGATTTAAAACATGAGAAACCACCAAGAGGAACTCCGATAACGAAAAGGATGATGATATAGAATTGACGGACGAAAAGAATAAGATTAAGGCCTTGCGGTGATTAGACGGAGTTCCGACGAGATAGCCAGGAAATCTTTGAACTCCGGGGAAGAAAAGATTACGACACTTGGGACTAGAATTTATTCAAGAAGAATAAACTCCGAAGGAAGGAATGAATCAACTTGGTAAAAGAATAAGAATTAAGGTATGCTTATCCTCCACCAATTAAAATTGATGAGAAGCAATGGATTTGCATATCACTTATTCTCGATGAAATGGTTAAAGAGGGATATATCACGAACTTGCGAAAATCTTCATGAAACACCGGTAGGATTGGAAAACAATGAATCGATTGATATGATAACACCGGAAAAGGACTATTTAGCGAACCACCGTAAGAACTGAAGCCGAGTGAAGAAAATAAATGCACCACTGGGAAGAATGGAAATTGAACGAAGAAAAGAAAATGAATCACCGGAAGAATAAAGCACTTGAGGAAAATAGAATGACGAGAATGAAGAGATCGTGAACCGATTAAAGAATACTTGAACGAAGCACCGGAAGAATGTGAGACGAACGAAGAGGCATCAATGAAGAATATTTGGAGGATGAAGTTGAAAATTGAGAACGAAGAAATCTTCTGAAATGATGGCCTTCGGAGGAACACAAAGAAAAGAATTCATGAAATACTCTAGAAGAATGAAAGAAGAAAGGTTGAACCAAATATGAAAGAATTTGAAAACGGTCTTGAAGAAGGCATATGACTGATGGAATACATTCTTACGTCATACTTTGAAAAGAATTTCAGAACACTCCGGGAAATTAGAAGAGTCAGGTAAGATCTTGGGAATAAACCTATGGGTTATGAGCCCACCGAAAGGAAAAACCACCGTTGGGAAGGATTGAAAGGAGAAAATGCACCAGAACAATTAAAAGACTCAAAGGAGGTGACAACCTTGAATTAATTGGAACACGGACAATTCTCCTAAGAAGTCTTCAGGACTCCGAATAATTAAAAGGCGAGAGGCGAACGAGACGAGGGGAAACACTTGAGCCGATGAAAGAATAAGAACAACACCGAGAAATTGGAATTGAATCCACCGGAAAAGAAGAAGAGATGAAGAAGGACAAACTAAACGAGAATCACCAGTTGAAATTATTGAGGAAAAAAGCAAAGGATTCACACGAGTAGGATAGATACTCGATTAAGGACTCCGGCTCTAAGAAGAAAAAGGGTGGGCGGGTGGGAAAAAGAACGACAACATCGGACGGGGAAAATGACATTGGTTGGGAAGAACTGAGGTTGAACTTGCAAAGAAGAAGAGGGTCGAATCCACTTGATGAGAGATGCACCATATGAAAGAACTAACAACGCAACGAACGAAAACTAACCACGTGACCCTAAAAAAATGAAGGGGAAGAGGAGTAATTCAAAACACCTATGTCAAGAATCCTCACCAGAGCGACGAAGGGGCAGAGGAGTAAAAAGAATTCCTACTCTCCGATATAACTAGACTCCGAAAATCTTTTTTGCTAGACTCAACAACGGCCAAGCTACGATCAAACAAGGGGGCTCCTATGGTCGGTCCAGGCTTTGATACCAACTGGTCAGGCCCAAGATGCGATTCTATCCCGATCACGTGACACTTACGTGATTGGGGCACAACCGCATTTCGGGCGCTTAGCAAGATGGATATCATTACATCGTACCATTACATACATACATGGGGGATACAACAATACATACAAGACACATGAATACAACATCATCAATACAAGGCATCCGACTACGGATGCAAACATGAAAAGCACAACGACATCCATCTGCTATCCCAAGCTGCCGACCCGAAACCTTACCCAAGACTGAAGAAGAAGAAGAAAGAACTCCAACACAACGATCATCGCTCTCACGTCAAGACATCGGAAACCTGCACCTGCAACTATTGTTGTAGTATTTTTGAGCCACGAGGACTCAGCAATCCCATAACCATGGATAACAAGACTATCAAAGCTTAATGGGAAGGAAGAGGTAAAGTGGTGAGGTTGCAGCAGCGGCTAAGCAATATATGGTGGCTAGCTTACGAGTACAAGAATAAGATGAGCATCTACGCAAACGGATGCAAACTAGTAATGATCGCTAAAGATCCTGAACTACCTACGAGTCAAACATAACCCCACCATGTTCTCTTCTCAAAGTGAAAAGAGACAGTCATGGTTACTCACACAATTGTGTGTTTTACTTCGGATCCTCTGTCAAGTTTTCTACAACCGGACATTAACAAATTCCAATCTGCCACATAACCGCGGGCACAGCTTTCGAAAGATCATAACCCTGCAGGGGTGTCCCAACTTAGCCCATCACAAGCTCCCACGATCAGCAGAAGTAATAATAATATTACCCCTTATCTTAGGGACAATCCGATCAGGCTCGGAATCCCGGTGTACAAGACATTTCGACAATGGTAAAAGAAGTCCAGCAAGACCTCCCAGCGTGCCGACACCCTGATAGTAGCCGCGCGTATCTCATCTCAGGCCAAGTCCGGATGAGCAATACGTATAGTAACCGAAGACCCCAGATAACTGGGTGGCACCGCAAGTGGCTCTAGTTTGGGACCAACACCATCAGCACTGGCCCCCCTGCTATGTAGAAGGATACTCGGGGACGCGACCCCCTATGCAAATTTAATTAATTAATTAAGTTGTTATTATGAGGCAAATTAAAACCAATGTTGGGCCTTGTTGGAGGAGTTTTATTCAAAGACGAACTGTCAAGGGGTCCCCATATACCCAATCGTGTAAGGAACGAGAAATCAAGGAACATAATGCCGGTTTATAGGCTCCTAAGGTGGCATGAGTGGAACAAAACACCGAGCAAAAGGCCAAGCCTTCCACCCATGCCCAGTATATAGGTGTGTTAATAATAATAGTAGATATTGTGTTATTCCAACAACAAGTTCCAACATGGAACAATCTTCATCTTCACCTGCAACTAACAACGCTATAAGAGGGGTTGAGCAAGCGGGTAACATAGCCAAACAATGGTTCGCTAGGAAGGTGTCAAAGGTTAGAGGTTTCATGGCAACAAGGAGAGGGGCTGACAATAATGATGGGTAGCGCGACATATAACGATAGCATCGAGACAACTAAGCATGGCAATGATAGTAAAGGTATCCAAGGTGATGGTCATCTTGCCTGAGATCCCGCAAGGAAGAAGAATGAATCCGTGAAGAAGACGAATAAGAAGCCGCGAAGAAGAACCACGTGTAGACGAACGAATCCTCATGATCGCAACGGAACAAGCACTAACGAGAAGAAGCATGCAATACGGTAAACAACCAACACAAGAACATGACAATATGCTCAACCAAGTATGATGCAAGACAAGTCCATATATGATGCAAAACATGGCAAGGTAGGAAGCACTCAAGACCAACATCACCCAACAAGTTTAAATGAGGCCGGAATCAACATATAACAAATCTGGTAAGTCCTCATATGCATAATTTGAAAGATAGTCCAGATCTGATAAAACCTTAAGTTAAAGTTGTTAAACAGCAGGTTAACATGCACCATGATGATCTACACGAAATTCTAGTCAAGTTTCATATAAGGTTTATTTAATTCGGAGCTACGGCCTAGAAGATATGAGCAAAACAAGACAAACATGGCAACGGTGCAAGATGCACCCAAACATCAAGAAAACACACTCCAAACAATTAAACAACATGATATTATGCTTCTACATGCAAAATCACAAAAGTTTCATATAAGGCACACCCAGAACGGAGCAACGGGCTAAAAGATACACATGAATCAAGATATAACAACAAGCTGAAGTTAACAGCCACATAGCTACTTGGAGCAAGGTAACTATAAGCTACAACACTCAAACATGTTAACAAGAAGCATGGATGTGAAGTAGACATGTTACTTAACAAGTATGAACTTAGAACACACCCAAAAGCTTGCTGGAACACATTTAAATAAGCATGGCAAGTTGCAATAAAATTATCCAGACTTGGTCAAAATATGGGAAGGCAAAAACATCATCACGATGCTGCCTTCGGAGGCACAAAACAACAAGCATATCAACTCAACTGAGCATATAAAGAGCATGGACATGTAGTAGACATATCCTACATCAAACAACTCCATTGGAGCAACTCCATAGGAGGCATGGATCAATAGCAACAAGCTACACCAAATTGATCATGCTGATAAAATCCTGACAGTTATAATTTATAGCAACTTGAGAGCCAGAAATAAATAAGCTACAACAGGTCTTATGAGAAAGTAAGGGCATGAATGGATAGACAATAACATGGACAACAAGTCATGAACATTGGCCACTCCAAAACAAGCATGGATTTGAGTAGGGCATCAAGCTAACATATCATCAGGTTATAATAGATTCCAGACTTAGGAATTTTTTCACTAAGTATAAAACAACAATAACAACATGGCATGTTTACAAGCTTGTTTAAGTCAACACAATGCATATCATGGAAAGAGGTTTTCACCACAGCAAAGACCATAAGATGGTGCTTCTAAAACATCTAAACATGTGGCATGAAGACAAACACATCAATAGCAATGACCAAGTGAAATCAGCATCTCATAACAAGTTTCAGCACTTAACAGCCACATGCACTTTTGCAATAGAGATTAACATGGCAATGTGAACTCAAACAAGCATGCTACAGCAACCATCATGTAGTACACCTCACAATGAACATTTTGACATATCATATGCTCCATTTGGATAAACATGCACCAAGTTATCATATCTCAAACATGGCATTAAACTAATATGTAACAGCAGTTTATAACAATTAGCACTCTTGCAACAGAGATTAGAGCATCAAGATGAAGTCAAACAAGCATGGCACAATGGAACAAAGTGTAGAGCATATCATCACGATTATTTTGACATATCGTTTGCATCATTTGGATAAGCACACAAAAAGTTATTAGCTCCACAAGAATGCAATATGATACTAACAGAAAAAGGACTTAGAATATTTTTCTGGAAAAAACGACGGGCGCGGAATACCTAATCTACGCACAGGCGGGATTTAGGAGGGGCTTACCATGGGCTTCGGCCCATCTGCAGAGGTGCGGTGGAGCTGGGAGGAAGGCCCGTTTGGGCCCGAACGGGAGCAGGCCAGGGAGGCGCGACCGGCACGAGGAGGCGGCTTGGCGCTACTGGGCCTCGGAGGCCAGCAGGCTAGCGGCGCGGTGCGGTTGGGCCGACGGGACGCGGCCCACGGGGCTCTGGGCGCTGTCGGACGTCGTGCCCGTGCACGACGCAGGGTGGCGGTGCCGGAGCGGAGGTCGAGGCGGCGGCGGGGACTCCGGTGCGGACGGGAGGAGGTCCGACGGGCGAATCGAAGGGGCCCGGCCGGATCTGGGCGGAACCCGCTGTGGCGGTTCCATTCCCGGCGACAGGCTCGCCGGTGGTGGCATGGGCATACTCCGCGCGAGGTGGGGCTCTCCGACGAGGATGGGGATCGTGGCGGCGCGGATCCTGTGGGGTCACGACGGCGGCTGCCGCATCTGGCGAGCGGGAGGCTCGGGCGCTCGCGGTTGGCGGCGGCGGCGACTCGGGCCCGCGCGGGCCCACTTCGGGCTCCGCGGGCCGCGGCGGCGGGGATGGCTGGCGAGGCCACGTGGCGGCGCGGGAGTGGCTGCGGGCGGTGGTGGAGCTGATGTGGCGGCACCGGATTGGCCGAAGTGAGGTGGTGGGGTGCTGGACATGTCCGGCGGCGGAACGGACATGTCCGGCTGCGCGGAGGGAGGATTTTTAGGGTTTCATCTGTGCGAAAAAATGGAGGGAGAGGCACATATTTATAGGTAGAGGAAGCTAGGAGTGTCCAAATGAGGAGCAGTTTGCGGCCATGCGATCGTGATCGAACGACCAAGAGCATGGAGGGGTTAGAATGGGCTTGGTGGGCTGTGTGAAAGGGGTGCTGGGCCAAAAGAGAAAATGCTTCCGGCGGTTAACACGGTTAACCATTGGGCTATCAAACGAACTCCGAACGCGACGAAACTTGACAGACGGTCTACCTATGCTATAATAAGACCACACGCCAAGTTTCAACCCATTCCGAGAACGTTTTCCGGCCACTCACAAAATATATATTCTGAGGCGGCGCGGGCGTGTGTGAGTGTGTGTGGGCTCAGAACGGATAACTGAAAGGACGGGCGGACTCGTACGGATGCAAGTTTCGAAAACATGATGATGCAACATACCTGAAGACATGGCAAGATGCAACACGCAAGCAAGATGACAAGGCAACATCTACGAATAACTGGCTAACACCTGGCGCACCGGTCTCGGGGTGTCACACCGCCCGACCCCCATTTATTCCTGCGGCCATTTACCTTCATGTCTCGTGTCACACGACACAATAAGCACACCCACGACGACACATACAAAGAGGACATCCGGTGGTTCCAATGGCGGCCCCCTTGTGTCCAATGGCGCTCCTAGCGGCCACCAACGACAACGGTAGGTAGTTCACCACGCATCACGTAGTGGACACCCTCGTCAGGGGGGAGGCCCTCTCGGTGGTGTACACGAACGATCCGGTTTATCAACAACTCCCACTACAGTTTCGCTACGGTGGACACCACCAATGATCTAAAAGCGCTCAAGGTTTTGGGCTTGAAATTCCTGAATCTTGTCAACATCCAGCACCACTACAAGGTGTGGGGCAGCGGCAAAAACAAACTGAACTCCCTGGTTGACCTCGCCTCGGCCATCATCGACCCATACGACATGAAGATGAAGAATGAGAACAACAAGGACAATAACGCCTGGCATAGTGTGTGGCATGAGAGATTGGATGAAGAACATGTCAAGTACGCGGCCAAGGACGCGTACACAAGCTACGAGATGTACATGCAGATTGTTTACATGAGGAAGTGTCTTCTTCCTACCCTAGACAAGGGATCGAGCCACGAAGCAGTGGTGGGAGCGTCACAAGAAGTAGATGACTAGACGATCATTTCTCCTACTTTAAAATGCATGCAATTTGTTTATTGAGGTGTGTGCGAATGATCTGTATAGTCACTTATGTAATTGGATGTTTATTTCAGTTATATATATATATATATACATGTTATTATTCTGTAGACATAGCAAATCACACGGATTATTAGCATCAATCGTCTGTATTATTATTGGTCTTCATACACATTTCTGATTACGGGCCTGTTTGCCGCGTATCACACACATCTTGTTCAGTTGAACCGTTTCCATTGTGTTGCCTAATCACACACAATTCATCCTAGTGAACCGTATGCTATATATCGCACACACCTTCATCTGGCTGCCCGTTTCTTTTGTTCCTCCTCATCGCAAACAGTTAATTGAACTAAACTGTATGTCTGCATCGCACACGCAACAAAAATATGAACCATGTTTGATGCATTCATCATCGCAAATATTTTGCACCTTTTTTGACGGTTCTTTTACACCACCGTTGTGATTATGGCATCGCACACAGTTTCGTCGAAGGGTCTCTGATCGTAATCTCACGTTTGGACCATCCTGCGGCAGTGTTAGTTTAACCCTTAAGGTACTTAAGTGTTTTGTGATTCGTATGAAGAACGAACTCATGAGGGTAGAGAGAATGCTCCCAAACATGCAAGACTCTCACTAAAGCATATAGCTCTTTGTCATAGATGGGATAGTTAAGTTGCGCTGCGGAAAGTTTTTCACTAAATTATGTTATGGGGCGCTTTTCTTGCATCAACTCACCTCCTATGCCTTTATCGCTAGCATCACAATGTACATCAAAGGGTTTCTCAAAGCTAGGTAATCCAAGCAAAGGAGCATGCGTAAGAAAATTCTTAAGCTCATTAAATGCGATATCTTGGGATGGTCCCCATCAAAAGGTGCATTCTTCTTACTCAAGGCATGTAATGGTGATGTAATAGTGCTAAAGTCCTTAACGAATCTACGATAGAAACCGACTAGGCCAAGGAAGCTATGCACTTGTTGCAAGTTGGTTGGTTGTGGCCAAGTTTTAATAGTATCAATTTTAGCTTCATCTACATGAACACCTTTAGATGACACAACAAAACCCAAGAAAACAAGCTTCTCAACGCCAAATGTGCATTTCTCCATATTAGCGTAAAGACGCCCGTCTCTAAGAGTTTGCAAAACATCCCTAAGATGGGTGACATGATCTTCTAGAGTTTCACTAAATACAAGTATATCATCAAAGTAAACCATAAAAATATGCCAATGTATCTGCGAAGAACATAGTGCATCACGCGCATGAAAGTGACAGGTGCTTCGGATAAGCCCATAGGCATAACAAGCCATTCATATAAGCCAAATTTGGTCTTAAATGTGGCTTTCCATTCATCACCCTCTTGGATGCGAATTTGGTAATAGCCACACTTAAGTTCAATCTTATAAAAAATTTGTGGCTCCGCTAAGCTCATCTAGCATATCGTCAAGGCATGGAATAGTATGCCTATAGAAAACCGTGATAGCATTTATGGGTTGGCAATCGGAACACATGTGAAAAGTACCATCTTTCTTAGGCACAAGAATTACCAGAAAGGCACAAGATCTTAGGCTTTCACGTACATGTCCATTGTCAATGAGGTGTTGTACTTGCCTTTGGATTTCTTTGGTTTCTTCCAGGGTTACGTGGTAGGGTGCCTTGTCGGTAGAGGTGCGCCGGGGATGAGGTCGATTCTACGTTCAATGCCTCGAATTTGAGGTAGACCCAGAGGTAGCTCATCGGGAAATACATCCTTGAATTCTTGCAACAAATGAGACACCACAAAAGGTAGATGGTGAGAATTGTTAGTCCTTGTCGCTTCATCTTTGCTTACTAGGACGTAGTGTATGACACTAGATGGGTTGTCACACACTTCTTATGTCTCTTTTGGTGGCTAAAAGCACTAGATATTTCTTTTTCGCTCATCGTGGAGGCACTCAATTTAGGCTTGTGGCACTCACTCTCCTTTTGGTAGTTCACTTTCTCACTATTCTCTCCATAATGGGTGGATACTTGCTTGTTGGTGATCACTTGACTTGGCGACATAGGTTGTAGCACGAACTCCTTGACCTTCATGTTAAAGCTATAGTGATTGGTACGCCCTTTGTGGATGACGCCGCGGTCGAATTGCCATGAACGTCCAAGAAGAAGGCGACAAACGTGCATAGGAACCACATCATGTTCCAAGGTGTCCTCATAGGCGCTGATCTTGAATGATACTTGCACAGTGCGCTCAACTCTAATGGTGCCAGAGTCGCTAAGCCATTGGACCTTGTAGGGGCGAGGGCGCTTCATCTTGATCAATTGTAGCTTGTCGCCTGGCTCTTCACTTGCCAAGTTGTGGCAACTTCCTCCATCGATGATAACCTTCACGGAACGTCCATTGATTCCCGCTTTGGTGTGGAAGATGTGGCAATGTTGGTCTTCGTATTGTTGGTGTCGAAGGGTCTTGGCCTTGGAGACAACGAGAGCGGGGCTCAGATCATTGTCACAAAAGACTTGATTGTCTTCATACTCATTCACTTTATGGTGCGTGGCCACGTGCTCAAGCGCTTCCATTTTGTATTCACTCATAGAGTCACATGTGTCGTCATTGTTGACAATCATGTTGCGCCATGTGTGACACTCATAGGACTTATGGCCTTGGCCTTGACATTTGAAGCAATTGTCGTTGTTGCCTGTAGAAGGTGTGGTTGATGTAGAAGGCGCCAAAGTCGTTGAAGTTTGATTGTATGGGCCGTAGTTCTTGGAAGGGCACTCCGAGTACTTGTAGTCCTCTTGCACTTGCCTCTCCGCCTTCGTAGCTTGGTGCACTAGCTCGATAAGGTTCGTGTAAGGTTGGAAGTTGGCGATCTTCTTGATAGGATGGTTGAGTCAATTCAAGAACCTTTCCATAATTTGCTCATCATCCTCCTTGACATTGGCTCGGATCATGGCGATCTCGATGTCCTTGTAATACTTTTCAACGGACTTGGTACCTTGCTTGTGCAGTTGAAATTTCTTGAATAGGTCGCGGTTGTAGTATGTGGGTACAAAGCATGCTCACCTGACATCCTTCATTTGATTCCATGTTGTGACGTTCGCCTTTTTCGTCTCGCCTTTCAATGACTTGTTCCCACCAAATGAGGACATAATCTTGAAACTCAAGAGATGCCATGGCGATCTTCTTCTCCTCGTCATAGTTATGTAGACGGAATATCTTGTCGACCTTCAATTCCCATGATAGTTAGTCTTTGGGATCGTTGCTTCCGGAGAACTTGGGCATGGTCAACTTGATCTCGTCGTACCGTTGCTCTTCATTTTGTTAGGGTTGATTGTGATGACGTTCTTGTCGTGGGGAGGTTTTTATTCCTCTTGATGCGCATGGTCTTCTTTATTTACTTGACATTGAGGACGTGCAATTCTTGCACGGTTCATCAGCACATGGCCCATCTCAAGTTGTGCAGCTTCTTCTTGTCGCATTTGTCAAAGGGCATCCTCTTGTAGACGTACTTGGCGGTTGTGCTCTTGTATGTCCTTCATTGCTTGGCGTAGTGCATGTTGGGCTTCAAGATCTTGTTCCTCTCGGTCAAGTTGCGCTTGTAGAAGTGTGGCATCATCTTGATGCACTTGTTATTGGGGTTGTTTTTGAGGTTAGCAATGTGGAGCTTGCTGTTGTTCCATTTGATCATGAGCTTGACGTTGTAGTCACTCACGTTCTTGGAGGCGGCCTTGTAAACCATCGCCATGAGATTGGTTTCATGGAGCTTCATGATCTTCACCATCTTGACGATGATGCAAACGAATTCATGGAAGACTTGCATCCAAAGAATATTCCAAAGATTGACGACTTGAGTGGTGCCGCCTTGATGATGATGATGTGGTAGAAAAGCGGGTGGCCATCATGTTGTGTAGGTCTTATTTGAGAGATGACATTGACGTGCCGAAGTAGTCTCTTGTACATTGCTCAGATTCTCTCATGTCGATGGCGAGTAGGTCGATGCGGTCATTCAGAGCTCTTTGCGCGTTGTATAGATGATTCTTGGTAACGTAGTTGTTGGTTTCTTTGTCTTGCTCGAAGAAGAGAGGATTTGAAGAAGTACTTTGCCTATCCATCATATCAAGCAAAATGTGAGTGGAAGAAAGGAAAGAAATTCACCAAATGTACCTTACCCGATGTTGAAGATGGATCAATGATCACCCAACAATGTATCAAGGAAATAACACAATTGGTATCGAACTTGTCAATTCTCACACCTACACAAGTTAAGCTTTTGGAGGAGCTTCGTGAAGATGGTGGCTCAAAATTTATGCAATTGTTAGCAAGACTAAATAATGTTGGAAAAGATTCACAAATTCGCATATGCAACAAGTAGACCAATAGCAATATGTGGCACACAGAAACACACACACAGATAGATAAATGAGGTCGTGCAACCAAGGATTGAGCTCAAAATGAGGAATCCACAGAAAATACTCTTATTGCACAACACAAGAGAGACGCTAGTGCGATTTCTCAATAGGCGGATACGAACTTATGCACTAGCTATAAGAGACAAAATTTAGCGACTTCCTATCCCAAGTATACTATGTATGTATGATGTTCCGGTGCTTTTTGCACAAGATGATCCAAGATGATCAAGTATGAAAAGTTGTTGATGCAATATGGTATGATGCTATGGCTCTTGCTTATAAGCTTCTATGTTTTCTTTTGCTTAAAAGCTTTTTGTCTCTTTCTCTTTTGAGCTCTTTCTTTTGCCACTTTTGCATGCTCAAACCAAGATAGAAATCGCGTATGCGGGAACACTCTTGTGACACACGAGATGATATATGATACCAATTTGAGGTATGTATGCAATGGTAAGCTCTTATCTATGATCACTAAAGTGCACAAGTAGCATGGCCCGGTAACACTCAAATGGCTAGTCTCGACAGGAAAGTGACGCAAAATGGGCTATGGGGTGACAATGCAATGGCAAGAACGTACACAAAGGTGTCATCGATGTTACCGTCCTTGCTTACGGTTGGTGTCAAGTAGATGAAATGGTCGTTGCCGAATGTCGAGTCATCAGGAAGATGAGTGGTGGTGATGTCGAAGCCGCACTGTTCCTAGTTAGCACACACACCCTAGGAAATGGAAGATCACAAATCAAATTCTTAAAGCAAATGAAAAATGGTGGTAGCAGAAGGCGATAATGTGGTTTGGTATGTTAACGAGGTTGCGGAAGTTGTCGGGGTATCGGACTGGGCGGTTCTGGAAGAGGAAAAGTGATGGCTGAAATTTTCTGAAGAAAATTTAGTTTTGTCAGAGTTGTTCAGACGTCCGGGATGGGTCGGTCGTCCGGAGGTAAGACGCCCGGAATGGGTCGGTCGTCCGGAGCCTGCCGATTTCGAGCTGCGGGGTGAACTCGAAGAACTCGTGGGGAAAATAAAATTTTGGGGCAAAATTGCTCGAATTTCATGGAAGGAATTGATGGGAGAGATGGGGGTAAGCTAGATCCACCCAAGGCACATGAAATCCGTGGAACAAATCCAATAAAACTTCATCAAACCAACATATCACCAAAAAAATTGGTATGGCTATTTTTGTGGGGATTTTTGAAATTGGTGAAGAACACATAAAATCAAGCCAGAAAATGGGGGTAGGGGCTCCAAATTTGTGATCAACCAAGGCTCATGATACCAAGATGATGTAGGGTGGAATCCTAGGGGCCGGTCTTTTACGATTTGGAGGGGGGTTCCCGAAGAACACGATTAACACAAAGGGGAAACAAGAGGAAACACTCACACAAACAAGATCCAATCACACATGTGCTAGATCCAAGAACACAAGAGGTCACAAAGATCCAAGGACACAAAGGGAGGATACAAGTAGCTAGTTCATCTCCTAGAAGGAGGTCTTAAATCCATGAAGGATCTTCCACAAGGGGGTCTTGAATTTAATTGGGGGATCCTCTCCTAGGAGGACTTGATCTCCAAAGGAGTAGGGGTACAAGTGGATGAGCATAGCTCTATCTCCAAAATGAGCTATCCCAATGCTAACCCAAGAAAGAGGGAGGAGGAGGAGGAGTATATAGTCTAAGTGGGAGAATGGGTACATGGGCCTTAGTCCGAAACACTATGCACACACAGGCATCGTACGTCCGGGCGTCGGTCGTCCCGAAGGCTCGGACTTTCGGCATATTTGTTCTATGAATCAACGCCAGATTTCCAGACGGGGTCGATCGTCTGGACGCTGGAGTGTGTCGGCCGTCCGGGACTCGTCGGACGTCCGACCACTGTAGCTTTCATGGGATGGTCTTGCTGGCTGGTGAGGTCTCTAGGCGTCGGACGCCCGTGGCTGTTCGGTCGTCCAAAGTTCATCGGTTGTCCGGAAGCTATAGATTTCTGGTAGCTCTTCCTCTTGACCTTCGCACTTGGTATCCGCGCCTTGTCCATTGGGTGTAGTTGCTCCATGGCTTCCCTCCACATACCTGATCACACACAAGGTCTCTGCTTGAGGTAGTAGCTATGTCTCACATGTGGAATGTGCTAGTTCGGAGAGGAGCGAGTTCACCTTATCTTCATTACCCCTTGCGCGAGCTCTTGTCATTGGTCCATTTGGTGTCATGGGAGACGAAGGTAGGTCCATGGGGATGACCATAGGATGCTCCGCATCATGGGGGAGGGGTGAATAGTAGACTACAATTTTTAAGCTTAACTTTGAATATTAGGGCAATGTGGATAAACTAAGTCCTCTAGATATGCAACTAGGTGAGAACAACCTATATGGCAAGCAGGTTCAAAGAAAGGTATGTTAGGCAGAATCTAATTAGAAAGGCAACAAGCATACAAGGCAAGTTAATATATGGGAAAGGATTAACCACAAGTGAGCCGAGGCCGCGGATTTATCCTGATGTTCACACTCTTTGGGGACTGGTAATCTCTGTTGGAGAGGTGCATAAACCAAAGCTCCAGAGCACCACAAAGTGGCTAACCTTATTATTCCTTTGAGTCACCCCCAAAGGACGGTCTTCAAATCTCTCGGGATTGGTCTTGAATGTGACCACGAGCCCTTACACACTTTCTGGAGCACACCACAAGCAAGGAAGGTTCCAGGCCTTGACTCCTATCCAACTAGGAGCCCTATCTACAAGAGTAACAATTGTTGATGAAGAAACCAAGCGAAGAACACGAATTCGTTTGGTCAAAGTTTAGATCAGTTCTTGCTCTCTCAATTTCTAAAGTATCAACAAATCTGGATGGAGGGATTGAGAGTATTGAGAAAATCAATGTGTAGTAATGATAGATGGCTCACGAGACATTAGAGTTAGATTTGGAGGTAGGAGAATGGGGCTTTATATAGCTCACCTTCAATGTAACCATTGAAGGCCTAGAGACCCCATGTGCATGGGCTTAAGGCCCCATGTGCATGGGCTTAAGGCCCCATGTACACGGGTCAGACCCCGTGTGCATGCCCCCCATGTGCACCATACAAGACCGTGTGCACGGGGTATCTAGAGGGTGTCCAACTCAACCCCGTGTGTGCGGGGTGTCTAGAGAGTCGACGCTGGCCACTGTACCCCATGTGCACGAGGTAGGCTACCTTGGGATACATCCTTAGGTGGACTTTGAATTTTTTTTGGTTGATAAATATGTGATGGCTGGTGTATATGTTTTGCATATTCCCACAGTTTTCACCCAAACATTTCGACCACTTTTAGTAGTGTTTGATACGTCTCCAACGTATCTACTTTTCCAAACACGCTTGCCCTTGTTTTGGACTCTAACTTGCATGATTTGAATGGAACTAACCCGGACTGCCGTTGTTTTCACAAGAATTGCCATGGTGTTATTTTTTGTGCAGAAAGAAAAGTTCTCGTAATGACCTGAAATTCAACGGAGAATTATTTTGGAATATATAAAAAATATCTACGGAAAGAACCAAGCCAGGGGGCCCACACCCTGTCCACGAGGGTGGGGGGCGCGCCCCCTCCCCCTGGGCGCGCCCGCCTACCTCGTGGGCCCCCTATTTCTCCACTGACGTATACCCCGACTCCATATATTCTTTTTCGGGGAGAAAACAATCGAAGAGGAAGAATTATCGCGTTTTACAATACGGAGCCGCCGCCAAGCCCTAATCTCTCTTGGGAGGGCTGATCTGGAGTCCGTTTGGGGCTCCGGAGAGGGGAGATCATCGCCATCATCATCATCAACCTTCCTCCATCACCAATTCCATGATGCTCACAGCCATGCATGAGTAATCCCATTGTAGGCTTGCTGGACGGTGATGGGTTGGATGAGATTTACCATGTAATCGAGTTAGTTTTGTTAGGGTTTGATTCCTAGTATCCACTATGTTCTAAGATTGATGTTGCTATGACTTTGCCATGCTTAATGCTTATCACTAGGGCCCGAGTGCCATGATTTCAGATCTGAACCTATTATGTTTTCATGAATATATATGTGTTCTTGATCCTATCTTGCAAGTCAATAGTCACCTACTATGTGTTATGATCCGGCAACCCCGAAGTGACAATAGTCGGGACCACTCCTGGTGATGACCATAGTTTGAGGAGTTCATGTATTCACTATGTGTTAATGCTTTGGTCCGGTACTTTATTAAAAGGAGGCCCTAATATCCCTTAGTTTCCACTAGGACCCCGCTGCCACGGGAGGGTAGGACAAAAGATGGCATGCAAGTTCTTCTTCATAAGCACGTATGACTATATTCAGAATACATGCCTACATTACATTGATGAACTGGAGCTAGTTCTATGTCACCCTAGGTTATAACTATTACATGAGGAATCAAATCTGACATAATTCTCCATCACCGATCCAATGCCTACGAGCTTTTCACATATTGTTTGTTGCTTATTTACTTTTCCGCTGCTGCTATTACAAAAACTACAGAAACACTATCATTACTTTTATTGCTATTACCACTATTTCCATATTACTTTGCGACTAAATTACCTTGCTGCAGATACTAAGTTTCCAGGTGTGGTTGAATCGACAACTCAGCTGCTAATACTTAAGAGTATTCTTTGGCTCCCCTTGTGTCGAATCAATAAATTTGGGTTGAATACTTTACCCTTGAAAACTGTTGCGATCCCCTACACTTGTGGGTTATCAGTGTCGTTGAAGAAACCAAAATGAAACTTTGAGTCATCGAAGCACCATACATTTTTCCTTTCTTAAGTGGGGGTGCATCAATCTCCTTGAAATAACCTCCGAGGGACCAATGAGCTGAGATAAACTTAGTAATCGTCACTAGTCCCATTAACCACATTTTCATCACACCAAAACATCATTTAGGGACAAATGCACTTTCATTCTCAACGTCGAAGTAGCTCATGGCGGTAGTGGACTTGAGTTTGGAAAAATTCTCTTGTCCATTGTCTTGTGGGGCTTTTTGATGCGGCACTTGTCGATGAGTTTGTATGGGTCCCGTGTCATTGTACCTTCTTGATGAAGTGGTACTTGACTTATTATAGTTGTGTGTGAAGTTGCCATGGCCACTAACATCCTTATTGCTATTGTGGACTGGTACAACGAGCTGCTATACAAACGGATTTTAACACCTTTCCGCGATGGAGTTTTAAAACGTCGCCTTGCGTGTGTGTGCGATAGGGGGGGTCCTTCCCACACGACCCAGAAACTGTCGGGGATAAGCCCTCCAATCACCTATGCTGGGCAAAATAAGCTCCTGTGCAATGGGGTTAGCCATCGTATACAATTATACATGCTTAATCATTTCCGTCCGTAAGTACATCCCACACTGTGAATCCTAGAAAAAGTTTCCGTTCGTATGTACATCTTAGACAGTGAATCCCGGACAAATGTTACCGTTCATATCAACATCCCACACAGTGAATCCAAGACAGACGTTTCCATTTGTCTGCACAGCCCACACAGTAAATCCCAGACAAACATTTCCATTCCTATCTACATCACACACAATTTTCTGTATAGACTCATGTGTGATAGGTGTAACGATCATACCCGCTCTGCCTTCATTAACCGTTTGCTCTATTCAAGTATATCACACATGATTCGATGAAGAAAATTGCATTGCATTGGGCTATCCATCACACACGCTTTTATTGCTAGAACTGTTTGTAAAGTTCCATGACCCATTTACCAGCTTTATTAGTTTACTATTAATAATTACATTATTAAGAAAATTCACATTTCATATCGAACAAGTGTTTGTCAATTTCATATCAGGCACATAAATATGTTTTAACATCACAGTACGATAGCTACGTGAAAGCAACACAATATGACATATAGCTAGTTCACCTTCATAAGCACAATATCAGAATATTATATTCATTTCCCTAATTGACTAATGCAGGATCAATCAAGTTTGTCTTCTACACCTCTACTTTTAGTTTAGTAAGAACCTGTTTTGCACTAACCAACTGGAAAAGTGCCTCCTCCTTCGGCAACACCATCTTAGCAAAGTCTAATTAAAAAACATTGATCTCATTCTCTATCTTCCTCTTTTTCTGTATCTTGAAATATTAATCTGCGTTGACAACACTTTCTCTAAGCCTATTTCTGTTATCTTCCTCATACATTCTCCAGAGCTTTACTAGGCACATCTTCAAAGATTGTGGCCGCTCTTGATCAACCCACTTTAGGTATGTTCCTCTGCAGCCACCGATGATGCCCCGGCCTCCATCCTCCTCTTCCCCCCCTACCGTGGACACCGACGCCTCCGCCGTCCGCAGCTGACGTGCATGCCATCGACGTAGCCTCGCCCCCGCAGCTGCTCTCTGCTTCCCCTGCCGCACCCGCGTCCCTGTCCCGCATTGCCACCACGCCGCTCGCCCTGTCGGCGACTCCTCCCGCTGGCTGGCCTTGCAGCGCCTGCCTCCCGTGCCCCGTGATGCTGCTGCCTGCTGCTATTGCGCCGCTACCGCCAGCACCCGTGCGCCGCGCGCGCCCGTGACCTGCTGCTGCTGCACTACTCCGCCATGCCGCCCCTGCCCTGCAGCCCCGCTCGCTAGCCACCGACGCCCCGCACGCGCTGAACGGCCCCACCCATGCAGCACCTCGCGCCCCACTCGCGGTTCGCCTCGGCCGCCACCACCGCTGTCGACCGCGGCCCCGCACCGGCGCCCCACCGTGCCCGTTGTGGCTCCCCTCCCGACGGCCACCCCCGCGCCCCTGCTGTCTCCAGCATTGTCGCCGCTAGCAGCCTCTGCTGCTGCCGGCAGCTCGCCTCGCCTGCTGCCGCCATGGCCAGCCCATCCGTCGCTCTAGCTGGCCTCGGCCGCTCGCCACCGTGCGCCGTGGCCGCCTGCCCGCCCCTGGGTCCACGTGCCGCATCCATAGCCCGTAGCCGCTAGCACCCAGCCCGTTAGGCCCCTCTGGGCCAATGACATATGGGCCCCACGTCCTTTTAATTAAAATGAAAAAAAGGAATGAAAATAAATAAATAAATTGTTAAATAATTAATTAACTTAATTAAAATTGGTCACTTAACCAAATCACGTAGTTAAGCTAATTAACTCTAATTAGTTAAACTCTTTTAATGACAAACGGGACCCAGCTGTCAGTTTGACTGGTCAACGGTCAACTTTGACCGCTGACGTCATGCTGATGTCATGATGACGCCATAAACGATTTTCAATTAAATTAATGTGTTAATTCTTGAAAATGAAGTAAAACTTTGAAAATTAATATAAAACAATCAGTAACTCGGATGAAAATACTTTGTACATGAAAGTTGCTTAGAACGACGAGACGAATCTGTATAAGCAGTCCGTTCGTGCGGCACATGTCCCTCGCATAGCGAACATGCAACCTTCTCCCTCCGATCCATCTGTCCGAAAATGCCAAATACTGGGGATATTTTCCCGGTTGTTTCCCCCCTTTGCCGGTATCACCTACTACCGCGTTAGGGCACACCTAACACCGTTTATTACCATGTCATGCATCTGTTTGCATTGTATTTATTGTTTCTTCCCCCTCTTCTCTTTGGTAGACTTGAAGACTAACACCACTGCTGCTGCCCCGATCGACTACGGTGTTGACGACCCGTCCTTCTCTGCCGAGCGTCCAGGCAAGCCAACCTCCCTTTATCATTAGATATCGCACATTCTCTTCTCTCTTATTCTTGCATTAGGTTTGCTACTGTTGATGATTCAATATCTCCTATTCTGTTGCATAGCCTGTCATTTTTGCTACAACTGTTGATACCTTTACCTGCTATCCTAATGCTTAGTATAGGATGCTAGTATTCCATCAGTGGCCCTACATTCTTGTTTGTCTGCTATGCTATACTATCGGGCCGTGATCACATCGGGAGGTGATCACGAGTATATACTTTATACATACTATACATGATACTTGTTGTGACTAATGTCGGGTCGGCTCGTAGAGTACCCGCGAGTGATTCACGGATTGGGGGCTGAAAGGAAATTTTTCCCGACGGCCCTCTGTGTGGATCTTTGTGGCGGAGCGACAGCGCGTGTCGCGACCACCTAGGAGACAGGTAGGTCTGGTCCCTGGTCGTTGTCCGCGGTTATTTCATAATAACACGCTTAACGAGTTTGGATATTTGATTCGAGTTGGGTCGTTGGCCTTATACGCACTAACTGCCACGCGGGACAAGATATGGGCAACTGGCGTCGTAGTATCAGTCGAAGCCTTCCGGAAGTCAGCGACTGAGCGGCGCACTCAAGGTTGGATTGGAACGCCCGCACTTGTATAAGGGTGCTAGGTCTACTCACCGGTCGCGTTCGCAACGTGCAGGAGTGCAAAGGGCGATGGCCCATGACCCCTGCGCGCTTAGGATTTAGACCGGCGTGCTGACCTCTCTGTCGGGCCTAGGTAGGGCTGCGACGTGTTAATCTTTCGAGGCCGGGCATGACCGAGGAAAGTGTGTCCAACCAAAGGGATCGAGCATGTCGGGTTATGTGGTGCACCCCTGCAGGGAAGTGATCTATTAGAATAGTCGTGCACACGGTAACAGGACGACCTGGAGTTATATTCCGACCTCATGACAACTAGAATCGGATACTTAATAAAACACACCCTTTCAAGTGCCAGATACAACCCCGCGATCGCTTTCCCACAAGGCGATGAGGGGAGGATCGCCGGGTAGGATTATGCTATACGATGTTACTTGGTGAACTTTCCAGCTACTCTCTTCTATTGCTGCAAGATGGAGGCGGCCAGAAGCATAGTCCTCGATAGGCCTAGCTTTCCCCCTCATATTCTGGCATTCTCCAATTTAGCCCACAAATATTACCCCTTTATACATATACCAATGCATATGTAGTGTAGATCCTTGCTTGCGAGTACTTTGGATGAGTACTCACGGGTTCTTTGCTCCCCCTTTTCCTCCTTTTTCTCTTCTTCTCGAATGATGCAACCAGATGGTGGAGCCCAAGACCGAGATGCCACTGTCGACGACTAATACTACCGCGCTGGAGCCTACTACTACGTGGAGTCTGCCGATGACCAGGAGTAGTTTAGGAGGGTCCCAGGCAGGAGGCATGCGCCTCTTTCGATCTGTAACCCAGTGTGTGCTATCCATCTTATGGCACCTTGTTTTACTTATGTTTGTACTCAGATATTGTTGCTTCCGCTGACTCGTTTATGATCGAGCTTATGTATCCGAGCCCTCGAGGCCCCTGGCTTGTAATATGACGCTTGGATGATCTTTAATTTGTGTTTAGAGTTGTGTTGTGATATCTTCCCGTGAGTCCTTGATCTTGGTCGTACACATTTTCATGCACGATTAGTGTACGATCAAATCGGGGGCGTCACATACTATTACTCCACTCATCGACCGCTATCCAGCATCCATCTGGAGTATTAAGTTAAAAATAGAGTAACGCCTTAAGCAAGATGCCATGATGTAGAGGGATAAACTAATGCAATATGATATAAACCCCATCTTTTTATAATTAATGGAAACAATGCAATACGTGCCTCGCTACCCCTACTATGTCATTAGGTGAGGACAACGCAAGATTGAACCCACCACAAAGCACCTATCCCATTGCAAGAAAAACCAGTCAAAATTGATAGATTGAAGAGAAATCCAAAGCTATCTTAATCATGCATAAAAGAGTAAAGAGAAGATTCAAATAATATTCATAGATAATCTGATCATAAATCCACAATTCATCGGATCTCGACAAACACACTGTAAAAGAAGATTACATCCAATAGATCTCCAAGAACATCAAGGAGAGCATTTTATTGAAGATTAAAGAGAGAGAAGAAGCCATCTAGCTACTAGCTATGGACCCATAGGTCTATGGTAAACTACTCACACATCATCGGAGGGGCAGTAAGGTTGATGTAGATGCCCTTCGTGATCGAATCATCCTCCGGCGAAGTACCGGAAAAGGCCCCAAGATGGGATCTCACGGGAACAGAGACCTTTGGTGGTGGAAAAGTATTTTCGTGCATGCCTCTAGGGTTTCTGGAATATTTCTGAATTTACAGGCCAAGGAGTAGGGTCGGGGGACTATAGAGGGGGCCACAAGCCTAGAGGGGCCCCCTAGGGCGCGCCCCTATTGCTTATTGCCTCCTCGGAGATCTTCTGACTTGAACTCCAAGTCTTCTGGATGTCTTCTAGTCCAAGAAAAATCATCGCAAAATTTATATTCCTTTTAGACTCTATTTGATATTCCTTTTCTGAAAAACTCAAAAACAAGGAAAAACATAAACTGGCATTGGGCTCTAGGTTAATAAGGTAGTCCCAAAAGCAATATAAAATTGCATATTAATGCATATAAAACATCCAAAGTTGATAATATAATAGCATGGAACAATCGAAAATTATAGATACATTGGAGACGTATCAAGCATCCCCGAGCTTAATTCCTGCTCGTCCTCGAGTAGGTAAATGATAGAAGCAGAATTTTTGATATGGAATGCTACCTGACAAGATTATCAATACAATCTTCTTTATTGTGGCATGAATATTCAGATCCATATGATTCAAGACAAAAGTTTAATATTGACATAAAAACAATAATACTTCAAGCGTACTAATGAAGCAATCGTGTCTTCTCAAAATAACATGGCAAAAGAAAGTTATCTCTACAAAATCATATAGTATCGCTATGCTCCATCTTCATCACACAAAGTATTTCGTCATGCACAACCCTCGTATTAGTCAAGAAATTGTTTCATACTTTAGTGTGCTCAAACTTTTTAACTTTCACGCAATACATGAGCGTGAGCCATGGACATAGCACTATATGTGGAATAGAAGGTGGTAGTAGACAAAAGAAGGGAGAATGTCTCACATCAACTAAGAAAATGAATGGGCTATGGAGATGCCCATCAATCGATATCAATGTGAGTGAGTAGGGATTTCCATGTAACGGATGCTCTAGATCTATAAGTGTATGAAAGCTCAAAATAAAACTAAGTGGGTGTGCATCCAACTTGCTTGCTCATGAAGACCTAGGGCAATTTGAGGAAGCCCATCATTGGAATACACAAACCAAGTTATATAATGAAAAATCCCCACTAGTATATGAAAGTGACAAAATAGGAGACTCTCTATTATGAAGAACATGGCGCTATTTCAAAGCACGAGTGTGGAAAAAGGATAGTAACATTGTCCCTTCTCTCTTTTCTCTCATTTTTTATTTTGTCTTTTCTTTCCCCTTTTTATTGGGCTTCTTTGGCCTCTTTTATTTTTAATAAATTTTGGAGACTCATCCAAACTTGTGAGGGAATCATAGCTTCCATCATCCTTTTCTCACATGGGACAATGCTCTAATGATGATCATCACACTTTTATTTACTTACAAATCAAAGATTACAACTCAAGGAAAAGACTCATAATGACGAAACAGTGGAAGTTGGATGACAATATATCTCAGAATGGCTATGGAAATGACATAATAGGTAGGTATGGTGGCTATTTTGAGGAAGGGTAAATGGTGGGTTTAATGAACCGGCGAAAGTTGTGCCATACTAGAGAGGCTAGCAATGGTGGAAGGGTGAGAGTGCGTATAATCCATGGACTCAACACTAGTTATAAAGAACTCACATACTTATTGCTAAAATTTCTTAGTCATTGAAACAAAGTACTATACGCATGCTCCTAGGGGAGAGGTTGGTAGGAGTTAACCATCGCGCACTCCTGACCTCCACACAAAGGATGACAAACAAAGAATAAATCATGGTCCGACTTCAGCACATAACGGTTCACCATACGCGCGTGCTACGAGAATCACAAACTTTAACCAATCCACAATTACTCACTAGCATGACTCTAATATCACCATCTTAATATCTCAAAACAATTGTAAGGAATCAAACATCCCATATATTCAATGCTCTTTATGAAAGTTTTTATTATATCCCCTTTGGATGCATATCATATTAGGACTAAATTCATAACCCAAGAAAATTACCATGATGTTTAGAGAATCTGAAAACAATATAAGTGAAGCATGAGAGTTCATCAACTTCTTCAAAATAACATCACCGCCGTGCTCAAAAAGATATAAGTGAAGCACTAGAGCAACTACCCTAGCTCAAAAGATATAAGCGAAGCACAAAGAGTATTCTAATAAATTCACGATTAATGTGTCCCTCTCAAAAGGTGTGTACAGAAAGGATGATTGTGGCAAACCAAAAAGCAAAGACTCAAATCATACAAGACGCTCCAAGCAAAACACATATCATGTGGTGAATAAAAATATAGCCTCAAGTAAATTTACCGATGGATAGAAGACGAAAGAGGGGATGTCATCCAGGGCATCCCCGATCTTTGATGCTTGTTTGTACTTGAATATAACCTTGGGGTGCCTTGGGAATCCCCAAGCTTAGTCTCTTTATACTCCTTGAGACTCGTAGTAGCAAGCTTCGAACTCTGGAAATTCTATCGCAAGCAAACAGTAGCATACATAAGCAATAATGCAACAAAATCGAAGAAAAGATCTCGGAAAACTTCGAAAACAAGAAAATAGCTCTTGAAACAGAAAACAATTTCTAACAGTACCAAAATTAGATGGATTTAGGCTTATCAAAAAATTTAGGTCAAGAGCTTAAATTTGCAAAAAGAGTCAACACAAACGGAGTTACGAAACTCAAGTTACAATCAAAAGAAGATTCAAATTCAAATCGGCTTGAACCAAATTTTAAATATTTCAAAATTATGTTTGAGTTGGATTACTAGATATATGAGATCACAACGAAGAGATTGGCGTTGGTTTCATCTTCGGACTAACGAGTAAAAAGTAACGCTAGATTGAAGTCTAGGGGCTAAACTGAAAGATAAATAATTGCGGATAGGTCCCTAACTAAAATAACAGAAAAAGAATAGTCTAAATAACGAACGATCTTTCTCTGCAACTAACCAGTGAACGTTCACTAACTAAATAAACCTAATAAAAACAAATCTAGGTTTTATAAAAAAAATCTAGGGTTTAAAAAAGAAAAGAAATGCCTAAAAAAAGGATCGGTTCGTATCGGTTCAAGAAAAACCGGCCGCGGATCGGGTCGGGTCCGGCGAGTCGGGTCGGGGCTTGAGTCGAGGCTCGGGCGGCGGCGGTGGTTGGCGACGACGGCGGTAGCTAGTGCGGCGATGGACTCGGGCGGAGGCGAGCGCATGCGGTGCGTCGATGGCGGCAGGAGGCGGCGGCGGCGACTTGCGGCGGCGGTGGCCTGAGGAGGAGAGAGGGAGGGTGGCGCGTATTTAAAGGGGTGGGGGTCGGTGGCTTGGGGAACGGGGCAAGTGGATATGTCCGCCTCGGGCATGGGCGGTGGCGGCGATCGTGCCATGGCCGGACTCCGGGACGGAGCCGGCACGCCGGGAGGTGGCGGCCTAGTGCGCCGGCTGGGCTTCGGCCCAATCGGTCCGAAACATTTTTCTAATATAGCGCAGCGAGAAAAATCCAAAATAAAATAAAATAAAAACCTAAAAATTCCAGAAATAATTTTCACCATTCCCTCCTAATATTTGGGACCACGTGAACATTTTTCTAGGCTAAATGCAATTTTTTTCAAAAATGTAAATTTTCCCTATTTAATAAAATACAACCAAATAAAAATGCAAATAAAATAATTTGACTTCCAAATTTCTTTTCCCAATATTTTTTATTGAAACAATTGGAAAGAATTTGTTGAAATCTAATTCGATCGACTTTTCAAATTTGAAAACATTCAAACATGAAATTTATACGAAACCCCCAACTCTCTCTCTTGGTCCTTGAGTTGCTTAAGATTTCGTTGGATCGACAACCGAATAAAATCCGAAAAACAAAAAATTATGAATGCATATGAATGATCTAATTAATAACATCCAAATTGAAAATCGGGATGTTACAAACGTACCCCCCTTAAGACGAATCTCGCCCTCGATATTTGGGTTGGCTAGCAAAAAGGTGTGGGTGGTCTTGTCGAAGGTCTTCCTCTCGTTCTCAGGTGGCTTCGTCCTCTGTATGGTGACTCCACTGAACTTTGCAAAACATGATAATCTTGCTGCGAGTAACTCTGTCGGCAAACTCGAGAATCTTGATAGGCTTCTCCTCATAGGTCAAGTCACTCTCTAACTGAATTGCTTCCAGGGGCACTGTATCTCGTAATGGAATATCAGCCATCTCTGCGTGGCACTTCTTCAACTGGGAAACGTGAAACACATCATGAACTCCAGACAAAGTTTCGGGTAACTCTAGCTGATAAGCTACTTCTCCTCTGCGTTCCAAAAGTCTATACCGTCCCGCAAATCGTGGTGCCAATTTACCCTTAACTCCAAAATGCTTAACTCGTCGAAGTGGGGACACACAAAAATATGCTCTATCTCCAACTTCGTAGGAGACCTCTTTGCGTTTTGCATCTGCATAAATTTTCTGTCGGGACTGGGATATTTTGAGTCTGATTAAATTGGGTGCAAATAACCTACGGTCTCCGACTTCATCCCACGTCAATGGTGTCATGCACCTCCTTCCGTACAAAGCCTCAAAAGGGGCCATCTGCAAACGAGTCTGATAACTATTGTTGTAAGAGAACTCTGCGTAAGGCAAGTTATCATCCCAACTAGATCCATAATCTAGTGCACAAGCTCTCAACATGTCCTCCACAATGTGATTGACTCTCTGTCTATCCATCTGTCTGTGGATGAAAGGTTGTACTAAACTCAAGCATGGTACCCAAAGTCTCGTGCAACTGCTTCCAAAACTTTGAAGTAAACTTTGTTCCTCTATCTGATACGATGGTCATCAGAACTCCATGCAGACATACGATCCTGGTCATGTATATCTTGGCCAACTTAGCACTCGTGTAAGTGGTCTTCACGGGGATAACGTGAGCTACCTTAGTCAAGCGATCAACTATAACCCAGATAGAATCGTACCCTGATAGTTTCCTGGGTAATCTTGTGATAAAATCCATTCCAAGCTTATCCCACTTCCAATCTGGTATTGGTAACGATTGTAGCAACCTTGCTGGTTTCTGATGTTCTGCCTTAACTCTCTGACAGACATCACATACTGCTACATACTCGGCAATGTTCTTCTTCATTCTTGTCCACCAGAAATTCTGCTTCAAATCCAAATACATCCTATGTTGACTGGGTGTATCGAGTACGGCGAATCATGAGCCTCCTGAAGAATCAACTTCTTGATCTCCGGGTCATTGGGCACGTATATACGTTCCTCTAACCGCAGTGTTCCTTTTTCATCCTCATGGAATCCTTCTGCCTTTTCCTTGCTCATTCCGCCCTTTATTTCTGCAATACCTTCATCCGTCTTCTGGGCTTCTCGAATCTTTCCCAAGAAAGTGGACTGAATCTCCAATGTAGCAATGCAGCTTCTGGGGACTATCTCCAACTGCAAGTCTCTGAGGTCATTTGCTAACTCCTGGGGTAAACCTCTGGTTATGAGAGTGTTAACACAACTCTCGCGACTTGACACATCTGCCATGACATTGGCTTTTCCTAGGTGATAATGCAATCTCATGTCGTAATCCTTTATGAGATCTAGCCATCTCCTTTTCCTGAGGTTTAACTCCTTCTGCGTGAAGATATACTTCAAACTCTTATGATCCGTGTAAACATCACAACGATTTCCAATAAGAAAGTGTCTCCAGGTCTTGAGTGCATGCATTATGGCTGCTAACTCCAAATCATGTGTGGCATAATTCAACTAATGGGGTCGAAGTTGACGTGAGGCATATGAAACATCTCTTCTTTCTTGCATGAGAATGCCTCCAAGTCCTTGACGTGAAGCGTCCCAATACACTTGAAAATCTTTGCGTATATTCGGGACAATCAGCACTGGGGCTGTAACCAAACGTTTCTCCAGCTCCTGAAAACTGGCCTCACATTCTTCGGTCCAATTGTACTTACTTTCCTTCTTCAACAATTCTGTCATGGGCTTTGCAATCTTAGAGAAATTCTTAATGAACCTCCGGTAATATCCTGCGAGTCCAAGAAAGCTGTGAATCTCCCCAACTGAGGTGGGTGCCTTCCACTCGGTGACGACCTCTACTTTGGAGGGGTCTACTGCTATACCATCTCCTGATATAACATGTCCGAGGAATCCGACTTCCTTCAACTGAGACTCACATTTGCTGAACTTGTCATATAGCTGATGTTCCCTGAGCTTCTCGAGAACTGAACGCAAATGTTCCTTGTGCTCCTCTTCATTCTTGGAGTAAACCAATATGTCATCAATGAATACCACCACAAACTTATCCAAGAACTCCATGAATACCCTGTTCATCATACTCATAAAATAGGCAGGGGCATTAGTCAAACCAAATGACATAACTGTATATTCATATAGCCCGTACCTCATGGTAAAAGTTGTCTTAGGTATGTCCTGTTCTCGGATCTTCAAGTGATGATATCCAGATCTTAGATCGATCTTATATAAAACTTTGGCTCCTTGCAACTGGTCAAACAAATCATGGATCATCGGTAGAGGGTACTTGTTCTTTATCATCACCTCATTCAGTGCATGATAATCCACAACCATCCTTAATGAACCATCCTTCTTCTCAACTAAGAGCACTAGGGGTCCCCAAGGTGAAGAACTTGGTCGGATATAACCTTTCTCCATTAACTCCTTCATCTCTTCCAAATCATTTGTGGGCAACCGGTATGGTCTCTTGGATATTGGTCCGGTGCCTGGTAATAACTCAATCAAGAACTCGATGTCTCGGTCCGGTGGCATGCCTGGTAACTCCTCGGGAATACATCGGGGTAATCCTTCACAACTGGTACTTCCTCCTGAAAGTGCGTTCACTTGTGTCCTCCGGGGTGTGTGCCTCGACACATACTTGATCCTCTTTCCTTCCGGGGTGGTGAGGAGGATAGATTTACTAGCGCAATAAATGTTTCCCTCAAACTTGGATATCCAATCCATACCTATGATTACATCCAAACCTTGGGATTCCAAAACAATGAGGTCGATGGGAAAAGCATGTCTCCCTATAGTCAAGGGCAATTGATAACATCCTCAACTACCCATGTACTCTGCTCCAGGGGAACTCACTAACATAGACGACTTAAGGGCTATGGTTGGAAATTTATACTTTTCCACAAAACCCCTTGATATGTATGAATGAGATGCACCAGTGTCAAAAAGAACAAGGGCTATAAATGCATTAACCAAAAACTTACCAACCACTATGTCGGGCTGCTCGTCAATCTCCTCCACATTGATGTGATTCACCAGTCCTCTGGTGAATGGGTTGGGCTTCTTTCCTGAGCTTCCATTTCCATTTCCATTCTTTGCTTCAGGACACTCTATGGCATAATGTCCAGTCTTCCCGCACTTGAAACAAGTAATGTGACTTAGATCCTTCTTGGCGGGTGTCGATGGGGTGGAACGGTTCGGATTGTTGTTTCCTCCATTCCCATTACCATTCCTGGGGCCACTATGGTTGTGTGAATTTCCACCATTGTGAGAATGGACTCCATGGTTATGTCCTCCATGGTTGGGATGGTTATGTCATCCTGAGTATGGGGAATAATGGGGCTTCTACTGAGCTCTAGAGTTATACTTTCCCTGTCCATACTTCCTCTTGCGGTTCTCAATCTGCTGCTGCTTTCCTTCAATCATGATGGCCCTGTCTACCAGCTCCTAGTAGTTGTTGAAGGTTGCTACCATCAGCTGCATACTCAATTCATCATTGAGTCCCTTGAGAAACTTCTCCTGCTTTGCGTCATCAGTGGCCACGTCATCCGGGGCATAGCGAGCTAACTGCCTGAAGTCATCCACGTACTGCCCCACAGTACGGTTTCCTTGGCGTAGGTTGTGGAACTCACGCTTCTTTAGGTTCTTGGCTCCAGCTGAAACATGTGCAGTGCGGAAAACTGATCCCAAATAACTGTAGCGAGTGGGTAAGTGGCGGTGTAGTTCTCCCACCAAGCGGCTGCCGGTCCCTCAAGCTGATGTGCGGCAAAGCGCACTCTTTCTGCATCTGTGCATCCTGTAGTTGCTAGCTCTCTTCCCATCTTGCGGAGCCAGTCATCTGCAACAATCGGCTCTGTGCTATTAGAGAACACCGGTGGATTCAACATTACGAAACATGTCAGGTTTTCAGGTGGAGGAGGAGGTGGGTTGTTGTTGTTGTTGTTGTTGCCTTGGTTCTGAACAAGTAGTTGCATCAAAGTGTCCTGCTGCTGGATCAGCCGGGTGAGCTCTGGCGGGAACTGAAATCCAGGCTCCCATCTCGGAGGTATCTGATGGGTTAGAGGGATGAGAAAATAGATTAGAATGAGTTCTAGAGGGATTTTGCTACCCATATGCACATGGGACAAACATATTCATATCATATCACTCAATTCAAACAAGGTCACACAAAAGATCCTAAGCTACTAATATAAAGCTCGCGAACGATTCCAACTACTTGGAAGAACACTAATGATTACAGGGTGGTCATCTAATAGCTTTGATCGGAAGAGGACTCCATAATATCTGCTCCAGCTTCGTCTTCATAGTCGCTTTCATCACTGTCGGTGTCGTCTATCAGGATGTAGTTCTCCGAATGAATGCCCATCTCTGGTTCCGGCTTCACCACGGGTGCTCCAATCTTCTTCTTCAGCTCTTCATTTTCCTATAGTAGCACATCAATTTCCTCTTCATATCCATCGCGTGTTGTCTGGAGTTCCTCTTCTAGCTTGATGTTTTGTGTCATCACCATCTTGGTCTTTAGCATGAGAGTGCACATTTAATTCTCATAGCAACGAATGTGCTAGTTCATCTCTTGTATGAATGTTGCAATGGACTTATCATTCCTAGTGAGAATCATCTCCCATTGCTCATCTTAGCGTCCAAAAATATGGTAGATGGTGTCTTCAAGGTTCTTGTGGTAGACTTCACAAATGCGTCCGAAGGTGATGTGTGCTACCATACTCTTTCCCAAGATCCAAGTTGGTGCATCAAAAGCAAGCTCGAGAGGTTCCGTGACTGGTACAGTAGTCCTCCCATGAACACTAACTTTGATCCTCCAGCACTCCTCTTCCGGTAACGTTGTAGTGAAGGTTCCAGTGAAACTTCGTATTCCGATGTGCAGGTACCTCGTGACTTCCTTCAAGTGTCTTCTGAAAGGGGTGTCGTCATCAGGTTGTGTAAACTTGTTCCCGGGGTCTGACATCTATAGAATAGAAATAGAGAAGGATAAGAAATGAGTAGAGAAGAGCATCTTGTGGCTTCTCCTAGTGGTCGCGTCCTATAGTCAACGTGTGCTTTGATACCATCTTGTAGCGATCACGATCCCAATGGATCAAAGTCTCTGTGCTTAAGTGTCATCCCTGGATTGGTATGCTGACACACACAGTACTTGAGGATTTATAGCAGAGTTTCAATCACACACTTATTACATTAAGATCCTCATAAAGATTATTATTACAAAAATTTGGCTGAAGGCCATCTAACAATAATTAAACTACGGAAGCATCTAAGATAAGTTGAGTCCATCCAACTCCACGGCAAACACTGAGTGCATGACAATGACCTATCGCACCTTAATCTTCATCGGAAAACTCTGCCACATGAGACGTTGCAGTCGTGTAGGTCAGCACATTGAACATTCTGGCAAAGTCACACTGTAGCAATAATGATGAACAAATATCTACCACTACATGCATATTTGGCTGGTGGAGGCTGTAAGGTTTATTTTTGCATAAAGCTAGTTTTTCCCTACAACAAATGAATAATTTTTTATTTACTACTCAGTTGAATTTAATTAATATTGAGAGTGGTTCCTCCATCGCAATCCCAAATCACCAATGTCATTAGTAACCCAATAGATTAATTAATAGAGTGATGAGATCAGTCCATAATTCAAATACCAAGATACTCAAGATGTCCATAACCGGGGACACGGCTACTCATGAATAGATTGTACACTCTGCAGAGGTTTGTGCACTTTTTGCCACAAGAATCGACTGCATCCATGTTCGGAAGATCAAGACATAGTCTTTCGGAAGCATTAACTCTCTACCTTGGGTAGACCGGTACACCTACTTTCCCCTACATCTGCTAGCCCACCACTGAAAGATCTCACACAACATACTCAACTATGCCAGAGTCCATAATGGCTTGTGGCTGCACACGGAAGTTTCTAGGCATGAATGATATATGATCCCTTTGAGCCTGGGTGGCATTCCATAGGATGATCACACGGTTCCTCCAGGATATCCTTGTTGGGGATCTTTGCAAAAATTCACAATTTTCTACGCATCACAAAGATCTATCTATAGAGTGACTAACAATGAGAGAGGGGAGTGCATCTTCATACCTTTGAAGATCACAATACTGAAGTGTTGCAAGAACGCGGTTGGTGGAGTCATACACGAAGCGATTCAGATCGTGGCTGAATCCGATCTAAGCACCGAACAATGGCACCTCCGCGTTCAACACGCGTGCAGCCCGGTGACGTCTCACATGCCTTGATCCAATAAGGAGAGAGGGAGAGGTTGGGGAAGATTCCGTCCAGCAACAGCACGACGGCGTGGTGGTGGTGGAGGAGCGTGGTACTCTGGCGGGGCTTCGGCAAGCGCTACGGAAGGAGGAGGAGGCTGTGCCAGGGATCAGGTGCGGCTGCCCTCCCAGCCCCTCACTTTACATAGGGGAAGAGGAGAGGGGGCCGGCCCCTCTAGATGGCATCTAGAGGGGGGGGGGGCGGCCAGAGGGGGAGACTTGCCCCCCAGGCAAGGTGGAGGCGCCCCCCTCCCCTAGGGTTTCCAAACCCTAGGCGCCTTGGGCACTTCTAGGGGCACACCAGCCCACCAGGGGCTGGTCCCCTCCCATATTCAGCCTAATAAGCCCCCCGAGGCAGGTGGCCCCACCCGATGGACCTCCGGACACCTTTCGGTGGTCTCGGTACAATACCAATAACCCCTGAAACCATTCCGGCGACTAAAACTGGACTTCCCATATATAAATCTTTACCTCCGGACCATTCCAAAACTCCTCGTGACATCCGGGATCCCATCCGGGACTCCTAACAACATTCGGTAACCACGTACATACATTCCCTATAACCCTAGCGTCATCGAACCTTAAGTCTGTAGACCCTACGGGTTCGGAAACCATGCAGACATGACCGAGACATCTCTCCGGCCAATAACCAACAGCGGGATCTGGATACCCATGTTGGCTCCCACATGTTCTAGGATGATCTTATCGGATGAACCACGATGTCAAGGATTCAATCAATCACGTATACAATTCCCTTTGTCCACCGGTATAGTACTTGCCCGAGATTCGATCGTCGGTATCCCAATACCTTGTTTAATCACGTTACCGGCAAGTCTCTTTACTCGTTCCGTAACACATCATCCCGTGACCAACTCCTTAGTCACATAGAGCTCATTACAATGATGTCTTACCGAGTGGGCCCAGAGATACCTCTCCGTCATACGAAGTGACAAATCCCAGTCTCGATTCGCGCCAACCCAACAGATACTTTCGGGGATACCCGTAGTGTACCTTTATAGCCACCCAGTTACATTGTGACGTTTGGCACACCCAAAGTACCCCTACGGTATCTAGGAGTTGCACAATCTCATGGTCTAAGGAAAAGATACTTGACATTGGAAAAGCTTTAGCAGACGAACTACAGGATATTGTGTTATGCTTAGGTTTGGTTCTTGTCCATTACATCATTCTCCTAATGATGTGATCCCGTCATCAATGACATCCAATGTCTATGGTCAGGAAACCGTAACCATCTATTGATTAACGAGCTAGTCAACTAGAGGCTCACTAGGGACATGTTGTGGTCTATGTATTCACATATGTATTACGATTTCCGGTTAACACAATTATAGCATGAACAATAGACGATTATCATTAACAAGGAAATATAATAATAACCATTTTATTATTGCCTCCAGGGCATATTTCCAACAGTCTCCCACTTGCACTAGAGTCCATAATCTAGTTACATTGTGATGAATCGAACACCCATAGAGTTCTGGTGTTGATCATGTTTTGTCGTGAAAGAGATTTAGTCAATGGATCTGTGACATTCAGATTCGTATGCACTTTACAAATATCTATGTCTCCATCTTGAATATAACCACGAATGGAGTTGAATGGCGCTTGATGTACTTGGTCTTCTTGTGAAACTTGTGCTCCTTGGCAATGGCAATAGCTCAAGTGTTGTCACAAAAGAGATTCATCGAGCCCGACGCGCTTGGAATGACTCCTAGGTCGGTGATGAACTCCTTCATCCAGACTCCTTCCTGTGCTGCTTTTGAAGCAGCTATGTACTCCACTTCACATGTAGATGCCGCCACGATGCTTTGTTGCAACTACACCAGCTGACTGCCCCACCATTCAAAATATACACGTATCCGGTTTGTGACTTGGAGTCATCCGGATCTGTGTCGAAGCTAGCATCGACATAACCCTTTACGACGAGCTCTTCGTCGCCTCCATAAACAAGAGACATATCCTTAGTCCTTTTCAGGTACTTCAGGATGTTCTTGACCGCTGTCCAATGTTCCATTCTGGGGTCACTTTGGTACCTCCCCACCAAACTTATGGCAAGGTTCACATCAGGTCTGGTACACAACATGGCATACATAATAGAACCTATGGCCGAGGCATAGGGGATGACACTCATCTTTTCTCTATCTTCGGCCGAGGTCGGGCATTGAGCTGTGCTCAATCTCACACCTTGCAATACATGTAAGCACCCTTTCTTGGACTGATCCATATTGAACTTCTTCAATATCTTGTCAAGGTATGTGCTTTGTGAAAGACCAACGAGGCGTCTCGATCTATCTCTATAGATCTTGATGCCTAATATGTAAGCAACTTCTCGAAGGTCCTTCATTGAAAAACACTTATTCAAGTAGGCCTTTATGCTTTCCAAAAGTTCTATATCATTTCCCATTAATAATATGTCATCTACATATAATATGAGAAATGCTACTCAGATCCCACTCACTTTCTTGTAAATACAGGCTTCTCCATAAGTCTGTATGAACCCAAACGCTTTGATCATATCATCAAAGCGAATGTTCCAACTCCGAGATGCTTGCACCAGCCCATAGATGGAGCGCTAGAGTTTGCATACCTTGTTAGCATTCTTAGGATCAACGAAACCTTCCGACTGCATCATATAATTCTCCTTAAGGAAGCCGTTAAGGAATGCCCTTTTCACATCCATTTGCCATATCTCATAATCATAGAATGCGGCAATTGCTAACATGATTTGGACGGACTTCAACATCGCTACGGGAGAGAAAGTCTCATCGTAGTCAATTCCTTGAACGTGTCGATAACCCTTAGCGACAAGTCGAGCCTTATAGATGGTCACATTTCCATCCGCGTCAGTCTTCTTCTTAAAGATCCATTTATTTTCTATGGCTTGCCGATCATCGGGCAAGTCAACCAAAGTCCATACTTTGTTATCATACATGGATCCTATCTCGGATTTCATGGCTTCAAGCCATTTGTTGGAATCTGGGCCCGCCATCGCTTCTTCATAGTTCGAAGGTTCACCGTTGTCTAACAACATGATTTCCAGGACAGGGTTGCCATACCACTCTGGTGCGGAACGTGTCCTCGTGGACCTATGAAGTTCATTAGTGACTTGATTCGAAGTTTCATGATCATCATCATTAACTTCCTCTCTAGTCGGTGGAGGCACCACAGAAACATCTTCCTGTGCTGCGCTACTTTCCAGTTCAAGAGGGGTTACAACCACCTCATCAAGTTCTACTTTCCTCCCAGTCACTTCTTTCGAGAGAAACTCTTTCTCCAGAAAGGATCCATTCTTGGCAACAAAGACCTTGCCTTCGGATCTGAGGTAGAAGGTATACCCAATAGTTTCCTTAGGGTATCCTATGAAGACGCATTTTTCCGATTTGGGTTTGAGCTTTTCAGGTTGAAGTTTCTTGGCATAAGCATCGCATCCCCAAACTTTTAGAAACGATAACTTAGGTTTCTTCCCAAACCATAATTCATACGATGTCGTCTCAACGGATTTAGACGGTGCCCTATTTAAAGTGAATGCGGCAGTCTCTAAAGCGTAACCCCAAAAAGATAGTGTTAAATCGGTAAGAGACATCATAGATCGCACCATGTCCAACAGAGTACGATTACGACGTTCGGACACACCATTACACTTAGGTATTCCAGGCGGCGTTAGTTGTGAAACAATTCCACATTTCCTTAGGTGTGTGCCAAATTCGTGACTTAAATATTCTCCTCCATGATCCGATCGTAAGAACTTTATTTTTCTGTCACGTTGATTCTCCACCTCATTCCGAAATTCCTTGAACTTTTCAAAGGTCTCAGGCTTGTGTTTCATCAAGTAGACATACTCATATCTACTTAAGTCATTAGTGAGGGTGAGAACATAACGATAGCCACCGCGAGCCTCAACACTCATTGGACTGCACACATCAGTATGTATGATTTCCAACAAGTTGGTTGCTCGCTCCATTGTTTCGGAGAACGGAGTCTTGATCATCTTGCCCAAGAGGCATGGTTCACACGTGTCAAATGATTCATAATCAAAAGACTCCAAAAGTCCATCTGCATGGAGTTTCTTCATGCGTTTGACACCAATATGACCAAGGCAGCAGTGCCACAAGTATGTGGGACTATCATTATCAACCTTACATCTTTTGGCATTCACACTATGAATATGTGTAACATCACATTCGAGATTTAATAAAAATAAACCATTGACCAGCGAGGCATGACCATAAAACATTTCTCTCATATAAATAGTACAACCAATATTCTCAGATTTAAATGAGTAGCCATCTCGCATTAAACGAGATCCTGATACAATGTTCATGCTCAAAGCTAGTACTAAATAACAATTATTCAGGTTTAAAACTAATCCCGAAGGTAGATGTAGAGGTAGCGTGCCGACAGCGATCACATCGACCATGGAACCATTCCTGACGCGCATCGTCACCTCGTCCTTCACCAATATCCGCTTATTCCGCAGCTCCTGCCTTGAGTTACAAATGTGAGCAACTGCACCGGTATCAAATACCCAGGAGCTACTACGAGCGCTGGTAAGGTACACATCAATAACATGTATATCACATATACCTTTGACATTGCCGGCCTTCTTATCCGCTAAGTATTTGGGGCAATTCTGCTTCCAGCCTTGTAATAAAAGCACTTTGTCTCAGGCTTGGGTCCATTCTTTGGCTTCTTCCCGGCAACTGGCTTACCGGGCGTGGCAACTCCCTTGCCGTCCTTCTTGAAGTTCTTCTTACCCTTGCCTTTCTTGAACTTAGTGGTGTTATTCACCATCAACACTTGATGTTCCTTTTTTATTTCCACCTCCGCTGATTTCAGCATTGAATATAACTCGGGAATGGCCTTCTCCATCCCTTGCATATTGTAGTTCATCACAAAGCTCTTGTAGCTAGGTGGGAGCGACTGGAGGATTCTGTCAACGACTGCGTCATCTAGGAGATTAACTCCCAGCTAAGACAAGCGGTTGTGCAACCCACACATTCTGAGTATATGCTCGCTGACAGAACTTTTTTCCTCCATCTTACAACTGTAGAACTTGTCGGAGACTTAATATCTCTCGACCCGGGCATGAGCTTGGAAAACATTTTCAGCTCTTGGAACATCTCATATGCTCCGTCTTGCTCAAAACGCTTTTGGAGCCCCGATTCTAAGCTGTAAAGTGATACGTGTCCAACGTATCTATATTTTTTTATTGTTCCATGCTATTATTTATGAAGTCTTGGATGTTTAATGGGCTTTATCATTCACTTTTATATCATTTTTGGTACTAACCTATTAACTCAGAGCCCAGTGCCAGTTTCTGTTTTTCTCATGTTTTAGGGTTTTACAGAAAAGGAATATCAAACGGAGTCCAATTGACGAGCCAATTTTTTATCATTTTTTCTGGACCAAAAGAAGCCCCCGAAGCAAAAGAGTTGGGCCGGGAGAGCCACGGGCTGCCCACGAGGGTGGAGGGCACGCCCTGGGAAGGTGGTGGCGCCCTCCTATCTCGTGGACAGCCTAGAAGCCCCCCTGATGTCGGACCTACGACAAAAATTCCTATAAATACTGAAACCTTCGGAAATTAACCTAGATCGGGAGTTCCACCGCCGAATGCCTTTGTAGCCACCGAAAACCAATCTAGACCCGTTCTGGCACCCTTCCGGAGGGGGGAATCCCTCTCCTGTGGCTATCTTCATCATCCCGGCGCTCTCCATGACGAGGAGGGAGTAGTCCACCCTCGGGGCTGAGGGTATGTATCAGTAGCTATGTGTTTGATCTCTCTCTCTCTCATGTTCTTGAGATGGCACGATCTTGATGTATCATGAGCTTTGCTATTCTAGTTGGATCTTATGATGCTTCTCCCCCTCTACTCTCTTGTAATGGATTGAGTTTTCCCTTTGAAGTTATCTTATCGGATTGAGTCTTTAAGGATTTGAAAACACTTGATGTATGTCTTGCACGTGTTTATCTGTGGTGACAATGGGATATCATGTGATCCACTTGATGTATGTTATGGTGAGCAACTTGCGGGTTCCGTGACCTTGGGAATCTATGCATAGGGGTTGGCACACGTTTTCATCTTGACTCTCTCGTAGAAACTTTGGGACACTCTTTGAAGTACTTTGTTTTTGTTGAATAGATGTTTCTAAGATTGTGTGATGCATATCGTATAATAATACCCACGGATACTTGAGGTGACATTGGGGTATCTAGGTGACATTAGGGTTTTGATCGATTTGTGTCTTAAGGTGTTATTCTAGTACGAACTCTATGATAGATTGAACGTTACTATGGAGTCTTGAATAGATCGATTAGAAAGAATAGCTTTGAGGTGGTTTCGTACCCTATCATAGTCTCTTCGTTTGTTCTCCGCTATTAGTGAATTTGGAGTGACTCTTTGTTGCATGTTGAGGGCTAGTAATATGATCCAATTATGTTATCCTTGTTGAGAGAACTTGCTCTAGTGAAAGTATGAACCCTAGGCCTTGTTTCCTATCATTGCCATACGGTTTATGCTCATGTTTACCACTTGCTACCTTGCTGTTTTTATATTTTCAGTTTACAAAAACCTATATCTACCATCCATATTGCACTTGTATCACCATCTCTTCGCCGAACTAGTGCACCTATACAATTAACCATTGTATTTGGTGTGTTGGGGACACAAGAGACTCTTTGTTATTTGGTTGCAGGGTTGTTTGAGAGAGACCATCTTCATCCTACGCCTCCCACGGATTGATAAACATTAGGTCATCCACTTGAGGGCAATTTGCTACGGTCCTACAAACCTCTGCACTTGGAGGCCCAACAACGTCTACAAGAAGAAGGGTGTGTAGTAGACATCAAGCTCTTTTCTGGCGCCGTTGCCGGGGAGGTGAGTGCTTGAAGGTATATCTTTAGATCTTGCAATTGAATCTTTTAGTTTCTTGTTTTATCACTAGTTTAGTTTATAAAAGAAAACTACAAAAAAATGGAATTAAGGTTACCTCATATGCTTCATCTTTTTAATATCTTTCGTGAAAATGATGGGAAGGAAAATTGTGCTCAAGTACTAGAAGAAGAATTACATAGAATGCTTGGCATAAAATATGTGAATGATGAGCATGATTGCAATGTTGTTAGTGTGAATCCTTTGAATATCCATGATGCTAATGATATGCAAAGCCACAAGCTTGGGGAAGCTATGTTTGATGAAGATGATATGTTTAGTCCCCCAAGTTTTGATGAGCAAATTTATTATGATGAAAGCATGCCTCCTATTTATGATGATTATATTGATGAAAGTGGATTTGGAGAGGCCATGACTTTATTTAGTGATGAATCCACTATTTCAGAAGAGAATCCAATTGATTATGAGAACAAGTTGCTATCTATGATGATTATTGTGATGAGTTGTATGTTATTAAGAATAATGATAACCATGAAACCCGTCATCATGATTTTAGTTTTCAATTGGCTTATGCTTCACATGATAGTTATTTTGTTGAATTTGCTCCTCCCACTACTATGAATGAGAAGAATTTTGCTTATGATGGGAGTACTAAAATTTCTATGCAAGTAGATCATGCAAAGAATGCTTTATGTGCTGGTTATATTGTTGAATTCATTCATGATGCTACTGAAAATTATTATGAGAGAGGAACATATGCTTGTAGGAATTGCAATAGTATCAAGTTTCCTCTCTATGTGCTTAAAATCTTGAAGTTGTGCTCGTTTTCCCTTCCTATGCTAGTTGATTATTGTTCCCATAAGTTGTTTGCTTAAAAAATCCATATGCTTAGGAAGTGGGTTATACTTAAATGTGCCAGTCATATTCTTCATGATGCTCACCTTATGTTTCAATTTTTATCTTTTATGCGAGCATCATTGAAAACATCATGCCTAGCTAGGGGCGTTAAACGATAGCGCTTGTTGGGAAGCAACCCAACTTTATTTTAGTTTCTTTGTTTTTGCTTCTGTTTAGGAATAAATATTGCATCTAGCCTCTGTTTAGATGTGGTTTTGTGTTTTAGTTAGTGTTTGTGCCAAGTAGAACCTTTGGGAAGACTTGTGTGAAGTTTATATGATCTCTGTAAAAAACAGAATCGTTAGCGCTAGCTAGAATGGTCATCAGATTTTACTGGAGCATGCTATTTAGTTGATTCTTTTTGCAGATGATTAATAGACAAATTCCTCATGTTTAAAAATTTAATTTGAATTTTTTGGAGTTACAGAAGTATGCGAAACCTGCAGATTACTGCAGACTGTTTTGTTTTTGACAGATTCTGTTTTTCGTGTGTTGTTTGCTTATTTCAATGCATCTATGAGTAATATTGGGAGGTATGAACCATAGAGAAGTTGGAATACAGTAGGTTTAACACCAATATAAATAAATAATGAATTCATTACAGTACCTTTGAGTAGTGGTTTGCTTTCTTATACTAACGGAGCTCACGAGATTTTTGTCTAAGTTTTGTGTTGTGAAGTTTTCAAGTTTTGAGTATTGCTCTGATGGACTATGGAACAAAGAGTGGCAAGAGCCTAAGCCTGGGGATGCCAATGGCACCCCAAGGTAAAATTCAAGGACAACCAAAAGCCTAAGCTTGGGGATGCCCCGGGAAGACATCCCCTCTTTCGTCTTCATCTATCGGTAACTATACTAGGAGCTATATTTTTATTCACCACATGATATGTGTTTTGCTTGGAGCGTCAATTTATTTTAGCTTGTTTTGCATGCTGTTTGAATAGTATCCCAAGATCTGAAATTCTTAAATGTTAGAGAGTCTTCACATAGTTACATAATTATACAACTACTCGTTGTTCTTCACTTGTATCTTTTGGAGTAGTTTGTCATTTGCTCTGGTGCTTCACTTATATCTTTTAGAGCACGGTGGTAATTATATTTTGTAGAAATTGTTGATCTCTCATGCTTCACTTATATCCTTTTGAGAGTCTATTAAAACGGCATGGTAATGTGTTTAGGCTAAAAAAACTAGTCTTCACATGATAGACATCAAATGTCAATGTAGTAAAAAAATTCACACTAAGTGCATTGAATAGAATGAGATGTTGGATGCTTGATAATTGTTTTGAGATATGAGGATAGTGATATTAGAGTCATGCTAGTGGAGTTATTATGAAATTGATAAATTCTTGTGTTAAGGTTAGTGATTCTCGTAGCATGCACGTATGGTGAACCGCTATGTGACGAAGTTAGAGCATGAGGTATTTGTAAAGTGTCAACCTTTGTGTGGAGGTCGGGGGCGCGCGATGGTTAACTCCTACCAACCTCCCCCCTAGGAGCATGCGTTGATTTCTTTGTTTTGATGACTCGTAGATTTTTGCAATAAGTATATGAGTTCTTATGACTAATGTGGAGTCCATGGATTATACGCACTCTCACCCTTCCACCATTGCTAGCCTCTCTTGTACCGCGCAACTTTCGCCGGTACCATAAACCCACTATACATCCTTCCGCAAAACAGCCACCATATTATTCCTCAAAACAGCCACCATACCTACCTATCATGGCATTTCCGTAGCCATTCCGAGATATATTGCCATGCAACTTTCCACTGTTTCGTTCATATGACACGCTTCATATTGTCATATTGCCATGCATGATCATGTAGTTGACATCGTATTTGTGGCAAAGCCACCATGCATAACTTTTCATACATGTCACTCTTGTTTCATTGCACATACCAGTATACCGCCGGATGCATTCATATAGAGTCATACTTTGTTGTAGTATCGAGTTGTAATGAAAGTGTGATGATCATCATTATTAGAGCATTGTCCCATGGGAGGAAAGGCTAAATCAATAAAGCCCCTCCGCAAAAAAAGGAAAAAAATAGAAAGGCCAAAGAGAAAAAGAAAGGCCCCCCAAAAAAGGGACAATTGCTACTATTTTTTTCCACACTTGTGCTTCAAAGTAGCACTATGTTCTTCATTGTAGAGAGTCTCTTGTTTAGTCACTTTCATATACTAGTGGGAATTTTCGTTATAGAACTTGGCTTGTATATTCCAACGATGGGCTTCCTCAAATGCCCTAGGTCTTCGTGAGCGAGCAAGTTGGATGCACACCCACTAGTTTATTTTGTTGAGCTTTCATTCATATTTAGCTCTAGTGCATCCATTCCATGGCAATCCCTACTCATTCACATTGATATCTATTGATGGGCATCTCCATAGCCAATTGATACGCCTAGTTGATGTGAGACTATCTTCCTCTCTTTTTGTCTTCTCCACAACCACCTCTATTCCACCCATAGTGCTATGTCCATGGCTCACGCTCATGTATTGCGAGAAAGTTGAAAGGTTTGAAAAGATAGAGTATGAAAACAAGTGCTTGGCTGAAATCGGGGTTGTGCATGATATGAATATTTTGTGTGATGAAGAGGGAGCATAGCCAGACTATATGATTTTGTAGGGATAACTTTCTTTAGCCATAGTATTTTGAGAAGACGTGATTGCTTTGTTAGTATGCTTGAAGTATTATTATTTCTTATGTCAATATAGACTTTTGTCTTGAATCTTTCATATTTGAACATTCATGCCACAATTAAGAGAATTACATTGAAAATTATGTTGGTTAGCATTCCACATCAAAAATTATGTTGGTTAGCATTCCACATCAAAAATTATGTTTTTATCATTTACCTACTCGAGGACGAGCATGAATTAAGTTTGGGGATGCTTGATACGTCTCCAACGTATCTATAATTTTTTATTATTCCATGCTATTATTTAGGAACTCTTGGATGTTTACTGGGCTTTATCCTTCATTTTTATATCATTTTTGGGACTAACCTATTAACTCAGAGCCCAGTGCCAGTTTCTGTTTTTCTCCTGTTTTAGGGTTTTACAGAAAAGGAATATCAAACGGAGTCCAATTGATGAGCCAATTTTTTATGATTTTTTCTGGACCAAAAGAAGCCCTCGAAGCAAAAGAGTTGGGCTAGGAGAGCCACGGGCTGCCCACGAGGGTGGAGGGCGCGCCCTGGGAAGGTGGTGGCGCCCTCCTATCTCGTGGACAGCTTAGAAGGCCCCCTGACGTGGGACATATGCCAAAAATTCCTATAAATACTGAAACCTTCAGAAATTAACCTAGATTGGGAGTTTCGCCGCCGAAAGCCTCTGTAGCCACCGAAAACCAATCTAGACCCGTTCTGGCACCCTGCCGGAGGGGGGAATCCCTCTCTGGTGGCTATCTTCATCATCCCGGCGCTCTCCATGACGAGGAGGGAGTAGTCCACCCTCGGGGCTGAGGGTATGTATCAGTAGCTATGTGTTTGATCTCTCTCTCTCTCTCTCGTGTTCTTGAGATGGCACGATCTTGATGTATCGCGAGCTTTGCTATTCTAGTTGGATCTTATGATGCTTCTCCCCCTCTACTCTCTTGTAATGGATTGAGTTTTCCCTTTGAAGTTATCTTATCGGATTGAGTCTTTAAGGATTTGAGAACACTTGATGTATGTCTTGCACGTGTTTATCTGTGGTGACAATGGGATATCATGTGATCCACTTGATGTATGTTTTGGTGATGAACTTGCGGGTTCCGTGACCTTGGGAATCTATGCATAGGGGTTGGCACACGTTTTCCTCTTGACTCTCCGGTAGAAACTTTGGGACACTCTTTGAAGTACTTTGTGTTGGTTGAATAGATGTTTCTGAGATTGTGTGATGCATATCATATAATCATACCCACGGATACTTGAGGTGACATTGGAGTATCCAGGTGACATTAGGGTTTTCATTGATTTGTGTCTTAAGGTGTTATTCTAGTACGAACTCTATGATAGATTGAACGTTACTACGAACTCTTGAATAGATCGATCAGAAAGAATAGCTTTGAGGTGGTTTCGTACCCTACCATAATCTCTTCGTTTGTTCTCCGCTATTAGTGAATTTGGAGTGACTCTTCGTTGCATGTTGAGGGATAGTAATATGATCCAATTATGTTATCCTTGTTGAGAGAACTTGCACTAGTGAAAGTATGAACCCTAGGCCTTATTTCCTATCATTGCCATACGGTTTATGCTCACGTTTACCACTTGCTACCTTGTTGTCTTTATATTTTCAGTTTACAAAAACCTATATCTACCATCCATATTGCACTTGTATCACCATGTCTTCGCCGAACTAGTGCACCTATACAATTTACCATTGTATTGGGTGTGTTGGGGACACAAGAGACTCTTTGTTATTTGGTTGCAGGGTTGTTTGTGAGAGACCATCTTCATCCTACGCCTCCCACGGATTGATAAACCTTAGGTCATCCACTTGAGGGAAATTTGCTACTGTCCTACAAACCTCTGCACTTGGAGGCCCAACAACGTCTACAAGAAGAAGGGTGCGTAGTAGACATCATAAAGCATGCCACACTGAACCAGGGAGTAATCATCACTACGTGACTGCCAGACATTCATAACATCTTGAGTTATTGGGAAAATGGGTGCGTCACCTCGCAGTGCTTCAAGGACATATGATTTCTTGGCAGCTATGAGGATAATCCTCAAGTTACGGACCCAGCCCATATAGTTGCTACCATCGTCTTTCAACTTGGTTTTCTCTAGGAACGCATTGAAGTTGAGGGCAACATTAGCGCGGGCCATTTGATCTTCAAGACATATTAAAAAAATTAGACTATGTTCATGATAATTAAGTTCATCTAATCAAATTTAATGAACTCCCACTCAGATAGACATCTCTCTAGTCATCTAAGTGATACATCTCTCTATTCATCTAAGTGATACATGATCCGAATCGACTAGGCTGTGTCCGATCATCACGTGAGATGGACTAGTCATCAACGGTGAACATCTCCATGTTGATCGTATCTTCTATACAACTCATGTTCGACCTTTCAGTCTTCCGTGTTCCGAGGCCATGTCTGTACATGCTAGGCTCGTCAAGTCAACCTAAGTGTATTGCGTGTGTAAATCTGGCTTACACCCGTTGTCTACGAACGTTAGAGCCTATTACACTCGATCATCACGTGGTGCTTCGGAACAACGAACCTTAGCAACGGTGCACAGTTAGGGGGAACACAATTCTTCATATTTTAGTGAGAGATCATCTTATTTAAGCTACCGTCGTTCTAAGCAAATAAGATGTAAAACATGATAAACATCACATGCAATCAAATAGTGACATGATATGGCCAATATCATTTTGCTCCTTTTGATCTCCATCTTTGGGGCTCCATGATCATCATTGTCACCGGCATGACACCATGATCTCCATCATCGTGTCTTCATGAAGTTGTCTCGCCAAACGTTACTTCTACTACTATGGCTAATGGTTAGCAATAAAGTAAAGTAATTACATGGCGTTTTCAATGACACACGGGTCATACAATAAAATAAGACAACTCCTATGGCTCCTGCCAGTTGTCGTACTCATCTATTACAAGAACATGATGAATCTCATACATCACATATATCATTCGTGACATATATAATTCATCACATCCTTTTGGACATATCACATCACACGACATATGTTGCAAGAACAAGTTAGACGTCCTCTAATTGTTGTTGCAAGTTTTCACGTGGCTGCTATAGGTTTCCAGCAAGAACGTTTCTTACCTACGCCAAAACCACAACGTGATATGCCAATTACTATTTACCCTTCATAAGGACCCTTTTCATCGAATCCGATCCGACTAAAGTGGGAGAGACAGACACCCGCTAGCCACGTTATGCAACTAGTGCATGTCAGTCAGTGGAACTTGTCTCACGTAAGCGTACGTGTAAGGTCGGTCCAGGCTGCTTCATCCCACGATGCCGCCGAATCAAGATAAGACTAGTAACGGCAAGTAAACTAACAAATCGACGCCCACAACAACTGGTGTTCTACTCGTGCATAGAAACTACGCATAGACCTTTTTAGGGAACGTAGTATTTCAAAATAAATCCTACGATCACGCAAGATCTATCTACTAGATGCATAGCAAAGAGAGGGGAGAGTGTGTCTATGTACCCTCGTAGACCGAAAGTGGAAGCGTCTAGGGACGTGGTTGATGTAGTCAAACGTCTTCGCGATCCAACCGATCAAGCACCGAACGTACGCCACCTCCATGTTCAGCACACGTTTAGCCCGATGACGTCCCACGAGCTCTTGATCCAGTTGAGCTTCATGGGAGAGTTTCGTCAGCACGACGGCGTGGTGCCGGAGATGATGAAGCTACCGGCACAGGGCTTCGCCTAAGCACTGCAACGGTGTGACCGAGGTGTGTTTCTGTGGAGGGGGGGGGGGGTACCGCACACGGCTAGAACAATGTTTCTTGTGTGTCTTTGGGTGCCCCTTGCCCCCGTATATAAAGGAGCAAGGGGGGAGGTGCGGCTGATCCAGTATGGCGCGCCAGGAGTAGGATTCCTACCCTAGTAGGAATAGGAATCCCCCTTCCTATTCCTACTAGGAGTAGGAAAGGAGGGAGGAGAGGAGAAGGAAGAAGAGGGGCGCCTCCCCCCTTTTCTAGTCCAACTAGCATTCCTAGGGGGAGGATGCGGCCAGCCCTATGGGTTGCCTCTCTCTATTCCCTCAAGGCCCACTATGGCCCATACTCCCTCGGGGGGTTCAGGTAACCCCCTCCAGCACTCCGGTTTTATCCGATAACACCCGGAACACTTCTGGTGTCCGAATATAGTCATCCAATATATTAATCTTTATGTCTCGTACATTCCAAGACTCCTCGTCATGTCCGTGATCTCATCCGGGACTCCGAACTACCTTCGGTACATCAAAACTCATAAACTCATAATACAGATCGTCATCGAACGTTAAGCGTGTGGACCCTACGGGTTCGAGAACTATGTAGACATGACCGAGACTCAGCTCCGGTCAATAACCAATAGCGGAACCTGGATGCTCATATTGGCCCCTACATATTCTACGAAGATCTTTATCGGTCAAACCGCATAACAACATATGTTGTTCCCTTTGTCATCGGTATGTTACTTGCCCAAGATTCGATCGTCGGTATCACTATACCTAGTTAATCCCGCTACCGGCAAGTCTCTTTACTCATTCCGTAATGCATCATCTCGTGACTAACTCATTAGTCATTTGCTTGCAAGGCTTATAGTGATGTGCATTGCCGAGAGGGCCCAGAGATACCTCTCCGATACTCGGAGTGGCAAATCCTATTCTCGATCTATGCCAACACCACAAACACCTTCGGAGACACCTGTAGAGCATTTTTATTATCACCCAGTTATGTCGTGACATTTGATAGCACACAAGGTGTTCCTCTGGTATTCGGGAGTTGCGTAATCTAATAGCCATAGGAACATGTATAAGTCATGAAGAAAGCAGTAGCAGTAAAACTAAACGATCAAGTTGCTAAGCTAACTGATGGGTCTTGTCCATCACATCATTCTCCTAATGATGTGATCCCGTTGATCAAATGACAACTCATGTCTATGGCTAGGAAACATAACCATCTTTGATCAATGAGCTAGTCTAGTAGAGGCATACTAGGGACACTCTGTTTTGTCTATGTATTCGCATGTACTAAGTTTCCGGTTAATACAATTCTAGCATGAATAATAAATATTTATCATGGTATAAGTAAATATAAATAACAACTTTATTATTGCCTCTAGGGCATATTTCCTTCAGTATCCCACTTGCACCAGAGTCAATAATCTAGTTCACACCGCCATGTGATTTAATATCGATATTTCACATCGTTATGTGAATAACACCCAAAGTTCACATCGCCGTGTCACCAACACCCAAAGGGTTTACTAGAATCAATAATCTAGTTCACATCGCCATGTGATTAACACCCGATGAGTACTAAGGTGTGACCATGTTTTGCTTCGTGAGAGAAGTTTAGTCAGCGGGTCTGTCACATTCAGATCCGTATGTATTTCGCAAATTTCTAAGTCTACAATGCTCTGCATGAAGCTACTCTAGCTAATTTCTCCCACTTTCAATATGCATCCGGATTGATACTTAGAGTCATCTGGATTAGTGTCAAAGCTTGCATCGGTGTAACTCTTTACAACGAACTCTTTATCACATCCATAATCGAGAAATATTTCCTTAGTCCTCTAAGGATAATTTTGACCGCTGTCCAGTGATCTACGCCTAGATCAAAATTGTACTCCCTTGCCAAACTCAGGGCAGGGCATACAATAGGTCTGGTATACAACATGGCATACTTTATAGAACCCATGGCTGGGGCATAGGGAATGACTTTCATTCTCTCTCTATCTTTTGATGTGGTCGGGCTTTGAGCCTTACTCAATTTCACACCTTGCAACACATGCAAGAACTCTTTCTTTGACTGTTCAGTGTTGAACTACTTCAAAACTTGTCAAGTGATGTACTCATTGAAAAACTTATCAAGCGTCTTGATCTATCTCTATAGATCTTGATGCTCAATATGTAAGCAGCTTCACCGATGTCTTTCTTTGAAAAACTCCTTTCAAACACTCATTTCTGCTTTCCAGAAAATTATACATCATTTCCGATCGACAATATGTCATTCACATATGCTTATCAGAAAGGTTGTAGTGCTCCCACTCACTTTCTTGTAAATACAGCCTTCACCGCAAGTCTGTATAAAACTATAAGCTTTGCTCAACTTATCAAAGCGTATATTCCAACTCCGAGATGCTTGCACCAGCTCATAGATGGATCGCCGGAGCTTGCACATTTTGCTAGCACCTTTAGGATTGACAAAAACCTTCTGGTTGCATCATATACAATTCTTCTTTAATAAATCCATTAAAGAATGTAGTTTTGTTATCCATTTTCCAAATTTCATAAAATGCGGCAATTGCTAACATGATTCGGACAGACTTAAGCATCGCTACGAGTGAGAAAATCTCATCGTAGTCAACACCTTGAACTTGTCGAAAACCTTTCGCAACAAGTAGAGCTTTGTAGACAATAATATTACCATCGACGTCATTCTTCCTCTTAAAGATCCATTTATTTTCAATGACTTGCCGATCATCGGGCAAGTCAACCAAAGTCCACACTTTGTTCTCATACATGGATCCCATCTCAGATTTCATGGCCTCAAGCCATTTTGCGGAATCTGGGCTCATCATCGCTTCCTCATAGTTCGTAGGTTCATCATGGTCTAGTAACATGACTTCCAGAACCGGGTTGCCGTACCACTCTGGCGCAGAACGTACTCTAGTTGATTTACGAAGTTCAGTAGTAACTTGATCCAAAGTTTCATGATCATCATCATTAGCTTCCTCACTAATTGGTGTAGGAATCACTGGAACTAGTTTCTGTGATGTACTACTATCCAATTCAGGAGAAGGTACAATTACCTCATGAAGTTCCACTTTCCTCCCACTCACTTCTTTCGAGAGAAACTCCTTCTCTAGAAAGGATCCATTCTTAGCAACGAATATCTTGCCTTCAGATCTGTGATAGAAGGTGTACCCAACAGTCTCCTTTGGGTATCCTATGAAGACACATTTCTCCGACTTGGGTTCGAGCTTATCAAGTTGAAGCTTTTTCACATAAGCATCGCAGCCCCAAACTTTAAGAAACATCAACTTTGGTTTCTTGACAAACCACAGTTCATAAGGTGTCGTCTCAACGGATTTAGATGATGCCCTTATTTAACGTGAATGCAGCTGTCTCTAATGCATAACCCAAAACGATAGTGGTAAATCGGTAAGAGACATCATAGATTGCACCATATCTAATAAAGTACGGTTACGACGTTCGGACACACCATTACGTTGTGGTGTTCCGGGTGGCGTGAGCTGTGAAACTATTTCACATTGTTTTAAATGAAGACCAAACTCGTAACTCAAATATTCGCTTCTGATCATAGAGACTTAATTTTCTTGTTACGATGATTCTCTACTGCACTCTGAAATTCTTCGAACTTTTCAAATGTTTCAGACTTGTGCTTCATCAAGTAGATATACCCATATCTGCTCAAATCATCAGTGAAGGTCAGAAAATAACGATACTCGCTGCGAGCCTCAACACTCATCTGTCCACATACATCAGTATGTATGATTTCCAATAAATCAGTTGCTCGCTCCATTGTTCTAGAGAACGGAGTTTTAGTCATCTTGCCCATGAGGCATGGTTCGCAAGCACCAAGTGATTATTCATAATTAAGTGATTCCAAAAGTCCATCACTATGGAGTTTCTTCATGCGCTTTACACCAATATGACCTAAACGGCAGTGCCATAAATAACTTGCACTGTCATTATTAACCTTGCATCTTTTGGCTTCAATATTATGAATATGTGTATCACTACGATCGAGATCCAACAAACTATCTTCATTGGGTGTATCACCATCGAAGGCTTTATTCATGTAAACAGAATAAAATTTATTCTATGACTTTAAATGAATAACCGTATTGCAACAAACATGATCAAATCATATTCATACTCAACGTAAATGCCAAATAACATTTATTTAGGTTCTACACTAATACTGAATGTATAGGGAGTGTGCGATGCTGATCATATCAATCTTGGAACCACTTCCAACACACATCGTCACTTCACCTTTAAATATTCTATGTTCATTCTGCAACTCTCGTTTCGAGTTACTAGTTTTAGCAACTAAACCGGTATCAAATACCCAAGGGTTGCTATGAACACTAGTAAAGTACACATCAATAATCTGTATATCAAATATACCTTTGTTCATTTTGCCATCCTTCTTATCCGCCAAGTATCTAGGGCAGTTCCACTTCCAGTGACCATTTCCTTTGCAGTAGAAGCACTTAGTTTTAGTCTTGAGTTTAGCTTTGGGTTTCTTCACGGGAGTGACAACTTTCTTGTCATTCTTCTTGAAGTTCCCCTTCTATCCCTTTGCCCTTTACTTGAAACAAGTGGTCTTGTTAACCATCAACACTTGATGTTCTTTCTTGACTTCTACCTTCGTGATTTCAGTATCGCGAAGAGCCCGGGAATTACTTTCGTCATCCCTTGCGTATTATAGTTCATCACGAAGTTCTACTAACTTGGTGATAGTGACTAGAGAACTTTGTCAATTACTATCTTATCTGGAAGATTAACTCCCACTTGATTCAAGCAATTGTAGTACCCAGACAATCTGAGCACATGCTCACTAGTTGAGCTATTCTCCTCCATCTTGTAGGCAAAGTACTGTCAGAGGTCTCATACCTCTCGACATGGGCATGAGTATGAAATACTAATTTCAACTCTTGGAACATCGCATATGCTCCGTGGCATTCAAAACATTTTTGAAGTCCTGGTTATAAGCCGTAAAGCGTGGTAGTCATCATACCGAGCTTGTCAAACGTTCATAACGTCTGCATCTGCTCCTGCAATAGGTTCGTCACCTAGCGGTGCGTCAAGGACATAATACTTTTGTACATCAATGAGGATAATCCTCAGATCACGGACCTAGTCCGCATCATTGCTACTAACATCTTTCAACTTATATTTCTCTAGGAACATATAAAATAAACGGGGAGCTACATCGCGAGCTATTGATCTACAACATAGATATGCTAATACTATCAGGACTAAGTTCATGATAAATTAAAGCTCAAATAATCATATTACTAAAGAACTCCGACTTAGATAGACATCCCTCTAGTCATTTAAATGATCACGTGAGATGTAGTAGTTTTGAATGGTGAACATCTTATGTTGATCATATCAACTATATCATTCACACTTGACCTTTCGGTCTCTAGTGTTCCGAGGCCATGTCTGTACATGCTAGGCTTGTCAAGTTTAACACGAGTATTCTGCGTGTGCAAAACTGGCTTGCACCCGTTGTATGTGAACGTAGAGCTTATCACACCCGATCATCATGTGGTGTCTCGGCACGACGAACTTTCGCAACGGTGCATACTCAGGGAGAACACTTGTACCTTGAAATTTTGTAAGGGATCATCTTGTAATGCTACCGTCGTTCTAAGCAAAATAAGAAGCATAATAAGATAAACATCACATGCAATCAAAATATGTGACATGATATGGCCATCATCATCTTGTGCTTTTGATCTCCATCTCCAAAGCATTGTCATGATCTCCATCGTCACCGGCTTGACACCATGATCTTCATCGTAGCATCGTGGTTGTCTCGCCAACTATTGCTTCTACTACTATCGCTAACTCATAGTGATAAAGTAAAGCAATTACATGGCCTTCACAATTCATACAGTAAAGAGACAACCATACGGCTCCTGCCGGTTGTCGATAACTTTACAAAACATGATCATCTCATACAATAACGTATAACTCATCATGTCTTGACCATATCACATCACAACACGCCCTGCAAAAACAAGTTAGACGTCCTCTACTTTGTTGTTGCAAGTTTTACGTGGCTGCTACGGGCTTAGCAAGAACCGTTCTTACCTACGCATACAAAAACCACAACGATGTTTCGTCAAGTATGTGATGTTTTAACCTTCACAAGGACTGGGCGTAGTCACCCTCGATTTAGCTAAAGTGAGATAGACACACACCCGCGGGTCACCTTTAATCAACGAGTGCTCGTAACAGTGAAACCAGTCTCGCGTAAGCGTATGCGTAATGTCGGTCTGGGCCGCTTCATCTCACAATACCACTGAATCAAAGTATGACATGCTGGTAAGAAGTATGACTATTATCGCCCACAACTCATTGTGTTCTACTCGTGCATATCATCTACACATAGACCTGGCTCATGATGCCATTGTTGGGGAACATAGTATTTTTAAAAAATCCTACGATCACGCAAGATCTATCTACTAGATGCATAGCAACGAGAGGGGCGAGTGTGTCTACATACCCTCGTAGACCGAAAGCGGAAGCGTCTAGTGACGCGGTTGATGTAGTCAAACATCTTCGCGATCCAACCGATCAAGCATCGAACGTACGACACCTCCGAGTTCAGCATACATTCATCTCGATGACGTCCCACGAGCTCTTGATCTAGTTGAGCTTCACGGGAGAGTTTCGTCAGCACGATGGCGTGTTGACGGAGATGATGAAGCTACCGGCGCAGGGCTTCGCATAAGCACTGCAATGGTATGACCGTGGTGTGTTTATGTGGAGGGAGCACCGCACATGGCTAGAACAATCTTTCTTGTGTCTTTGGGTGCCCCCCTGCCCCCGTATATAAAGGAGCAAGGGGGGAGGTGTGGCTGGCCAAGTATGGCGCGCCAGGAGTAGGATTCCTACTCCTAGTAGGAATAGGAATCCCCCTTCCTATTCCTACTAGGAGTAGGAAAGGAAGGAGGAGAGGAGAAGGAAGATGAGGGGCACCTCCCCCCTTTCCTAGTCCAACTAGGATTCCTATGGGAGAGTGCGGCCAGCCCTTTGGGCTGCCTCTCTCTATTCCCTCATGGCCCACTATGGCCCATACTCCCTCGGGGGGTTCCGGTAACCCCCTCCGGCACTCCGGTTTTATCCGATAACACCCGGAACACTTCCGGTGTCCGAATATGGTCGTCCAATATATTAATATTTATGTCTTGGACATTCCGAGACTCCTCGTCGTGTCCGTGATCTCATCCGGGACTCCGAACTACCTTCAGTACATCAAAACTCATAAACTCATAATACCGATCATCATCGAACGTTAAGCTTGCGGACCCTACAGGTTCGAGAACTATGTAGACATGACCGAGACTCATCTCCGGTCAATAACCAATACTGGAACCTGGATGCTCATATTGGCTCCTACATATTCTACGAAGATCTTTATCGGTGAAACCGCATAACAACATACGTTGTTCCCTTTGTCATCGGTATGTTACTTGCCCGAGATTCAATTGTCGGTATCACTATACCTAGTTAATCTCGCTACCGGCAAGTCTCTTTACTCATTCCGTAATGCATCATCTCATGACTAATTCATTAGTCATTTGCTTGCAAGGCTTACAGTGATGTGCATTACCGAGAGGGCCCAGAGATACCTCTCCGACACTCGGAGTGAAAAATCCTATTCTCGATCTATGCCAACACCACAAACACCTTCAGAGACACCTGTAGAGCATCTTTATAATCACCCAGTTATGTTGTGACGTTTGATAGCACACAAGGTGTTCCTCCGGTATTCGGGAGTTGCATAATCTCATAGTCATAGGAATATGTATAAGTCATGAAGAAAGCAATAGCAGTAAAACTAAACAATCAAGTTGCTATGCTAATGGATGGGTCTTGTCCATCACATCATTCTCCTAATGATGTGATACTATTGATCAAATGACAACTCATGTCTATGGCTAGGAAACATAACCATCTTTGATCAATGAGCTAGTCTAGTAGAGGCATACTAGGGACACTCTGTTTTGTCTATGTATTCACACATGTACTAAGTTTCCGGTTAATACAATTCTAGCATGAATAATAAACATTTATCATGATATAAGGAAATATAAATAACAACTTTATTATTGCCTCTAGGGCATATTTCCTTCAGAACTAGCTCTGATACCACTGTTGGGGATCGTTGCAGAAATTCAAAATTTTCTACGCATCACCAAGATCTATCTATGGAGTGACTAGCAACGAGAGAGGGGAGTGCATCTTCATACCTTTGAAGATAGCGATACGGAATCGTTGAAAGAACACGGTTGGTGGAGTCATACATGAAGCGATTCAGATCGCGGCCGAATCCGATCTAAGCGCCGAACAACGGCGCCTCCGCGTTTAACACACATGCAGCCCGATGACGTCTCCCATGCATTGATCCAGCAAGGAGAGAGGGAGAGGTTGGGGAAGAATCCGTCCAGCAGCAGCACGACGGCGTGGTGGTGGTGGAGGAGCATGGTACTCCGGCAGGGCTTCGCCAAGCGCTACGGATGGAGGAGGAGATGTTGGAGAGGGAGAGGGCTGCGCTAGGGATCAGGTGCGGCTGCCCTCGCACCCCCACACTTTATATAGGGGAAGGGGAGAGGGGGCCGGCCCCTCTAGATGGCATCTAGAGGGGAGGGCGGTGGCCACAGGGGGAGACTTCCCCCCAAGCAAGGTGGAGGCGCCCCCCTCCCCTAGGGTTTCCAAACCCTAGGAGCCTTGGGCCCTGGGGTCTGGTTCCCTCCCATATTCAGCCTATTAAGCCCCCCAGGGCAGGTGGCCCCACCCGGTGAATCTTCGGACACCTTTCGGTGGTCCCGGTACAATACCGATAACCTTCAAAACCATTCCGGCGACTGAAACTGGACTTCCCATATATAAATCTTTACCTCCGGACCATTCCGGAACTCCTCGTGATGTCCGGGATCTCATCCAGGACTCCGAACAACATTCGGTAACCACGTACATACATTCCCTATAACCCTAGCATCATCGAACCTTAAGTGTGTAGACCCTACTGGTTCGGGAACAATGCAGACATGACCGAGACATTTCTCCGGCCAATAACCAACAACGAGATCTAGATACCCATCTTGGCTCCCACATGCTCCATGATGATCTTATCGGATGAACCACGATGTCAAGGATTCAATCAATCCCGTATACAATTACCTTTGTCCACCGATATAGTACTTGCCCGAGATTCGATCGTTGGTATCCCGATACCTTGTTCAATCTCGTTACCGGCAAGTCTCTTTACTCGTTCCGTAACACATCATCCCATGACCAACTCCTTAGTCACATACAGCTCATTACGATGATGTCTTACCGATTGGGCCCAGAGATATCTCTCCGTCATACGGAGTGACAAGTCCCAGTCTCGGTTCGTGCCAACCCAACATATACTTTCGGTGATACCCGTAGTGTACCTTATAGCCACTCTGATTTGTAGTTGGTTGCTAATTGCTGCTCTATCCTTCGCATGGAATCACTTGATGTACTTTATGTATTGATACTGATTTATCTAGATTACTAATTAGATGTTGTTTGATCCATCCCTCAAGTGGCGGATCTAGGATTGCAACTCGGGGTGCCACTCAATTTTATTTCATTTTGCAAAGATCTCACAATTTAAATGTCATGTAAGCACCACAAATTCACCTAGGAGTACCATAATCAAGTCAAACAAGTTAATGATAGTTATTTTGTTCATTCTGCAACTGATTTATACATACCTTGATGTTGTGTGGATAAATTTGCTCATGCATATACAAGATTTAACAAATAAGAAGTAATTAGTATTTGGGCATAAACAATATAGTGGGAGACAGGAAATCTGCTCAAGCTCGACTTCAAAGCTGCGCCTGGCATGTCTCATGCCCCTGGTCTCGCCTAGTCTACCACAGCATGCAGGCACGCCCATGCTTGCCGGCAGCCGGCTCGGCAATGTGCAGTGCTCCCTCTGCCTGACCTGCGCCTATTTGTTGTTGGCCGCCGCAACAGATGGCCTGACCACCCTACACACTGAACATATGAATTTTTCTGTACTAAACACTTCTAATGGAATAAGAGATGACTGAAAATAATTATAACTCCCTGATGCTGTACTCGACATCTCATACTACGAGATTAAAGAGGGCTGGTCATATCGAGCACCTGAAGAAGCAAGTGAAGCATCGACTGGTCTGAAGGTAATCATGATGGGCACTATTGATGTTAAGGATATTCGTTCTATGATTATTTTAGTTAATTAAGTTATATATGTGGCATGATGCGAAGTTGTGATACTGGATGGTGTTGGTACTAGAGTAGAAGTAGGATCATATTTTGTTGCATGATGCCAAAATATGACAGTCACATTAGCTTCTACTATTACACTAGTATAAAAGTAGGGTCATATGCGTGACTGTGGCTGCTGGTAATATTGACTGTAGAGATATGAGGTTATTTCACATGATACTTCAAATTACTATATCAGAGGGGTTGTTCAGTTGGTATCAAGCATTGCAAGACACATTTATTATCTTGTACTGCAAAAAATATGTTCTTTTGCTTTCCTCCATGGTAGTTTTTGTATTATCTATTTACTGAACGAATAGAAAGTTTTTTGGAATTTTTCGATATACAGCTTGTTGCCTACTTTATATTGCTCTCCATATATTATGATATTATAATTCAAGAATTATATTGCATCGATTCTAGGATCTGGACATACGTATACATGTACATACATACTTTATTGCGTCCTTGCTTTGATTATTCTCTGCATTTATGCCTACTTGTGGTCTAGACTTCGGTAGATCAGGTCCATTTTTTAGCATCAGTGATGCGAATTACTGAGATATTACTTGTTGTGCATTTGATTATTTGTACTGCAAAAAATATGTTCTTTTGCTTTCCTCCATGGTAGTTTTTGTATTATCTATTTACTTCATGAACCGAAAGTTTCTTGGAATTTGTCGATATACAGCTTGTTGCCTACTTTATATTGCTCTACATATATTATGATATGATAACTTGATAATTTATATTGCTTCGATTCTAGGATCTGGACATATGTATACACGTACAAACATACTTTATTACGTCCTTGCTTTGATTATTCTCTGGATTTATGCCTACTTGTGGTCTAGACTTTGGTAGATCTGGTCCATTTTTGTAGCATCAGCGATGCCAATTACTGAGTTATTACTTGTTGTGCATTCAATTATTTGTAGGATGTCTAACACAAATGCAACCTCAGCATTGCAGGAAGAGAATGTCCTTAAGAGAAAGTCAGATGATGTGGGATGGGAGTACGGGAGTCTAGCAGATGCTTCCAACAAGGATAAGGTGAAGTGTATGTTCTGTAACCATGTGAGCATGGGAGGTGTTTATCGTCACAAGCAGCATGTGGCTCATGTTGGTAATGATGTGGTCAAATGCAAGAAAAGCTCTCAGGAAGCTAAAGACAGGTGCAAGAAATCGCTTGAGGACGCATCTAATAAGAGGAGGGAAAAGACTGCCCGTGAGCAAGAGCTTAGACAAAGTGTGAAAATTCCTCGCGTTGGAGATGACGAAGCTACTCATATCGAAAGCGCGGAGCCACACAAGTTAGGTCCCATTGACAAGTGGGCACGGCCTATTGATCCTAAATTGAGTCAAGCAGAAGCCTCGCATCAACAGAAGATAAACAAGGAACTTTGGAAAAAGAGAACGCATGAAGTGCAACAGTATGTGGCTAGATGGGTGTACAACAATGGTAATTAAATATTTATTTTTACCCGTACTGCCATTTATAATTTACTTCTTTGTAATGTTTGACCGTTGGTTGCCTTGTCACTTACTAATTTAGTTTGTATTGCATTTGTAGCTATACCATTCAATGCTTGTGACAACGATGATTTCAAGTTAATGTGTGAATCCATTGGGAGATTTGGCCCTGGATTTGAGCCGCCATCTAAACATGACCTTCGAGAGACTTTGCTGAGTGAGGAACATGCAAGAGTGAAGAGTTTGCTGCAAGAACGTGATGCTGAGAAGATGAAGAATGGCTGCTCCATTATGACTGATGCTTGGTCAGATAGGAAGAGGAAAAGGATAATGAACCTGTGCACAAACAGTGTTGATGGTTCTAATTTTATAAGGTCGAGTGAGATGTCGGCTGTATCGCACACAAGTGAAGTCATCTTCTAATTAGTGGATGAAGCAATTGAGGAAGTAGGTCCTGAACATGTGGTCCAAGTAGTGACTGATAATGCTTCTAATAACATGAGGGCAAAGAAGCTTTTGTTGGAGCAGTGTCCAAACATTTTTTGGAGCTCTTGTGTGACGCACACCATTAACTTGATGTTGGAATTGGCGACCTGCCAAGGTTTAGTAAGGTACTTGAAAAAGCAAAAGCATTCACTATCTTTGTCAATGGGCACACACGGACCTTGGACTGCATTAGACACTTCTCTTCTGGAAAAGAGATCATAAGGCCAGGGGTCACTAGGTTTGCTTCTGCTTATCTAACTTTAGAAAGCCTTCTAGACAAAAAGGATCAACTAAGGAAGATGGTTGATGGTAGATGGGACAAGCTAAGAGAAGTTAAATCAAAAAAAGGAAAGGTAGCAACAGCTACGATGATGAGCATGGCTTTTTGGAAAGATTTGAAGCTTTGCCTAAATGTCTTTGAGCCTTTGATAAAAAGCTTCGTTTGGTTGATGGGGATGTCAAGCCATCTACGGGTTTTGTTTATGGAGAAATAGTTAAGGCAAAGAAAGAGATCAAGGAAGTCTATGGCAATGTGGAGTCATGTTACAAAGATGTGATTAATATTGTTGCGAAAAAGATGAAAGATTGACTTGACTCTCCGCTGCACTTGGTTAGATACTAGTTGAATCCATATTATAGCTATGCTGATGCTAATATTTTTGATGATGGGACAGTAACCGAAGGGTTCATTAGCTGTGTGAAGACCCTTTATTATGGTGATGATGACAAGCAAGATCAAGCTTTCAATTTTGAATTAAAGAGATTCCAGAATAGAGAAGGATCATTTGCAAAGAAGCTTGCGAGGAGTTGTCAACATTTTGATTATAATGCAGGTATGCATTGTGATATTGTGAAGAGTCTAATGTATTCAATATATATTCAGAATTTATGCAATACATTGTTAACTTGATTCTCTGCTTTAATTCATAGCATCTTTGGTGGAGGCTCTATGGAGCTGAAGCACCAGCTCTACAAAGGATGGTTGTGAGAATCCTCTCATTGACCTCAAGTTCTTCAGTCTGTGAAAGGAATTGGAGTACTTTCGAAAATGTTAGTCTCCTAACTCTCTAATGTCACATCTAGCTTGATTAGTCCGTCATATGTCAAAACATTCCCTGTTCTTAATCCTTAAGTTTTTTCCTATCGCAGATTCATACGAAGAAAAGAAATAGGCTAACTACAGAACGTCTAAACTCTCTTGTGTTAATACAATTCAACTCGAGAATGATGGCCAAGAAATAAATGATCAAGGAGAAGAAGAACACTGATGTCCTCTTATCCGCTGATACTACTGAAGCTCAAGGTTTTCTTTTTGAGGGCGGAGATGATTATGCATAAGTCATCTATAGGGATGAAGATGAGGAGGGGCTGAATAGTACAGGAATGCCAGGGAGTGGCATTGGAGAAGCAATGGGACGCGATGAACTGCTCGAGCCACGTAGAAGTGCAAGACTAAGACAACTTTATGATGAAGAATAATTTGATTCTGAAGAAGAGGAGTTTGATGATGAGGAGGAGATGCATTCAAATGAGGAGAATGACTATTGATAATTGAGGAGACCCAAATGCACGGGTGTCTTTTCTTAAGTACTTTTTTGTATTATATCTTTATGTCATTGAGTCGAACCGTTCGTGTGTGCGTCCATGTGGAATTTCCCTTTTTGACTTGTGAGAGAAGTCTTCCAAATAAGATTCTAGGAATTAAAGAACTTCATTTTGATGTGTGAACTGTTGAACTCATAATTTAAAATGCTACGCCAATTGGGTCTTGTGTGATTTTGCCCTCTAATCTATTTGAATATTTGATATTTCTATGGGCGTGCTGCCCCATTGAATAGACTATATTTAGTTCTTCACATTGCCTGATGTATGTTATTTTGATCACCACATTGTATTCTAACCTGCTATGGTGCAAAGTCTATGCTTTTTATCACCACATTGTCTTTCTAACCTACTATGGTACAAATTCTACCCAAATAATTATCCTCCTAACCTGCTACTATACGAAATGCCTTGGGCCACCCAGGCTACGCCTAGGCAGGCAAGGCGCTAGGCAGAGGGTCATCGCCCGCCTGGCTCTTTTTCCAACCTTGTCCTGCAACCAATCCACCCAGATGTGTATTAAAGTTGCCATCTTACAACTTTCCCTTAGTTGTTATTACACTCACAACTTTCATGAATCTCACATACCAATCCACGTCTACGAGCATGGCTAAGCAATAAGTAACAAAGCGTATATTCCCGGGTTGATCTCAAGTCATAGGTTCCTACCTCAAGAACTACAAAGCAATTTCACATGTAACCAAGTCCTACTCATGCAAATCTTTGAGGATATAACTAATGCAAGTAAAACTGGGTATTGAAAAGTATGATCAAAGTGTAACTTACCTTGCTGATGATCGTTGAAACCTAGAGACTCGTAGTAGCAAGCTTCGCACTCCGGAAATTCGATCGCAAGCAAACAATAGCATACATAAGCAATCATGCAACAGAATTGAAGAAAAGATCTCGGAAAACTTTGAAAACAAGCAAATAGCTCTTGCAAGAGAAAACAATTTCTAACAGTACCAAAATTAGATGGATTTGGCCTTATCAGAAAATTTAGGTCAAGAGCTTCGATTTGCAAAAAGAATCAACTCAAATGGAGTTACGAAACTCAAGTTACGATCAAAAGAAGATTCAAATTCAAATCGGCTTGAACCAAATTTGAAATATTTCAAAATTATGTTTGAGTTGAATTACTAGATAGATGAGATCGCAACGAAGAGATTGGCATTGTTTTCATCTTATTCCGACTAACGAGCAAAAAGTAACGCTATATTGAAGTATAGGAGCTAAACTGAAAGATAAATAATCGCGGATAGTTCCCTGACTAAAATAACAGAAAAAGAACAGTCTAAATAACGAACGTTCATTTTCTCAAACTAACCAGTGAATGTTCACTAACTAACTAAAACTAATAAAAACAAATGTAGGTTTTATAAAAAAGGATCTTGGGTTTCAAAAACCAAAAAGAAAACCCTAAAAAATGGATCGGCTCGGGACGGTTCGTACCGGTTCGAGAAAAACCGACCGCAGATCGGGTCGGGTCCGGCGAGTCGGGTCGGAGCTCCCGCGGCGGCGGTGGTTGGTGCGGCGGCGAGTTCGGGTGGAGGCGGGCGCGGGTGCGTGCGGCGCGGCGACAACGGCAGCAGGCAGCGGTGGCGACTGGTGCCGACGTCGGCTCGGTGGCGGCGACGGTGGGTTGAGGAGGAGAGAGGGGGGTGATGGCATATTTAAAGGGGGGACGGTCGATGGCGTGTGGAAGGGGGCAGGGGCGATGTCCGCCTCGGGCATGGGCGGCAGCGGCGATCGTACCGTGGCCGGACTCCGGGACGGAGTCGGCGCGCGTGGAGGTGGCGGCCTAGTGGGCCGACTGGGATTCGGCCCAGTCGGTCCGAAACATTTTTTTAGTATAGCGCAGCGAGAAAAATCCAAAATAAAATAAAATAAAAACCTAAAAATTCCAGAAACAATTTTCACCATCCTCTCCTAATATTTGGGACCACATGAACATTTTTCCGGGCTAAATGCAATTTTTCAAAAGTACAATTTTTTCCTATTTAATAAAATGCAACCAAATAAAAATGCAAATAAAATAATTTGACTTCCAAATTACTTTTCCCAATATTTCTTTTTATCGAAACAATTGGAAATAATTTGTTGAAATCAGATTCGATCCACTTTTCAAATTTGAAAAAGTTCAAACATGAAATTTATACGAAACCCCCAACTCTCTCTCTCTCTCTTTATCCTTGAGTTGCTTAAGGTTGCGTTGGATCGAAAACCGAATAAAATCAGAAAAACACAAAATTATGAATGTATATGAATGATCTAATTAATAACATCCAAATTGAAAATTGGGATGTTACACCTTCTCGTGGTCGCCGTCGATGAGGTCTGAAATTCTTGACAGTGAGCCAGAGGAGATCAGTGGCGTGGCCATGGATGAGATCGATGGCAGTTGAATCCACCACATAGTCTAGCCTGCTGATTGAGTGTCTGCGGCCAGTAATGGTCGTCATCTTCCTCTGCGGCCACCTCGGCAACGTCGGGCGAAGAGGCCGCGATACACCTCTTTTGGGACAATCGCTCCTCGAGCTCCACGGGAAGCGTAGCCGGGCTTAGATTGCGACGCTCTGGAGTGGGTCATGGGGATCTTTGGGAAAGGGGGTGTTTGGCAGGTGTCATCTAAGAAACTTAGGGCGGCCTGAGTATTGAGATCGGTGGGTAAGCTAATGGAAATATGCCCTAGAGGCAATAATAAAGTTCTTATTATTTTGTATTTCCTTATTCATGATAAAGGTTTACTATTTGTGCTAGAATTGTATTGACCGGAAACCTAAATACATGTGTGAATACATAAACAAATAATGTGTCCCTAGTAAGCCTCTACTAGAGTAGCTTGTTTATCAAAGATGGTTAAGGTTTCATAAACGGATATGAGTTGTCATTTGATAACGGGATCACATCATTACGTGAATTATGTGATGGACAAGACCTATAAGTTAGCTTAGCATTTGATCATACAGTTTATTGCTACTGCTTTCATGTATGTCAAATACATATTCCTTTGACTATGAGATCATGCAACTCCCAGATACCAGAGGAATGCCTTGTGTGCTATCAAACGTCACAATGTAAGTGGGTGATTATAAAGATGCTCTACAGGTATCACCGAAGGTGTTTTGTGGGGTTGGTGTGAATCGAGATTAGGATTTGTCACTCCGAGTATCAGAGAGCTATCTCAGGGCCCTCTCAGTAATACACATCATAATAAGCCTTAAAATGACTAATGATTTAGTCATGGGATGTTGTATTACGGAATGAGTAAAGAGACTTGCTGGTAACGAGATTGAACTAGGTATAGAGATACCGACGATCGAATCTCGGGCAAGTAACATACCGACAGACAACGGGAATTGTGTATGTTGTCATAACGGTACGACCGATAGTGATCTTAGTAGAATATGTAGGAACCAATATGGGCATCCAGGTTCCGCTATTGGTTATTGACCGGAGAGGTGTCTCGGTCATGTCTACATAGTTCTCAAACCCATAGGGTCCGCACGCTTAATGTTCGTTGACGATATAGTATTATAAGAGTTACGAATGATGGTGACCGAATGTTGTTCAGAGTTCCGGATGAAAGTGCGTTATATCGACTAGAGGGGGGGGGTGAATAGGCGATTTTTATGAATTCTTCACTGAGGAATTTGTTGTTGAGTAAATTCCTTAGCGAGGAACTACTTGCAGCGGAATAAGTACTCAGAAGTAAACATAACAGAATACACGCATGGTCGTCATGAAGATATGAAGACAAACACAGAGTACAGAAAGCCTAAACACAGGATGGCACGCGATGAAGCCAAACAGACTGAAGAAATTGAACTGAGGAAATTGAGAAAGTCTTCAGTCAAAGTCTTCAAACAGATTTTATGTGACGCCCGAAGACCGATGCCCCAGAAGATTCCAGATGTTCCGAGTTTCTCCCGTGTGTTTCATTTGTGCTTGTGTTATTTATTTTGCTTCGCATCATGTCATCATGCCATCATGACTTTAATTCTGCAAATCAACCAAATAAGTCATGTGGACCTTCGGTCCATTTAAATCGAGGGAAGGATGACTTCTCTTTATAACATATATATCCTCTCAATATTATTAGGGAGCTATAAATAAATATTCCATTTGTTTGGAAATTCACCAACACACACTTGCATATCTTCCCCATGCCTTTTCTTTCCAAATTCCTTGCTTCCTAAACCTTGTCCTAATCCAAACCGTTTGAATTAAATTCAAATGAGTTTGAATTTTACTCTTGCATTCATGCCTCTCCTATTTTTCGTGGACCGTGGACATTTTTGCGAGTCCGGGAAAAATAACCTCATGCCCTAATTCTATCCCTAGCCACCTCCTTCCTTTTCTTTTCTTCTTTGTTGTTTTCTGTTTTTTTGGAAAACAAATGCAGAAGGAGAAGGGCCCAAGCCGTGGCCTTCTAAGCTCAGCCGAACTGGGCCCATTTTCCCCAAGGCCCAGCCGCAGCCGTTTCCCTCTAACCCTAGCCCGACTGTGTCCTCTCCCTCTAGTTCCCTCGTCCGCCGCCACCCCTCGTTCCCTCGCTCACTCCCTCAGCGCCGCACCCTCGTCCCCTTCTTCCCCGATCCCTCTCCTCCTCTCGTCGTTCTCCGCGGCGCCCTCTCCCTCTCGTTCCCATCGGCCTGCGCCTCCCTCCTCCCCATCGGTCGAGGCCCCGTGCACCTCGCCCCTGGTTCCCTACGCCTCTCCGCGGCCAGCCTCCGCCGCTGGAGCGCCCTGCGCCGCCGCCCTCCTCCCCATCTCCAACGCGCCGCCACCTCGTTGCCTCCCCTCGTCGGCGAGCCTGCTGCCTGCATCGCCACCGCGCGCCTCCTGCTATTTTTTTTCTTTTCTTCCTCGCCGGAGCTGCGTCCAGCTCCCCTGCATCGCTCGCGTGCCACTCCCTTCGTCAGATTCTCCAGCCAGATCCGGTGCCAGCTTCAGCAACCAGCTCATCCCCTCGTACATGCCATGGCCTTGCGTGTTGTTTTTCAACGAGCTCCAGGTGCCATCGACCGAGGCCACCGCAGAAAACTGTGCATCGCCAAGACCCGAGACCCCAAGTACCACGACGACCTTTGCGCCAAGTACCACTACGCCCGGAGCACTCGGAACCCTCAAGTTCAACTACGGAATGAGAACGGTGACACGTCAAGTACCACTACCGTCGCCGAAGAACCGTGAACGAAAACGCCAACGTGAACGACTACTTCCACGACGTCCGAGAACGGCTACTTCCCACTACGAACGTGTACCACTACTTCCCTCTTCCGTCGAACTCGTTCCGCCCCGAAAATGCACGCTTCAAAGGTATAACTCCGAGACGATGACCCGTGGACGAATGCTTGTGGTTGTATGATATGAAGTACTTGTTTGTGCCGTGCCCGTTATGCCCCTCTTTTGTCATGCTCCTCGGTTGCCTCGTCGCCAACCCGTGGGATCCCGGTGACGGGATCACCCCACCTTTCATCTTGTTCGACTCGCTCACGCCACCTTTTCTTTTGCTCCGGTCTCTCAACGAGTTACCGGAACCGAGATGTTGCCGTTGCATCATTTTCGGATCGTTGTCGTGGCACCCTTTCCTTCCACCACGGTGACAATACTTCATATCTCTTCATGTTAACTTTTACTAAAATTGCATAAAACTTGATCATGTCATCCGCATCATGATAACAACATTAATATGTTTAAAATGTTGTTTGCTTTAAGAATTGCTAAATATGACATATGGGGTTTTACCGGAATTGTTGTTGTTATTTCCGGCCTCATTTAAAATGCCTAGATAGCTAGTTTACACTTGCTTCACCTTGCCATGTTATGCTTCCTGTATAGACTTGTCGTGCTTCCTACCTTGCCATGTTATGCTTCCTGTATAGACTTGTTGTGCTTCCTGTATAGACTTGTCATGCATCATACCTTGCCATGGATTGCATCATATATAAACTTGTGTTGTTTTGCTGTGCTTCCTACCTTGCCATGTTATGCTTCCTGTATAGACTTGTTGTGCTTCCTGTATAGACTTGTCATGCATCATACCTTGCCATGTATTGCATCATATAGACTTGTGTTGTTTTCTGTGCTTCCTACCTTGCCATGTTATGCTTCCTGTATAGACTTGTTGTGCATCATATGTAGACTTGAGTTGCATCATGCTTGATTGAGCATATTGTCATGTCTCGTGTGGTGTGTTTACCGTATTGCTTGCTTCTTCTCGTTAGTGCTTGTTCCGTTGCGATCGTGAGGATTCGTTCGTCTCCTCGTGGTTCGTCTTCAAGACTTCTTCTTCGTCTTCTTCATGGACCCGTTCTTCTCCCTTGCGAAATCCCAGGCAAGATGATCATACCCTTGGATACCTTTACTACCATTGCCATGCTTAGTCGTCTCGATGCTATCGTTACATGTCGCACTACCCATCTTTTATGTCAGCCTCTCCTTGTTGCCATGAAACCTGTAACCTTTGACACCTTCCTAGCAAAACCATTGTTTGGCAATGTTACCCGCTTGCTCAGCCCCTCTTATAGCGTTGTTTGTTGCAGGTGAAGATGAAGATCGTTCCAGGAGGGAACTTGTTGTTGGAATATCACAATATCTATTATTATTATTAACACACCTATATACTGGGCATGGGTGGAAGGCTTGGCCTTTTGCTCGGTGTTTTGTTCCACTAATGCCACCTTAAGCGTCGATAAGCTGGCATTATGTTTCTTGATTTTGCGTTCCTTACACGATGGGTATATGGGGACCCCTTGACACTTCGTCTTTGAATAAAACTCCTCCAGCAAGGCCCAACATTGGTTTTAATTTGCCTCATAATAACTTAATTAATTAATTAAATTGCATAAGGGGGACGCTCCTTGGAGATTCTTTTCTACATAGCAGGGGGGCCAGTGCTGATGGTGTTGGTCCCAAACGGGGAGCCTGCAGGGCCACCACGGGGAAACTCGAGGTTTGGTTTTACCTGTAGCATCGCCCATCCGGACGTGGCCTGACACGAGATACGCGCGGCTACTATCAGGGTGTCGGCACGCCGGGAGGTCTTGCTGGACTTGTTTTACCATTGTCGAAATGTCTTGTGCACCGGGATACCGAGCCTGATCGGATTTCCCTAAGATAAGGGGTGATGATATTATATTTATCACTTCAGCTAATCGTGAGAGCTTGTGATGGGCTAAGTTGGGACACCCCTGCAGGGTTATGATCTTTCGAAAGCCGTACCCGCGGTTATGTGGCAGATTGGAATTTGTTAAAGTCCGGTTGTAGAAAACTTGACAGAGGATCCGAAGTAAAACACACAACTGTGTGAGTAACTGTGATTGTCTCTTTTCACTTTGAGAAGAGAACACGGTGGGGTTATGTTTGACTCGTAGGTAGTTCAGGATCTTTAGCGATCACTACTAGTTTGCGACCGTTTGCGTAGATGCTCATCTTATTCTTGTACTCGTAAGCTAGCCACCATATTATGCTTAGCCACTGCTGCAACCTCACCACTTTACCTCTTCCTACCCATAAAGCTTTGCTAGTCTTGATACTCATGGTTATGGGACTGTCGAGTCCTCGTGGCTCACAGATACTACAACACCAGATGCAGGTTCAGCCAAGAATGATGCAGAAGATGGATCAGAACTCCACTGGGAGTTTGATGAAGAGCGTGGCCGTATGCTTGTGACGTTTTCGACGATCAGTAGTGGTTTCTACTAGGGGAGATTCAGACCTGTGGTTTTATGTTTTTGGTATCTTTCTTTTGGATCTTCGCCCGTAGTCGGGTTGTGATGTTTTGAATGATGTTTTGCTTATGTAATGTATTGTGTGAAGTGGCGAGTGTAAGCCAACTATCCTTTTGCAATTTTATCCCTATTTTTACATGAGTCGTGCAAAGATACCAAACTTGAGATCATTCCAGAATGGGCTTATACCTTTAAGTCGTGCCTCGACACGTAGGAGGTATAGTCCCATCCTGGGCATTACAAGTTGGTAATCAGAGCCTTCTCCGACCTAGAAGCCCCCACTAATTGATCGAATCGTTGACGGTTGAGTCTAGGCACACACTTGAAAATGTTTTGAGTCCTATATATATATATATCGGAGAGTAGGATTTCTTTTTACTCCTCATCCCTTTTCACTCTGGTGAGGACTCCTAACGATTACTTTTATCTCTTCTACTCTCAAAATTTCACCAAATTCTTTTTAGGATCACGCGAGTATTGTTTGGATTGTTTCGATGTCTTTGTGACGACAACATTGTTCTCTATGCCTCCTGTCATTTGGGGTTGTGGCAGTGTCCCGGGGAGTTGAGCTCCGAGGTGTTGTCGTCACAAATATATCGCATCAGTTCTGGAATACTTAAGACGGCCGACATCGAAAACTCTCCTATGCGGTTAGTGGCAAGATAACCCCGACATCACCCAGTACTGGGGAGATAGTTCGGGAGTATTGCCATAGCTTGTATAGTAGATGCGTTTCGAAGGTCCGAGGTAAACGGTTTCCGGAAATAACTAGTTATGTGTTGAAGGATGGATACAGCTGGATGTAGGATTAGAGTTGAGTGCGCGATGCTTCCCCTATATCCCCAACACCTGATTGCATAACTGGAAACTTTCGGAAATTAATAGGTGGGTTCATCTAGTAGTTCTAGGCATTCTTCCAACGAATGCAGGATATGGAGTTCGGGGTTCTACATTGAGTGAAGTGGTTTTATGGAAGTTGTTCCGATCGGGAGTTGCATCTTAAAGGGTCCTTGGCTATGCTGATTCGGGGATTGCAAAACCCTTTCGTAACACGTTCCATGAGCTTTCGGCACGAATATGTGGGACGAAGCTTCTATCTTGTATTTGTTCTATCTGCTCCTTGTTGCTTTTATTTACCTTTTGTTCTCCCAAGTGGCTTCTCGACAAGTTGATGTACCTGCAGAATTCATTCGTTCAATTCTCTGTTCGGATGATATTGTGAAGATTATGCTGCAACATATCTATCCTTTGTTTTGTTTTCATTCTGGTATTCGAGTTGCTTCGATGTCAAATGTTGATTCCATACCTTTCCTAATCGGTGTTCTCATATTTCTATGGGAGTGCTAATTCTTCTTGACCATCGAGATTTTCATGTTAATCCTTTTCAACCGGTGTGCCTTCTCTTCAAGTTTTTCCATACGGACGCCGTTGAGAAATCTGACGATTTGTCTGTTTCATTCATCCCAAGTTGTCTTTGTTTTTCGCCACCCTCCCTCCCTTTTCTTTTTGGAGCCAGAGTCCTTGATCAAGTATCCATTTTATTCATGTGAGGTTTCTTCATTCATTTTCCTTCAATGTTCTTATCCGGTGATTTATCGTGAAGATGCTCAAGAGCTTCAAGTTTTTCATTCTTTGTTCTCGTTTCTTCTCCGGTGGTATAAATTCAAGCTTCGGTCTTGATCATATTTGTGCCTTTTGTTTCACATGTTTTCCCATGTTGAAATTTATTATCCGAAGTCTCTCTTGCTTATTCAACTCTCTAATACTTCTCCAGAGTGCTGAAGATATATCGGAAGACTCGTGTTTCAATTCATGATCCGTTCAAGCTATTTTGAGATTGTTATCTCATTCAAGCCATTTAATTCAACCGGTGCAATATCTCTTAAGCAATCTTTTCCAATGGTGATTTCTTTAGTGGGCCCTAACCCACAGGTCTTTTCCCAGGATCTTACCTGACTCTTCTTTTCCGGAGTTATTCTAAAATTCTTTTCAAGTGTGACGTAAGAATGAAATTACATCAGTCACATGCCTTCTCCAGGACCGCTTTCAAATTCTTTTCATCATTGGTTCAACATTTTAATTCTTCATTACGGAATGCCTATACAATTCATGGTGGTGTATCTCATCGTCTTCTCAGATTTTGAAGACCCAAAGACGAGTTCCTCTTGAATCCTTATCCGTTCTTCCAAGATTCGTCGTTCTAGCTTCATGCCATCCTCATTATTGTTCCGATTGTGAGGAATTCTTTTTAGACCCGTCCGAAGCATTTCATGAATTCTTTCCATTGTGATCCTCCAAAGGCCATCATTTCAGAAGATTCTTCGTTCTCAATTTTCAACTTGTCCTCCAAATATTCTTCATTGATGTCTCTTCGTTCGTCTCCATATTCTTTCCGGTGATTCATTCTTTTATATTCACTCAATTTCAATTCCTTACGGTGGCTTATTCTCTTTCATCAACCGGGTTCAATTCTTACGGTGGTTCATTCAAGATTACTCTTCCGTTGTTATCATATCAATTCATTTGTTCTTTTCATAATCCTACCGGTGGTTCGTTGAAGATTTACCCAAGCTTGTGCGAGATCTCTATTAATTCTTTGCAACGAGAATAAGTAGTATGCCAAATCCATTGCTCGTCGTCAATTTAAATTGATGAAGGATATGCATGACATAATTCTTATTCTTATTTCATCCAAGTGGATTAATCCCTTTGCTTAGAGTTTATTCATGAGGAATAAATTCTAGGTTTCAAGTTGTTCATCTTGTTTTCCGGAGTTCCAAGTTATTTCTATTATATCATTTCAAAGCTCTTTCTAATTCATCGCAGGCCTTGAATCTTATTATTTTCATCTTTCACTTCGCATGCTTTCATTACCGGAGTTTTCATGGTGGTTCATCAAGATTTAATTCATCCTCGAAGTCTTCATCAAGATTCTTGTTGGAGCTCAAGCATTCTTCATCATGCTTTCCAAGTGCAATTCTTTCTACCTTATTGTTTGAGAGGGTGGTATGCCATTTTTGACAATTTCCTTCATGTTTCATGATTCACAAGTTATCAAGAATGAAATATGCAAACCCATCATTTTCTTTGTTCAGGAGATCTTTCGAACCATTCAATTTATTCGTTGGAGTAATCTTGGGTTGTATTTCACCTAAAGGCTTTCCCTAAGGATTGTTGCTAATTATGGTGCTTATAAATGACCCAAATTCTTCATTTATCATTCCGGCGAAATAAGTTTATTGTCTCCTTGTTGATCTCAATCCAATCAAATGTTCTCGTAACCGGCTGGTTATCACCTCTTAATTTTGCGATGTTTTCCATAAGTCCACAACGAGCTTATTCTTTTCGTTGTTGATTTTCCAACAACTCCGTTCATCCCTTCTTCGTAAGGATGCTCTTTCAATTCAATTTCGAGAGAAGTTGTCATATCTTTCTCCGTTCATTTCTTTCATGGATCTATAGTTTATTCTTTCGTTCCAGAGGTATTGTCGTCTTGCTCTCTTTGACCATCATCTCGTTTTTATCAAGATCATATTCTTCCCTTGATTGTCTTTTTAACTGGAATGTTGTATTCTCCATTCTAATTCTCTCATCTCATCAAGTTTTGCCTCTCTTTTCAACCGAAGTGCTGTCTGAAGCCTTCCTTACCCCTTGTGACATTCTTTCAATTGTTTCGGAGGCAATATGTTGTTGATTTCATCCAGGATCATCCAATCTTCTCAAGTTCATGTTAATTCTTTCCATTTTCAGTCGGAGTGTTGTCCAAATTATGTCATCCTTATTCCTTGGCTATACCGTTGCAGTTCCATATTCTTTTGGTTCGTAAGCTCTTGTTTCATGTCTTTCAACCTACAAGGTTCTCATAATGTTCCTTGTTCCTCCTTTTTTTTCCGGAGTGCTCTTAACTTCATTCATCTCCGTTGTATTCTTTCTTTCAAGATTGTTCAACCGCTCAAGGTTTGTGGTTTCACTCGTTTGTCAAAGAAGCAACTTTGTTTTACCTCTTCCTCTTCCGTTTTTATCTGGTGCCATCTCTAGGATCTCGGGTCGAGATCCTCTGTTAGTGTGGGAGAGTTGTGACGCCCGAAAACCGACGCCCCAGAAGATTCCAGATGTTCCGAGTTTCTCCCGTGTGTTTCATTTGTGCTTGTGTTATTTATTTTGCTTTGCATCATGTCATCATGCCATCATGACTTTAATTCTGCAACTCAACCAAATAAGTCGTGTGGACCTTCGGTCCATTTAAATCGAGGGAACGATGACTTCTCTTTATAACAAATATATCCTCTCAGTATTATTAGGGAGCTATAAACAAATATTCCATTTGTTTGGAAATTCACCAACACACACTTGCATATCTTCCCCATGCCTTTTCTTTCCAAATTCCTTGCTTCCTAAACCTTGTCCTAATTCAAACCATTTGAATTAAATTCAAATGAGTTTGAATTTTACTCTTGCATTCTTGCCTCTCCTATTTTTCGTGGACTGTGGACATTTTTGCGAGTCCGGGAAAAATAACCTCACGCCCTAATTCTATCCCTAGCCACCTCCTTCCTTTTCTTTTCTTCTTTGTTTTTTCTGTTTTTTTTTTGGGAAAACAACTACAGAAGGAGAAGGGCCCAAGCCGTGGCCTTCCTCAGCCGAACTGGGCCCATTTTCCCCAAGGCCCAGCCGCAGCCGTTTCCCTCTAACCCTAGCCCAACTGCGTCCTCTCCCTCTAGTTCCCTCGTCCGCCGCCACCCCTCATTCCCTCGCTCACTCCCTCAGCGCCGCACCCTCGTCCCCTTCTTCCCCGATCCCTCTCCTCCTCTCGTCGTTCTCCGCGGCGCCCTCTCCCTCTCGTTCCCATCGGCCCGCGCCTCCCTCCTCCCCGTCGGTCGAGGCCCCGTGCGCCTCGCCCCTGGTTCCCTGCGCCTCTCCGCGGCCAGCCTCCGCCGCTGGAGCGCCCTGCGCCGCCGCCCTCCTCCCCATCTCCAACGCGCCGCCACCTCGTTGCCTCCCCTCGTCAGCGAGCCTGCTGCCTGCATCGCCACCGCGCGCCTCCTGCTATTTTTTTTTCTTTTCTTCCTCGCCGGAGCTGCGTCAAGCTCCCCTGCATCGCTCGCGTGCCGCTCCTTTTGTCAGATTCTCCAGCCAGATCCGGTGCCAGCTTCAGCAACCAGCTCATACCCTCGTACATGCCATGGCCTTGCGTGCTGTTTTTCAATGAGCTCCAGGTGCCATCGACCGAGGCCACCGCAGACAACTGTGCATCACCAAGACCCGAGACCCCAAGTACCACGACGACCTTTGCGCCAAGTACCACTATGCCCGGAGCACTCGGAACCCTCAAGTTCATCTACGGAACGAGAACGGCGACACGTCAAGTACCACAGTCGTCGCCGAAGAACCGTGAACAAAAACGCCAACGTGAACGACTACTTCCACGACGTCCGAGAACGGCTACTTCCCACTACGAACGTGTACCACTACTTCCCTCTTCCGTCGAACTCGTTCCGCCCCGAAAATGCACGCTTCAAAGGTATAACCCCGAGACGATGACCCGTGGACGAATGCTTGTGGTTGTATGAGATGAAGTACTTGTTTGTGCCGTGCCCGTTGTGCCCCTCTTTTGTCATGCTTCTCGGTTGCCTTGTCGCCAACCCGTGGGAACCCGGTGACGGGCTCACCCCACCTTTCATCTTGTTCGACTCGCTCACACCACCTTTTCTTTTGCTCCGGTCTCTCAACGAGTTACCGGAACCGAGATGTTGCCATTGCATCATTTTCGGATCGTTGTCGTGGCACTCTTTCCTTCCACCACGGTGACAATACTTCATATCTCTTCATGTTAACTTTTACTAAAATTGCATAAAACTTGATCATGTCATCCGCATCATGATAACAACATTAATATGTTTAAAATGTTGTTTGCTTTAAGAATTGCTAAATATGACATATGGGGTTTTACCGGAATTGTTGTTGTTATTTCCGGCCTCATTTAAAATGCCTAGATAGCTAGTTTACACTTGCTTCACCTTGCCATGTTATGCTTCCTGTATAGACTTGTCGTGCTTCCTACCTTGCCATGTTATGCTTCCTGTATAGACTTGCTGTGCTTCCTGTATAGACTTGTCATGCATCATACCTTGCCATGGATTGCATCATATATAAACTTGTGTTGTTTTGCTGTGCTTCCTACCTTTCCATGTAATGCTTCCTGTATAGACTTGTTGTGCTTCCTGTATAGACTTGTCATGCATCATACCTTGCCATGTATTGCATCATATAGACTTGTGTTGTTTTCTGTGCTTCCTACCTTGCCATGTTATGCTTCCTGTATAGACTTGTTGTGCATCATATGTAGACTTGAGTTGCATCATGCTTGATTGAGCATATTGTCATGTCTCGTGTGGTGTGTTTACCGTATTACTTGCTTCTTCTCGTTAGTGCTTGTTCCGTTGTGATCGTGAGGATTCGTTCGTCTCCTCGTGGTTCGTCTTCAAGACTTCTTCTTCGTCTTCTTCATGGACCCGTTCTTCTCCCTTGCGAAATCCCAGGCAAGATGATCATCCCCTTGGATACCTTTACTACCATTGCCATGCTTAGTCGTCTCGATGCTATCGTTACATGTCGCGCTACCCATCTTTTATGTCAGCCTCTCCTTGTTGCCATGAAACCTCTAACCTTTGACACCTTCCTAGCAAAACCATTGTTTGGCTATGTTACCCGCTTGCTCAGCCCCTCTTATAGCGTTGTTAGTTGCAGGTGAAGATGAAGATCGTTCCAGGAGGGAACTTGTTGTTGGAATATCACAATATCTATTATTATTATTAACACACCTATATACTGGGCATGGGTGGAAGGCCTGGCCTTTTGCTCGGTGTTTTGTTCCACTAATGCCACCTTAAGCGTCGATAAACCGACATTATGTTCCTTGATTTTGCGTTCCTTACACGATGGGTATATGGGAACCCCTTGACACTTCGTCTTTGAATAAAACTCCTCCAACAAGGCCCAACATTGGTTTTAATTTGCCTCATAATAACTTAATTAATTAATTAAATTGCATAAGGGGGACGCTCCTTGGAGATTCTTATCTACATAACAGGGGGGCCAGTGCTGATGGTGTTGGTCCCAAACGGGGAGCCTGCAGGGCCACCATGGGGAAACTCGAGGTTTGGTTTTACCTATAGCATCGCCCATCCGGACGTGGCCTGAGACGAGATACGCGCGGATACTATCAGGGTGTCGGCACGCCGGGAGGTCTTGCTGGACTTGTTTTACCATTGTCGAAATGTCTTGTGCACCGGGATACCGAGCCTGATCGGATTTCCCTAAGATAAGGGGTGATGATATTATATTTATCACTTCAGCTAATCGTGAGAGCTTGTGATGGGCTAAGTTGGGACACCCCTGCAGGGTTATGATCTTTCGAAAGCCGTGCCCGCGGTTATGTGGCAGAGTGGAATTTGTTAATGTCCGGTTGTAGAAAACTTGATAGAGGATCCGAAGTAAAACACACAACTGTGTGAGTAACCGTGACTGTCTCTTTTCAGTTTGAGAAGAGAACACGGTGGGGTTATGTTTGACTCGTAGGTAGTTCAGGATCTTTAGCGATCACTACTAGTTTGCGACCGTTTACGTAGATCCTCATCTCATTCTTGTACTCGTAAGCTAGCCACCATATTATGCTTAGCCGCTGCTGCAACCTCACCACTTTACCTCTTCCTACCCATAAAGCTTTGCTAGTCTTGATACCCATGGTTATGGGATTGCTGAGTCCTCGTGGCTCACAGATACTACAACACCAGATGCAGGTTCAGCCAAGAATGATGCAGAAGATGGATCAGAACTCCACCGGGAGTTCGATGACGAGCGTGGCCGTATGCTTGTGACGTTTTCGACGATCAGTATAGTGGTTTCTACTAGGGGCGATTCAGACCTGTGGCTTTATGTTTTTGGTATCTTTCTTTTGGATCTTCGCCTGTAGTCGGGTTGTGATGTTTTGAATGATGTTTTGCTTATGTAATGTATTGTTTGAAGTGGCAAGTGTAAGCCAACTATCCTTTTGCAATTTTATCCCTATTTTTACATGAGTCGTGCAAAGATACCAAACTTGAGATCATTCCAGAATGGGCTTATACCTTTAAGTCGTGCCTCGACACGTAGGAGGTATAGTCCCATCCTGGGCATTACATTTTAACAAGCACACAACATAGATATGAGGAAATGAAAGAGTTGAGGAAATAGAACCAGTAAGCTTGGTGAATACAATGATTTGTTAGACCAGTTCCAACTGCTGTCTCAGTTGTACATCTGGTTAGGGCGGCTAGGTTTAAACCTGAGGACACACAGTCCCGGACACCCAGTCAAGGACACACAGTCCAAGACACAAAGTCCTCACCGTATTCCCCTTGAGCTAAGGTCACACAGACCTCGCCCAATCACTCATGGTAAGTCTTCAGGTGACTTCCGAACCATCACAAACTTGGTCACTCGGCGATCCACAATTCCTCTTGGATGCTCTAGACCATGACGCCTAACCGTCTGGAAGAAGCACAATCTTCGAAGGTAACAAGCGTCGGATCCACGCAGGATCAATCTCTTCAGTGATGCTCAATCACTTTTTGGTTTGAAGGTTTTGGGTTTAGTTTCGGGTTTTTCCTCACTTGATGATTTTCGCTCAAAGTCCTCGGAGGATGGGTTGCTCTTATGACAAGTGTCAGTTTCTCGTGGAGCAGCCAACAAACTAGTGGTTGTAGGGGGCAGCTATTTATAGCCTAGGGAGCATCCCGACATGATAAGACATAAATGCCCTTTAATGATATGACCGTTAGGTAGGTAGATATTTTGGGACAGCTGGCGCGTAGCACAGCAATGGTCGGAAATTTGAGTATCAAATTCCTCAGGGCTATCATGTTCCTCACTGTGTGGGTAATTCGCACTGGCGAATTCCTAACTCTTCAGTCAGAATAATTTCCTCAGAGACCAGAAGAACTTCGTCTCTGTCACTGAAGAATATGACTGAACTGTATGAGATTTCCAATGGCTTCACTCGAAGGGATTGGTAGGTGTAGGATTTTGAGTTGAGCATCACATGGAAATTTTTCCTTAGTATTTCCTCGACCCCCTTTAGCAGTACGGTGTTTCCTATGACTCAAGAAAGAGAAAATGAAACTACGAAAACAAAAGTCTTCACGCTTCATGTTCCTCAAATGAATACCAAGTCTTCAAGGTCACACCAATTTCTTCACTTTCAAAGTCTTCAGAACGTCTTCTGAAATCCAAAGTCTTCATTCGAAGAACTTCATTTTTAGGTGTCGACTTTCTCTGTAAATATCAAACTCATCATAGACTTATAGACATGTGTACACTCATAAACACATTAGTCCCTTAACCTATAAGTCTTCAATACACCAAAATCACTAAGGGGCACTAGATGCACTTACAATCTCCCCCTTTTTGGTGATTGATGACAATACAGGTAAAGTTTTCAACGGGGATAAACATATGAAGTGTAAATGCAGATATTGAGGAATTTGATTGCAATATATAGAAGAACTCCCCCTGAAGATGTGCATAGTGAGGAATTTGCTTTTTGAAGCAATGCACACTTGAAGAGTAGAATCATGGAGATCTCCCCCTATATCTTGTAATTCATACACGCATTTGACATATAATATGAACAATTTGAAATGCATGATGAAATATGGTCACTGATGTAATTCCGCATGCGTGCATAACATTTATGAGGAGTAAGCATGCAGAAACATCATAGCAGAAGTATCAGGTCACCATAGAGTTTAAGTTTACAACTCGATCCACAAAGTCATCAGAAGAACGAGAGTTGTAACTTAGCAAAAAACACCCATATATATAGAGACCCGCTTGAAGACTAACTCAAATTTCTCCCCCTTTGTCATCGAATCACCAAAAGGATCGAAACTGAGGACTAACGCCCCTGAAGAATATCATGATGAAGAAGGAGCGCCAGCGTTGTCGGGGTCGATGGTTGAAGTAGGACCTGCCGCAGTGTCGTCCAGGTCTTCATACTCGTCGGTCTCGCGTGATGAAGAATAAGAGCTGGCCACCAAGGGAGGAACCTTGACCTTCTTGTATCTCTTTGGAGGAGGAGCGGACCAGTCAAAGTCATCCTTGAGACCCCGTTTCTTCAGATCTTCTTTGCCATACAGATGAGACAGAACAGCCCAGGTGCGGTTGAGGGTCTCATGAAGGTAGTAATGGTTTTTCTTGTGACGCCCCGAGACCGATGCGCCAGGTGTCAGCCAGTTATTCGTAATCGTTGCCATGTCATTTGCTTGCGTGTTGCACTTTTTCATGTCATCATGTGCATTTCATTAGCATGTTTTCAAAACTTGCATTCATTTGGGCTCCCCAGTTCTCTCCGTTGTCCATTCTGAGTCCAGACACACTCGCACGCGCCCGCGGCACATCCGAATATTTATTTTATAAGTGGCCGGAAAACGTTCTCGGAATGGGGTGAAACTTGGCGTGTGGTCTTATTATAGTATAGACAGACGCCTGTCAAATTTCGTCGCATTCGGAGTTCGTTTGATAGCCCAACCGTTAAACCTATAGCGGCATTATAGCCGGATAAACGTCGGACGTTTCGGTGTTTCGAAACTGCCGCCGGGCCACTCTCTCTCTCTCTTCTCTCGTCTCAGTCCGATGCCTTCTACACAGCCCGCGAACCAGCCCACTTTTACCCCCCTCGATTGCACGTCCGAAATTGTCCCGAACCCGACCCGAGCAGTCATTACCGATGGATCCGGATCATCCCCAAACATCCCTAAAATATCTCCGTTTTCTTATTTGGACTCCCTACCTATTTTGTTCTTGACCCTCCGATCTAAATCGGAGGGCCCAAATAGCAACTAATCTAATCTATCGGCTACATATATCAGTCCAACCCTAAAGCCTAGGGACCTTGTCCCATCCATTCCTCCCCTATCCAATCGCCGCCGCCACACTCCACCTCCCACCTCGGGATCTCCTCCCGATCCAAATTTCTCCGACAAGCCCCTTGTTTTGCGCCACCGACCAACCACATCCGCCACCTCCTCTGCTCCCAAGGCCCTAAGCTCCTCCTCTCAACCCAAAGCCCGAGCACTCGGCTCCTTCATCCACAAGCTCGATTAGGAGAGGAGCTCCCGATCGTGCATGCCTATGCCTTGTTTCTGGCCATAGCCGACGCTGCCGGCGTCCACCACCAGGGGCACCCGCATCTGCCGCACCTACTCGCTTCCCCCATCCATGGAGACGAGCTCCTCCCAAACCAAGACGCCATGGAGGCTATAGCTCAACCCCGCCACGGCCTCGATTTCTCTGCTTCGGTCGGCATCACCGGAGCGCGCCCCCACAGAGCCGCAGCCGAGCCTCATGGCGCCCGTCGTCGGCGACTCCGAGCACGCCGGAGATGCCTTCCTCCGCTGGCCTCCTTCGAGCGCCCGCGCCCCGTTTTCCTTCCTCCGTTCCTCTCTGTCTCTCTCTCATGATCTGCCTCTCCTCCTCTGTTTTGCTCACAGGAGACCACCATGGCCTCAAGGCTCCGCCGCCCGTGCCTCCCCGAGCTCCAGATCGCCTCGCCGTCGCCGGGAACCGATGCTCCGCGGCCGGATCCGTCGAGGTCCGCCCCTGCCAGGCCTCCCTCCGCCTCGCCGGAGTCCCGCGGCCCGCCTCTTCCTCCTCTGCACCTGCAACTGGAACTGCTGCGTTCTTCTGCGATGAGATGCAGAAGCTCTGCTTCAGGCGCACGACCGCCCGTGTGGATCTCCTACAAGCCAGCCGGGCCAAGGCCTAGCTGGGTGAGATGCCCCAGCGTGCCCTCCTTTTTATTTTATTTTTTCTTTCCTCTTGTTGGGCCAGCCTGTAGATTCGGCCCTTGTTGTTTTTTTAAGGCTAGCGAATTTATCTAATTTCCTGAGGCTGCCAGTTTTGCAGAATAGTCCCTCTAGTTCATGCATTTAATAACTTCACAACCGTGCCTCAGAATTAAACAAGTCATATATCAAAATGCTTAGAATTTTGTGTAGATTCATAATATGCCACTTTCACCCCTATTAAAATGTTTAACTTGTTGTTTTCATTAATTTGTGTAAATAACTTGCTAAAATGGTTTATTTCATAACTAAATAACCGTAGCTCCAAATTTAATAAACTTGATATGTAAATGGGGTAGAAAAATGTGTAGAATAACATGATGCACTTTGTTTTGCTGTTTGACAACTTTAAAATGAGGTAATAGGCAGAAAAGTACCAAATTCATAATATGCACATGGGGATTTTCCGGAATTGTTGTTTGTTGTTCCGGCCCCATTTAAACTTGCCTAGATAGGTAGTTTTATTATGCTTCACCTCTTGCCATGTTTAACAACATTTAATATTGTTGGGTAGCTTAAATGAGAGTCAACTAAATAAATATAATGTGGTGTTTCGTCAATATGCAACTCGTTGCATATTGAGCTCCTCTTAACATGTAGTATTGTTTGTGCACCTTGCCATGCCATGCATATTTAAACCGGACATGCATCATACTTGGATGTGCATCGTATGCCATGTTTATGCTTGTGTGTTTACCGTGTTGTTTGCTTCTTTCCAGTATGCTTCTCTTGTTAGCTTCGGGTTCGTTCCGGAGTTGTGAGGATCCGTTCGACTACTTCATGGACTTGTTCTTCTTCCTTGCGGAATCCAGGCAAGATGACCATTCCCAGATATCACTACTATCTTTGCCTATGCTAGATGTCTCGCTCTTTAGCTTATTGCCTCAATGCCTAGTCCTGTTTGTCAGCCTCCTATTGTTGCCATGAAACCTCTAACCTTTGACACCTTCCCAGCAAACCGTTGTTTGGCTATGTTACCCGCTTGCGCAGCCCCTCTTCTAGCGTTGTTAGTTGCAGGTGAAGATGAAGATTTCTCCATGTTGGAACTTGTTGTTGGAATATCACAATATCTCCTAAATATATTAACACACCTATATACTTGGCAATGGGTGGAAGGCTTGGCCTTTTGCTCGGTATTTTGTTCCACTCATGCCGCCTTACGACCCGATAAACCGGTGTTATGTTCCCAGATTTTGCGTTCCTAACACGGTTGGGGTTTATGGGCCCCCCTCGATAACCCGCTTAGCGCTAAAGCTTTTCCAGCAAGGCCCAACTTTGGTTTTAATTTGCCTCATAATAAAAAAATTAATTAATTAATTGCATAGGGGGTCATGTCCCCGGGTTCTTAATTCTACATAATAGGGGGGGCCAGTGCTGATGGTGTTGGTCCCAAACGGGCAGACTGCAGGGCCACCGCGGGGAAACTCGGGGATTGGTATTTTCCTGTAGGCTGACCTATCCGGTCGTGGCCTGAGACTTGATACACGTGGCTACTATCAGGGTGTCGGCACGCCGGGATGTCTTGCTAGATTAGTTTTACCTATGTCGGTATATCTTCAGCACGGGATTCCGAGAATACTCGGGTCTTCCCACCTTGGAGTTGCGACTCCGCAGATCGTGAGCTTGTGATGGGCTAAGTTGGGACACCCCTGCAGGGTTTTGAACTTTCGAAAGCCGTGCCCGCGGTTATGTTGCAGATGGGAATTTGTTAATATCCGGTTGTAGAAAACATGACACTCTATCCTTAAGAGTACACTACATGTGTGAGTTCCGTGATTGTCTCTTCTTGAAGGGGTTTCGAGAAGAAGAACACGGTGGGTTATGTCTGACGTGCTTAGATAGGATCACTTCGTGATCACTTTGACGCTCGTGGCACTTCTCTTCTCGCTCTAAACACGTAAGCTAGTGCTAGTGCAGCTGCAACCTTGTTCTTTAGCCTTGTTCCACACCTAAGGCTTTGTTAGTTTTGATACCCGGGAACGGGATTGCTGAGTCCTTTGTGGCTCACAGATTACCAACACCAGATGCAGGTACCCCTGAGTTCAATGCAGGAGTTGGTTCAGAACTTCATTGGGAGCTCGATGAAGAGTTTGGCCGTATGTATGTGACGTTTTTCGACGATCAGTAGTGGTTCCTACTAGGGGCGATCGGGACCTTGTGGCTTTATTTATTTGGTATCTCTCATTTGGATCTTCGTCCGTAGTCGGACTGTGATGTTATTTGGATGACGATTGTTTATGTAATGCATTGTGTGACGTGGCGAGTGTAAGCCAACTACTCTTTTGCAATTTCATCCCTCTTTTACATGAGTCGTGCAAAGATACCAAACTTGAGATCATTCTAGTATGAGCTTATACCTGTAAGTCGTGCCTCGACACGTAGGAGGTATAATCTCATACTGGGTATTACAAGTTGGTATCAGAGCCTTCTCCGACCTAGAAGCCCCCACTGATTGATCGAATCGTTGACGGTTGAGTCTAGGCACACACTTGAAAATGTTTTGAGTCCCATATATATATCAGAGAGTAGGATTTCTTTTTACTCATCATCCCTTTATCACTCTGGTGAGGACTCCTGACGATTACTTTATCTCTTCTACTCACAAAAATTCCCTAAATTTTTTTTAGGATCCCGCGAGTATTGTTGGGATTGTTCCGATATCCTTGTGACGAGAACATTATTCTCGATGCCTCCTGTCATTAGGGGTTGTGGCAGTGTCTCGGGGAGTTGAGCTCCGAGGTGTTGTCGTCACAAATGTATCGCAGCGGTTCTGGAATACTTAAGACGGCCAACATCAAAAACTCTTCTATGCGGTTAGTGGCAAGATAACCCCGACATCACCCAGTACTGGGGAGGTAGTACGGGAGTATTGCCATAGCTTGTATAGCGGATGCGTTTCGAAGGTTCGAGGTAAGTGGTTTCCGGAAATGACTGGTTATGTGTTGAAGGATGGATACAGCTGGATGTAGGATTAGAGTTGAGTGCGCGGTGCTTCCCCTGTATCCCCAACACCCGATTGCATAACCGGAAATCTTCGGAAATTAATAGGTGCGTTCATCCAGTAGTTCGTAGGCATTCTTCCAACGAATGCATGATATGGAGTTCGGGATTCAACATCTAGTGAAGTGGTTTTATGGGCGTTGTTCCAATCGGAAGTTGCATATTAAAGGGTTCTTGGCTATGCTGATCCGGGGATTGCAAAACACTTTTGTAACACGTTCCATGAGCTTTCAGCACGAACCTGTGGGACGAAGCTTCTATCTTGTTTTTGTTCTATCTGCTCCTTGTTGTTTTTATTTACCTTTTGTTCTCCCAAGTGGCTTCTCGACAAGGTTATGTACCTACGGAATTCATTCGTTCAATTCTCTGTTCGAATGATATTGTCACGATAATGTTGCAACATATCTATCCTTTGTTTTTGTTTTGATTCTGGTATTCGAGTTGCTTCGATGTCAAATGTTGATTCCACACCTTTTCTAATCAGTGTTCTCATATTTCTATGGGAGTGCTAATCCTTCTTGATCATCGAGATTGTCATGTTAAATTCTTTTCAACCGGCGTGCTTCTCTTCAAGTTAATGTGATCCTTTCAATTTGTGCAAGACCAATTCTTGGTTTTCTCAATGGTATCTGTTTCATTCATCCCAAGTTGTCTTCGTTTTTCCCTGCCCTCCCACCCTTTTTCTTTATGGAGCCAGAGTCCTTAATCAAGTGTCTTTATATTCTTGTGATGCCTCTTCATCAATCTTCTTTAATGTTTCATCCGGTGAATTCTCGCGAAAATGCTCAGGAAGATTCAAGTTTATCATTCTTTGTTCTCGTTTCTTCTCTCGTGGATGTAATCCAAGCTTCGGTGTTGATCACATATCTTCCTCTTGTTTCACATGTTTTCCCATGTTGTAATTTCTTATCCAAGGCTCTCTTATTTATTCAACTCTCTCTAATTCTTCTCCGAAGTGTTCAAGATACCTCGAAAGATTCGTGTTTCCATTCTTATTCTGTTCAAGTTGTTTTCAGGTTGTTATCTCATTCAAGCCGTTAATTCAACCGGTGCAATATCTCTTAAGTAATCAATTCCAACGGTGTTCCTTTTGAGTGGGCCCTAACCCACAGGTCTTTTCCAAGGATCTTACCTGACTCTTCTATTTTTCTGGAGTTATACTTAAATTCTTTTCAAAGTGTGACGTAAGAATGATTTCCATCAGTCACATGCCTTCTCCAAGCTTGTTTCAAATATTTACATCTTTAGCTCCACCTTCCTCTTGTCATTCGTCCGGAGTATCTCGAAATTCTTCAAGGTGTTTCTCATTGTCATTCTCAATATTTGAAGACCGGAGAAGAGTTTCTCTTAAATCTTGGCCCGTTCTCTTGAAGATTTGTGGTTCTAGCTTCATGCCATCCTCATTATTGTTCCGATTGTGAGAAATTCTTTTTATACCCATCCGAAGCACTTCATGAATTCTTCCAATTGTGATCCTCCGAAGGCCATCATTTCAGAAGATTTCTTCATTCTCAGTTTTCGCCTTCGTCCTTCAATTATTCCTAATTGATGCATCTTCGTTCGTCTCCATATTCTTTCCGGTGATTCATTCTTTTATATTCACTCAATTTCAATTCCTTACGGTGGCTTGTTCTCTGTCATAACTCCATTTCAATTGGTATGGTGGTTCGTTAAACATTCTTTACTGTGTTAGCATGTCATTTCTCTCGTTCTTTCCAAAATCCTATCGGTGAGTCGTTCAAGACTTTCCTAAGTTTGTGCGAGATCTCTCTTTAATTCTTTGCAACAAGAATAATTAGTATGACAAATCCATTGGTTGTCATCAATTTAAATTGGTGAAGGATAAGCATGACATTATTCTTATTCTTATTCCTTCATGGTGATTTAATTTCCTTCGTCCGGAGTTCGTTCGTGCTATCATATTCTCGGTTCGAAGTGCTCCAACTTTCTTTTTCCGGAGTTCCAAACTAGATCAATTATCTTGTCACGAAGCTCTATCTAAATCATTGCAAGGCTTCAATCTTAATCTTTTCATCCTTCACTTCTCATCCTTTTGTTACCGGAGTTCTTCTTGGTGGTTCATCAGGATTTAATTCATCCTCGAAGCCTTCATCAAGATTCTTGTTGGAGCTCAAGTATTCTCCATCTTGCATTTTGAAGTGCAATTCTTTCTACCTTATCTTTTGAGGTGGTGTTATGTTATTCTTGATAATTTACTTCATGTTTCATGATTCACAAGTTATCAAGAATGAAATATGTAAACCCATCATTTTCTTTGTTCATGAGATCTTTTCAACCTTAAATTTCTTCGTTGGAGTTAACTTGGGTTGTATTCCACCTAAAAGCTTTCCCTAAGGATTGTTGCTATTGTGGTGCTTATAAATGACCCAAATTCTTCATTTCTCCTCTCGGTGGAAAAAGTTTTCATCTCTTCGCTCATCTCAAATCAATCATTTTGTAGTGGCAGAATTTCACCTTAATTTTGAGATGTTTTCCATAAGCCCACAACAAGCTTATTCTTTTTGTTGTTGATTTTTCCAACAACTTCGTTCAACCCTTCTTCGTAAGGATGATTTTCAAAATTCATTCATGGGAGAAGTTGTCATTTTCTTCTCCGTTCTGTTCTTTCCAACGACCTAGCATATATTATTTCATTCTGGAGGCATTGTTATGTTGATCTCTCCAAACCATCATCTCGTTTTTATCGAGATCATGTTCTTTCCTTGTTTATCTATTTATCCGGAGTGTTGTATTCTCCATTCAAGATCCCTCATCTTATGAAGTTTTGCCTCTCTTTTCAATTGGAGTGCTGTCTGAAATCCTTCTTAACCTTGTGCCATTCTTTTAATTGTTTCGGAGGCCGTGTGTTGTTGATTTCATCAAGTATCACCCCATCTTCTCAAGTTCTTGTTCAATTCCTTCCATTTTCAGACGGAATGTTGTCCAAATTATGTCATTCTTATTCATTGGCTATACCGTTGCGGTTTCATATTCTTTTGGTTCTTAAGCTCTTGTTTCATGTCTTTCAACCTACAAGGTTCTCATAATGTTCCTTGTTCATCTTTGCTAACGGAGTGTTTCCAAGCTCTTCCATCTATGTTGTATTCTTCTTTCAATTTGGCCAACCTCTCAATTTCGTGGTTTCACTCGTTCGTCAAAGAAGCAACTTTGTTTTACCTCTTCTTTTCCGTTTTGATCCGGTGCCATCTCCAAGATCTCGAGTCGAGATCCTCTGTTAGTGTGGGAGAGTTGTGACGCCCCGAGACCGATGCGCCAGGTGTCAGCCAGTTATTCTTCATCGTTGCCATGTCATTTGCTTGTGTGTTGCACTTTGTCATGTCATCATGTGCATTTCATTAGCATGTTTTCAAAACTTGCATTCGTTCGGGCTCCCCAGTTCTCTCCGTTGTCCGTTCTGAGTCCAGACACACTCGCACGCGCCCGCGGCACATCCGAATATTTATTTTATATGTGGCCAGAAAACGTTCTCGGAATGGGGTGAAACTTGGCGTGTGATCTTATTATAGTATAGATAGACCGCCTGTCAAATTTCGTCGCATTCGGAGTTCGTTTGATAGCCCAATCATTAAACCTATAGCGGCATTATAGCCGGATAAACGTCAGACGTTTCGGTGTTTCGAAACTGCCGCCGGGCCACTCTCTCTCTTCTCTCGTATCAGTTCGATGCCTTCTACACAGCCCGCGAACCAGCCCACTTTTACCCCCCTCGACTGCACGTCCGAAATTGCCCCGAACCCGACCCGAGCAGTCATTACCGATGGATCCGGATCATCCCCAAACATCCCTAAAATATCTCCGTTTTCTTATTTGCACTCCCTACCTATTTTGTTCTTGACCGTCCGATCTAAATCGGAGGGCCCAAATAGCACCTAATCTAATCCATCGGCTACATATATCAGTCCAACCCTAAAGCCTAGGGACCTTGTCCCATCCATTCCTCCCCTATCCAATCGCTGCCGCCACACTCCACCTCCCACCTCGGGATCTCCTCCCGACCCAAATTTCTCCGACAAGCCCCTTGTTTTGCGCCGCCGACCAACCACATCCGCCACCTCCTATGCTCCCAAGGCCCTGAGCTCCTCCTCTCGACCCAGAGCCCGAGCGCTCGACTCCTTCATTCACATGCTCGATTAGGAGAGGAGCTCCCGATCGTGCGCGCCTATGCCTTGTTTCTGGCCATCGCCGACGCTGCCGGCGTCCACCACCGCTGCCGGCGTCCACCACCAGGGGCACCAACATCTGCCGCGCCTACTCGCTTCCCCCATCCATGGAGACGAGTTCCTCCCAAACCAGGACGCCATGGAGGCTACAGCTCGACCCCGCCGTGGCCTCAATTTCTCTGCTTCGGTCGGCATCGCCGGAGCGCACCCCCATAGAGCCGCAGCCGAGCCTCATGGCGCCCGTCGTCGGCGACTCCGAGCGCGCCGGAGATGCCTTTCTCCGCTGGCCTCCTTCGAGCGCCCGCGCCCCGTTTTCCTTCCTCCGTTCCTCTCTGTCTCTCTCTCACGATCTGCCTCTCCTCCTCTGTTTTGCTCACAGGAGACCACCATGGCCTCGAGGCTCCGTCGTCGGTGCCTCCCCGAGCTCCAGATCGCCTCGCCGTCGCCGGGAACCGATGCTCCGCGGCCGGATCCGTCGAGGTCCGCCCCTGCCAGACCTCCCTCCGCCTCGACGAAATCCCGCGGCCCGCCTCTTCCTCCTCTGCACCTGCAACTGGCGCTACTGCGTTCTTCTGCAACGAGATGCAGAAGCTCTGCTTCACACGCACGACCGCTCGTGTGGATCTCCTGCAAGCCAGCCGGGCCAAGGCCCAGCTGGGTGAGATGCCCCAGCGCGCCCTCCTTTTTATATTTTTTTTTCTTTCCTCTTGTTGGGCCAGCCTGTAGATTCGGCCCTTGTTGTTTTTTTTAAGGCCAGCGAATTTATCTAATTTCCTGAGGAGGCTGCCAGTTTTACAGAATAGTCCCTCTAGTTCATGCATTTAATAACTTCACAACCGTGCATCAGAATTAAACAAGTTATATATGAAAATGCTTAGAATTTTGTGTAGATTCATAATATGCCACTTTCACCCCTGTTAAAAATGTTTAACTTGCTGTTTTTATTAATTTGTGTAAATAACTTGCTAAAATGGTTTATTTCATAACTAAATAACCGTAGCTCCAAATTTAATAAACTTGATATGTAAATGGGGTAGAAAAATGTGTAGAATAACATGATGCACTTTGTTTTGCTGTTTAACAACTTTAAAATGTGGTAATAGGCAGAACAGTACCAAATTTATAATATGCACATGGGGGTTTTCCGGAATTGTTGTTTGTTGTTCCGGCCCCATTTAAACTTGCCTAGATTGGTAGTTTTATTTTGCTTCACCTCTTGCCATGTTTAACAACATTTAATATTGTTGGGTAGCTTAAACGAAAGTCAAATAAACAAATATAATGTGGTGTTTCGTCAATATGCAACTCGTTGCATATTGAGCTCCTCTTAACGTGTAGTATTGTTTGTGCACCTTGCCATGCCATGTATATTTAAACCAGACATGCATCATACTTGGATGTGCATCGTATGCCATGTTTATGCTTATGTGTTTACCGTGTTGTTTGCTTCTTTCCGGTATGCTTCTCTTGTTAGCTTCGGGTTCGTTCCGGAGTTGTGAGGATCCGTTCAACTACTTCATGGACTTGTTCTTCTTCCTTGCGGAATCCCAGGCAAGATGACCATTCCCAGATATCACTACTATCTTTGCCTATGCTAAATGTCTCGCTCTTCAGCTTATTGCCTCGATGCCTAGTCCTATTTGTCAGCCTCCTATTGTTGCCATTAAACCTCTAACCTTTGACACCTTCCCAGCAAACCGTTGTTTGGCTATGTTACCCGCTTGCTCAACCCCTCTTATAGCGTTGTTAATTGTAGGTGAAGATGAAGATTGCTCCATGTTGGAACTTGTTGTTGGAATATCACAATATCTCTTAAATATATTAACACACCTATATACTTGGCAATGGGTGGAAGGCTTGGCCTTTTCCTCGGTGTTTTGTTCCACTCATGTCACCTTAGGACCCGATAAACCAGTGTTATATTCCCGGATTTTGCGTTCCTAACACGGTTGGGGTTTATGGCCCCCCCTCGATAACCCGCTTAGCGCTAAAGCTTTTCCAGCAAGGCCCAACTTTGGTTTTAATTTGCCTCATAATAAAAAACTTAATTAATTAATTGCATAGGGGCTCATGTCCCCGGTTCTTAATTCTACATAACAGGGGGGCCAGTGCTGATGGTGTTGGTCCCAAACGGGCAGACTGCAGGGCCACTGCAGGGAAACTCGGGGATTGGCATTTTCCTTTAGGCTGACCTATACGGTCGTGGCCTGAGACTAGATACGCGCTGCTACTGTCAGGGTGTCGCCACCTCGGGAGGTCTTGCTGGATTAGTTTTACCTATGTCGGTATATCTTGAGCACGAGATTCCGAGAATACCCGGGTCTTCCCACCTTGGAGTTGCGACTCCGTAGATCGTGAGCTTGTGATGGGCTAAGTTGGGACACCCCTGCAGGGTTTTGAACTTTCGAAAGCCGTGCCCGCGGTTATGTGGCAGATGGGAATTTGTTAATATCCGGTTGTAGAAAAATGACACTCTATCCTTAAGAATACACTACCTGTGTGAGTTTCGTGATTATCTCTTCTCGAAGGGGTTTCGAGAAGAAGAACACGGTGGGGTTATGTCTGGCGTGCTTAGATAGGATCACTTCGTGATCACTTTGACGCTCGTGGCACTTCTCTTCTCGCTCTAAACACGTAAGCTAGTGCTAGTGCAGCTGCAACCTTGTTCTTCAGCCTTGTTCCACACCTAAGGCTTTGTTAGTTTTGATACACGGGAACAGGATTGCTGAGTCCTTTGTGTCTCACAGATTACTACAACACCAGATGCAGGTACCGCTGAGTTCAATGCAGGAGTTGGTTCAGAACTTCATTGGGAGCTCGATGAAGAGTTTGGCCGTATGTATGTGACATTTTTCGACGATCAGTAGTGGTTCCTACTAGGGGCGATCGGGACCTTGTGGCTTTATTTATTTGGTATCTTTCATTTGGATCTTCGTCCGTAGTCGGACTGTGATGTTATTTGGATGACGATTGTTTATGTAATGCATTGTGTGACGTGGCGAGTGTAAGCCAACTCTCTTTTGCAATTTCATCCCTCTTTTACATGAGTCGTGCAAAGATACCAAACTTGAGATCATTCTAGTATGAGCTTATACCTTTAAGTCGTGCCTCGACACGTAGGAGGTATAATCTCATACTGGGCATTACATTTCTTCACTGCATTATGTGTGGACGTCATGTTGTGAACAATTGAACCAAACTGACGCTTGACCCATGTTTGGTTGCGATCAACCTTCTGATGAAGACTGAGGAGAAGCTCACGATCAGTCATCACCCTGGGAGCTGTGCCTTGAAGGTTTTGCTTGGGAGCGTTGGCGGCAGAGTCATGAGTGGCAGAGTCATCATTGGTGGAATAAGATGCAGCTTTGCCAAACTGGCCATCCAATGGACGAGTGCCTTCATAAAAAATAGCAGTGACCTTGCCCTTGTCATCAGCTGAGGAAAAGGTCCGTTTGAGGACTTCAATTGGGGGCAAGTAGCTGCAACGATTGAGAGTGTTAGCTTTGTAATTCACTGAAGACCTTGTCCTGATGAATCTCATAATCCATGGAGCATAAGGCTTCAGGTTGAAAGGGGACAGTGCAACATTTGCCATTGTCCTCATGAAGAAATCATGAAAGTTGACGGGAACGCCATGGATGATGTTGAATAGCAGATTCTTCATGATACCAACGACTTCTTCATCATTCGAGTCGTGGTCCTTGATTGGACTCAATGTCTTCGTCAGAGTGTGATAGACAGTCCATGGTAGAAACAATAATTCCTTCATGAGGAATTTGGTCCGTGGGGCTTGACCTGGCTTGAAAGGCTTCATAAGCACTTGCATGTAGTGATAAGTGAGTTCAGTTTCTTCATACATGCAACGTGCTGCTTCATTGGGAGGACTGAGAGTCAGAGCCTGAAGCTTTTCAGAGGATGGAGCTTTGTAGTGAGTGTTTTCAGACATCTAGTCTAGCACCCATGAATTCACATCTTCAGAATTGCCAGTGATGTGCAGGGTTGCATAAAATTGGAGAATAAATTCTTCATTCCAATCGCATATATCTGTACAAAACCCCAGAAGTCCGGCATCGTGAAGAACACTAAGGACCGGCAGAAAACACGGCAGAGATTCCATATCCACGTGAGGAATATGCTAATGATCGAAGACTTTGTCTTTGCTGTAAAGCACTAAGGAATAGAAATTTGCCTGACTGGCAGTCCAGAAACGCCTCTTCCTTATGCGAGCAGAGTCGTAGGGATTGAAATCTGTGAAGAACACATGCTCATCGAAGAAATCAGCCTTCTTGAAAGATTTCTTCCTTGAGAAAGGATCCTTTGGCTTTGGTTGAGGATTGTCAGTCAATTGCATCACTACCTCTGGATTCGCAATCTCAGGTTCTTTAGTCTGAGGAATTTCTGGTTCCTCTTCAGTGGCAGTCTTCATCGATTCAACAGCAGCAGCAGTTTCTTCAGCACTAGTGGCTGGAATGTCTTCATGAACAGACTGTGTGGGATGAGTTTCCTCAGAGCCCAATGGAATAGTTGGTGCTGGTGAATGAGGAATCTGTTGCAGAGGCGTGAACAAAGGGGAGTTGGGAAGCTGACTATCCCAGAATTCATCAGTCATCAATGGAGTGGCATTCCCAATGTCCACGTCGGAGTCTTGTTCTTCCAATTATTCAACGCCGGCCTCTTCAGCAGTAAACTGAGGCATAGGCGAGGAGATGATTGGGTTTGAAGGGATATCATCCACTTCAATTTCTTCATACGTCTGCTCTGAGGAAGCAGTAGAGGGAATGTCTTCATCCGATTCACTTGGAATCACATAATCTTCACCAAAAGGAACAAGGTCATTTGATGTCATAGATGAAATAGGAACAACATCAATTGGATTATCAGCTGAGCTTGTCAATGGCTTCATTTTCTTCGGAACTGAAGAATTTGAAGAAGCTGATGCCTTCCGTTTCTTCACAGTTGCACGCTCTGCAGCCTTTGTCTTCTTCACATCGAATGCAGATGGAAGGATTGGAGTTGGAGTAGGCGCAGGAGTAGCAGAGGAATCTGGTTCATTTTCTTCAGACACAACTGATGCAGTTGTCCTGACTTCTTCATGATCTTCAGGCACAACCTTTGGAGCTTCAGCTGGCCTGACATTTTCTTCAGGCGCAACACTAGAGATTGCCCTGGCAATTTCTTCAGTGGCTAGAGTGGAGTCATCAGCCCAGGGATTTTCTTCAGCAGCCTGATGTTCTTTAGTGGTGCTGGCATGTCCTTCAGCAGACTGAGCAGATGCTTCAGCCTGAGGAATTTCAATGTGCGTCATGCGAGCAGCACCTGAAGAAAAACCTTTGGTCAGATTGACAAATCTGACTTTGGCGCCCAACCAGTCAGCACAATATGCTTCAAATTCATCACTGAGGGCTTTGATTTCACCCTTAATCTTGACTAGTTCTTCAGTTGCCATGTTGACAACATTTTTCTTCAGGAAGCGCTCCTTCTTGTACTGCACTTTCTTGGTCTGCCTGGCCTGTTCAAACTTCCATTTTTCTTCGCCTATGAAGGCGGTCAGCATATGACTTTGGCCAGGAGTCAGGTTGAAGTCAGGCATAGGAGTGTTTGGGTCCTTGTGACAGAGATCAATGAAATGAAGGATCACCTTGGGTTCCAACAGCAGCGATACTTTGCTTCCTTTGGCTCTAGCGGCCTTTTCTTGCCTGTCTCTAATGATTTGAACTAGTTCTTCATCATCAAACGGCACTTGGAAAGCAACTTGTTTCTTATGAGGACTTGGGCGAGAGCCTCGTCCAGCAATTGTCTTTTTCTTCAGCAGCGAGGGACCAGCTAAGGAACCTGGTATCGCTGAGGAACTTGGGGCAGCTGAGGAGCTTGCAGAGGCTCTTGAGGCAATGGATATGCCCACAGTCCTCTGACATGTGGCAAGATGCACTGGAGGAGATGACTTTGTTGCAGCATCTGAAGACTTTTGCGGAGGAGCTGAGGACTTTGGAGGAGCAGGAGCAGTCTGAGGAATTTGACGTGAGGGTTTTGAAGAAACTGGCGTGAGGGCATTTCTAAGGAAGAAGCACTTGGCTAGAGAGCAGTCTTCTTAGCCATGACCTTCTTAGGCTTGGAAGCAGAAGCCTCAGCAGAGGCAGCAGAGTCTTCATTGAATTTCCTCACTGCTACTTTTGCTTGTCTGGCCAACTTGGCCTAGCGCTTAGCCCATTCTTCAGGAAAGTCCTCACCACATTTAACGCTAGTGGGATTAGCAACTTGGCCATGTGCCAGTGGAGGTCGTGGGCAGGGAGGATTTAGTGCGAATTTCTTCATGTATTTGGGAGTGACATATCTGTACTCCCTCCACTCACGTGCCCATCTCCTCTCTATTCTTTGTATGCGCACTTTGCGCTGATTCTTGTCCTCTTTTCCGAATTTTGCCTCATCAGGAGTGCAATAGTCGGCATAAATGTCTTCAGGTATTTCAAAGGCAGTATTGACCCCAGCCCTCTTTCCTCCTTTCTGGGGCTTCTTTCCATCAGCCATTTTCTTCAGATGAGGAATCTGAACAATCGAGTTCTCTGAGGAAGTATGCAACTTTTCTTCAAGGAACGCTGCAAATGATTTAAGTTGATGAGAACCTAGTGATTCAGCAGCGGACATGAGTACCTGTGAACAGAGTATAGTTGCGAGGAATTTGGAGAGGTCATATGCGTTCTCAACTGGTTTTCTAAAAAGAACAAGTTTGAGGAATTTGACCAGATGAGTCTTGAAGAATTTGACTAAGCGTTCTTTGTCTCGGGTTCCAGAGTTGTATAGAATTAAAAAATCCACACAATTGAGGAATCTTGAAGAAAATCATAGCTTAGAGAAATCAAATCAAGAACAGATGATATGTGAGGTGTTCAGTGTGTGAAGATTTGACGAAGAAAACACCTTCTGAGAATTTTGAAGAAAATGTTTGAATCAAAGAGGGTAGTAAAAGTAACTTTTAATTACCCTGGATGAAGAACACGACGAACTGTGAGTTGGAGAAGTGAAGTTCGTCTGTGCAAATCTTCCACGCCCTAACTTGGCAGAGGAAGACAGCTACGGTGGCGGTGGAGTGAAGAAATCCGCGGCCGGCGCGAGTACGACGGCGATGAGGTTGAGGCAGTGAAGCTCTTCCTCACCGGCGACGATGGAGTAGTGGTGGCGCTAGAGTTGGAGAAGCTCGAGCGGGAGAGTGAGAACGAGCGGAGTAAAAATGAAGTGAGGGAAGGGGAGGGGTATTTATAGCTGAGATGAAAAATCGTTCGCCCGAAGAGATTGGACGAACGTGCCCCTGACCCTTCTCATTCGCACGACATGTGTCACCCACGTACTGTGTAGTGGAGATCGTGTGAGATCGTGGGTGAATAGATAAGTATTGTCGTGGGGAGCGGAACGATTTGAGCAGCAAAACCGAAAATTTTGGAAAGGATAAGTTTTAACGTTGCGTTCGCAATTTCTTCAGCTGACAAGGACACAGTAAAGATTTTGAACAAGTTTCAAATAGAATGCATATGAAGAATTTGTGAATGAAATGGGTTGAGTTTAGCATAGAGGGGGAAGGGTCCGATCACATTCACTTAGCAGAAAAAGCAACTTGAAGAATTAGCAATAAGTGAATGTTGTAGAGGACATAAACTCATATATATATAGCCAATGAAGAACAGAGACAGAAACAGTGAAGACAATGCAAAGTTGAATAATATGAACAACTGAGGAATTTCAAAAACTCAAATTGAAGATTTTCAACTTTTGTGGTGGCGAGACCCACCGTATAAGAATGATGATTTCAGACACCGCGTACAATTGTCGTAGGGTTCTGAGAATCAAATTTTTCACTAATTTCTTCACACATAGAGCGTTATTCTTCATTGATTGATGAAAAAAAATTCTTCATGTGTTGCACATCTAAGTCATCAATTTTGCATAAGTGTTAGGATGAGTGTCCAATTCAAAGAACATTCGAAGATTCTAAGATATTTAGCTCACACCGCTACTTGCTAAATCTCTTCTCATCCAAGGGCTTTGTGAAGATATCGGCTAGCTGTTCTTCAGTCTTCACATGTTCATTAGAAATCTCGCCCTTCAACACATGATCACAAAGAAAATGATGACGAATCGGAATGTGCTTTGTCTTCGAGTGCTGAACTGGGTTCTGAGAAATCTTGATGGCACTCTCATTGTCACAGAGTAGAGACACATTCTTCACGTTGACACCATAGTCCTTGAGAGTTTGCTTCATCCATAACAATTGAGCACAGCAGGAGCCAGCAGCAATATACTCAGCTTCAGCAGTAGATAGTGATACACAGTTCTGTTTCTTCGAGGACCAACAGACCAAAGATCTTCTAAGGAAATGACATGTACCAGACATTGATTTGCGGTCCACACGATCACCAGCATAGTCAGAGTCTGAATATCCAATGAGATCAAAAGCCAAGCCGTTGGGGTACCATAATCCAAGTGTTGGTGTGTGAGCTAGATATCGAAGAATATGTTTCACAGCCTTATGGTGTGATTCCTTCAGTGCAGCTTGAAATCGGGCACACATGCAAACACTAAGCATTATATCTGGCCTAGATGCACATAAGTACAATAAAGTACCAATCATGGAGCGGTATACCTTATGATCAAAGTCAATACCAGTTTCATTAGTGCACAGATGGCCATTTGTGGGCATAGGAATTTTGACGCCTTTGCAATCGTGCATACCGAATTTCCTTGGTATATCCTTGAGGTATTTCTCCTAAGATATGAATATGCCATTGCTTTGTTGACGAATTTGAAGACCTAAGAAGAATTTCAACTCTCCCATCATAGATATTTGATATTCTTCACTCATCATATAGGCAAATTCATCACAATAGCATTGGTCAGTACATCCAAAGATAATATCATCAACATATATTTGGCACACAAATAATTCACCATCATAAGATTTAGTGAAAAGAGTTGGATCGAGTGAACCGGGTTTGAAGCCTTTCTTCATGAGGAATTCCTTCAAAGTATCATACCAAGCCCGAGGGGCCTGCTTGAGGCCATAGAGAGCCTTATTGAGTTTGAAGACTTTTTCAGGATTCTTTGGATCTTCAAAACCTGGGGGTTGAGCAACATATAATTCTTCCTCAAGCTTACCATTGAGGAATGCACTTTGCACATCCATTTGATAGAGAATGATATCATGATGGTTAGCATAAGTAAGTAATATGCAAATAGCCTCAAGTCTAGCCACATGTGCAAAAGTTTCATTGAAATCAATTCCTTCAACCTGTGTGTAGCCTTGAGCTACAAGTCGTGCCTTATTCCTTACCACAAGGCCATTTTCATCTTTCTTGTTGCAGTAGATCCACTTTGTGCCGATGATATTATGATTGCGAGGATCTGGACGTTTGACCAGTTCCCAGACGTTGTTGAGTTCAAAGTGATGTAATTCTTCTTGCATAGCTTGAATCCATTCAAGCTCCAGAAATGCTTCATCTACCTTAGTGGGCTCTGTGATAGAGACAAAAGCAAAGTGCCCACAAAAGTTAGATAAATGTGAAGCTTTTGAGCATGTGAGAGGACCTGGTATATTGATGTCGCTGATGATTTTCTCAATCTGCACTTCTTTCGCAACGCGAGGATGAGCTGGTTGTCGTCGAGGAATTTGATCAGCATTTTCTTCAGCATTTTCCTCAGGTGCATCAGCTCAACGATCTTCAGGTTCTGGAATGAATTCTTCAGCAGGTTCTTCGATAGGAATGACGTCCTCAGTAGCCTTGAATTTGATAGTTTCCTCAGGTGCTGGTTCATCTATCACAGTAGGCAGGTGCTCTCTTTGCGAGCCGTTAGTTTCATCGAATAGCACATCTACAGTTTCAACAACCTTGTGAAGAACGTTGTTGAAGACTCTATAGGTGTGCGAGTCCTTTCCGTAACTAAGCATAAACCCTTCATGTGCTGTCGGTGCAAATTTTGAGTTGTGATGAGGATCTCTAATCCAACATTTAGCACTGAAGACTTTGAAATAACTCACATTGGGTTTCTTGTCAGTGAGGAGTTCATAGGCAGTCTTCTTCAAGAATTTGTGAAGATATACTATGTTGATGATGTGGCACGCAGTATCAATTGCATCAATCCAGAAACGATGAGGCGTTTTGTATTCATCAAGCATAGTGCGAGCCATCTCAGCAAGAGTCCTGTTCTCGCGCTCCACGACGCCATTTTGCTGAGGAGTATAAGGAGAAGATAGCTCATGAGTAATACCAAGTTCATCAAGATAGTCATCGAGACCAGAGTTCTTGAACTCAGTTCCATTGTCACTTCTGATATGCTTGATCTTCACACCAAAGTTGGTTGAAGCCCTCGAGAAAAATCGTTTGAAGACTTCCTGCACTTCATGTTTGTAAGTAACAATGTGTACCCATGTATATCGAGAATAATCATCAACAATAACAAAGCCATATTGAGAAGCATCATGTGAACTGCTGAATAATGATTAGGACCGAAGAGATCCATGTGAAGCAATTCAAATGGTCGAGTAGTAGTCATGATAGTCTTTGCTGGATGCTTGGCCTTGGTCATCTTTCCAGCTTCACAGGCACCACATAAGCGATCCTTGAGGAATTTGACATTCTCAATGCCAATGACATGCTTCTTCTTCGCAAGCGTGTGAAAATTCCTCATGCCTGCATGACCAAGTCGTCGATGCCATAGCCAGCCTTCTGAAGCTTTTGCAAGTAGACACACAGCTGGTTGAGGTCCTGTAGAGAAATCAACAATATACAAGTCTCCTCTCCTAAAGCCTTCGAAGACTATGGAGTTGTCAGATTCCATGATCACAGCACAACGACGTTTGCCAAAAGCAACAACCATATCCAAATCGCAAAGCATTGAGACAGACATGAGGTTGTATCCTAAGGACTCGACACGCATGACTTTGTCCATGTGTCGATCCCTAGTGATATCAACCTGACCTAGACCCAATACCTGACTTTTGCCTTTGTCAGCGAAGATGATGTGCTTCAGATGATATGGTGATAAGGGAGCATCCATCAAGAGATTCTTGTCACCAGTCATGTGATTTGTACATCCACTATCGAGGACCCACTCAGTGGCTTTGGGTTGATCATCCTGTAGATGAATTAGTGCAGCTTACAAACTCATATACTTCATCAGTGAAGAATATGACATCAAATCATCAGATCAATTTCATCAAGCAATGCAACATATAAAGCAGTATGAGGACGTGAGAAATGAGAGTTCATTTCTTCGTGATTAGCCTGCGTCCTTTCAGGCAAATTTCAGGTCTCCAGCAAATTCTTCAGACGTTTGAGCACGTCTGGAGACCTGACCTTGCAGAAGAGATTAGTTCTTTTTCTTCACCACCCACATCTGAAGAGGTGGCAAATAGTTCATCACTCTGCGAGCTCCATAAAAGAATGGTGGCATAGATGCCAGCCCATTTCGTTTCACATAAGATGAGTTAGGATAAGCATATGAATAAGTAGAGTAATTCTTCGAGGACTTATGAACATAATGGTTAGAAGAATAATGCTCATATTCATAGCTCTTAGGTCTTCCCTGCGAAACAGAGTTGTTAGCACGATGATATTCATATGAGGAATTTGATCCTTTTGAGGAATTTGATCCATATGAGGATTTTTACTCCATCTGAAGATTTTGATCCATATGAAGAATTGGGTCTGGGGTTCCTATTCCTCACACGAGGCAGATGCAAGCGTTATCCGCAATGATTGGGCGTAAAGTGTCTGTAGGTGGTTTTTCAAGTCCGTCGTCAAATCCCAGGGCTCAACCCTGGATAGGCGGTGGAAACTACCAAGCTTGTCATGAGGACATTCACTTGAAGATTTTCAAGGTGCCTCTTAGGGACCCAGATTTTCTTCATAGGGGGACCATTCCTGCAGTTAGTTCCAACATATCTAGCAAATACTTCACCATTCTGATTTTTGAACAGTTTATAGTTAGAGTCAAATGATTCATCAGAAGAATGAGGAGATTCACATGTAAATCCAGATAAATTGGATGGTTCAACTGGAGGTCCCTTTGCAGCAACCCATGAGGTTTTGGGGTACTGCTTAGGCTTCCAATATGAACCATCAGCATTAAGTTTCCTCTCAAAGGCACTACCCTCTTTCCTAGGGTTCCTGTTGAGGATCTGCTTTTTAAGCACATCACAAGAGTCTGATGCCCTTTGAGGCTTTTGTACATGCCTGTCATGTACAATTCATTCAGCCCTGCATTGTCAGTGATACTAGCAATGTCCTCAGATGAGGAATTAGTGATAGCAGAGACAGTTGAAGAATTTGTAGCATTTGAACATTCTGGTCAAGAATTTGCAGTTTCACGTTCAATGCATTTCAAGCATGGAAGAATGAATTCTTCCTGAGAAGCGCTGATTTGTTGAGCAAGTAATGAATCGCACTCCTTCTAAAGATCTTCATAACTCGCTCTTAGCTTTTCAAGATCTTGCTTCCTTTGAAGAAATTCATGGGAAAGCTTCTCATGATCAGACAAGAGAGTGTTATGATGACCTTGAAGGTTATCATACTTGGTCTGAAGTCTCTGAAGATTTTCAGTCAAGATTTTAGTTCGAACCATTTCTTCACCCAACATATCATCACTTTTATCTAGCATGTTTTGAACCTTATCAAGAGCCTTTTGTTGTTGCACAACAATCTTAGCAAGTTTAGAATAGCTGGGCTTAAGGTTTTCATCAGATTCATCCTCACTAGATTCAGAGGAGGTATATTTGAGTACCTTAGCACCCTTTTCCATGAAGCAATAGGTGGGAGCATAGCCATCATTTTCTTCATCAGCCTTGTTGGAGAAGCCATTTTCTACAGTGTTGAAGATGGACTTGCTAATGAATGCAGTAGCGAGAGCTAGAATTGCCACACCAGACTATGATTCCTTAGATTCCTCCTCTTCCTCATGATCCTCAGATTCAGGTTCAGAGTCCATTTCCTTGCCAATGAATGCCCAAGCCTTTTTGGAGCTGTTCTTCTTGTGAAATGAAGATTTTGAGGATTTTGATGATGAAGATTTTGTCGATTTCTTCTTATTCTTTGCATCATCAGAACTGTAATCCTTGTATTTCTTCTTTTTGGATTCCTTTTCCCATTGAGGACAATCTTGAATGTAGTGACCAGGCTTCTTGCATTTGTGACATAGTCTTTTGTTCTAGTCACTGGATGAGGAATCATTTCTCTTTGAGAACTTTCCAAAGCGACCACGTCTTGAGAACCTTTGGAATTTCTTCACAAGCAATGCTAGCTCTTGGCTCAGTTCTTCAGGATCACCAAGGCTACTACCAAAATCTTCACCTTCAGATTCATAGATGACCTTGGCCTTCAGGGCACGTGATCTGCCATAGCTCGGACCATAGAGATCTCTCTTTTCAACAAGCTGGAACTCATGAGTGTTTAGCCTTTCGAGGATATCAACAGGATCAAGTGACTTGTAATCACCACGCTCTTGAATCATCAGTGCCAGAGTATCAAACGAGGAATCAAGTGATCTCAGCAATTTCTTCACCACTTCATGGTCGGTGATGTCAGTGGTTCCAAGTGCTTGAAGTCCATTTGAGATGTCAGTGAGACGATCGAAGGTTTGTTGAACATTTTCATTGTCAAGTCTTTTGAAACGGTTGAAGAGATTGCGAAGAATATCAACTCAAGAGTCACGCTGTGTTGAGACTCCTTCGTTGACTTTGGACAGCCTATCCAGATAAGCTTCGCAGTTTCTAAAGCACTCACTCTTCCATACTGTCCTTTGCTTAGATGACCACAAATGATATTCTTCGCTTGAGAATCGAGTTGCTTGAATCTCTTCACATCAGCAGCATTCAGAGAAGGTGATACGGAGGGAACACCATTTTCCACAACATACCAGAGATCGTTATTAATTGCCTCAAGATGCATTCGCATCTTGTTCTACCAGTAGGGGTAGTCCGTCCCATCAAAGGTAGGACACCCAGCTGAGACCTTGATCATACCTGCGGTCGACATAACTAAAACTCCAGGCGGTTAAACCAAAATCACACAGAACAAGGGAGTACCTTTCTCTCATACCAATTGAAAGTGCGTTATATTGACTAGAGGGGGGGGGTGAATAGGCGTTTTTTATAAATTCTTCACTGAGGAATTTGCTGTTGGGTAAATTCCTTAGCGAAGAAATACTTGCAGCGGAATAAGTACTCAGAAGTAAACATAATAGAATACACGCATGGTCATCATGAAGATATGAAGACAAACACATAGTACAGAAAGCGTAAACACATGATGGCACAGGATGAAGACAAACAGACTTAAGAAATTGAACTGAGGAAATTGAGAAAGTCTTCAGTCAAAGTCTTCAAAAAGATATGAACAAGCACACAACACAGATATGAGGAAATGAAAGAGTTGAGGAAATAGAACCAGTAAGCTTGGTGAAGACAATGATTTGTTAGACTAGTTCCAACTGTTGTCTCAGTTGTACATCTGGTTAGGGCGGCTAGGTATTTAAACTTGAGGACACACTGTCCTGGACACCCAGTCAAGGACACATAGTCCAAGACACCAAGTCCTCACCGTATTCCCCTTGAGCTAAGGTCACACAGACCTCGCCCAATCACTCGTGGTAAGTCTTCAGGTGACTTCCGAACCTTCACAGACTTGGTCACTCGGCGATCCACAATTCCTCTTGGATGCTCTAGACCATGACGCCTAACCGTCTGGAAGAAGCGCAGTCTTCAAAGGTAACAAGCGTCGGATCCACGCAGGATCAATCTCTTCAGTGATGCTCAATCACTTTTGGGTTTGAAGGTTTTGGGTTTAGTTTTGGGTTTTTCCTCACTTGATGATCTTTGCTCAAAGTCCTCGGAGGATGGGTTGCTCTTATGAAAAGTGTCAGTTTCTCGTGGAGCAGCCAACCAGCTAGTGGTTGTAGGGGGCGGCTATTTATAGCCTAGGGAGCATCCCGACATGATAAGACATAAATTCCATTTAATGATATGACCGTTAGGTAGGTAGATATTTTGGGACAGCTGGCGCGTAGCACAGCAACGGTCAGAAATTTGAGTATCAAATTCCTTAGGGCTATCATGTTCCTCACTGTGTAGGTAATTCGCACTGGCAAATTCCTAACTCTTCAGTCAGAACAAATTCCTCAGAGACCAGAAAACTTCGTCTCTGTCACTGAAGAATATGACTGAACTGTATGAGATTTCCAATGGCTTCACTCGAAGGGATTGGTAGGTGTAGGATTTTGAGTTGAGCATCACATGGAAATTTTTCCTTAGTATTTCCTCGACCCACTTTAACAGTACGGTGTTTCCTATGACTCAAGAAAGAGAAAATGAAACTACGAAAACAAAAGTCTTCACGCTTCATGTTCCTCAAATGAATACCAAGTCTTCAAGGTCACACCAATTTATTCACTTTCAAAGTCTTCAGAAATCCAAAGTCTTCAATCGAAGAACTTCATTTTTAGGGGTCGACTTTCTCTGTAAATATCAAACTCCACATAGACTTATAGACCTGTGTACACTCATAAACACATTAGTCCCTTAACCTATGAGTCTTCAATACACCAAAATCACTAAGGGGCACTAGATGCACTTACACCGGATGAGATCACGGACATGACGAGGAGCTCCGGAATAGTCCAGAGGTAAAGAATAATATATGGGATAATAGTGTTTGAACTCCGGAAAGGTTCAGGAATTCACCGGAAGGGGTTTCGGATGTTTCTCGGAATGTTTGGGCATGAGAATACTTTATTCGGGCCAGGGGGTAAAGCCCATGATGGTTTTGGAAAGTGCGAAAGGAAGTTTTGCAAAGGCCAGGGGCTAGACGCCAGGGACCCTGGCGTCTAGGGCTAGAGGCCGGGAACCCTGGCGTCTAGGCCTGGAGTCTGAGTAGGAATCTTGCCTTTCAGACAACACCAACTTTGATGAGGCTTTTTCTCCTAGTTTCAAGCTCAGGGCTCAACATATAAATAGAGGGCAGGGCTAGCACCCAAGACACATCAAGATTCACCAAGCCGTGTGCCGGCAACCCCGTCCCCTCTAGTTTATCCTCTGTCTAGTTTCTGTAGTGCTTAGGGAAGCCCTGTGGAGATTGTTCTTCATCAACAACCGTCACCACGTCGTCCTGCTGCCGGAACTCATCTACTACTTCGCATGTCTTCCTGGATCGAGAAGGCGAGGACATCATCGAGCTGAACGTGTGCTGAACGCGGAGGTGCCGTACATTCGGTACTTGAACGGGACGGATCGTGAAGTTGTACGACTACATCAACCTCGTTGATAAACGCTTCCGCTTAGCGATCTTCAAGGGTATGAAGATGCTCCCCCCCTCTTGATGCTATACATCTCAATGGATAGATCTTGTGTGTGCGTATAATTTTTTTGTTTTCCATGCAGCGTTCCCCAACAATGGCATCATGTGCCAGGTCTATGCATAGATGGTATGCACGAATAAAACACAAAGGAGTTGTGGGTGGTGATGTTCATACTGCTTACCACCAATGTCTTATTTTGATTCGATGGTATTGTAAGATGAAGCGGCCCGGACCAACATTACATGTCCACATACATGAGACCGGTTCCACCATCACGTGCAACTTGTTTGCATAAAGGTGGCTGGCAGGTGTCTATTTCTCCTACTTTAGTTGAATCAAATTTGATTGTGGCCGGTCCTTGTTGAAGGTTAAAACAACAAACTTGATAAATCACCGTTGTGGTTTTTGTGCCATAGGTAAGAACGGTTCTTGCTAAAAGCCCGTGGCAGCCACGTAAAACATGCAACAACAAAGTAGAGGACATCTAACTTGCTTTTGTAGGGCATGTTGTGATGTGATATGGTCAAGACGTGATGAGTTATACATTATTGTATGAGATGATCATGTTTTGTAAATTATCGGCAACCGACAGGAGCCTTATGGTTGTCTCTTTATTGTATGAAATGCAAGCGCCATGTAATTGCTTTACTTTATTGCTATGAGTTAGCAATAGTCATAGAAGCAATAGTTGGCAAGACAACCACGATGCTACAATGGAAATTAAGGTGTCGAGGTGGTGACAATGGAGATCATGACGATGCTTTGGAGATGGAGATCAAAAGCACAAGATGATGATGGCCATATCATGTCACATTTTTTGATTGCATGTGATGTGTATCCTTTATGCATCTTATTTTGCTTAGATCGACGGTAGCATTATAAGATGATGCCTTCACTAAATTTCAAGATAATAGTGTTCTCCCCGAGTATGCACCGTTGCTATAGTTAGTCGTTTCGAGACACCATGTGATGATCGGGTGTGATAGACTCTACGTTCACATAGCACGGGTGTAAGACAATTTTACACACGCGGAATACTTGGGTTAAACTTGACGAGCCTAGCATGTATAGACATGGCCTCGGAACACTGGAGATCAAAAGGTCGAACATGACTCATATAGTAGATATGATCAACATAGAGATGTTCACCATTGATGACTACTCCATCTCACGTGATGATCGGACATGGTTTAGTTGATTTGGATCATGTATCACTTAGATAATCTGAGGGATGTTAATTTAAGTGGGAGTTCATTAGTAATTTGATTAATTCAACTTAATTTATCGTGAACTTAGTCCTGATAGTATTTGCATATCTATGTTGTAGATCATGGCCCGTGCTACCGTTCCCTTGAATTTTAATGCGTTCCTAGAGAAAGCTAAGTTGAAATATGATGGTAGCAACTAGACGTACTGGGTCCGTAACTTGAGGATTATCCTCATTCCTGCATAGAAGAATTATGTCCTTGATGCACCGCTAGGTGACCCTCCCGCTCCCGCTAACCTGGATGCCATGAACATATGGCAAGCGTGAAGTGATGACTACTCTATAGTTCAATGTGCCATGCTTTACGGCTTAGAACCGGGACTTTAAAGATGTTGTGAACATCATGGAGCATATGCGATGTTCCAAGAGCTGAAATTGATATTTCAAGCTAATGCCTGGGTTGAGAGATATGAAGTCTCCAACAAGTTCTATAGCTGCATGATGGAGGATAATAGTTCTGTCAGTGAACACATACTCAAAATGTCTGTGTATCATAACTACTTGACTGAGCTAGGAATTGATCTCCCACCTGAGAGTGATATTGACAGAGTTCTTCAATCACTGCCATCAAGCTACAAAGGCTTCATGATGAACTATAATATGCAAGGGATGGATAAGACAACTCTCGAGTTCTTCGCGATGCTGAAATCGGTGGAGGTACAAATCAAGAAGGAGCATCAAGTGTTGATGGTTAACAAGACCACTAGTTTCAAGAAAAAGGGCAAAGGAAAGAAAGGGAACTTCAAGAAGAACAACAAACAGGTTGCGCTCCCACAAAGAAACCCAAAGCTGGTCCTAAGCCGAAAAACTAAGTGCTTCTACTACAAAGGGAGTGTTCACTAGAAGCGGAACTGCCCCAAGTATTTGGCGGATAAGAAGGATGGCAGAGTGAACAAAGTTATAATTGATATACATGTTATTGATGTGTTCCTTACTAGTGCTCGTAGCAGCGCCTGGGTATTTGATACCGGTTTGGTTGCTCATATTTGTAAATCAAAACAGGAGCTGCGGACTAAATGAATATTGGCTAAGGACGAGGTGACAATGCATGTTGGGAATGGATCCAAAGTCGATGTGATCGTCATCGGCAAGCTACCTCTACATCTACCTTCGGGGTAGTTTTAGACCTACATAATTGTTATTTGGTGCATGCGTTGAGCATGAACATTATATCTGGATCTTGTTTGATGGGAGACGGTTATTCATTTAAGTCAAAGAATAATGGTTGTTCTATTTATATGAGTAATATCTTTTATGGTCATGCACCCTTGAGGAATGGTCTATTCTTATTGAATCTCGATCGTGGTAATACACATATTCATAATATTGATGCCAAAAGATGCAGAGTTGATAATGATAGTGTGACACACTTGTGGCACTGCCATTTAAATCATATTGGCGTAAAGCACATAAAGAAACTCCATGTTGATGGACCTTTGGAAACACTTGATTATGAATCATCTAATACTTGTGAACCATGCCTCATGGACAAGATGACTAAAACTCCGTTTTCCGGAACAATGGAGCGAGCTAATGACTTATTCGAAATAATACATACCGATGTATGCGGTCCGATGAGTCTTGAAGCACACGGCGGGTATCGTTATTTTCTCACCTTCACAGATGATTTAAGTAGATATGGGTATATGTAATGCCCAGTATGCGACTATGTATCCCACGTGTCAAGGCACGACTTAAAGACATAAGCGCATACTAGAATGATCTCAAGTATGGTATCTTTGCACATCTCATGTAAAATTCAGGGATGAAATAGAAAAGATAGCTGGCTTACACTCGCCACGTCACACAATGAATACAATAACATACATCATCCAAATAACAAAGGGTCCGACTACGGACGAAATCCAAATGCGAAAGATACCAAAAACACAAGCCCAGATCCTCCTAGTAAGAACCACTACTAATCGTCGGGATACGAAACATAGTAACGTCCACACTCTTCATCGAACTCCCACTGAAGTTCTGAACCATCTCCGGCATTGTTCTCAGCGGTACCTGCATCTGGTGTGTGTTGAATCTGTGAGCCACAGAGGACTTAACAATCCCGTTCTCGGGTATCAAAACTACCAAAGCCTTAGGTGTGGAAAGGCTATAAACAAGGGTAGCAGCAAGCACTAAGCACTAGCTTACGATTTTAGAGCGAGAAGAGAACAAGTGCCAACGATAACCAAGTTGATCAAGAAGTGATCCTAACTACTCACGATCAAACATAACCCCACCGTGTTCACTTCCCGAAGCCCTTCGGAAAGAGACCATCACGGTTACTCACACAGGTAGTGTATTCATGAATAAGGTGTCAAGTTATCTACAACCGGATATTAACAAATACCCATCTGCCACATAACCGCGGGCACGGCTTTCGAAAGATAAAAACCCAGCAGGGGTGTCCCAACTTAGCCCATCACAAGCTCATGATCCACGGAGTCGCAACTCCAAAGTTGGAAGACCCGAGTATCCTCGGAATCCCGTGCTCAAAATATTTTGACAAAGGAAAAACTAATCCAGCAAGACCTCCCGGAGTGCCGACACCCTGATAGTAGCCGCGCGTATCTCGTCTCAGGCCACGACCGGATGGGACAAGCTGCGGGTGTATACCAGATACCTCGGGTTTCCCCAAGGCGGCCCCGCAGGTTGCCCAATTTGGACCAACACTCATGAGGAGCACTAGCCCGGGTTGTTAATTAAGAACTCGGGTTTGCAATGCCATATGAAAGTTTTAGTTATTAGGAAAATGTAAAACCAATGTTGGGCCTTGCTGAAAAAGCTTTAAACAGAGTGAATTATCAAGGGGGGCCCATAAACCCCCAACCGTGTTAGGAACGCAAAATCAAGGAACATAATGCCGGTTTATCGGTTCCTAAGGTGGCATAAGTGGAACAAAACACCAAGCAGAAAGGCTTAGCCTTCCACCCATTACCAATATATAGGTGCATTAGTTTAGCAGGTAATATATTGTGTTATCCCAATAACAAGTATCATCATGGAGCAATCTTCAAAACTTCACCTGCAACTAACAATGCTATAAGAGGGAATGAGCGATGCGTACTTAGCCAAACAACGGTTTGCTAGGAAGGCGGTTAGAGTGTTTCATGGCAACAATAGGGGGGCTGACAAACATGAATAGGCATCGAGGCAATAAATAAAGAGCGAGACATCTAGCATAGGCAAAGATAGAAGTGGTATCTAGGAATGGTCATCTTGCCTGTTGAGTCCACGGAGGGATCGTAACCTTGGTCCTCAAACTCTGCCTCGAAAGGAACCTCGAACTCCGAATCATCACCGGGCTCTAACCAACACAACAATGCAAACACCAGAACAACAATCAATCATCATGCAATGCTCAAAAACATGATGCATGATATGATGCATATGAACATGGGTAGAATATGATGCAACTCCTAGGAACTAGTGGAGTGCACAAGCATCATGGCAATGAACAAGTTCACAAGCAAGTTGGAACACAAGCAAAAAGGAAAACAAAACTAACATGGCCACAAGTGGTTATGTAGAAGATTTAAACAAGCAACCCACAAGTTTTTAAAAGTTATTTAACATGGCAAGGGGTACAACTAGGACTAACAGCAACATGCTAGCATTTTAAATGGGCCGAAAAGAACAAACAACATTTTTCGGAAACTCCCATATTCATATAAATACAATTAGTACAGATCTGATAAAGTCATATTTTAAAGTTGTTAAACATGCAAAGTAACAGCACCACATTAATCTACACATTTTTCCACCCCAAATACATATAAAGTTTGTCAAATTTGGAGTTAGGGTTATTTAGTTATGATTTTTACAAGTTTGACCATATTTAAACACAAATGATTCAAACAACAATTTAAATGTTTTTAAACATGGCAACAAATAGCATATTAATATTCTACATGAAAATCTAGGCAGTTTTCATATATAAATCATTTTCATCAGATGCATATAATAAAAGATATAAATATGCAAAAGAAAATGCAGAAAAGAAATTAAAACAAAAATAGGAAAAGGAAAATGAGCTAAACTGACTCTGCCTAACCTAGCTCTAGCCACTGACTCGTGGGTCCAGAGGAGCTGAGGTGGCGCCAGTGGGTGTGGGAGTTGGTAGGAGGTACTGGGTGGCTGTCAGGTGGGGTCGGCTTGTCAGTGGGTCAAATAAAACAAAAACGGGGCTAAACCCACTGCCTCAGCGAGGATTCGAACCTGGGTCTCCCCAGTGAAGGCACGACACGAGTACCAGCTGGGCTAGGCGCGGTTGCTGGCTAGAAAGAGGGCTGGGGCCTTATGAACTGAACCTAGTCGATCTTCTCTGAGAGAAGACGACTGCTGATCTACGACGGCGCCAGCGAGGCAACCATGGCGATGGCGGGGCTAGATGGGTCACGGCGGGCGCGCTGAAACCTGTGAATGTAACTGCTGTAGGACGCACGCGTGCTTGGGCTCGCATTGGTGGGGCGCGGTGAGCTTGATGCTCCGGCCATGGCGACGGGGTTCCGCGGGGACGCGGTGAGGCACCATGAGGCGCGAGGCGAGCTGCGGGTGTTGTGTGCGTGAGCGGCTGCAGGTGACGCGGGCGTGCGCGTAGCTGCAGGTGCTCAGCGTGGCGTCGGTGTGACAAAAACCAAGACTCCGGTGCACAAAGGACGGCGGGAAGGAGTAGGGAGGGGGCTGGGTATACCTCGTATACCTGTGACAAGAAGAAGAAGTTGATGACGAGCCTACGGCGACGCGGTCGACCTCTGAACCTCGGCGCGAACTCTGCCGAGGGGAAGATGGGAGCAGAGGAGGAAGCCGGCGTGAACTTGGCGATCTCCTTGACACCGTAGGTGTACGCAGAGGGGCGACGGGGACGCCGGGGAAGTCGACGGACTTGAAGAAGACGGCTGGAGGTGACCGGAGGGCGGTGACGATGGCGAGCGTACTCTCAGCCACGCTCGGGTGCTCGTGAGGGAAGGAGAAGGAGGTAAGGGGAAGAACCCCTTGGTGGCGGCGCCAAACGAGGAAACCTAGAGGAGGCGCGGCTGCTTTATATAGGGGGTGCGGGGACGCGCTGGCCTCGACGTCCGTGAGCTCGAGCTCACGGCGTTGGCGCTCCCGAAGGCGGAGGAGGGAGACGGCGCTGTAGCGGGGCAGGTGAGCGTTCGAGGGGGGGGTCGTTGGCAGGCGAGCCCGGGCACGAGGGAGGGCACGGCGTGACTGCGTTGGCGGGCTGCGCACGCGGGGAAGCTGGCTGGGTCGCGGTGTGGATTGGCACAGGTAGCTGCAGCTGGCTGCTGGGCTGCGCTGGCTGCGGCTGGCTCTTTTCCTTTTTCTTTTCTTCAGACAGAAAAAGAAAAACAAATGAAAAGCTCGGGGACATAGGGGAGGATTTTGGAAAATATAAAAATATCCCCAAGCTCCTGTGAAAATGCTCTAATTTATAAAATTGTCCTGGGCATTTTTAAAGGAAGTAAAATAATTCAAGTTTGAAAATAATTCAAACTTGAGCCATTTTAAAACCTAACCAAAACAATTCCAAAAGAGGTGAAGCTTTGGAAGGTGGCTTAGGTCAAGGTAACAAGGGTGTGGGGAGGAGATGAACATTTTAAGAAGAGGCTAAGTCACTTGCAAAAATGCTTAAAGAATGGGAAGGAAAAGAAAAGAAGGGAAGAGAAGAGATGGTGCAAGAAGAAAAGGGAGGGGTAGGTTAGCATGGCCATGATCTCACTAACACCATCAGACAAGAACAAGGTACTCACATGACAAGCTAGGACAAGGACCAACACAACAAGTGAAAGAAGGCCATGATGATCATGATGCAATGGTGATGATGAGTAATGCATGAATGCAAAGAAAATAAGATGACAATGCAATGACAATAAGAACACATAATTGTAAAAGAACCCCCAAGGAATAGGACAAGGATCAAATTGATAATTGCTTTATTGCCATATATGGAAGGTATCACCTATGGGGTGTTACAAACTCTCCTCCACTACAAAAATATCTCGTCCCGAGATCAAGGACTGAATGAAGGTGGGATACTCGGAATGGAGATGATCTTCTCGTTCCCATGTAGCTTCTCGCTCGGTATGGTGTGACCACTTCACTTTCAAGAATTCGATGGACTTTTTGCGGATCTAGCGCTCAGTTTCTTCAATAATAGCAACGGGGTGCTCACGATAAGACAAGTCTTGTTGAAGATCAATCTCTTCGAACGGAATGGTGCATTCAGCTGTCTTGAAGCACTTGCGGAGTTGAGACACGTGAAACACATCATGCACATTTGCAAAGTTGGAGGGAAGCTCGAGTTGGTAGGCTAGATCGCCTCTCTTGCCAAGAATCTTGAAAGGGCCCACGTATCTTGGAGCAAGCGTGCCCTTGATACCGAACCTCTAAGTGCCCTTCATGGGAGAAACACGGAGATAGACATGATCTCCAATGTCGAAGGCCAGGTCACGATGCTTTCCGTCATAGTAGATCTTTTGACGCGATTGCACGGCCCTGAGATTCTCACGTATGGCTATGCACATTTCTTCAGCTTCTGAGATCAAATCATTTCTAAGGAGTTGATGTTCACCAGTCTCGGACCAGTTGAGAGGGGTACGACACTTTCTGCCATAGAGGATTTCAAAAGGAGCTTTGCCTGCACTTGCTTGGAAGCTGTTGTTGTAGGAGAATTCAGCAAATGGAAGGCAATCTTCCCATTTCATATCGAAGGAGATGACACAAGCTTTGAGCATATCTTCAAGGATTTGGTTCACTCTTTCGACTTGACCACTAGTCTGAGGGTGAAACACAGTGCTGAAGTGAATCTTTGTGCCCATGGCTGACTGAAAGGAATCCTAGAACTTGGAAGTGAACAAGATTCCACGATCTGAGGAGATCACTTGAGGAATGCCATGCAAAGAAACAATTTTGGAGGTGTAAAGCTCTGCCAGCTGTGCTGCGTTGATGGATTCTTTGACTGGAAGAAAATGAGCCACTTTAGTTAGCTTGTCAATCACCACAAAGATAGCATCATTTCCTTTCTTCGACTTGGGAAAACCGGTGACGAAATCCATCTCAATGTGATCGAATTTCCACTCGGGAATAGGTAGAGGTTGAAGTAGTCCGACTGGACATTGATGCTCTACCTTCACTCTTCTGCAGACATCACATTCATTCACGAATTGGGAAATCTCCATTTTCATGTGAGTCCACCAATATGACTGCTTGAGGTCATGGTACATCTTGGAGCTTCCTGGATGTATCGAGAGAAGTCAGTCATGTGCTTCGTTCATTATGAGCTTCCTGAGATCACCTTTGGGAACCACAAGTCTGTCATCAAAGAACAAAGTGTCTTTGTCATCAATGCGATATCACTTGTACTTGGGAGTACCCTTAGCAATACCATGTTTCAATTTCTGCACCATAGCATCACTAAGTTGAGCCTCACGGATTTGATCTTCCAAGGTAGGAGCAACTTGAAGGTTTGCAAGAAAGGCTTGCGGAACAACTTGGAGGTTGAGCTTCCTGAATGATTCACAAAGTTTAGGCTGGAGCGGTTTGAGAAGGAGACTGTTGCAATACGCCTTTCTGCTCAAGGCATCTGCAATGACATTGGCCTTGACAGGAGTATACTCAATGCTTGGATCGTACTCTTGAATCATTTCAACCCAACGAGTCTGGCAAAGGTTAAGGTTTGGCTGAGTGAATATGTACTTCAAGCTCTTGTGATCGGTGAAGATGTCCACTTTTCTACCCAACAAAACGTGTCTCTACGTGATCAAAGCATGAACAACTGCTGCTAGCTCAAGATCATGTGTGGGGTAATTCTTCTCATTTGGTTTCAGCTGACGAGAAGTGTATGCCACAATCTTCTTGTCTTGCATGAGAACACCACCAAGACCTTGCAATGAACCATCACAAAAGACATCATAAGGCTTGGACTCATCCGGAGGAGTAACAACCGGAGCAGAAATGAGCTTCTCTTTGAGTGTCTTGAATGCCACATCACAATCGGGAGTCCACGAGTACTTGACATTCTTCTGCAACAAGTTGGAAAGAGGCTTGGCAATCTTGGAGAAGTTCTCAACGAACCTTCTGCAATAGCTAGCGAGACCAAGGAAACTTCGGAGTTGTTTGACATTCTGCGGAGGTTCCCAGTTGACAATAGCTTCAACCTTCTCGGGGTTAACAGAAATGCCCTCGGCAGAGATAATATGGCCAAGATAGAGGGCTTTATCCAGCCAGAATTCACATTTGCAGAACTTCGCATCGAACCGGTGCTCATGGAGCCTGTCAAGGACCAAACGGAGGTGCTTGGCATGTTCTTCTTTATTCTTGGAGAATACCAAGATATCATCGACGTAGACGAGAACGAATTCATTGGTGTAGGGGTTGAATATGAAGTGCATCATCCGAGAGAAGGTGGGTGGAGCATTTGCAAGGCCGAAAGACATGACCGTGTATTCATAGGAGCCATAGCTTGTTCTGAATGCGGTCTTGGGAATATCCTCTTCACGGATACGAATCTAATGGTAACCCATCCGGAGATCGAGCTTCAAGAAAACCTTTGCTCCTTTGAGCTGCTCGAACAATTCATTGATATTGGGGAGCGGGTACTTATTCTTCATTGTCTTCTTGTTCAATGGACGGTAATTAACGCAAAGGTGTTCTATGCCATCCTTCTTCTTGACAAATAGAACACCACATCCCCAAGGAGAAGTACTTGGTCTGATTAGACCCATACGTTCTTGCTCATCGAGTTGTTTCTTCAGCTCCTTCAACTCATCAGGAGAAAGCTTGTACGGACGTCGACAGGCTGGCTCGCTACCAGGTTCAAGTTCAATGACGAATTCAACTGGACGGTATGGAGGCATTCCTGGAAGCTCTTCAAGGAATACATCCTCATATTCACAAACCACTGAAATCTGAGAAATGGCATTAATCTCGCCCTTGTCATTAAGAGAGAATAGCCTGATTGTGTTATCTCAAGAAGGGAACATAATCACGTCTTCGGAAGGATGAGTTAGATTGGCTTCCTTATTTGCACAATCAATAAGAGCATCATGCTTCGAGAGCCAATCCATCCCAAGAATAAGATCAATGTCCGAGTTACCGAGAATAACCGGGGAAACCAGAAAACTGTAATCACCCATGTGAATAGATATATCCGGAGCCACCATACTAGAACTCAATCTCTTACCAGGAGAGACAACACTCAAAGTTGTTGGTAAAGCTTCGGTGCGAAAATTATGCTTGGATGCAAATGGATATGACATGAAGGAATGTGATGCACCAGAATCAAACAAGACTTTCGCAGGTTTAAGGTTAATTGGAAGACTACCAATTATCACATTCGAAGAATTCTCTGTTTGAGCTGCATTCATCAGATTCACTCTTGCTGCCTTGGGGTTGTGCTTGACAATAGCATTGCTGACATGTGGAGGAGGCGGAAGGCGCCTTTGAGTACACTTGTTTGCATAGTGACCCTTCTGGCCACACTTGTTGCAAGTAACTTCTGAAAGAGGCCGATGATAAGGACCACTTGGTCTTGGAGCTTGGAACTGAGTCTTGGACTGGTTGCTTGGGTTGGGTGGGTGGGACAATCCATGACCACCTGAGTGCTTGTTATTGCTTGGAGGACGGAGCACTGGAGGAGGCGGTAGCCAGAACTTCTGCTGCTTGGCAACCACTTGAGAGGGATAGGAGGAGTGAACATCATCTCTTATCCTCTTTTTGGAAGCTTCACACTTGAGCTGAGTTGCCTCTTGCTTGAGAGCCATATTTTAGAATTGGTTAAATTCATCCGGCTCGAACAAGGCGAGAGCAAGTTGGAGTTCATCTTTCAGACCACCTCGGAACTGGTATATCTTGCTCTTGGCATGGGGGATGTCTTGCTTCGCATAACGGGCAAGATTCTGGAACTTGACATTGTATTGATAGACGGACATGGTGCCTTGCTTCAGGTTGCGGAATTGCTCACGCATGCCTTCAATGACACTGGTTGGAATGTAACGAGAACGGAAATCTCCACAGAAACCAGTCCACGAGATCTCACGACCACCTCTGGAATGTTTGTACTGTTGCCACCAATCAGCAGCTTGATCTTTGAGTTGGAAAGTGGCAAACTTGACATAATCCTCAGGCCTCACATTACTGCATGCAAAGTGCTTTTTGATGTCTGTGATCCAATCTTCAGCATCTAGCGGGTCCACACAGTATCTGAACGACTTTGGTTGGCTTGCCAGGAATTGGTTTAGTGTCGCAAAGTGAGGTTGATTGAACAGACTGCCTTGGCCTTGGTTCCCATGATTGCCTTGATTTGCTTGATTGGCTTGAAAATTCTGCATCATTTGCATGAGCATCTGAGTGTTCTGGCTGGTTGCTTGCATAATTGCTCTCCATGCCTCAGACGGAGGAGGAGGGGAAGGAGGACATTCATGATGACGCTCTTCTTCACCCTCTTGGTTTGGGTTGGGAACCTTCTTAGGAGCCATCCTGAATATGATGACAACCGTTAGCCATTGATGCAAAACAGGTAAGCTGAATCAATGGCTAGATATTTGCAACATAAAGTCTTCACAATGAACATTCGAACAAAATGAACGAATGAATTCCCCTGTTTAATGGTACAACAATCTTGTCGAGAAGCCACTTGGGAGACAAAAAGATAAAATAAAACAACAAGGTGCAGATGGAACAAATGCATGATAGAAGTTTCGTCCCACATGTTCGTGCTGAATGCCCCATGGTACGTGTTACAAAGGGTGTTGCAATCCCCGGATCAGCATAGCCAAGGACACTTTAAAATGCAACTCCCAATTGGAACAGCGCCCATGAAACCTCTTCACTAGATGTTGAACCCCAAACCTCATACCATGCACTCGTTGGAAGAATACCTACAAGCTACTTGAAACCCACCTATTAATTTCCGAAGCTTTCCGGTTATGCAATCTGGTGTTGGGGATACAGGGGAAGCACCGCGCACTCAACTCTAAACCTACATCCAGCTGTATCCATCCGTCAACACATAACCAGTCATCCTCGGAAACTGTTTACCTCGGACCTTCGAAACGCATCCGCTATACTATCTATGGCAATACTCCTGAACTATCTCCCCAGTACTGGGTGACGTTGGGGTTATCTCACCACCAGACATGCATAGAAGAGTTTTCGATGTCGGCCCCTCTGGGATTCTAGAACCGCAACGATACATTTGTGACAACAACACCTCGGAGCTCAACTCCCCGGAACACTGCCAGAACCCCTAAATGATAGGAGGCATCGAGAACAATGTTCTCGTCACAAAGATATCGGAACAATCCAAACAATACCCGCGTGATCCTAAAAAAAATTAGTGAAATTTTGAGAATAGAGGAGATGAACAACGTCAAGAGTCCTCACCAGAGTGATGAAGGGGATGAGGAGTAAAAAGAAATCCTACTCTCCGATATAGGACTCAAAACATTTTTTTGTGTGTGCCTAGACTCAACCATCAGCGGTTTGATCAATCAGGGGGGCTCCTAGGTCGGAGAAGGCTCTGAATACCAACTTGTAATGCCCAGTATGCGACTATGTCTCCCACGTGTCGAGGCATGACTTAAAGACATAAGCGCATACTAGAATGATCTCAAGTATGGTATCTTTGCACATCTCATGTAAAATTCAGGGATGAAATAGAAAAGATAGTTGGCTTACACTCGCCACGTCACACAATGAATACAATAACATACATCATCCAAATAACACAGGGTCCGACTATGGAAGAAATCCAAATGCGAAAGATACCAAAATCACAAGCGCGGATCCTCCTAGTAAGAACCACTACTGATCGTCTGGATACGAAACATAGTAATGTCCACGCTCTTCATCGAACTCCCACAGAAGTTCTGAACCATCTCCGGCATTGTTCTCAGTGGTACCTGCATCTGGTGTGTGTTGAATCTGTGAGCCACAAAGGACTCAGCAATCCCGTTCCCGGGTATCAAAACTACCAAAGCCTTAGGTGTGGAAAGGCTATAAACAAGGGTTGCAGCAAGCACTAAGCACTAAGCACTAGCTTACGAGTTTTGAGCGAGAACAGAACAAGTGCCAACGATCGCCAAGTTGATCAAGAAGTGATCCTAACTACTCACGATCAAACATAACCCCATCGTGTTCACTTCCCGAAGCCCTTCGGAAAGAGACCATCACGGTTACTCACACATGTAGTGTATTCATGAATAAGGTGTCAGGTTATCTACAACCGGATATTAACAAATTCCCATCTGCCACATAACCGCGGGCACGACTTTCGAAAGGTGAAAACCCTGCAGGGGTGTCCCAACTTAGCCCATCACAAGCTCACGATCCGCGGAGTCGCAACTCCAAAGTGGGAAGACCCGAGTATCCTCGGAATCTCGTGCTCAAGATATTTCGACAAAGGTAAAACTAATCCAGCAAGACCTCCCGGCGTGCCAACACCCTGATAGTAGCCGCGCGTATCTCATCTCAAGCCACGACCGGATGGGACAAGCTACGGGTGTATACCAGATACCTCGGGTTTCCCAAGGCGGCCCCGCAGGTTGCCCAGTTTGGACCAACACTCATGAGAAGCACTGGCCCGGGTTGTTAATTAAGAACTCGGGTTTGCAACGCCCTATTCAAGTTTTAGTTATTAGGCAAATGTAAAACCAATGCTGGGCCTTGCTGGAAAAGCTTTAAACAGAGTGAATTATCAAGGGGGGCCCATAAACCCCAACCATGTTAGGAACGCAAAATCAAGGAACATAACACCGGTTTATCGGTTCCTAAGGTGGCATGAGTGGAACAAAACACCAAGCAGAAAGGCTTAGCCTTCCACCCATTACCAATATATAGGTGCATTAGTTTAGCAGGTAATATATTGGGTTATCCCAATAACAAGTATCATCATGGAGCAATCTTCAAAACTTCACCTGCAACTAACAACGCTATAAGAGGGGCTGAGCGATGCGTACTTAGCCAAACAACGGCTTGCTAGGAAGGCGGTTAGAGTGTTTCATGGCAACAATAGGGGGGCTGACAAACAGGAATAGGCATCGAGGCAATAGCTAAAGAGCGAGACATCTAGCATAGGCAAAGATAGAAGTGATATCCGGGAATGGTCATCTTGCATGTTGAGTCCACGGAGGGATCGTAACCTTGCTCCTCAAACTCAGCCTCGAAAGGAACCTTGAACTCCGAATCGTCACCGGGCTCTAACCCACACAAGAATGCAAACACCGGAACAACAATCAATCATCATGCAATGCTCAAAAACATGATGCATGATATGATGCATATGAACATGGGTAGAATATGATGCAACTCCTAGGAACTAGTGGAGTGCACAAGCATCATGGCAATGAACAAGTTCACAAGCAAGTTGGAACACAAGCAAAAAGGAAAACAAAACTAACATGGCCACAAGTGGTTATGTAAAAGATTTAAACAAGCAACCCACAAGTTCTTAAAAGTTGTTTAACATGGCAAGGGGTACAACTAGGACTAACAGCAACATTCTAGCATTTTAAATGGACCGGAAAGAACAAACAACATTTTCCGGAAACTCCCATATTCATATAAATACAATTAGGACAGATCTGAGAAAGTCATATTTTAAAGTTGTTAAACATGCAAAGTAACAGCACCACATTAATCTACACATTTTTTCACCCCAAATACATATAAAGTATTGCAAATTTGGAGTTAGGGTTATTTAGTTATGATTTTTACAAGTTTGATCATATTTAAACACAAATAATACAAACAACAATTTAAATGTTTTTAAACATGGCAACAAATAGCATATTAATATTCTACATGAAAATCTAGGCAGTTTTCATATAAAGCATTTTCATCAGATGCATATAATAAAAGATATAAATATGCAAAAGAAAATGCAGAAAAGAAATTAAAACAAAAACAGGAAAAGGAAAATGAGCTAAACTGACTCTGCCTGACCAAGCTCTAGCCACTGACCTGTGGGTCCAGATGAGCTGAGGTGGCGCCAGCGGGTGTGGGAGTGGGTAGGAGGTCCTGGGTGGCTGCCAGGTGGGGTCGGCTTGTGAGTGGGTCAAATAAAACAAAAACGGGGCTAAACCCACTGCCCCGACGGGGATTCGAACCTGGGTCTCCCCAGTGAAGGCACGGCATGAGTACCAGCTGGGCTAGGCGCGGTTGCTGGCTAGGAAGAGGGCTCGGACCTTATGAACTGAACCTAGTCGAGCTTCTTTGAGAGAAGATGACTGCTGATCTACGACGGCGCCGGCGAGGCAGCCGTGGCGATGGATGGGCTAGATGGGTCACGGCGGGCGCGCGGAAACCTGTGAAGGTAACGGCTGTAGGACGCGTGCGTGCTTGGGCTCGCATAGGTGGGGCGTGGTGAGCTTGATGCTCCGTCCATGGCGCCACGGTGAGGCACCGCGAGGCGCGAGGTGAGCTGCGGGTGCTGCGTGCGTGCGCGGCTGCAGGTGATGCAGGGCATCCGGGATGCAGGTGACGCGGGTGTGCGCGTGGCTGCAGGTGCTCTCTGAAGTTTCAGAGATCCGCCGGAGCGCCGGGAGCGCAGCGCGGGTGTGAAAAAAACCAAGACTCTGGTGCACAAAGGACGGCGGGAAGGAGCAGGAAGGGGGGCTGGGTATACCTCGTATACCTGTGACAAGAAGAAGAAGCTGATGACGAGCCTACGGCGACGCGGTCGACCTCTGAACCTCGGCGCGAACTCTGCCGAGGGGAAGATGGGAGCAGAGGAGGAAGCCAGCGCGGACTGGGCGATCTCCTTGATGCCGTAGGTGGACGCAGAGGGGCGACGGGGACACCGGGAAAGTCGGCGGACTTGCAGAAGGCGGCTGGAGGTGACCGGAGGGCAGTGACGATGGCGAGCGTGCTCTCAGCCACGCTCGGGTGCTCGTGGGGGAAGGAGAAGGAGGGAAGGGGAAGAACCCCTTGGTGGCGGCGGCGAAGGAGGAACCCTAGAGGAGGCGCAGCTGCTTTATATAGGGGGTGCGGGGACGCGCTGGCCTCGACGTCCGTGAGCTCGAGCTCACGGCGTTGGCGCTCCTGAAGGTAGAGGAGGGAGACGGCGCTGTAGCGGGGCAGGTGATCGTTCGAGGGGGAGTAGCTGGCAGGCGGGCCCGGGCGCGAGGGAGGGCACGGCCCGACTGCTTTGGTGGGCTGCGCGCGCGGGGAAGCTGGCTGGGCCACGGCGTGGATTGGCCTAGGTAGTTGCGGCTGGCTGCTAGGCTGCGCTGGCTGCGGCTGGCTCTTTTCCTTTTTCTTTTCTTCAGACACAAAAAGAAAAACAAATGTAAAGCTCAGGGACATAGGGGAGGAGTTTGGAAAATATAAAAATATCCCCAAGCTCTTGTGAAAATTCTCTAATTTATAAAATTGTCCTGGGCATTTTTAGAGGAAGTAAAATAATTCAAGTTTGAAAATAATTCAAACTTGAGCCATTTTAAAACCTAACCAAAACAATTCGAAAAGAGGTGAAGCTTTGCAAGGAGACTTAGGTCAAAGGTAACAAGGGTGTGGGGAGGAGATGAACATTTTAAGAAGAGGCTAAGTCACTTGCAAAAATGCTTAAAGAATAGGAACGAAAAGAAAAGAAGGGAAGAGAAGAGGTGGTGCAAGAAGAAAAGGGAGGGGTAGGTTAGCATGGCCATGATCTCACTAAGACCATCACACAAGAACAAGGTACTCACATGACAAGCTAGGACAAGGACCAACACAACAAGTGAAAGAAGGCCATGATGATCATGATGCAATGGTGATGATGAGTAATGTATGAATGCAAAGAAAATAAGATGACAATGCAATGACAATAAGAATGCATAATTGAAAAAGAACCCCCAAGGAATAGGACAAGGATCAAATTGATAATTTCTTTATTGCCATATATGGAAGGTATCACATATGGGGTGTTACAGTATATCTACTTGATGAAACACAAGTCTGAAACATTTGAAAAGTTCAAAGAATTTCATTGTGAAGTAGAGAATCATCGTAACAAGAAAATAAAGTTTCTACGATCCAATCGCGGAGGCGAATATTTGAGTTATGAGTTTGGTCTTCATTTGAAACAATGTGGGATAGTTTCACAGCTCGCGCCACCTGGAACACCACATCGTAATGGTGTGTCCGAACGTCTTAACCGCACTCTATTGGATATGGTGCGTTATATGCTGTCTCTTACCGATTTACATTTATTGTTTTGCGGTGATGCATTAGAGACAGCTGCATTCATGTTAAATAGGGCACCTTCTAAATCTGTTGAGACGACACCGTATGAACTATGGTTTGGCAAGAAACCAAAGCTGTCATTTCTTAAAGTTTGGGGTTGTGATGCTTATGTCAAAAAGCTTCAGCCTGATAAGCTCGAACCCAAATCAGAGAAGTGTGTCTTCATAGGATACCCAAAAGAAACTGTTGGTTACACCTTCTACCACAGATCCGAAGGCAAGATTTTTGTTGCTAAGAATGGGTCCTTTCTAGAGAAGGAGTTTCTCTCGAAAGAAGTGAGTGGGAGGTAAGTAGAACTTGATGAGGTAATTGTACCTTCGCTCAAATTAGAAAGTAGATCATCAGAGAAAACTGTTCCCGTGATGCCTACACCAACTAGAGAATAATATAATGATCATGATCATGAAACTTCGGATCAAGTTACTACTGAACCTCGAAAGTTGACCAGAACACGTACCGCACCAGAGTGGTAGGGTAACCCTGTCCTGGAAGTCATGTTGTTAGACAACGACGAAACTTCGAACTATGAAGAAGCTATGATGAGCCCAGATTCCAAAAAATGGCTTGACGGCATGAAATCTGAGATAGGATCCATGTATGAGAACAAAGTATGGACTTTGATGGACTTGCCCGATGATCGGCAAGCCATAGAGAATAAATGGATCTTCAAGAAGAAGACTCACGTTGATGGTACTATTACTGTCCACAAAGCTAGACTTGTCGCAAAAGGTTTGCGACAAGTTCAAAGAGTTGACTAAAATGATACTTTCTCACCCGAAGCAATGCTTAAGTCTGTCCGAATCATGTTAGCAATTGCCGCATTTTTACGATTATGAAATCTGGCAAATAGATGCCAAAACTGCATTCCTTAATGGATATCTGAAAGAAGAGTTGTATATGATGCAACCATAAGGTTTTTTCAATCTTAAAGGTGCTAACAAAGTGTGCAAGCTCCAGAGATCCATCTATGCACTGGTGCAAGCATCTCGGAGTTAGAATATACACTTTGATGAGGTTATCAAAGCCTATGGTTTTATACACACTTACGGTGAAGCTTGTATTTACAAGAAAGTGAGTTGGAGCTCTATAGCATTTTTGATATTATATGTGGATGACATATTGTTGATTGGAAATGATGTAGAATTTTTGGATAGTATAAAAGGATACTTGAATAAGAAATTTTCAATGAAATACCTCGGTGAAGCTGCTTATATATTGGGCATCAAGATCTATAGAGATAGATCAATACGCTTAATAGGACTTTCACAAAGCACATACCTTGACAAAGTTTTGAAGAAGTTCAAAATGGATCAGTCAAAGAAAGGGTTCTTGCATGTGTTACAAGGTGTGAAATTGAGTTAGACTCAATGGCCGACCATTGCAGAAGATAGAGGGAGAATGAAAGTCATTCCCTATGCCTCAGCCATAGGTTCTATCATGTATGCTATCTTGTGTACCCGACCTGATGTGTGCCTTGCCATAAGTTTGGCAGGGAGGTACCAAAGTAATCCAGGAGTGGATCACTGGACAGCGGTCAAGAACATCCTAGAGTACCTAAAAAGGACAAAGGATATGGTTCTCGTTTATGGAGGTGACGAAGAGCTCATCATAAAGGGTTACGTCGATGCTAGCTTCAGCACAGATCCGGATGACTCTGAGTCACAAACCGGATACGTATTTATATTGAATGGTGGAGCTGTCAGTTGGTGCAGTTCCAAGCAGAGCGTCGTGGCGGGATCTATGTGTGAAGCGGAGTACATAGTTGCTTCGGAAGCAGCACATGAAGGAGTCTGGATGAAGGAGTTCATATCCGATCTAGGTGTAATACCTAGTGCATCGGGTCCAATGATAATCTTTTGTGACAACACTAGAGCAATTGCCTTGGCGAAGGAATCCAGGTTTCACAAGAGAACAAAACACATCAAGAGATGCTTCAACTCCATTCGTGAAAAGCTCAAGGATGGAGACATAGAAATTTGCAAAGTACATACAGATCTGAATGTAGCAGACCCGTTGACTAAGCCTCTTCCATGGGCAAAACATGATCAGCACTAAGACTCCATGTGTTAGATTCATTACAATGTAATCTAGATTATTGACTCTAGTGCAAGTGTGAGAATGATGGAAATATGCCCTAAAGGCAATAATAAAGTTGTTACTATTATATATTTTCTTGTTCATGATAAAGGCTTATTACATGCTAGAATTGTATTGATCGGAAACCTAAATACCTGTGTGAATACATAAACAAATACCGTGTCTCTAGTAAGCCTCTACTAGACTAGCTCGTTAATCAAAGATGGTTAAGGTTTCATAACCATGGACATGAGTTGTCATTTGATAACGGGGTCACATCATTAGGAGAATGATGTGACAGACAAGACCCATAAGTTAGCTTAGCATTTGATCATACAGTTTACTGCTACTACTTTCATGTATGTCAAATACATATTCCTTCGACTATGGGATCATGCAACTCCCGGATACCGTAGTAATGCCTTGTGTGCTAACAAACGTCACAACGTAACTGGGTGATTATAAATATGATCTACAGGTATCTCCGAAGGTGTTTTGTTGGGTTGGCGTGAATCGAGATTAGGATTTGTCACTCCGAGTATCAGAGAGGTATCTCCGGACCCTCTTGGTAATACACATCATAATGAGCCTTGCAAGCAAATGACTAATGAGTTAGTCACGGGATGATGTATTATGGAATGAGTAAAGAGACTTGCTGGTAACGAGATTGAACTAGGTATAGAGATACCGACGACCGAATCTCGGGCAAGTAACATACTGACGGATAAAGGGAATTGACTATGTTGTCATAAAGGTTTGACCGATATTGATCTTCGTAGAATATGTAGGAACCAGTATGGGCATCCAGGTTCCGCTATTGGTTATTGATCGGAGAGGTGTCTCGGTCATGTCTACATAGTTCTCGAACCCGTAGGGTCTACACGCTTAACGTTCATTGACGATATAGTATTATATGAGATATGTATGATGGTGACCGAATGTTGTTTGGAGTTCCGGATGAGATCACGAACATGACGAGGAGCTCCGGAATAGTCTGGAGGTAAAGATTAATATATGTGATAATAGTGTTTGAACTCCGAAAAGGTTCCGGAATTCACCGGAAGGGGTTTCAGATGTTTCCCAAAATGTTTGGGCACGAGAACACTTTATTTCAGCCAAGGGGTAAAGCCCACAAGGGTTTTGGAAAGTTCAAAAGGAAGTTTTGCGAAGGCCACGGGCTAGACCCCAGGGACCGTGGCGTCTAGGGCTGGACGCTGGGAACCCTGGCGTCTGGGCCTAGAGTCCGAGTAGGACTCTTGCCTTTCTGGCAAAACCGACTTTGAGGAGGCTTTTGCTCCAAGTTTCAACCCCAGGTCTCAACATATAAATAGAGGGGCAGGGCTAGCACCCAAGACACATCAAGATTCACCAAGCCATGTGCTGGCAATCATGTCCCCTCTAGTTTATCCTCCTTCTAGTTTCTGTAGTACTTGGTGAAGCCCTTCGGAGATTGTTCTTCATCACCAACAGTCACCACGCCATCGTGCTGCCTAAACTCATCTACTACTTCGCCCATCTTGCTGGATCAAGAAGGCGAGGACGTCATCGAGCGGAACTTGTGCTAAGCGTGGAGGTGTCGTACGTTCAATACTTGATTGGGACAGATTGTGAACGTGTATGACTACATCAACCGCGTTGATAAACGCTTCCGCTTAGCGATCTTGAAGGGTATGAAGATGCTCTCCCCCTCTCGTAGCTAGACTTCTCCATGGATAGATCTTGCGTGTGTGTGTAGAATTTGTTTGTTTTCCATGCAACGTTCCCCAACATAAGCTTCACGGGCAAACCGGCAGATGTTGACAAATGAGGCCTTGTGGCGGCGACGGCGACTCTGGTTGGGTTTCGAGCGAGGGAGGGGTTGTGGTGGCGGGGTGCGCATGCGCGCCCGAGGAGGTTTTGGGGTGTGTGTGTGGAGGGGGTGTTTGAGGAAATGATGCGTCTACTCAAAATTTTACTACGCGGGAGGGAAATGCCGGTGCTATTGAAAATTTGGTTGATGGTGCATCGCACGCCGTTCGGAAATAACAACCGTATATTATGAAACTGAAATACCCGCGACACGGGCAGATATTTTCAAGGGATGCAGGCGGGAGCGGGAACAACAAACATCACACACGATCGAAACATAATAACCATGTGTTATCAAACAGAAAAATCCTGCAGGCGGGTAGATATTTTTTAGAAGGGAAGCCTCATGGAGCCCAATGTACCGTGCTGATGTGCGTGACAGGGGCACCGGCGTGGCACACGGTTAGTGTGAGTGAACCGTGTCTGTTGAGTCATCCGACTTGTGTAATGATATTTCTTTTTGATAGTAGGAATAGGGAATTCAAAACATCCAATAGTGATAGTTGAAAATTTTCCAATAGAATTGATGCTATTAACTTAAGGTTGTTTCTTCGGAAAGTGTACTGTATGCTCATTACCATTAACATGAAAAGTAACATTGCCTTTGTTGCAATCAATAACAGCCCCTGTAGCATTCAAAAAGGGTCTACCAAGGATGATCGACATATTTTCGTCCTCGGGAATATCAAGATTAACAAAGTCCGTTAAGATAGTGACATTTGCAACCACAATGGGCACATCCTCACAAATACCGATAGGAATAGTAGTTGATTTATGAGTCATTTGCAAAGAGATTTCAGTAGGTGTCAACTTATTCAATTCAAGTCTACGATACAAAGAGAAAGGCATAACACTAACACTGGCTCCAAGATCACATAAAGCAGTTTTAACATAGTTTCCTTTAATGGAGCATGGTATAGTAGGTATTGATCTCCAAGTTTCGTTGGTATTCCACCCTTAAAAGTATTATTAGCAAGAATGGTGGAAATTTCAGCTTCTGGTATTTTTCTTTTATTAGTAACAATTTCTTTCATATACTTGGCATAGGGAGGCATTTTAAGCATATCAGTCAAACGCATACGCAAAAAGATAGGTCTAATCATCTCACAAAAGCGTTCAAAATGCTCATCATACTTTTTCTTGGACGGTTTAGGAGGAAATGGCATGGGTTTCTGAACCCGTGGTTCCCTTTCTTTACCATGTTTCCTAGCAGTGAAGCCTCTCTTATCATAACGCTGATTCTTTGATTGTGGGTTATCAAGATCAACATCAGGTTCAATCTCTACATCATTATCATTACTAGGCTGAGCATCGGTATGAACATCATCATTAACATTATCACTAGGTTCATGTTCTTTACCAGACGGAGTCTCAGCATCAGAAATAGAAATATTATTGGGATTCTCGGGTGTATCGGTAACAGGTTCACTAGAAGCAGGCAAAGTCCTATGCGTTTTCTTTTTCTTTTTATTACTAGGACTAGGTTTATCAATATTAATTCTCTGAGAATCTTGCTCAGTTCTCTTAGGATGGCCCTCAGGATACAAAGGTTCCTGACTCATCTTACCACCTCTAGTTGCAACCATAACAACATTATCATTATTCTTACTATTCAACTCATTAAGCAAAGCATTTTGTGCCTTAAGTACTTGTTATACTTGAGTGGTAACCATGGAAGCATGTTTACTAATAAGTTTAAATTCATTAGAAGTTCTAGTCACAAGATCACCCAACCGTTCAAGCATATAAGCATTACGTTTCAGTTGTCTACTAACATAAGCATTGAAGTTTTCTTGTTTAATAATAAAATTATCAAACTCATCTAAGCATTGGCTAGCAGACTTATTATGAGGAATATCACCTTCATCAAATCTATAATGATAATTTACCTCTACTACCTATGTCGGGTTATCAAGATCATGTATTTCTTCAATAGGCGGTAAATTCTTAACATCTTTAGCTTTAATACCTTTTTCTTTCATGGATTTCTTTGCCTCTTGCATATCTTCGGAACTGAGAAGTAGAATACCTCTTTTCTTCAGAGTTGGCTTCGGACTTGGTTCGGGAAGAATCCAATAATTATCATTACTCAATATACTATTCAATAATTTTCCGGCTTGTTCAACAGTTCGTTCCCTAATAACACAACCAGCACAGCTATCTCAGTGGTCCCTAGAAGCATCGGTTAGTCCATTATAAAAGATATCAAGAATTTCATTCTTCTTGAGAGGATAATCAGACAAAGCATTAAGTAATTGGAGAAGCCTCCCCCAAGCTTGTGGTAGACTCTCTTCTTCATTTTGCCAAAATTAAATATTTCCTCTAAGGTAGCTTGTTTCTTATGAGCAGGAAAATATTTTGCAGAGAAGTAGTAAATCATATCCCGGGGACTACACACACAACCAGGAGCAAGAGAACTAAACCATAACTTAGCATCACCCTTTAATGAGAAACGAAACTACTTAAGAATATAGTAATAGCGAATTTTTTCCTCATGAGCAAATAGGGTGGCTATATCATTTAATTCAGTAAGATGTGCCACAACAGTTACAGATTCATAACCATGAAAATGATCGGATTCAACTAAAGTAATTAACTCAAGATCAAAAAAGAATTCATAATCCTTATCAGTACCTCGGATAGGTGAAGTAGCAAATTCGGGATCATATTGCATTCTAGCATTTAAAGATTTTTCTTTCCACTTACGTACTAATTTCTTAATATCATTCCTATCCTCGCAAGCAAGAAAGTCTCTAGCTACTTATCCTTCGATAACATATATCTAGGGGAAGTAGGTCTAACAGGTGTTTCAAAGTTTCCAGTATCAATAATTTCATCAGTTTCATAAATATCATCATCTTCAGCATAATCGATAGTACTAGCTATAGCAAGATGTTTATCAAGTAATGCACCCAATGGCACAGTTTCATCAAGCATAGTTGTAGCATCATAAGCATCATTCATAATAAAAGTGGCATCATCAATATCATGTGACATATCAAATTCAATAGCAGGTGTAGGTGTCACAAGTTTACTCAAAACAGATGGTGAATCAAGTGCAGAGCTAGATTGAAGTTCCTTACCTCCCCTTGTTCTAGAGGGAGCAATCTTGGTTCTATCATCCTTCAGATTCTTCATAGTGATCAACATATATAAATCCCAAGTGACTCAGAGAATAGAGATATGCTCCCCGGCAATGGCGCCACAAAAAGGTCTTGATAACCCACAAGTATAGGGGATCACAACAGTTTTTGAGGGTAGAGTATTCAACCCAAATTTATTGATTCGACACAAGGGGAGCCAAAGAATATTCTCAAGTATTAGCAGTTGAGTTGTCAATTCAACCACACCTGGAAAACTTAATATCTACAACAAAGTATGTAGTAGCAAAGTAGTATGGGAGTAACGGTAATAGTGGCAAAAGTAATAGTGGCAGTTTTGTAGTGATGGTGACAGGAGCAGTAACGAATGTAACAAATCAAGTATCAATATGGAACGAACCCGTAGGCAATGGATCGTCAATGATAAATGTCGGATAATATTCATCATGTAGCAGTTATAACCTAGGGTGACGCAGAACTAGCTCCAATTCATCAATGTAATGTAGGCATGTATTCCGAATATAGTAATACGTGCTTATGGGAAACAACATGCATGACATCTTTTGTCCTACCCTCCCGTGGCAGTGGGGTCTTAATGGAAAATAAGGTATATTAATTCCTCCTTTTAATAGAATACTGGACCAAAGCATTAGCACTTAGTGAATACATGAACTCCTCAAACTATGGTCATCACCGGGAAGTGTTCCGGCTATTGTCACTCCGGGGTTGCCGGATCATAACACATAGTAGGTGACTATTGACTTGCAAGGTAGGATCAAGAACACAAATAAATTCATGAAAACATAATAGGTTCATACCTGAAATCATGGCACTCTGGTCCTAGTGACAAGCATTAAACATAGCAAAGTCATAGCAACATCAATCTCAGAACACAGTGGATACTAGCAATCAAAACCTTAACAAAACTGACTCAAATAGATGATAAATCTCATCCAACCCATCACCGTTCAACAAGCTTACGATGGGATTACTCACGCACGGCGGTGAGCATCATAAAATTGGTGATGGAGGATGGTTGACGATGAAGACGGTGACGATCCCCACTCTCCGGAGCCCCGGACGGACTCCAGGTCAGGTCTCCCTAGGAAGAACGGGAGGTGGCGGCGGCTCTGTATCGTAAAACACGATGGGATCTTCTCTCATATTTTTTTCCTACCCGAAAGAGAATATATGGAGTTGGAGTTGACGTCGGTGGAGGTCCAGGGGGCCCACAAGGACGGGTGGCTCGCCCTAGGGGGCGCGCCCACCACCCTTGTGGCCGCGGTGTGGGCCCCCTCCAGTAATTCTTTTCACCCGTATTTTTTATATATTCTCAAAATATTCTCTGTGAAGTTTCAGGTCATTCCGAGAATTTTATTTCTGCACAAAAATAACACCAAGGCAATTCTGCTGAAAACAGCGTCAGTCCGGGTTAGTTCCATTCAAATCATGCAAATTAGAGTACAAAACAAGGGCAAAAGAGTTTGGAAAAGTAGATACGATAGAGACGTATCAAATATCTCATCGAGTAGTGGTGGGTGATACGTCCATTTTGCGTCATGCTTATATGTTGTTATTTATTGCATTATGGGTTGTCATTACATGTTTTGTCACAATACTTATGCCTTTTCTTTCTTATTTTACAAGGTTTACATGAAGAGGGAGAATGTCGGCAGCTAGAATTCTGGGCTGGAAAAGGAGCAAAGTGTGGAAACCTATTCTTCACAACTCGAAAAGCCCTGAAACTCAACAGAACTCCGTTTCAGAAAATATAAAAAATATCTGGCGAAAGAAGCTGACGAGGGGGGCCACCGGCCGTCCACGAGGGTGGGGGCGCGCCCCCCTGTCTCGTGGGCCAGCCGGAAGGCCCCCGATGCCCATCTTCTCCTATATGAGGTGTTTTGACCTGGAAAAAAATCAGAAGGAGGCTTTCGGGACCAGACGTCGCCGTCTTGAGGCGGAACCGAGGCGAAACAAATCTAGGGCTCCGGTAGAGCTGTTCTGTGGGGGATACTTCCCTCCGGGAGGGGGAAATCGTCGCCGCCGTCCACCAACAACCCTCCCATCTTGGGGAGGGCTATCTTCATCAACATCTTCACCAGCACCATCTCCTCTCAAACCCTAGTTCATCTCTTGTATCCAATCTTTGTACCCAAACCACAGATTGGTACCTCTGGGTTGCTAGTAGTGTTGATTACTCCTTGTAGTTGATGCTAGTTGGTTTATTTGGTGGAAGATCATATGTTCAGATCCATTATGCATATTAATACCCCTCTGATCATGAATAATATTATGTCTTGTGAGTAGTTACTTTTGTTCCTGAGGACATGGGAGCAGTCTTGCTATTAGTAGTCATGTGAATTTGGTCTTCGTTCGATATTTTGATGAGATGTATGCTGTCTCTCCTCTAGTGGTGTCATGTGAACGTCGACTACATGACACTTCACCATTATTTGGGCCTAGAGGAAGGCATTGGGAAGTAATAAGTAGATGATGGGTTGCTAGAGTGACAGAAGCTTAAACCCTAGTTTATGCGTTGCTTCGTAAGGGGCTGATTTGGATCCATATGTTTCAGGCTATGGTTAGGTTCACTTTAATACTTCTTTTGTAGTTGTGGATGCTTGAATTAGAGGTTAATCATAAGTGGGAGGGTTGTCCAAGTAAGGACAGCAGCCAAGCACCGGTCCACCCACATACCAAATTATCAAAGTACCGAACGCGAATCAGATGATCGTGATGAAAACTAGCTTCACGATAATTCCCATGTGTCCTCGGGAGCGCTTTCCCTTATATAAGAGTTGTCCAGGCTTGTCCTTTGCTACAAAAAGGATTGGGCCACCTTGCTGCATCTTATTTACTTTTACCTTTTGTCACTTGCTACCATTTACCTTATCACAAAACTATTTGTTACCTACAATTTCAGAGCTTGCAGAAAATAACGTACTAAAAACTGCCTATCATTTCCTTCCGCTCCTCATTGGGTTCGACACTCTTACTTATCGAAAGGACTACGATAGATCCTCATGAGCAAATAGGGTGGCTATATCATTTAATTTAGTAAGATATGCCACAACAGTTTGAGATTCGTAACCATGAAAATGATCAGATTCAACTAAAGTAATTAACTCAAGATCAACAAAGAATTTATAATACTTATCAGTACCTCGGATAGGTGAAGTAGAAAATTCAGGATCATATTGCATTCTAGCATTTTAAGATATTTCATTCCACTTACGTACTAATTTCTTAAGATCATTCCTATCCTCACAAGCAAGAAAGTCTCTAGCTACTTATCCTTCCATAACATATCCCTCAGGAACAACACACAATTCATATCTAGGGGAAATAGGTCTAACAGGTGTTTCTAAGTTTCCAGTATCAATAATTTCATCAGTTTCAGAAATATCATCATCTTCAGCATAATCGATAGTACTAGCTCTAGCAAGATGTTTATCAAGTAATGCACCCAATGGCACAGTTTCATCAAGCATAGTTGTAGCATCATAAGCAGCATTCATAATAAAAGTGGCATCATCAATATCATGTGACATATCAGATTCAATAGCAGGTGTAGGTGTCGCAAGTTTACTCAAAACAGATGGTGAATCAAGTGCAGAGCTAGATGGCAGTTCCTTACATCCCCTTGTTCTAGAGGGAGCGATCTTGGTTCTATCATCCTTCAGATTCTTCATAGTGATCAACAGATATAAATCCCAAGTGACTCAGAGAATAGAGCGATGCTCCCCGGCAACGGCGCCACAAAAAGGTCTTGATAACCCACAAGTATAGGGGATCACAACCGTTTTTTAGGGTAGAGTATTCAACCCAAATTTATTGATTCGACACAAGGGGAGCCAAAGAATATTCTCAAGTATTAGCTGCTGAGTTGTCAATTCAACCACACCTGGAAAACTTAATATCTACAACAAAGTATTTAGTAGCAAAGTAGTATGGAAGAAACGGTAACAGTTGCAAAAGTAACAGTGGCAGTTTTGTAGTGATGGTGACATCAGCAGTAACGAATGTAACAAAGCAAGTATCAATATGGAACGAACTCGTAGGCAATGGATCGGCAATGATAGATGTCGGATAATATTCATCGTGTAGCAGCTATGACCTAGGATGACATAGAACTAGCTCCAATTCATCAATGTAATGTAGGCATGTATTCCGAATATAGTAATACGTGCTTATGGAAAACAACATGCATGACATCTTTTGTCCTACCCTCTCGTGGCAGCGGGGTCTTAATGGAAACTAAGGGATATTAAGGCCTCGTTTTATTAGAATACCGGACCAAAGCATTAGCACTTAGTGAATACATGAACTCCTCAAACTATGGTCATCACCGGGAAGTGTTCCGGCTATTGTCACTCCGGGGTTGCCGGATCATAACACATAGTAGGTGACTATTGACTTGCAAGATAGGATCAAGAACACAAATAAATTCATGAAAACATAATAGGTTCAGACCTGAAATCATGGCACTCTGGTCCTAGTGACAAGCATTAAGCATAGCAAAGTCATAGCAACATCAATCTCATAACACAGTGGATACTAGCGATCAAAACCCTAACAAAACTAACTCGAATACATGATAAATCTCATCCAACCCATCACCGTTCAACAAGCTTATGATGGGATTACTCACGCACGGCGGTGAGCATCATAAAATTAGTGATGGAGGATGGTTGATGATGAAGACGGTGACGATCTCCACTCTCCGGAGCCCCGGACGGACTCCATATCAGGTCTCCCGAGGAAGAACGGGAGGTGGCGGCGGCTCCGTATCGTACTACACGATGGGATCTTCTCTCAGATTTTTTTCCTACCCGAAAGAGAATATATGGAGTTGGAGTTGACGTCGGTGGAGGTCCAGGGGGGCCACAAGGACGGGTGGCGCGCCCTAGGGGGCGCGCCCACGACCCTTGTGGCCACGGTGTGGTCCCCCTCCGGTATTTCTTTTCACCAGTATTTTTTATATATTCTCAAAATATTCTCTGTGAAGTTTCAGGTCATTCTGAGAACTTTTATTTCTGCACAAAAATAACACCAAGGCAATTCTGCTGAAAACAGCGTCAGTCCGGGTTAGTTCCATTCAAATCATGCAGATTAGAGGACAAAACAAGGGCAAAAGAGTTTGGAAAAGTAGATACGATGGAGACGTATCAAATATCTCATCGAGTAGTGGTGGGTGATACGTCCATTTTGCATCATGCTTATATGTTGTTATTTATTACATTATGGGCTGTCATTACATGTTTTGTCACAATACTTATGACTTTTCTCTCTTATTTTACAAGGTTTACATGAAGAGGGAGAATGCCGGCAGCTGGAATTCTGGGCTGGAAAAGGAGCAAACTCTGGAAACCTATTCTTCACAACTCCAAAAGCCCTGAAACTCAACAGAACTCCGTTTCAGAAAATATAAAAAATATCTGGCGAAAGAAGCTGACGAGGGGGGCCACCGGCCGTCCACGAGGGTGGGGGCGCGCCCCCCTGTCTCGTGGGCCATCGGGAAGGCCCCCGATGCCCATCTTCTCCTATATGAGGTGTTTTGACCTGGAAAAAAATCAGAAGGAGGCTTTCGGGACCAGACCCCGCCGTCTCGAGGCGGAACCGAGGCGGAAACCAATCTAGGGCTCCGACAGAGCTGTTCTGTCGGGGATACTTCCCTCCGGGAGGGGGAAATCGTCACCGCTGTCATCACCAACAACCCTCCCATCTTGGGAAGGGCTATCTTCATCAACATCTTCACCAGCACCATCTCCTCTCAAACCCTAGTTCATCTCTTGTATCCAATCTTTGTACCCAAACCTCAGATTGGTACCTGTGGGTTGCTAGTAGTGTTGATTACTCCTTGTAGTTGATGCTAGTTGGTTTATTTGGTGGAAGATCATATGTTCAGATCCATTATGCATATTAATACCCCTCTGATCATGAACAATATTATGTCTTGTGAGTAGTTACTTTTGTTCCTGAGGACATGGGAGAAGTCTTGCTATTAGTAGTCATGTGAATTTGGTCTTCGTTCGATATTTTGATGAGATGTATGTTGTCTCTCCTCTAGTGGTGTCATGTGAACGTCGACTACATGATACTTCACCATTATTTGGGCCTAGAGGAAGGCATTGGGAAGTAATAAGTAGATGATGGGTTGCTAGAGTGACAGAAGCTTAAACCCTAGTTTATGCGTTGCTTCGTAAGGGGCTGATTTGGATCCATATGTTTCAGGCTATGGTTAGGTTTACTTTAATACTTCTTTTGTAGTTGCGGATGCTTGCATTAGAGGTTAATCATAAGTGGGAGGCTTGTCCAAGTAAGGACAGCAGCCAAGCACCGGTCCACCCACATACCAAATTATCAAAGTACCGAACGCGAATCAGATGATCGTGATGAAAACTAGCTTGACGATAATTCCCATGTGTCCTCGGGAGCGCTTTCCCTTATATAAGAGTTGTCCAGGCTTGTCCTTTGCTACAAAAAGGATTTGTCCACCTTGCTGCATCTTATTTACTTTTATCTTTTGTCACTTGCTACCATTTACCTTATCACAAAACTATGTGTTACCTACAATTTCAGTGCTTGCAGAAAATAACTTACTGAAAACTGCCTATCATTTCCTTCTGCTCCTCATTGGGTTCTACACTCTTACTTATCGAAAGGACTACGATAGATCCTCATGAGAAAATAGGGTGGCTATATCATTTAACTTAGTAAGATGTGCCACAACAGTTTCAGATTCATAACCATGAAAATGATCGGATTCAACTAAAGTAATTAACTCAAGATCAACAAAGAAATCATAATCCTCATCAGTACCTCGGATAGGTGAAGTAGCAAATTCAGGATCATATTGCATTAAAGCATTTAAAGATTTTTCTTTCCACTTACATACTAATTTCTTAAGATCATTCCTATCCTCACAAGCAAGAAAGTCTCTAGCTACTTATCCTTCCATAACATATCCCTCGGGAACAATAGGCAATTCATATCTTGGGGAAGTAGGTCTAACAGGTGTTTCAAAGTTTCCAGTATCAATAATTTCATCAGTTTCAGAAATATCATCATCTTCAGCATAATCGAAAGTACTAGCTCTAGCAAGATGTTTATCAAGTAATGCACCCAATGCCACAGTTTCATCAAGCATAGTTGTAGCATCATAAGTATCATTCATAATAAAAGTGGCATCATCAATATCATGTGACATATCAGATTCAATAGCAGGTGTAGGTGTCGCAAGTTTACTCAAAACAGATGGTGAATCAAGTGCAGAGCTAGATGGCAGTTCCTTACCTCCCCTTGTTCTAGAGGGAGCGATCTTGGTTCTATCATCCTTTAGATTCTTCATAGTGATCAACAGATATAAATCCCAGGTGACTCAGAGAATAGAGCTATGCTCCCCGGCAACGGCGCCACAAAATGGTCTTGATAACCCACAAGTATAGGGGATCACAACAGTTTTTGAGGGTAGAGTATTCAACCCAAATTTATTGATTCGACACAAGGCGAGCCAAAGAATATTCTCAAGTATTAGCATCTGAGTTGTCAATTCAACCACACCTGGAAAACTTAATATCTACAGCAAACTATTTAGTAGCAAAGTAGTATGGAAGTAATGGTAACAGTGGCAAAAGTAACAGTGGCAGTTTTTTAGTGATGGTGACAGCAGCAGTAACGAAAGTAACAAAGCAAGTATCAATATGGAACGAACTCATAGGCAATGGATCGGCAATGATAGATGTCGGATAATATTCATCTTGTAGCAGTTATGACCTAGGGTGATACAGAACTAGCTCCAATTCATCAATGTAATGTAGGCATGTATTCCGAATATAGTGATACGTGCTTATGCAAAACAACATGCATGACATCTTTTGTCCTACCCTCCCGTGGCAGCGGGGTCTTAATGGAAACTAAGGGATATTAAGGCCTCCTTTTAATAGAAAACCGGACCAAAGCATTAGCACTGAGTGAATACATGAACTCCTCAAACTATGGTCATCACCGGGAAGTGTTCCGGCTATTGTGACTCCGGTGTTGCCGGATCATAACACATAGTAGGTGACTATTGACTTGCAAGATAGGATCAAGAACACAAATAAATTCATGAAAACATAATAGGTTCAGACCTGAAATCATGGCACTCTGGTCCTAGTGACAAACATTAAGCATAGAAAAGTCATAGCAACATCAATCTTAGAACACAGTGGATACTAGCGATCAAAACCCTAACAAAACTAACTCGAATACATGATAAATCTCATCCAACCCATCACCGTTCAACAAGCTTACGATGGGATTACTCACGCACGGTGGTGAACATCATAAAATTGGTGATGGAGGATGGGTGATGATGAAGATGGTGACGATCTCCACTCTTCGGAGCCTCGGACGGACTCCAGATCAGGCCTCCCGAGGAAGAACGGGAGGTGGTGGTGGCTCCGTATCGTAAAACACGATGGGATCTTCTCTCAGATTTTTTTTCCTACCCGAAAGAGAATATATGGAGTTGGAGTTGACGTCGGTGGAGGTCCAAGGGGGGCACAAGGACGGGTGGCGCACCCTAGGGGGCGCACCCACCACCCTTGTGGCCACGGTGTGGGCCCCCTCCGGTATTTATTTTCACTAGTATTTTTTATATATTCTCAAAATATTCTCTGTGAAGTTTCAGGTCATTACGAGAATTTTTATTTCTTCACAAAAATAACACCAAGGCAATTCTGCTGAAAACAGTGTCAGTCCGGGTTAGTTCCATTCAAATCATGCAGATTAGAGTACAAAACAAGGGCAAAAGAGTTTGGAAAAGTAGATACGATGGAGACGTATCAAATATCCCATCGAGTAGTGGTGGGTGATACGTCCATTTTGCATCATGCTTATATGTTGTTATTTATTGCATTATGGGCTGTCATTACATGTTTTGTCACAATACTTATGCCTTTTCTCTCTTATTTTACAAGGTTTACATGAAGAGGGAGAATGCCGACAGCTGGAATTCTGGGCTGGAAAAGGAGAAAACTCTGGAAACCTATTCTTCACAACTCCAAAAGCCCTGAAACTCAACAGAACTCCGTTTCAGAAAATATAAAAAATACCTGGTGAAAGAAGCTGACGAGGGGGGCCATCGGCCGTCCACGAGGGTGGGGGTGCGCCCCCCTGTCTCGTGGGCCAGCCGGAAGGCCCCCGATGCCCATCTTCTCCCATATGAGGTGTTTTCACCTGGAAAAAAATAGAAGGAGGCTTTCAGGACCAGACGCCGCCGTCTCGAGGCGGAACCGAGGCGGAAACCAATCTAGGGCTCCGGCAGAGCTGTTCTGCCGGGGATACTTCCCTCCGGGAGGGGGAAATCGTCACCGCTGTCATCACCAACAACCCTCCCATCTTGGGAAGGGCTATCTTCATCAACATCTTCACCAGCACCATCTCCTCTCAAACCCTAGTTCATCTCTTGTATCCAATCTTTGTAGCCAAACCTCATATTGGTACCTGTGGGTTGCTAGTAGTGTTGATTACTCATTGTAGTTGATGCTAGTTGGTTTATTTGGTGGAAGATCATATGTTCAGATCCATTATGCATGTTAATACCCCTCTGATCATGAACAATATTATGTCTTGTGAGTAGTTACTTTTGTTCCTGAGGACATGGGAGAAGTCTTGCTATTAGTAGTCATGTGAATTTGGTCTTCGTTCGATATTTTGATGAGATGTATGTTGTCTCTCCTCTAGTGGTGTCATGTGAACGTCGACTACATGACACTTCACCATTATTTGGGCCTAGAGGAAGGCATTGGGAAGTAATAAGTAGATGATGAGTTGCTAGAGTGACAGAAGCTTAAACCCTAGTTTATGCGTTGCTTCGTAAGGGGCTGATTTGGATCCATATGTTTCAGGCTATGGTTAGGTTTACTTTAATACTTCTTTTGTAGTTGCGGATGCTTGCATTAGAGGTTAATCATAAGTGGGAGGCTTGTCCAAATAAGGACATCAGCCAAGCACCGGTCCACCCACATACCAAATTATCAAAGTACTGAACGTGAATCAGATGATTGTGATGAAAACTAGCTTGACGATAATTCCCATGTGTCCTCGGGAGCGTTTTCCCTTATATAAGAGTTGTCCAGGCTTGTCCTTTGCTACAAAAAGGACTGGGCCACCTTGCTGCACCTTATTTACTTTTACCTTTTGTCACTTGCTACCATTCACCTTGCTGCACCTTACTGAAAACTGCCTACCATTTCCTTCTGCTCCTCATTGGGTTCGACACTCTTACTTATCGAAAGGACTACGGTAGATCCTCATGAGAAAATAGGGTGGCTATATTATTTAATTTAGTAAGATGTGCCACAACAGTTTCAGATTCATACCATGAAAATGATGGGATTCAACTAAAGTAATTAACTCAAGATCAACAAAGAATTCATAATCCTTATCAGTACCTCGGATAGGTGAAGTAGCAAATTCAGGATCATATTGCATTAAAGCATTTAAAGATTTTTCTTTCCACTTACGTACTAATTTCTTAAGATCATTCCTATCCTCACAAGCAAGAAAGTCTCTAGCTACTTATCCTTCCATAACATATCCCTCAGGAACAATAGGCAATTCATATCTTGGGGAAGTAGGTCTAACAGGTGTTTCAAAGTTTCCAGTATCAATAATTTCATCAGTTTCAGAAATATCATCATCTTCAGCATAATCGATAGTACTAGCTCTAGCAAGATGTTTATCAAGTAATGCACCCAATGGCACAGTTTCATCAAGAATAGTTGTAGCATCATAAGTATCATTCATAATAAAAGTGGCATCATCAATATCATGTGAGATATCAGATTCAATAGTAGGTGTAGGTGTCGCAAGTTTACTCAAAACAGATGGTGAATCAAGTGCAGAGCTAGATGGCAGTTCCTTACCTCACCTTGTTCTAGAGGGAGCGATCTTGGTTCTATCATCGTTTAGATTCTTCGTAGTGATCAACAGATATAAATCCCAAGTGACTCAGAGAATAGAGCTATGCTCCCCGGCAATGGCGCCACAAAAAGGTCTTGATAACCCACAAGTATAGGGGATCACAACAGTTTTTGAGGGTAGAGTATTGAACCCAAATTTATTGATTCGACACAAGGCGAGCCAAAGAATATTCTCAAGTATTAGCATCTGAGTTGTCAATTAAACCTCACCTAGAAGACTTAATATCTACAGTAAAGTATTTAGTAGCAAAGTAGTATGGAAGTAATGGTAATAGTGGCAAAAGTAACAGTGGCAGTTTTGTAGTGATGGTGACAGCAGCAGTAACGAAAGTAACAAAGCAAGTATCAATATGGAATGAAATCGTAGGCAATGGATTGGCAATGATATATGTCAGATAATATTCATCATGTAGCAGTTATAACCTAGGGTGACATAGAACTAGCTCCAATTCATCAATGTAATGTAGGCATGTATTCCGAATATAGTAATACATGCTTATGGAAAACAACATGCATGACAACTTTTGTCCTACCCTACCGTGGCAGCGGGGTCTTAATGGAAACTAAGGGATATTAAGGCCTCCTTTTAATAGAATACCGGACCAAAGCATTAGCACTTAGTGAATACATGAACTCCTCAAACTATGGTCATCACCGGGAAGTGTTCCGACTATTGTCACTCCGGGGTTGCCGGATCATAACACATAGTAGGTGACTATTGACTTGCAAGATAGGATCAAGAACACAAATAAATTCATGAAAACATAATAGGTTCAGACCTGAAATCATGGCACTCTGGTCCTAGTGACAAGCATTAAGCATAGCAAAGTCATAGCAACATCAATCTCAGAACACAGTGGATACTAGCGATCAAAACCCTAACAAAACTAACTCGAATACATGATAAATCTTATCCAACCCATCACCGTTCAACAGCTTACGATGGGATTACTCGCACACGGCGGTGAGCATCATAAAATTGGTGATGGAGGATGGTTGATGATGAAGACGGTGACGATCTCCACACTCCGGAGCCCCGGACGGACTCCAGATCAGGTCTCCCGAGGAAGAATGGGAGGTGGCGGCGGCTCCGTATTGTAAAACACGATGGGATCTTCTCTCAGATTTGTTTCCTACCCGAAAGAGAATATATGGAGTTGGAGTTGACGTCGATGGAGGTCCAGGGGGGCCACAAGGACGGGTGGCACACCCTAGGGGGCGCACCCACCACCCTTGTGGCCACGGTATGGGCCCCCTTCGGTATTTCTTTTCACCAGTATTTTTTATATATTCTCAAAATATTCTCTGTGAAGTTTCAGGTCATTCCGAGAACTTTTATTTCTTCACAATATTCCATTTTGCATCATGCTTATATGTTGTTATTTATTGCATTATGGGCTGTCATTACATGTTTTGTCACAATACTTATGCCTTTTCTCTCTTATTTTACAAGGTTTACATGAAGAGGGAGAATGCCGGCAGCTGGAATTCTGGGCTAGTAAAGGAGCAAACTCTGGAAACCTATTCTTCACAACTCCAAAAGCCCTGAAACTCAACAGAACTCCGTTTCAGAAAATATAAAAAATATATGGCGAAAGAAGCTGACGAGGGGGGCCACCGGCCGTCCATGAGGGTGGGGGCACGCCCCCTGTCTCGTGGGCCAGCCGGAAGGCCCCCGATGCCCATCTTCTCCTATATGAGGTGTTTTGACCTGGAAAAAAAATCAGAAGGAGGCTTTCGGGACCAGACACCGCCGTCTCGAGGCGGAAACCAATCTAGGGCTCCGGCAGAGCTGTTCTGCCGGTGATACTTCACTCCGGGAGGGGGAAATCATCACCGCCGTCAACACCAGCAACTCTCCCATCTTGGGGAGGGCTATCTTCATGAACATCTTCACCAGCACCATCTCCTCTCAAACCCTAGTTCATCTCTTGTATCCAATCTTTGTACCCAAACCTCGGATTGGTACCTGTGGGTTGCTAGTAGTGTTGATTACTCCTTGTAGTTGATGCTAGTTGGTTTATTTGGTGGAAGATAATATGTTCAGGTCCATTATGCATATTAATACCCCTCTAATCATGAACAATATTATGTCTTGTGAGTAGTTACTTTTGTTCCTGAGGACATGGGATGTAGCGACCACGATCTGAATGGACTGAAGTCTCTGTGTTTCCGTGTCATCCCTGGATCGGTAATGCTGACACACACAGTACTTGAAGGATTTACAACAGAGTGGAAATCACACACTTATTACATCGAGTGTCTCCAAAGAGAACTTATTACAAAAGTCTATGGCTTAAGGCCATCTAACAACATAACAGCGGAAGGCTTGGAAGATAAGTGCGTCCATCAACTCCAACGGCATAGCTGAGTGCATGACAAACGACCTAGAACGTCTTACTCCTCATCTGAAAAGTCTGCAACGTAACATGTTTCAGCCCGAAACGGGTCAGCACATGGAATATGCTGGCAAGATAACACAGTAGAATGCAAGTAACAGAATAAAGGCTAACACTATATGCATATTTGGCTGGTGGAGGCTCTAAGGTTATAGTTTTTGTATAAAGCCAAATTTTCCCTACAACAAAGGAATATATTTTATTTTAACTATCATGGTAGTTGAAACATCATTGAGAAGGTACCTCCAACTCAATCCCAATTAAAGTAATCATTAACCCAACAAATTAATTTAGAGTGATGAGATCAACCAATAATTCAAGTACCAGATACTCAGGATTGTCCATAACCGGGGACACGGCTAATCATGGTCAGTTTGTACACTCTGCAGAGGTTTGCGCACTTTTCCCCATAAGACTCGATCTCCTCCGTTGGATTTCTCGCACTGCATGGTGTTTGAGAAACGGATGACCGAGACACAGTCTTTCAGAAGCATTTACTCTTTACCCTGGATGGACCCGTACACCTACTATCCCCTACATCTGCTAGTCCACCACTGAAAGAGCTCAAACAACTTACTCATACTATGCCAAAGCCCATAATGGCATTGTGGCTGCACACGGAAGTTTCTAGCATGAATAGTTTTATGATCCCTTTGAGCCTGGGTGGAGTTCCATAGGACAATCACACATAACCCCGAGATTTCCTAGGACAACACTGGATTCTCCAGGTGCCCTGCAACCAATCCACCCAGATGTTTATTCAAGTAGCCACCTTAAGTTGAACCATTAATTAACAACTCACATCTGTCATGGATTTCACTCAAACCCAAACCACGTCTACGAGCATAGCATGATAACATAAGCATAGCGTAGAAGTAACTCCCAAGGGTTTGAAAATAATGCAGGTAATAGGTTCTACCTCAATCTATTTCCTAGACCCACAAGTTAAGAGATCTTACTCATGCAATGTGCGAGGGTTTTGATCTAATGCATAAAAACTGGGTAATAAAGGGGTATGATTAAAGTGTTACTTGCCTTGCTGATGATTCGCAAAACCTAGAGACTCGTAGTAGCACGCTTCGCAGTCCGGGTATTCTATCGCAAGCAAACAATAGCATACATAAGAAATCAAGCAAAGATGCACAAACAAAACTCCAAATAAGAAGATCTAACCATAAAATTCAACTTAAGAACTCCGGTTTACAAAAAGAAACAAATCAAACGAAGCAACGAAACTCAAACTGCGAAAGAAACAAGATCCGTTTACTAGATTGATCTAGGGTCAAATTTTACAGTAACAAAACCTTGTTCAAGTTGGTTAAACGTAAAGAGGGCGTCGAGACGAAGATCTGGGATTTTGAATCACCTGATTTCGACTCTCGAGCGAAAAGAAAAATGAAAAACAAGATCAGGGCAGAAATCACGATCGAAATAATCACGGATAAATACCCCGAAAAAGAAAACTAACGAACGTTCGCTGTATGTCACTAACGGGTGAATAACGTTCGTTAATACGAACGTACGGACGAACGTCCGCAAAGTAACTAAACCGAAAAAACTGAACCGATCTATTTAGAAAAATAGATCTAGGGATTTCTAGAAAAATGAACGGTTCCCAAAAAAAGGCGGCGGCGGCGGCAACTACCATGGCGGCGGCGGCGGCTACTGGAGGCGAGGCGGCGGCGGCGAGCGGCGACTGCGGCGGCGACGGCGAGGCGGCGGCGGCGGGTGGTGGCTGTGGCGGCGAACTCCGGCGGCGGCGAGGCGGCGGCGAACTTCGGCGGCGGCGGCGCGGGACCCGGCGGCTGCGGCGGCTAGGGTTTGGGGCGACGGGCCGGCGTGGCTGCGGCGGGGCTGGGCCTCGGCTTATAAAGGCTCGACTAGGCGGAATCCTAGTCGGTTACGGCCCAAGGTCGGTTCACTTTAAAAAAAAAACGAGTCCTGACGTATGAAAACTAACGAAAAAAAATACTAAACGGACCCCAAAAATTCCGAAATAAATTTTCACCGCCCTCTAATAATATTTAGGACAAAGTGAACATTTATCCCGGACATAAATACAATTTTGAAAAATGCGCATTTTTCCTATGCAAATAAAATCGCAAATAAATCCGAATAAATACCAAAAGTGATTTTTAACATTTTCCTCCAATATTTCTGTTATTTGGAGAAGTCATATTATCTCCGCTCATATATTTTATTTAGAAATATTTTTAGGAGAGAAAAATAATTAAAACCAACGTGATCCTCGTACCGATATTCGAGAAAACCCAAATACGAAAACGGTAGAATTCCCAACTCTCTTCGTATGTCCTTGAGTTGCTTCGAATTTTCGAGGATCGCCACGCACAAAATGCAATAAAATATGCAATGCAGTATGATTTATTTATAACATTCCAAATTGAAAATTTGGGATGTTACATGGGAGATGTCTTGCTATTAGTAGTCATGTGAATTTGGTCTTCGTTCGATATTTTGATGAGATGTATGTTGTCTCTCCTCTAGTGGTGTCATGTGAACGTCGACTGCATGACAGTTCACCATTATTTGGGCCTAAAGGAAGGCATTGGAAAGTAATAAGTAGATGATGGGTTTCTAGAGTGACAGAAGCTTTAACCCTAGTTTATGTGTTGCTTCGTAAGGGGCTGATTTGGATCCATATGTTTCAGGCTATGGTTAGGTTTACCTTAATACTTCTTTTGTAGTTGTGGATGCTTGCATTAGAGGTTAATCATAAGTGGGAGGCTTGTCCAAGTAAGGACAACACCCAAGCATTGGTCCACCCACATACCAAATTATCAAAGTACCAAACGCGAATCAGATGATCGTGATGAAAACTAGCTTGGTGATAATTCTCATGTGTCCTCGGGAGCGCTTTCCATTATATAAGAGTTATCCAGGCTTGTCCTTTGCTACCAAAAGGATTGGGCCACCATGCTGCACCTTATTTACTTTTACCTTTTGTCACTTGCTACCATTTACCTTATCACAAAACTATATGTTACCTACAATTTCAGTGCTTGCAGAAAATACCTTACTGAAAACTGCCTATCATTTCCTTCTGCTCCTCATTGGGTTCGACACTCTTACTTATCGAAAAGACTACAATAGATCCCCTACTTTTGTGGGTCATCAGTGGGCATGGAATGTGCAACAAAACCACTAGTTTCATCTCTATCGAAATCGAAAAGGGGCGCTTCATTACGTAAAAGATTTAAGCATTATACCCGACCTATGCATAACTAAGATGCACATGGCCAAATAAGGTCCTCTCACATAAACGAAAAATAAAACGGCGAAATACAAAAACATGAAGAGTTTGTATAATGCCTAAAGCTGAGGGAGGCCAATCATAAGATCATGCTACTACCCATGTTGGGTAAAAGTATCCCTAGTCATAGCTTCCAATCATGTACACACCTCCGTAAATAGGTCTCGATTCTCCACGCGTTGTAGAGAGGACCATAAACAAATAGTCATGGTACATCTGTAGATAACCTGCATCAGAGAAGTACTTTTATCGCTAAAAATCTTATCATTTATACATAGCCAAAGTGACCAAATAACGACAAGTCATCCCGCCCTGAGAAGAGTTCTAAACCTATTATCAATCCCATGTAACCAGTTGCCAAATACATTAGCAACACTACAAGGAGGATACAAGCTAGAAGCTAGTTGGCCATATAGGATAAGCCAATTTGCATTGGAAGAATAAATGTTTTATTTTCTCATCATGGTGATAAAAGACACATTGCGAACTTGCATGCCAATTCCTCTTAATAAGGTTATCTTTAGTAAGAATGACTCCACGACAAAGATACCATGCAAAAAATATATTATTAAGAGGTATCTTCATCTTCCTGATCTTCTTATTATTATCAACCGACACATCAGACTGGACTAACGCTCTAGACTCCACTAAGAATTGTCCATTCCCATGAAGGTTCCATCGGAATACATCGGACCCATGTGACAATTGCACCGTGGACAATCGCCGGAGCAGGTTGTTCCACGATTGGAGTCTAGCTAGGTCCAATTAAATCTCTACTGAACATCACATTTGGCGGAAATGCTTCCGTTACCTTGGCGATAGTATCACCCTTGTGGCGCACAATGTTGTATAGAGCCGGATATTGTTCCCGGGGTGTGGCATTTCCTAGCCACCTGTCCTCCCAGAATCTAATTTTCGAGCCGTCCTTCATCGAGAAGGATCCATAGCAAAAGAAATATTTCTTCATAGCCATTAGACCCGCCAAAAGTGGGAATCCCCAGGCCTCGAGCATACTTGGGATACCGCCTAGGAACCCACATATTTCCTCCTTATGAGGGTTTGCCATACACCTTCTTTTGTCAGAAATTTAAACAGCCATTTGCCAAGGAGGGCCCTGTTCTTAACCTCAAGGTCATGAATGCCCAAACCACCTTGGTCTTTGGGATGGCAAATCACACTTCATTTGGCCAGTCGATAATTCTTTCTCTTGGTATTTCCTTACCAAAAGAATCTTGATCGAAAATAATCCAATCTATGTAAAACTCCTTTCGGCAACTGAAAGAAGGAAATCATATATAGTACCATATTACTTAGTACTGAATTTATGAGGGCTAATTTTCCACCCAGAGACAATAGTTTACCTTTCCAACTACTAAGTCTTTTCTTTAGTCTTTCCTCGACGTGTTTTCATTCAGCATTTGTGAGTCCCCGATAATGTGTCGGTATCCTCAAATATGTGATCAGAAACTGGTACCCGCATCCGAACAGTTCAGCGTACAGGTGGGCCACATCTTGATCCTCGCCAAAGCAAAACCATCCACTTTTATGAAAATTGATCTTAAGACCCGAGAGTTGCTCGAATGCTGATAGAATTAGTTTCGGCTTTCTCGCTTTCTCGATGTCATGATCCATGAATTGAATCGTATCATCGACATATTGAAGTATAGATAGACCACCATCAACTAGATTACTTACAACCCCTACAATTTGGCCATCAACCTTGGCACGCACAATCATGATCGCTAGCGTATCTGCCACTATACTGAATAGCATGGGTGATGACAAGTCACCTTGTCGCAATCCCTTCTTCGTTTGGAAATAGTGTCCAATGTCATCATTGACCTTAATGGCAGCACTACCTCCAAAAACGAAGCTATGGATCAAGCATGCCACTCTGCAGAAAATCCTTTCATTCTGAGAGTCTGTTGAAGAAAGGGCCACTTGACTTTGTCATAAGCCTTTTCAAAATTTATTTTGAGAACCACCCCGTTCAACTTTTTCCGGTGTAATTCATGGGCTGTTTCATGAAGGATAACAACGCCATCTACGAAGTGTCTGCCTTGCATAAAAGATGATTGTGAAGGACGAACCACATGCTCAGCAACCGAATTTATCCTAGTAGTCGCAACCTTCGTGAATATTTTAAAACTAACATTAAGGAGGCAAATAGGTCTATATTGTTGTATCCTTTCAGCCTCATTAACCTTAGATGGTAAAAATAATCTCACCGAAGTTTAAGCGAAACAATTCTAGTTGGTCAACATGTAAGTCGCTAGACAAAATTAGGAGATCCGGTTTGATGACTTCCCAAAAGTGCTGATAGAACTCAGCGGGAAAACCATCCGGACCCGGGGCTTTGTTGTGCTTCATTAGGAAAAGTGCCTTTGTAACTGTGACGCCCCCGATTTGTCCGTACACTAATCATGCACGCAAATGTGTACGACCAAGATCAGGGACTCACTGGAAGATATCACAACACAACTCTAGACACAAATTAAAATAATACAAGCTTTATATTACAAGCCAGGGGCCTCGAGGGCTCGAATACAAATGCTCGAAAACACAAGAGTCAGCGGAAGCAACAATATCTGAGTACAGACATAAGTTAAACAAGTTTGCCTTAAGAAGGCTAGCACAAAATCAACACGATCGAAAAGGCAAGGCCTCCTGCCTGGGACCTCCTAACTACTCCTCGAAGCCGAACTCCACGTAGAAACATCCTCGGGATCTTCTGGCTCCTGGACTCCATCAATCTGGTTGCATCATCTGAGAAGAAGGAACAAGAGGGGAAAAGGGGGAGAAAAGCAACCGTGAGTACTCATCCAAAGTACTCGCAAGCAAGGATCTACACTACATATGCAATGATATCTGTGTAAAGGGGGAATATATGTGGACTGAACTACAGAAAGCAGAATAAGAGGGGGATAGCTATTCCAAACGAAGACTACGCTTCTGGTAACCTCCATCTTGCAGCAGTAGAAGAGAGTAGATGGTAAGTAACAAGCTTCCTCGCTTCTCGCAGCCTCCGTCTTGAAGCAGTGGAAGGGAGTAGATGGAATAGTAACAACTATCAAAGCTTCTGGCAGCCTCCGTCTTGAGTAGCAGAAGAGTTCACCAAGTAACATCGTAAAGCATAATCCTACCCGGCGATCCTCCCGCACATCACCCTGTGAGAGAGCAACCACCGAGTTATATCTGGAACTTGTCTGGGTGTGTTTTATTAAGTATCCAGTTCTAGTTGTCATGAGGTCCGAGTACAACTCCGGGTCGTACTTTTACCGAGGGACACGGCTATTCGAATAGATTAACTTCCCTGCAGGGGTGCACCACATAACCCAGCACGCTTGATCCCATTTGGCCGGACACACTTTCCAGGGTCATGCCCGGCCTCGGAAGATCAACACGTCGCAGCCCTACCTAAGCACAGCAGAGAGGTCAGCACGCCGGTCTAAGTCCTAGGCGCGCAGGGGTCCGGGCCCATCGCCCAACGCACACCTGCACGTTGCGTACGCGGCCGGTAAGCAGACCTAGCCTCTCCTAATACCAGAGTAGGCTTTCCAGTCCAATCCGGCGCGCGCCGCTAAGTCGCTGACGTCAAAAAGGCTTCGGCTGATACCACGACGTCGAGTACCCATAACTATTCCCACGTAGCTGGTTAGTGCGTATAGACCAAATGGCCAGACTCAGATCAAATACCAAGATCTCGATAAACGTGTTATTATGACATAACCGCGGACAACGACCAGGGCCAGGCCCACCTGTCTCCTAGGTGGTCGCAACCTGCCCTGTCGCTCCGCCACAAGTAACCATCGGGGGACTGTCGGGAACCCAGGCCCACCACTACCTGTGTGGAACCACCTGCCCCTTCAGCCCCCATCTCCGAATCATCATCATGTGTATGTAAAGTATGTATATAGTATATACCCGTGATCACACCCAAGTGATCACGGCCCGATAGAATAGCAGGGCAGACGGACAAGGGTGTAGGGCCACTGATGGAATACTAGCATCCTATACTAAGCATTTAGGATTGCAGGTAAAGTATCAACAGTGGTAGCAACAATGACAGGCTATGCAGCAGAATAGGATTATCGAAAGCAGTAACATGCTACACTACTCTAATGCAAGCAGTAGAGAGAAGAGTAGGCGATATCTGGTGATCAAAGGGGGGGGCTTGCCTGGAAGCTCGGCAGACGAAAGGAATCTTCGGAAGCATAGCCGTAGTCGAACACCGAAGCATCAATGGTCTCAGGGTCTATCACAGTATCGGAGTCTACCGAAAATAAGCAACGAAGGGGAAACAAATAAATAACAGAGCAAACAATAGCACACAAAGCATAACATGGAAATGCGCGGTGCTACGTGTGACCTAACGCGGTGCTCGGTGATCAGGCGAAGAGGAATAACACCCGGGAAAGTATTCCCGGTGTTAGGCATTTTCGGGCAGATGAAACGGAGGGGAATGTTGCATGTTCGGTATGATAGAGATGTGTGGCGGACGAACGGACCGCGTATTCGGGTTCGTCTCGTCGTTCTGAGCAACTTTCATGTATAAAGTATTTTCATCCGAGTTACGGTTTAAAAGATATGATTTTCTAAAGTATTTATTAATTTCTGGGATTTAATATTAATTAAATTAATTCAAAAAGGATATATGACATCAGCATGACATCATGCTGACGTCAGCATGGTTGACTAGTCAAACTGACGCGTGGGGCCCGCGTGTCATTGACTGATTAACTAAACAGAATTAATTAGGTTAACTATTGATTAAGTTAAGCTAATTAAGATTAATTAAATTAATTAATCCTTTAATTAATTAATATTTAATTATTTTTATTTATTTTGTATATATATTTTTATGTTTATTTTATTCCCTCTTTTTTTTTCTTTATCTTCTTTTCTTTTAAAAGGGGGTCGGGCCCACGTGTAAGTGGCCTAGAGGCCACGGGGCGGGCGCGGCTAACGGGTGGGCGCCCGTGGAGGACGGGACCCGGCGGGGCGAGGCCGTGGGCACGGTAGGCTTGCCGGCCGGTCATGCCCGGCGACGGAAACCGGCGGGGCGGGTGCGTTTGGTAGCCGGCGGGGAGGCGAACGGCGCAGGGGCCGGCGGCGGGGAGGGGACTGCGCGGCACGGCGGCGAGGACGGCGGGGCGAGCAGCGCGGGCGTGGCGGCACGGAGGCTGGCGCGGGGCTGCGGGCGCCGGTGGCCGGAGCGGCGGCAGCGACGCAGCAGCAGCAGCAGCAGCAGCAGCGTCGCCGGCGAGCAGCAGGGGGGGCGACGGCGTAGAGGGAGGTGGGGGCGAAGGGGAACGCGGGGCGGGGCCGTGGTGGCCAGAGGCGGCGAGCGCGTGGCCGGAGCAGGGGGGGAAGGGCGACGGTGACCGGGGCTCACAGGGGGCGGGGTCGTCGGGGAGCACGACGGG
>LR738709.1:304297547-304312198 GCA_902687465.1 Secale cereale
TCCCTTTTCAGTTTCTTTCTTTTTTTTTTGTTTGCTCGTTTTTCTTTTTCTTTTTTAATTTCTTTTCTGTTTATTTTAGTTCCCCATTTATTTTAGTTTTGTAAATTATAAAGGCAGTTCCAATTTTAGTGTTAATAAGTATGCCACTCCCACATGAGTTTGGGCAACAAAATAAAATAGTTTAATATTTTATAAAATACCAAAGGCATTTACTTAATTGTTTTGTCTGCTGTTTCAATCATTTTGGTGCATTTAAATATGTTATAATAATAAGGATTCTCCACCATAATTCCTTATAATTTATTTGATACGTCCCGAACATTTTAGTTTTAATGTTTGAAAACTTTTGTGTTTTCTTTTAATTCAAATTTTAATTTGGATCGTTTTCGAACTAACACGAGATTATCAACAGTAATTGTGGTGACGTGGCGTCATTAGTAGAGGGTTACTGTAGCTTAACTATCCGGGCGTCACAGTAACTTCCTCCTCGGAGTATGAGGCTTTTAGAAGGTTGTTTTCCTCATCAGAGATCTGGGGGGATGTCATCTGTTCGGTACTCATCCATCTAGAAGTTTTCTTCCTCTGGGGCTCCGAACAAATTTTTATAATAATTAGTGATATAATTAGTTTCATCTCTAGGTTTCATGTATGTGTGATGATGAACTTTGTGTTATGTTTGATGAACAATTTGTGTTGAATTTGATGTTCCAGATTGATGAACTATGTAGCAATTAAGTACTATTTGTACTATATTTGTCTTGAATTCATTTGAGATGAGTTTGATATTATTTATAGTTGAAGTACTCCAAATTAACCAAACGATAGTTTCTATGGTGCCCTAATTTACATCTTCCGCTATGGCAGCCAATTTTTTGGTGCCCTATTTACATCACGTGGTACCACAAAAAAATATCTTGTGCCCAATTTTACATCTGTTGGTATGGCAAAAAGAACTTCCGTGCCCTAAAACCTTCTCTCTCCTGCCCTAAATCATTTTTTGGATATCAACTGCTTGATGGATTGACTACCCTTCTGATTTTCTTGTAAAAAAATTGGTGGATGATGTAAGTATCATTTCTATCTAATAATTAAAGGTCACACTGGTTGTCAATTTTTTTTATATAGACAACAATGTTTTGGAGTATAAGGTATCTTTGATCGAGTTTATATATGAAAACAACAATATTACTTTCTAAAAAAACAGCAATATTAAATAAATACAATACGAAAATATAGTTTATGATGGATCTAATGATACTATATAACTTAGATGTTGATTTAGTTTTTTTCTCTATAAACTTGGTAAACATTTTTTGAATTAAAAAGAATACAATAATATTTCAGAACAGAGAACTACGGGGCTCATTTGATTCAGGACCAACAAGTAGCGAATGATATGTTCATGTAATGACATATGGAATCGAACAGAACTCCCAAGAGTCCCAACCAAACTACGATATGCGTGCATACACACGCTCATGCATGTGTGCCTAAGATTAAGATGCGCCTTAATGTTCCTTTGTAAGGAACTTGAGCATAGGCTTTTGCAGCTGCTTCATAACGGCCTCCCAGCCAGCCTGCGTAGGGTGCACACTGTCCCAATAGAAGTACTGGTTGGGGTTCCTGCACACGATGTAAAGCCTCTCCGAGTTCTTACTCAGCTGCCCGCAGTACCCATCGGGATCAAAGCTCTCGCAGCACGGCGTCAGCTTGTGTTCGAACCTCTTGGCCAGCCTCGAGCCTTTACCTGTTTTCGTGCACGCACATCAACATCACAGACGGATAGGACAGTGATCATCCGAGGATGCATAGTACAGTACATACCGGGGGCTGGATTGATGATGTTGGAGAAGGCGGTGGCGAGGTCGAGGATATGGACGTTCTTGGACTTGCGCAAATTTATTCCCAGGTGGCCGTTGTGGAGGTCCACGCCCATGTTGGCCCGGGAGTCGCAGACGGTGTAGTTGGTCGGCCTGGTGAGCCACGGCGTGCAGCCGACGGGGTGCAGCTGGTTCACCAGGATCTTCTTCACCCCGAGCTTCTGCAGCCGCTGCACATTCGCCGTGATCTCGGTCGTCACCTTCTTGATGAGAGCGATCATCTGCCAGAGAAGAGAAAACGTTGCTACGTAATGTAGTTAGTAAGTTGCAGACCCAGGCAGATTGATTGTATGCGTCCTTCGTTTAAAAAAAAAAAACTGACGCACGTTGCCGACGTCGCTGGAGTTGATGTGCGAGTAGTCGTTGCCGGAGATGGCGACGAGCGCAACGGAGTCGGCGAGGTGCCATTTGGAGATGGATCCGTCCTTGATTAGCCTCTCAAAGTTGTCGATTTGCTGGGCGAGGGTCGTCAGGTTCTCCGGGACATCGTACACGCCTGAGCCGCCGACGGCGAAGCTCATGCCGGACGGGTCGCAGTAGTGCTTCACCATGCGCTTGTACGCCGGAGGGCCTACGAGGCGCCCTAACATCCTCGCTGCAGAGACCACGATCAAGGTTTGCTGATTAGGAATCTAAGGATTCAGGGCGCATGACACTCATCAACGCCGAGTAGTATGGTATGAGCTGGATTGGGTACCTACCGATGATATCGGGCTGAACCAAGTGATTGGAGAAGCGGCCGAGCGGATCTCCACTTCGGCTTCCATTGAAGGTGCCGTAGGGGTAGTGCCATTGACGCGACAAGGAGCTCCTGCAGTTGGTTCTCGGGAGGTTGCCGGTGTCCGCGAACGAATCGCCGAACATGAACATGGTGTACCAGTGGTAGCCGCCCAGAGGTCCTCGAGACTCCACACCAGCGGCTATCCATGGGGCCATCAACGACCACGACCGACATGAGAAACAAGCATACTAGAACGTCAACGATCCAAATCTAGTAATGCACACGCACCATTGAAGGGGAGGAGGGGGAGGAGGAGAGCGAGGCCGCAGACGCCGGGAAGAAACGCCGTAACCTTCATCTCGAGGAATGCGCGCGCGCGGAACGGCGCGATCAGGAGGTAAGTCCAGATGCGTGTTCCACGCTCATTTATAGAGGGGAAATGGCGAGGCTACTTACAAGGATTAAAAAAAAAAAATCCTAACTACCTAGCAAATATCGTAACACCCGCGTGATCCAGTCGAGACCCTGTTGCTTCCCGCGGTAAAATTGGCGCCGCACTTCTCGCTTTGCTGCGGCCGTCCACGAGCCGGCTATCTGCTTTCTAGTTCGCGGAGGAATATGGTTTCAAATTTTTTTTTTGCCGAAATATGCTTTCTAGTTCTACCGCTACGTGATCAATCTTTGATGAACATCAGCAGCCACCATCTTTTTCTGGATAACCGAACAGCGTCGCATGCTCTTTCTTTAGGTAACAACAGCGTCACATGCTCGAATGCATGCATACAGGTACCAACACGAGGACGAGACTTGCCTGCTCCCCTAGTGTGTGCGCATCCGTGCTCCCGCGTACGTGGCTTGATTTGATTGGAACAAAATTAGGCCCGGCCCTGCCCCCTTAAAATCAGGAGAGCGATGATTAGATTAGAAAGGAAAAAAGAAGAAATGATAGCCGTAGGATGAAGTGGGAGCATGGATGGGAGCATGGGGAGGGAGCAGGCAAGTTTTGTCCCCAACATGAAGGCACTACCGCATCCGTCCATCAAAAGAACAAAATAAATATTCTCTCCGTCTCAAAATAAGTGTCGCTGATTTAGTACAAATTTAACTGGTGCTCGGGAACTCCCTAACAAGTGGTTCGGCCAGTAAGCGAGCAAAGGTTGATACAAATGGTGTCATCACTGATAGATCGATGACCTCCTTCGAGGAGGACCTTTAAGATGGGGAACTGTCGGACAGTTCGTGAGGTTTTGGCCCGCTCAAAAGCCAACTCCCTCAAGCTTGTCTTTTTATGTGAGACGAGACAAGCTGCTCCTGTGATGAAGAAGTTGAAGTGAAGGCTTGATCTTAAAGGTTTTCGTGGTGTGGATAATGTTGGACTTAGTGGTGTATTGCTCTATTTTGAGACGAATCGCTTCAAGTGATCGCCCTTGACTCGTGTGAGAGGTACATTGATGTTATGATTTAGCACTGATGTGCACTAGCTTGGCACGTTCATCTACGAAGAGCCAAGAGTGGAAAATCGCCATTTAATGTGCCAGCATCTCGAGCGGCTACGGGCAGTATCTGAGGATTTGTGGTTCCTTTGCGATGATTATAATGAAGTTCTTTGGCAGCATGAGCACTTCTCAAGAACACTTCAAAGTGAAAGCCTGATGAATGCCTTACATGATACTTTATTAGTATGTGAATTGGAGGATCTTGGCTTTATAGGAGTTCCATGCACAAACGATAATGGACAGATGGACAACTATAATGTTCGTGTGAAGCTTGACCGTGCGTATGCCGATGAAGCATAGAGAGACCTATTTTCGACGGCTCATGTAAAGCACCTGGCTACGCCATGCTCCGACCATTTCCCCGTCTTAGTGCAGTTGGTGCCGGAGGAAGGACATGTACATAACCGATGGCTGTTGCGATACAAGATCATGTGGGAGCACAACCCAATGCTTTCGACAATTATCTCGGACGCATGGGAGAGGGCAAGGCCGACATATGATCTTGGCTCAGTGGCAACTTTCCTCAAGGGCGTCCTGTCAAATTTGAAGGAGTGGAGCTCCAAAAGTTTCGGCAATGTATTGCGGGACATAGATGTGACACCCCGAGTCTGGTGCGTCAGGTGTCAGCCAGTTATTCGTCGTCATTGCCATGTCATCTGCTTGCGTGTTGCATTTTGCCATGTCATCATGTGCTTTGCATCAGCATGTTTTCAAAACTTGCACCGTCCGAGTCCGTCCGTCCTTTCCGTTGTCCGTTCTGAGCCCAGACACACTCACACGCGCCCGCGGCACCTCCGAATATTTATTTTATGAGTGGCCGAAAAATGTTCTCGGAATGGGATGAAACTTGGCGTGTGGTCTTATTATAGCATAGGTAGGCCGCGTGTCAAATTTCATTGCATTCGGAGCTCGTTTGATAGCCCAATCGTTAAACTATAGCGGCAGTATAGCCGGTTGAACGTCGGACGTTTTCGGTCTCTTCTCTTCTCTCCCCATAACCCCTCATACACAGCCCACCAACTAAACCTAGGCCCATCCTAACCCCCTCTCGACCGGTGCCGTCCGATCGAGATCGGAGGGCTCCAAAACACCCCAAACCCCCTAAAACCTAGCTCCTATCCTATATAAGACCACTCCCCTTGCCAATTTTGGCCTACCTAGTCTTCTCCTACCCCTAGGCCCCCTTCTCCTCGGATCCGCCGCCACCAGCCACAGCCAGCCACCTCCACCTCAAAATCCGGCGAGGTCCAGCCCGTGCCCGCCACTTGGCAGTTCTCCATTGGCCGAGCCGCCGCTCCAGCCACCCGCGTCCAACCGGAGGGCGCCACCTGGCCTCCTCCACGCCCCACCTTCCCCGTCCCGCAGCACGCCCGCCACGGGCCGGATCTGGGCCCGGAGAAGCCCGCGCGCGCCCGCTCCCTCCTCCCCCGCAACCGCTCTGTTGACCTTCCCCGCCGCCTGGCCTCGTCGCCGGCTTGCCTCGCCGCCGCAGGCGCCGGGCCTCTCCTCGCCGCCGCTGCATCCCCTCACCGGAATCTGACCTCGGGCCCGCGGCTCGTGCGCCGTCGCCGGTCGCCACGGGAGGCCGAGCCCTGTCGCCGTCTCAAGCTCCGCCACCCTCCATGGCGCTGCTTCTCAGAGCCCGACGTCCGCCCCGACCCTGCCGGCCCCGAATCCGGCCAGAATGGACCCCGGCCGACCGAATCCGCCCTTCGCCAGCTCGCGAGGCCCTTCTGCCGTCTTTCCCTCACCGAAGCACGCCGTCGTTGACCTTCCCGCCGCCAGCGCCGTCCAGCTCCAGGAGGCCTGGGTCGAGCGCTTCGACCTGGGCCGCGTCCCTGCCTCGCGTGGGCCAGGCCTAGCGCACCTCGCCCGTCTGGTCCACCTCTGTAATGCCCCGGATGTAATATTTTCCCTTTTGGGTATATAATATATCTCCGGCTTCATCTATTTCCATTTCGGGTTCTTTGTCTTTCGGGTTTTCGTCGTTTGGTTGTGTGAGTGTGTGGCATTCATTCATATCATGTAGACATGTGCATCGCATTGCATTTGTGTTGTGGGTTGCATCCGGTTCGTAGCGTTCCTTCCCGTTGTCAGTTTCGTGTTCCGGAGCTCCCTCACGTGTCCGTGACGTCCCGTAGGCCTACTTTGTTGTTCGGGCGTTTTTCGTTACCGGTGTGCCGCGAGGTTGTTGTGTGTGTTGTTGTTTTGTTGTGTGCAACCCGCCTCTCAAATCTCGTCTCGTTTGGACTCCGTTGACTTTTCCATCCATTGTCCGTGTGGGTCCGAAGTGCCTTTGCTTCGTGTCCCGGAAACACCCCTGTGGCTTTCTTTTTATCTCCGTCTAGGCCTTTTAAATCAACCCCCGCGATCGGATCCGTCGGATCGCGATCGGAGGGCTCCTAGCGCCCCTAAACTCTCCCTAACCCTAAAAATTCTGCTACATATAGACCCCCTAGTCTATTTTTGGGCATCCCTATCCCCTTCTTCTTCCTCCTCTAGATCCCCTTCCTTTTTTTTCTTTTCTTTCTTCAGATCCAGATTTATCTGCCCGGATCCCGAGGGAATCCCTCGATCTACCGCACCGCGCCGACCGGATCGCTCCAGGCTCCGTCGAGCGAGTCAACGCCCTCGCCCCCAGCCGATCGCTTCGCTCGGGCCGCAGCCGTTTGCTCGCCCCGACGACCGGGCCGTACGCCGCCAGCCGATCGCCAGGGCCCCGCAGGTGACCAGTTCCCCGTCGCCTGAAGGCCTCTCCGCGCCGCCGTGGGCCTCCGCCCCCGAGCCGGCCCATCCGCGGGCGCGCGCCGCCGCCCCGCTCCAGGCGCCCGCTCGCGCCGCGGGCCTCCTCCGCCTCGGGTGGGCTTCGCCCCGCCAGGCCAGGCCACCGCGGGCCTCCCGCCGCTTCCCCGCCTCGCCGCCGCGGGCCAGATCCCGGGCTGGGCCCTTGAGGCCGCGAGCTGGGCCGGATCCGCCGCCGTCTTCCCAGGCCGCCGCCGCCTCGTCAGTTCCGGGCCGAACCAGATCCGCCGGCCCAATCCTCGTTTTTTTCTCAGATCTGGATCCTAAGGTTGTTCCCCCACTCCTAAGTCCCTGTTTTTCCTGATCTGAAATGCAAACTTTGAACTGCTCTAACTTTATGCCTGTTGCTCCGTTTTGCGCGTGTAGCATGTCCAGATGTTCGTGGAGATGTCCTCTACGTTTTACCTGTTGTTGTCATGCATGTTAGATGTCATCTTGACACTTGTTTTGCTGTTGCAAAAGTGCAACATGATATAAACTGTTGTTATGTGTTATTTTCATGCCACCTTTGACTTGTGATAACTTTTAGCTCGTTTGTCCAAACGATGCAAATGACATGTCCACGTGTTCGTCTTGCCACGAACTACGTGTTGTGTGTGATAGGTTGCATGGTAGATTTATTGTTTCCTTGTTGTCATCGTTGCAAAGTGCCATGTTCACATGATGTGTTTTCACTTGTTATGAAATGCCATCTTGATGAGCTCGTTGCAATCGTTGTGTTCACATCTATGAAGCATGCTTGTGTGTGTCGGGATCACCTTCATGTGTATGTTGATGAGGTGCTTACCCTTTGCCATGTTTAGGCCCCGTTCGGCAGCTCTCCAGCTCCGTATAATACGGGAGCGGGCGGAGCGCCGGTTTGCCAACTCCAGAAAAATAGCCTGCTGGCCGCTCCGCTCCAGCCGCTCCAGGAGCAGAGCTGCGGAGCAGAGGGCTGCCGAACAGGGCCTTAGTTTCGAGGTGACTTAAACATGCTCTTTTGTGTGCTATGATGATATTGCTGTTTTAGGACTTAGTGAAATTTCACTAAGTCTGAAATCTGTAACGTTCCGATGCCATGTTCGTGTGATGTTGTAGGACAAAGCATGATAGTTTTGGGGTGGATTTTGATTGTTCCTTGTAGTATATATTATTGTCTTTCCATTCATGCCCTCACATGTCCATTTGAGTGGCTGTAGCATGTTTATCTTTTGCTCTAAAGTTTCAATAAAATTCTGCTGCCAGAATTTTATTTCAAAGTTCAATATGTCCAAGATCATTGCTATTGATCCGTGACTCCGTTGGGGGTGCACTTTGGACCTAGTTGCTGTACATTATATCTAGTTTGTGTTCAAGTCCTTTCCCATGCTTTTTGGGTGCTGTAGCTTAATTATGTTGAGCTCCAAAGATGCTTCGTTGCTGTAATTTTCAGTTTTCGCTCAAATCTTGTTTCGGGCATAACTTTTAGCCCGTAACTCCGATTTCAGCGAATCTTATATCAAACTTGGGTGTTTTTCTGTGTAGATTAATAATATCAGTTTGTTATCTTGTTTTGAGGTGTTTTGCTTGAGTGATGTTTTCCGTGCTCCATGTGCATCTTTAGTGCATCCATCATGCATTCATGTTTTTCGAGTGCGCATTGCATCGTGTTGATTGGTGCTTGGTGTGGTTGTCTTGTTTAGAGCCGGAAGCTGAGACCGGGTACGAAGTTGAGCACGAGGTTTCCAACGAGGTTGAGCACGAGGACCCTTCTTACGATCCGAACGACTTCTCTTCAGGCAAGATGACCGAACCCCGATAACATTACTATCTTTGCCTATTGCTAGTAGTCTCGATCTATAGTTTTGCCTCGATGCCCATGTTCTTCTTGTCAGCCTCCTACTTGTAACCAATTGCCATGTTTAACCACCCTACCTATGCAAACCGTTGCTTGGCTAAGTACGCTTCACTCAACCCTTCTTATAGCGTTGTTAGTTGCAGGTGAAGTGAAGATGCTTGCTTCATGTTGAAGTCTGGTTGGGTTATATCACACTATATAAATGCTTTAAATGAAATCATCTATATATTGGCAAGGGTGGAAGGCTAAGCCTTTTGCTTGGTGATTTGTTCCACTCATGCCGTTAGGATCCGTATAAGCCGGTTTTATGTTCCTTGATTATGCGTTCCTAACACGGTTGGGGTGTATGGGACCCCCTCGATAAACCGCTAAGTGCTAAGTCTTTTCCAGCAAGTCCCAACATTGGTACTATTTGCCTAATAACAAACTAAACATGCATAGGGAGTAATTAACCCTCTTTCTTAATCAACAACCCCGGGCCAGTGCTCCACATGAGTGTTGGTCCGAAACGGGCAACCTGCGGGGCCACCTCGAGGAAACTCAAGGTCTGGTAAAAACCCGTAGCTTGTCCCATCCGGTCGTGGCCTGAGACGAGATACGCGCGGCTACTATCAGGGTGTCGGCACGCCGGGAGGATTTGCTGGATTAGCCTTACCTTAGTTCGGTATATCTTGAGCACGGGATTCCGAGAATACTCGGGTCTTCCCACTTTGGAGTTGCGACTCCGCGGATCGTGGGCTTGTAATGGGTCAAGTTGGAACACCCCTGCAGGGTTTTGAACTTTCGAAAGCCGTGCCCGCGGTTATGTGGCAGATGGGAGCTTGTTAATTCCGGTTGTAGATAACTTGACACAATGTTACTAATACACTACCAGCGTGTGTTCCGTGACTGTCAATTTCCGAATAGGGATTCGGGAGTTGAACACGGAGGGGTTATGTTTGTGAGCTTGTAGCTAGGATCACTTCGTGATCACTTCTCGCCGATGCCTTCTCTTCTCGCTCTCACTTGCGTAAGCTAGATGCTAGTTGCTGCTGCAGACTTGTTCTTTCTTCAGCCCTTTTCCCTCACCTAAAGGCTTTGATAGTTCTGTTACCCGGAGACGGGATTGCTGAGTCCTCTGTGGCTCACAGTTACTTCACACACCAGATGCAGGTCCAGCTGTGAGCTATCCAGGGGATGGCACCGAGCTGGATTGGGAGTACGACGAGGAGCGTAGTCGGTACTATGTGCGCTACCCGGACGATCAGTAGTGGAGTCTCTTACTAGGATTCGATCCGCCTGTGGTTTTATTTATCTGAGTTTGGTACTTTGGCTTTTGGCTTTTGCCTTTAGAGGGTTGTAGTGCTCTTAATGTATGATGTTTGAGACTTGTACTGTAATTTCTGTGACGTGGCGATTGTAAGCCAACTATTTTCAGTTTACTCTCCCCTCTTTTACATGAGTTGTGCAAAGATTACCAAACTTGAGATCATTCTAGGATGGACTTATGCCTTTAAGTCGTGCCTCGACACGTAGGAGGTATAACTCCATCCTGGGCATTACAAGTTGGTATTCAGAGCCTTCTCCGACCTAGGAGCCCCCACTGTTTGATCGAACCGTTGACGGTTGAGTCTAGGCACACACTGAAAACTTTTTGAGTCCTATATTATATCGGAGAGTAGGATTTCTTTGCTTCTCATCCCTTTTCTCTCTGGTGAGGACTCCTGACGTCTACTCTTGTCTCTCCTATCTTCAAAATTTGCACAAATGTTTTTTAGGATTCCCGCGAGTATTCTAGGATTGTTTCGATGTTCTTGTGACAAGGATATTGTTCCCGATGCCTCCTGTTACCGAGGAGTTGAGCTTCGGGGTATCATTGTAACAAGCATATCGCGACAGTACTAAATACTTAAGACGGCCGACATCGAAAATCTCCCCTATACGGCCAGTGGCAAGATAACCCCGACATCACCCAGTACTGGGGAGGTAGTTCGGGAGTATTGCCATAGCTTGTTATAGTGGATGCTTTTCGAAGGTCCGAGGTACACAGTTTCCGAGAAAGACTGGTTATGTGTTGAAGGATGGATACACCTGGATGTAGGTTAGAGTTGATTGCGCGGTGCTTCCCGTGTATCCCCAACACCTGATTGCATAACTGGAATCTGTCGGAAAGCTATAGGTGGGTTTTATCCAGTAGATCATAGGCATTCTTCCAACAAATGTAGGTTAGTGAGTTCGGGGTTCGACATTGAGTGAAGGAGTTATATGACCGAGGTTACTATCAGGAGTTGCATCTTAAAGGGTCCTTGGCTATGCTGATCCGGGGATTGCAAAACCTTTTCGTAACGCGTTCATATGCTTTCAGCACAAAGATGTTAGAACGAAACTCCTCTCTTGTGTTTGTTCCTTTCCGTACCTTGTTGTTTTCTTATTTTATCCTTTTGTTCCCTATGTGGCTTCTCGTGAAGACTGATGTTATCAATTAACTAAGAAATTCATTCGTTCCTCTTGTTCGGATGATTTCATTCGTTCTTAGTGTTCGAATGATTATTGTGAAGACTTGTTGCAATTCATTCCATTGATTCAACTTATTCCTTTTGTCAATCAATTGCTGATTCGTGGTCATCTCTTACAGGATGGCTCCGAAAAAGGTTCCGAATGCTAACCCAGAGGTGGAAGAGGTCCCAGAGCATCCTCCTTCCCCTCCTCCTCCGCCTGAGGCTTGGAGAGCAATTATGCAGACTACTGCTCAGAACACTCAGTTGATGATGCAGATGATGCAGATGATGCAAGCTAATCAAGCTAATCAGGGCGTTCCAATGAACCAAGGCAACTTCTTCCAGCAGCACCATGCTACTCTCAACCAGTTCTTGGCCAACAATCCTAAAGCTTTCAGTTACTGTGTCGACCCTCTTGATGCTGAAGATTGGCTGACCGATATCAAGAAGCATTTTGAGTGCAGTAACGTGAAAGAAGATGACTATGTGAAGTTTGCAGCCTTCCAACTGAAAGATCAAGCAGCTGACTGGTGGCAGCAGTACAAAGACTCAAGGCCGGGTCAAGTGATCTCATGGGAGAATTTCTGCAAGGATTTCCGCTCGCATCACATTCCTACAAGTGTTATCGAGGGTATGCGTGAGCAATTCCGCAACCTCAAGCAGGGCTCCATGACAGTCTATCAGTATAATGTCAAGTTCCAAAACCTCGCTCGCTATGCAAAGCAAGACATTCCTGATGCAATGTAATGCCCAGGATGGAATTATACCTCCTACGTGTCGAGGCACGACTTAAAGGCATAAGTCCATCCTAGAATGATCTCAAGTTTGGTAATCTTTGCACAACTCATGTAAAAGAGGGATAGTAAACTGAAAAATAGTTGGCTTACAATCGCCACGTCACAGAATAACAGTACAAGTCTCAAACATCATACAATAAGATCACTACAACCCTCTAAGGGCAAAAGCCAAATGTCAAAGTACCAAACTCAGATAAATAAAACAACCACAGGCGGATCGAATCCTAGTAAGAGGCTCCACTACTGATCGTCCGGGTAGCGCACGTAGTAACGACTACGCTCCTCGTCGTACTCCCAATCCAGCTCGGTGCCATCACCTGGATAGCTCACAGCTGGACCTGCATCTGGTGTGTGAAGTAACTGTGAGCCACAGAGGACTCAGCAATCCCGTTCCCGGGTAACAGAATTATTTAAGCCTTTAGGTGAGGAAAGGCTGAAGAAAGAAATGAGGTGAAGGAACAACAAAGAGTCTGCAGCAGCAACTAGCACTAACTTACGCAAGAGAGAGCGAGAAGAGAAGGCAACGCGAGAAGTGATCACGAAGTGATCCTAGCTACAAGCTCACAAGCATGACCCCTCCGTGTTCAACTCCCGAATCCCGATTCGGAAATTGACAGTCACGGAACACACGCTGGTAGTGTATTAGTATCATTGTGTCAAGTTATCTACAACCGGAATTAACAAGCTCCCATCTGCCACATAACCGCGGGCACGGCTTTCGAAAGTTCAAACCCTGCAGGGGTGTTCCAACTTGACCCATTACAAGCCCACGATCCACGGAGTCGCAACTCCAAAGTGGGAAGACCCGAGTATCCTCGGAATCCCGTGCTCAAGTTAAACCGAACTAAGGTAAGGCTAATCCAGCAAATCCTCCCGGCGTGTCGACACCCTGATCGTAGCCGCGCGTATCTAGGTCTCAGGACACGACCGGATGGGCGATTCTACGGGTGGATACCAAATACCTCGGGTTGCCCCAAGGCGGCCCCGCAGAACCCCCGTTTCGGACCAACACTCATGTGGAGCACTGGCCCGGGGTTGTTGATTAAGAAAGAGGGTTAATTACTCCCTATGCAAGTTTAGTTTGTTATTAGGCAAATAGTACCAATGTTGGGACTTGCTGGAAAAGACTTAGCACTTAGCGGTTTATCGAGGGGGTCCCATACACCCCAACCGTGTTAGGAACGCATAATCAAGGAACATAAAACCGGCTTATACGGATCCTAACGGCATGAGTGGAACAAATCACCAAGCAAAAGGCTTAGCCTTCCACCCTTGCCAATATATATGTGATTTCAGTTAAAGCATTTATATAGTGTGATAACCCAACCAAACTACAACATGGAGCAAGCATCTTCACTTCACCTGCAACTAGCAACGCTATAAGAAGGGCTGAGCGAAGCGTACTTAGCCAAGCAACGGTTTGCATAGGTAGGGTTGGTTAAACATGGCAATTGGTTACAAGTAGGAGGCTGACAAGAAGAACATGGGCAACGAGGCAAAACTAAAGATCGAGACTACTAGCAATAGGCAAAGATAGTAAAGTTATCGGGGTTCGGTCATCTTGCCTGAAGAGAAGACGTTCGGAACGAAAGAAGGGTCCTCTTGCTCAAACTCGTTGGAAACCTCGTGCTCAACCTCGTTGGAAAACTCGTGCTCAACTTCCGGCTCTAAACAAGACAAACACACCAAGCACCAATCAACACGATGCAATGCGCACTCGAAAAACATGTATGCATGATGGATGCACTAGTGAAGCACATGGAGCACGTAAAACATCACTCAAGCAAAACACCTCAAAACAAGATAACAAGCTGATATTATTAATCTACACAGAAAAACACCCAAGTTTGATATAAGATTCGCTGAAATCGGAGTTACGGGCTAAAAGTTATGCCCGAAACAAGATTTAAGCGAAAACTGAAAATTACAGCAACATAGCATCTTGGGAGCTCAAAATAATTAATCTACAGCACCCCAAAAGCATGGCAAAGGACTTGAACATAAACTAGATATAATGTACAGCAACTAGGTCCAAAGGGCACCCCCAACGGAGTCACGGATCAATAGCAATGATCTTGGACATATTGAACTTTGAAATAAAATTCTGGCAGCAGAATTTTATTGAAAGTTTGGAGCAAAAGATAAACATGCTACAGCCACTCAAATGGACATGTGAGGACATGGATAGAAAGACAACAATATATACTTCATGGAACAATCAAAATCCACCCCAAAACTATCATGCTTTGTCCTACAACATCACACGAACATGGCATCGGAACGTTACAGTTTTCAGACTTAGTGAAATTTCACTAAGTCCTAAAACAGCAACATCATCATAGCACACAAAAGAGCATGTTTAAGACACCTCGAAACTAAACATGGCAAAGGGTAAGCACCTCATCAAAATACATATGACGGTGATCCCGAAACACACAAGCATGCATCAATGTGGTGAACACACCGATTACAACGAGCTCAACAAGATGGCATTTCATAACAAGTGAAAACACAACATGTGAACATGGCATTTTGCAACGATGATAACAAGGAAACAATAAATCTACCATGCAACCTATCACACACAACACGTAGTTCGTGGCAAGACGAACACGTGGACATGTCATTTGCATCGTTTGGACAAACGAGCTAAAAGATATCA
>LR738709.1:304315200-304357157 GCA_902687465.1 Secale cereale
AAGTCAAAGGTGGCATGAAAATAACACATAACAGCAGTTTATATCATGATGCACTCTTGCAACAGCAAAACAATCCCCTAGATGACCTCTAACATGCATGACTACAACAGGTAAAACGTAGAGGGCATCTCCACGAACATCTGGACATGCTACACGCGCAAAACGGAGCAACAGGCACAAAGTTATGCACGTTGGAAGATAGCATCACAGATCAAAAGAACAGGGACTTAGGGGATAAAAAATCAACCTAAAACAGATCAGATCCGGCGGATGAACAGTAGCGGATCCGGCCCGCGAGGAACAGTAGATGGCGGCCCGGTGAACAGTAGATGGCGGCCCGATCCGGCGCGCGGGGCGGTGGCCCGATGCGGTGGCCCAGCGGGGAGGCTGGCGGCCCGGCCGGCGCGGAGAGGGAGCCCGCGGCCCGGCGCGGCGAACTGGCGATGCGGGGCTGGTGGCGATGCGGGCCTGGCCCAGGCGGCGGAGCGGCGAAGCGGAGCGGAGAGGCGGCGCTTGGGCCGTGCGAGGTGGCCCACCGCGGCTGAGGAGAGAGCGGCGAAGCCTGGCGCTCGCGGCTGCTGGGCCCGCGGAGCGGTGTGAGGCCCGACGGGGCGAGCGGCGACTTGGCGCGGGCCGGCGCAGGGACGGGGATGTGGTCCCGCAGCCCGACGCGGCGCAGCGACTCGGTCGCCCCGCGACGCCCTGACTGCGAGCGGCCGAGCGGCCTGGCTCGATCTGCGCGGCTGGCGTGTTGACTCCGGCTGCCTCGATCGAGGTCCGGTCGGCTGCGCTGGTTCCCAGGGATCCTTCGGGATCTGGTTTTGGATCTGAACGAAAAGGAAAAAAAAACGAAATGGTGGAGAGGGGAAGAAGAAGGGGAAACCACAATAGACTAGGGTCTATTATATAGCAGTGATTTAGGGTTAGGGGAAGATTAGGGGTGTTTAGGAGCCCTCCGATCGTGATCCAACGGATCCGATCGCGGGGATGATTTAAAAGGACCAGACGGAGATAAAAGAAAGCAGCAGGGGTATTTCCGGGACACGAAGTGAAGGCACATCGGACCCACACGGACAACGGAGGGAAAAGTCAACGGAGTCCAAACGAGACGAGAAATGAGAGGCGGGTTGCACACAACAAAACAACAACACACAACACAACCTCGCGGCACACCGGTAACGAAAAACGCCCGAACAACAAAGTAGGCCTACGGGACGTCACAGACACGTGAGGGAGCTCCGGAACGCGCAACGGACAACGGGAAGAAACGCCACGAACCGGATGCAACCCACAACACAGATGCAATGCAATGCACATGTCTACATGATATGAATGAAAGCCACACACTCACACAACAAAACGACAAAAGCCCGAAAGACAAAGAACCCGAAATGGAAATAGATGAAGCCGGAGATTTATTATAAGCCCAAAAGGGAAAGTATTACATCCGGGGCATTACAAACTCTCCTCTACTACAAAAAGATCTCGTCCCGAGATCTAGGACTGGAAAAAGGAAGGGTACTCGGAACGAAGATGATCTTCTCGTTCCCAGGTAGCTTCTCGGTCTGTGTGATGTGACCACTTGACTTTCAGAAACTTGATGGTCTTGTTGCGAGTCTTGCGTTCGGTTTCTTCGAGAATTGCAACTGGATGCTCTCGGTAGGAAAGGTCTTGTTGAAGATCAATCTCCTCAAACGGAATCATTCGCTCAGGTGCCTTGAAGCATTTGCGAAGCTGAGACACATGGAAGACATCATGAACATTTGCAAAGTTGGAAGGGAGCTCGAGCTGATAGGCTAGATCGCCTCTTTTGCCAAGAATTTTGAAAGGACCGATGTATCTAGGAGCAAGCTTTCCTTTGATACCGAACCTTTGGGTTCCTTTCATCGGAGAAACTCGGAGATAGACATGATCACCGATGTCGAAAGCCAAATCACGATGCTTTCCGTCATAGTAACTCTTCTGACGCGACTGAGCGGCCTTGAGATTCTCACGTATGACTTTGCACATTTCTTCGGCTTCTGAGATCAAATCATTGCCAAGGAGTTGGCGTTCACCTGTTTCAGACCAGTTGAGAGGGGTACGGCACTTTCTGCCATAGAGAATTTCAAACGGTGCTTTGCCTGCACTTGCTTGAAAGCTGTTGTTGTAAGAGAATTCTGCAAATGGAAGACAGTCCTCCCATTTCATGCCGAAGGAGATGACACAGGCTCTGAGCATATCTTCAAGGATCTGATTCACACGCTCGACTTGACCACTAGTCTGAGGGTGAAAAGCAGTGCTGAACCTGATCTTCGTGCCCATGGCGGACTGAAAGGAGTCCCAGAACTTTGATGTGAACAAGCTGCCACGGTCTGAGGATATCACTTGAGGAATGCCATGTAGGGACACAATTCTGGAAGTGTACAGCTCTGCAAGTTGAGCTGCATTGATTGATTCTTTGACTGGAAGAAAGTGAGCAACTTTGGTAAGCTTGTCAATCACCACAAAGATAGCATCATTGCCTCGCTTGGATTTAGGAAAGCCAGTGACGAAGTCCATCTCAATGTGGTCGAACTTCCACTCAGGAATAGGAAGAGGTTGGAGAAGACCGGCTGGACGTTGATGTTCTGCTTTCACTCTTCTGCATACATCACATTCATTCACGAATTGGGCAATCTCCCTTTTCATGCGTGTCCACCAGTAAGACTGCTTGAGGTCTTGATACATCTTGGAACTGCCAGGATGAATGGAAAGGAGAGAGTCATGAGCTTCTTCCATTATGAGCTTCCTGAGATCACCTTTGGGAACAACGAGTCTGTCCTCGAAGAACAAGGTATCTCTCTCATCAACACGGAAGCACTTATATTTTGGAGTGCCCTTTGCAATCCCATGTTTCACCTTCTTCACCATGGTATCACTGAGCTGGGCCTCACGGACTTGATCTTCCAAGGTAGGAGCAATTTGGAGATTAGCAAGAAAACCCTGCGGAACAACCTGAAGGTTGAGCTTCCTGAAAGCTTCACAAAGCTCAGGCTGATGTGGCTTGATAAGAAGGCTGTTGCAATATGCCTTTCTGCTCAAAGCATCTGCAATCACATTCGCCTTGCCTGGAGTGTACTCAATGCTGGGGTTGTACTCTTGGATCATCTCGACCCAACGAGTCTGGCGGAGGTTCAGATGCGGCTGTGTGAAGATGTACTTCAAGCTCTTGTGATCAGTGAAGATGTCGACCTTTCTGCCCAACAACAGATGTCTCCACGTAATCAGAGCATGTACCACAGCTGCTAACTCGAGATCATGTGTGGGATAGTTCTTCTCAGCTGGCTTTAGCTGACGTGAAGTGTATGCCACAATTCTCTTCTCTTGCATAAGCACACCACCAAGACCTTGAAGAGAAGCGTCACAGAACACTTCATAGGGCTTGGATTCATCTGGAGGAATCAGAACTGGAGCGGAAACAAGCTTCTCTTTGAGGGTTTTGAAAGCCACTTCACACTCGGGAGACCAAAAGTATTTGACATTCTTCTGAAGGAGGTTGGAAAGATGCTTGGCAATCTTGGAGAAGTTCTCCACAAACCTTCTGAATAGCTGGCAAGACCCAGAAAACTGCGGAGCTGCTTGACGTTCTGAGGAGCTTCCCAGTTGACAATTGCTTCAACTTTCTCGGGATTAACCGCAATACCGTCAGCTGAGATAATGTGGCCCAGGTAGAGAACTTTATCGAGCCAAAACTCGCACTTTGAGAACTTGGCATAGAATTTATGCTCTCGGAGTCGATCAAGAACCAGACGCAAGTGCTTTTCATGATCCTCTTCATTCTTGGAAAATACCAGAATATCATCCAGATACACTAGCACAAACTCGCCTGTATAGGGGTTGAAGATGTAATGCATCATCCTTGAGAAGGTAGGAGGAGCATTGGCGAGACCGAAGGACATGACGGTATACTCATATGAACCGTAGCTCGTTCTGAAGGCCGTCTTGGGAATGTCTTCCTCGCGAATGCGAATTTGATGATAGCCCATTCGGAGGTCAAGCTTAGAGAATACTTTAGCTCCTTTGAGCTGCTCAAAGAGTTCATTGATGTTGGGGAGCGGATACTTGTTCTTAATCGTCTTCTTGTTCAGTGGCCGGTAGTCAACACAGAGACGCTCCGTGCCATCTTTCTTCTTGACAAATAAGACACCACAGCCCCACGGAGATGTACTCGGTCTGATGAGACCCATACGCTCCTGTTCATCCAACTGTTTCTTCAATTCCTTCAATTCATCTGAAGAGAGCTTGTAAGGACGCCGGCAAACAGGTTCGGTGCCCGGCTCGAGTTCAATGACAAACTCCACCTGACGGTGTGGAGGCATGCCTGGAAGTTCTTCTGGAAAGACGTCTTGATATTCATTCACCACTGGAATTTGCTCTATGGCATTAATTTCACCCTTATCATTAAGAGAGAAAAGCCGAATAGTATTATCCCTGGAGGCGAAGATAATCACATCTTCATCAGAATGAGTCAATTTGACTTCCTTTTGAGCACAATCAATGTGAGCATCGTGCTGAGAAAGCCAATCCATTCCGAGAATGAGGTCGATGTCAGAATGACCAAGAATCACCGGTTTAGCCAGAAAACGATAGTCTCCCATGCGAATGGAAACATCCGGAGCAAATATGTTGGAAGACATGCACTTGCCCGGAGAAATTACTTGCAACCTCTGAGGCAGACTTTGGATGCCAATATTATGCTTGGATGCAAATGGTTGAGACATGAAAGAGCATGATGCACCCGAATCAAATAACACTTTAGCTGGAAAAGAGTTCACTGGAAGGTTACCCAAAATGACATCAGAAGAAGCCTCTGCTTGTGCTGCATTCATCAGATTAACCCTTGCAGACTTTGGATCATGCTTGACAATAGCTGAACTCATAGGTGGAGGAGGTGGAAGACGCTTCGGATTCGGACATCTGTTGGCATAATGACCCTTCTGGCCACACTTGTTGCACACCACTTCAGAGAGAGGACGGAAATGAGAGCCACTGGACTTGGAGCCTTGAGACTGAAACTGCTTCTTCGACTGGTTGCTTGGGTTGGGTGGGTGGGAGAAACCACGACCACTAGAGTTCTTGTTGTTGGAGTTGTTGAAGTTGCTGGAGTTGTTGTATGGAGCTCGAATCATTGGAGGAGGAGGAAGCCAGAATTTCTGTTGTTTCGCAGCCAACTGAGACGATGAGGTAGAGTGAACAACATCTCGAATTCTCTTCTTAGAAGCCTCCATCTTGAGCTGAGCTGCTTCTTGTTTCAAAGCCATATTATAGAACTTATCGAATTCGTCTGGCTCGAACAGAGTGAGAGCAAGCTGAAGTTCATCTTTGAGACCTCCACGGAACTGATAGATTTTGCTCTTTGCATCAGGTATGTCTTGCTTTGCATAGCGAGCGAGGTTTTGGAACTTGACATTATACTGATAGACTGTCATGGAGCCCTGCTTGAGGTTGCGGAATTGCTCACGCATACCCTCGATAACACTTGTAGGAATGTGATGCGAGCGGAAATCCTTGCAGAAGTTCTCCCACGAGATCACTTGACCCGGCCTTGAGTCTTTGTACTGCTGCCACCAATCAGCTGCTTGATCTTTCAGTTGGAAGGCTGCAAACTTCACATAGTCATCTTCTTTCACGTTACTGCACTCAAAATGCTTCTTGATATCGGTCAGCCAATCTTCAGCATCAAGAGGGTCGACACAGTAACTGAAAGCTTTAGGATTGTTGGCCAAGAACTGGTTGAGAGTAGCATGGTGCTGCTGGAAGAAGTTGCCTTGGTTCATTGGAACGCCCTGATTAGCTTGATTAGCTTGATTAGCTTGCATCATCTGCATCATCTACATCATCAACTGAGTGTTCTGAGCAGTAGTCTGCATAATTGCTCTCCAAGCCTCAGGCGGAGGAGGAGGGGAAGGAGGATGCTCTGGGACCTCTTCCACCTCTGGGTTGGCATTCGGAACCTTTTTCGGAGCCATCCTGTAAGAGATGACCACGAATCAGCAATTGATTGACAAAAGGAATAAGCTGAATCAATGGAATGAATTGCAACAAGTCTTCACAATAATCATTCGAACAATAAGAACGAATGAAATCATCCGAACAAGAGGAACGAATGAATTTCTTAGTTAAATGATAACATCAGTCTTCACGAGAAGCCACATAGGGATCAAAAGGATAAAATAATAAAAAACAACAAGGTACGGAAAGGAACAAACACAAGAGAGGAGTTTCGTTCTAACATCTTTGTGCTGAAAGCATATGAACGCGTTACGAAAAGGTTTTGCAATCCCCGGATCAGCATAGCCAAGGACCCTTTAAGATGCAACTCCTGATAGTAACCTCGGTCATATAACACCTTCACTCAATGTCGAACCCCGAACTCACTAACCTGCATTCGTTGGAAGAATGCCTACGATCTACTGGATAAAACCCACCTATAGTTTTCCGAAAGATTCCAGTTATGCAATCAGGTGTTGGGGATACACGGGAAGCACCGCGCAATCAACTCTAACCTACATCCAGGTGTATCCATCCTTCAACACATAACCAGTCTTTCTCGGAAACTGTGTACCTCGGACCTTCGAAAAGCATCCACTATAACAAGCTATGGCAATACTCCCGAACTACCTCCCCAGTACTGGGTGATGTCGGGGTTATCTTGCCACTGGCCGTATAGGGGAGATTTTCGATGTCGGCCGTCTTAAGTATTTAGTACTGTCGCGATATGCTTGTTACAACGATACCCCGAAGCTCAACTCCTCGGTAACAGGAGGCATCGAGAACAATATCCTTGTCACAAGAACATCGAAACAATCCCAGAATACTCGCGGGATTCCTAAAAAAAAATTGTGCAAATTTTGAAGATAGGAGAGACAAGAGTAGACGTCAGGAGTCCTCACCAGAGAGAAAGCGGATGAGAAGCAAAGAAATCCTACTCTCCGATATAATATAGGACTCAAAAAGTTTTCAGTGTGTGCCTAGACTCAACCGTCAACGGTTCGATCAAACAGTGGGGGCTCCTAGGTCGGAGAAGGCTCTGATACCAACTTGTAATGCCCAGGATGGAATTATACCTCCTACGTGTCGAGGCACGACTTAAAGGCATAAGTCCATCCTAGAATGATCTCAAGTTTGGTAATCTTTGCACAACTCATGTAAAAGAGGGATAGTAAACTGAAAAATAGTTGGCTTACAATCGCCACGTCACAGAATAACAGTACAAGTCTCAAACATCATACAATAAGATCACTACAACCCTCTAAGGGCAAAAGCCAAATGTCAAAGTACCAAACTCAGATAAATAAAACAACCACAGGCGGATCGAATCCTAGTAAGAGGCTCCACTACTGATCGTCCGGGTAGCGCACGTAGTAACGACTACGCTCCTCGTCGTACTCCCAATCCAGCTCGGTGCCATCACCTGGATAGCTCACAGCTGGACCTGCATCTGGTGTGTGAAGTAACTGTGAGCCACAGAGGACTCAGCAATCCCGTTCCCGGGTAACAGAACTATTTAAGCCTTTAGGTGAGGAAAGGCTGAAGAAAGAAATGAGGTGAAGGAACAACAAAGAGTCTACAGCAGCAACTAGCACTAACTTACGCAAGAGAGAGCGAGAAGAGAAGGCAACGCGAGAAGTGATCACGAAGTGATCCTAGCTACAAGCTCACAAGCATAACCCCTCCGTGTTCAACTCCCGAATCCCGATTCGGAAATTGACAGTCACGGAACACACGCTGGTAGTGTATTAGTATCATTGTGTCAAGTTATCTACAACCGGAATTAACAAGCTCCCATCTGCCACATAACCGCGGGCACGGCTTTCGAAAGTTCAAACCCTGCAGGGGTGTTCCAACTTGACCCATTACAAGCCCACGATCCGCGGAGTCGCAACTCCAAAGTGGGAAGACCCGAGTATCCTCGGAATCCCGTGCTCAAGTTAAACCGAACTAAGGTAAGGCTAATCCAGCAAATCCTCCCGGCGTGTCGACACCCTGATCGTAGCCGCGCGTATCTAGGTCTCAGGACACGACCGGATGGGCGATTCTACGGGTGGATACCAAATACCTCGGGTTGCCCCAAGGCGGCCCCGCAGAACCCCCGTTTCGGACCAACACTCATGTGGAGCACTGGCCCGGGGTTGTTGATTAAGAAAGAGGGTTAATTACTCCCTATGCAAGTTTAGTTTGTTATTAGGCAAATAGTACCAATGTTGGGACTTGCTGGAAAAGACTTAGCACTTAGCGGTTTATCGAGGGGGTCCCATACACCCCAACCGTGTTAGGAACGCATAATCAAGGAACATAAAACCGGCTTATACGGATCCTAACGGCATGAGTGGAACAAATCACCAAGCAAAAGGCTTAGCCTTCCACCCTTGCCAATATATATGTGATTTCAGTTAAAGCATTTATATAGTGTGATAACCCAACCAAACTTCAACATGGAGCAAGCATCTTCACTTCACCTGCAACTAGCAACGCTATAAGAAGGGCTGAGCGAAGCGTACTTAGCCAAGCAACGGTTTGCATAGGTAGGGTTGGTTAAACATGGCAATTGGTTACAAGTAGGAGGCTGACAAGAAGAACATGGGCAACGAGGCAAAACTAAAGATCGAGACTACTAGCAATAGGCAAAGATAGTAAAGTTATCGGGGTTCGGTCATCTTGCCTGAAGAGAAGACGTTCGGAACGAAAGAAGGGTCCTCTTGCTCAAACTCGTTGGAAACCTCGTGCTCAACCTCGTTGGAAAACTCGTGCTCAACTTCCGGCTCTAAACAAGACAAACACACCAAGCACCAATCAACACGATGCAATGCGCACTCGAAAAACATGTATGCATGATGGATGCACTAGTGAAGCACATGGAGCACGTAAAACATCACTCAAGAAAAACACCTCAAAACAAGATAACAAGCTGATATTATTAATCTACACAGAAAAACACCCAAGTTTGATATAAGATTCGCTGAAATCGGAGTTACGGGCTAAAAGTTATGCCCGAAACAAGATTTAAGCGAAAACTGAAAATTACAGCAACATAGCATCTTGGGAGCTCAAAATAATTAATCTACAGCACCCCAAAATCATGGCAAAGGACTTGAACATAAACTAGATATAATGTACAGCAACTAGGTCCAAAGTGCACCCCCAACGGAGTCACGGATCAATAGCAATGATCTTGGACATATTGAACTTTGAAATAAAATTCTGGCTGCAGAATTTTATTGAAAGTTTGGAGCAAAAGATAAACATGCTACAGCCACTCAAATGGACATGTGAGGACATGGATGGAAAGACAACAATATATACTTCATGGAACAATCAAAATCCACCCCAAAACTATCATGCTTTGTCCTACAACATCACACGAACATGGCATCGGAACGTTACAGTTTTCAGACTTAGTGAAATTTCACTAAGTCCTAAAACAGCAACATCATCATAGCACACAAAAGAGCATGTTTAAGACACCTCGAAACTAAACATGGCAAAGGGTAAGCACCTCATCAAAATACATATGACGGTGATCCCGAAACACACAAGCATGCATCAATGTGGTGAACACACCGATTACAACGAGCTCAACAAGATGGCATTTCATAACAAGTGAAAACACAACATGTGAACATGGCATTTTGCAACGATGATAACAAGGAAACAATAAATCTACCATGCAACCTATCACACACAACACGTAGTTCGTGGCAAGACGAACACGTGGACATGTCATTTGCATCGTTTGGACAAACGAGCTAAAAGATATCATAAGTCAAAGGTGGCATGAAAATAACACATAACAGCAGTTTATATCATGATGCACTCTTGCAACAGCAAAACAATCCCCTAGATGACCTCTAACATGCATGACTACAACAGGTAAAACGTAGAGGGCATCTCCACGAACATCTGGACATGCTACACGCGCAAAACGGAGCAACAGGCACAAAGTTATGCACGTTGGAAGATAGCATCACAGATCAAAAGAACAGGGACTTAGGGGATAAAAAATCAACCTAAAACAGATCAGATCCGGCGGATGAACAGTAGCGGATCCGGCCCGCGAGGAACAGTAGATGGCGGCCCGGTGAACAGTAGATGGCGGCCCGATCCGGCGCGCGGGGCGGTGGCCCGATGCGGTGGCCCAGCGGGGAGGCTGGCGGCCCGGCCGGCGCGGAGAGGGAGCCCGCGGCCCGGCGCGGCGAACTGGCGATGCGGGGCTGGTGGCGATGCGGGCCTGGCCCAGGCGGCGGAGCGGCGAAGCGGAGCGGAGAGGCGGCGCTTGGGCCGTGCGAGGTGGCCCACCGCGGCTGAGGAGAGAGCGGCGAAGCCTGGCGCTCGCGGCTGCTGGGCCCGCGGAGCGGTGTGAGGCCCGACGGGGCGAGCGGCGACTTGGCGCGGGCCGGCGCAGGGACGGGGATGTGGTCCCGCAGCCCGACGCGGCGCAGCGACTCGGTCGCCCCGCGACGCCCTGACTGCGAGCGGCCGAGCGGCCTGGCTCGATCTGCGCGGCTGGCGTGTTGACTCCGGCTGCCTCGATCGAGGTCCGGTCGGCTGCGCTGGTTCCCAGGGATCCTTCGGGATCTGGTTTTGGATCTGAACGAAAAGGAAAAAAAAACGAAATGGTGGAGAGGGGAAGAAGAAGGGGAAACCACAATAGACTAGGGTCTATTATATAGCAGTGATTTAGGGTTAGGGGAAGATTAGGGGTGTTTAGGAGCCCTCCGATCGTGATCCAACGGATCCGATCGCGGGGATGATTTAAAAGGACCAGACGGAGATAAAAGAAAGCAGCAGGGGTATTTCCGGGACACGAAGTGAAGGCACATCGGACCCACACGGACAACGGAGGGAAAAGTCAACGGAGTCCAAACGAGACGAGAAATGAGAGGCGGGTTGCACACAACAAAACAACAACACACAACACAACCTCGCGGCACACCGGTAACGAAAAACGCCCGAACAACAAAGTAGGCCTACGGGACATCACAGACACGTGAGGGAGCTCCGGAACGCGAAACGGACAACGGGAAGAAACGCCACGAACCGGATGCAACCCACAACACAGATGCAATGCAATGCACATGTCTACATGATATGAATGAAAGCCACACACTCACACAACAAAACGACAAAAGCCCGAAAGACAAAGAACCCGAAATGGAAATAGATGAAGCCGGAGATTTATTATAAGCCCAAAAGGGAAAGTATTACATCCGGGGCATTACAAACTCTCCTCTACTACAAAAAGATCTCGTCCCGAGATCTAGGACTGGAAAAAGGAAGGGTACTCGGAACGAAGATGATCTTCTCGTTCCCAGGTAGCTTCTCGGTCTGTGTGATGTGACCACTTGACTTTCAGAAACTTGATGGTCTTGTTGCGAGTCTTGCGTTCGGTTTCTTCGAGAATTGCAACTGGATGCTCTCGGTAGGAAAGGTCTTGTTGAAGATCAATCTCCTCAAACGGAATCATTCGCTCAGGTGCCTTGAAGCATTTGCGAAGCTGAGACACATGGAAGACATCATGAACATTTGCAAAGTTGGAAGGGAGCTCGAGCTGATAGGCTAGATCGCCTCTTTTGCCAAGAATTTTGAAAGGACCGACGTATCTAGGAGCAAGCTTTCCTTTGATACCGAACCTTTGGGTTCCTTTCATCGGAGAAACTCGGAGATAGACATGATCACCGATGTCGAAAGCCAAATCACGATGCTTTCCGTCATAGTAACTCTTCTGACGCGACTGAGCGGCCTTGAGATTCTCACGTATGACTTTGCACATTTCTTCGGCTTCAGAGATCAAATCATTGCCAAGAAGTTGGTGTTCACCTGTTTCAGACCAGTTGAGAGGGGTACGGCACTTCCTGCCATAGAGAATTTCAAACGGTGCTTTGCCTGCACTTGCTTGGAAGCTGTTGTTGTAAGAGAATTCGGCAAATGGAAGACAGTCCTCCCATTTCATGCCGAAGGAGATGACACAGGCTCTGAGCATATCTTCAAGGATCTGATTCACACGCTCGACTTGACCACTAGTCTGAGGGTGAAAGGCAGTGCTGAACCTGATCTTCGTGCCCATGGCGGACTGAAAGGAGTCCCAGAACTTTGATGTGAACAAGCTGCCACGGTCTGAGGATATCACTTGAGGAATGCCATGTAGGGACACAATTCTGGAAGTGTACAGCTCTGCAAGTTGAGCTGCATTGATTGATTCTTTGACTGGAAGAAAGTGAGCGACTTTGGTAAGCTTGTCAATCACCACAAAGATAGCATCATTGCCTCGCTTGGATTTAGGAAAGCCAGTGACGAAGTCCATTTCAATGTGGTCGAACTTCCACTCAGGAATAGGAAGAGGTTGGAGAAGACCGGCTGGACGTTGATGTTCTGCTTTCACTCTTCTGCATACATCACATTCATTCACGAATTGGGCAATCTCCCTTTTCATGCGAGTCCACCAGTAAGATTGCTTGAGGTCTTGATACATCTTGGAACTGCCAGGATGAATGGAAAGGAGAGAGTCATGAGCTTCTTCCATTATGAGCTTCCTGAGATCACCTTTGGGAACAACGAGTCTGTCCTCGAAGAACAAGGTATCTCTCTCATCAACACGGAAGCACTTATATTTTGGAGTGTCCTTTGCAATCCCATGTTTCACCTTCTTCACCATGGTATCACTGAGCTGAGCCTCACGGACTTGATCTTCCAAGGTAGGAGCAATTTGGAGATTTGCAAGAAAACCCTGCGGAACAACCTGAAGGTTGAGCTTCCTGAAAGCTTCACAAAGCTCAGGCTGGTGTGGCTTGATAAGAAGGCTGTTGCAATATGCCTTTCTGCTCAAAGCATCTGCAATCACATTCGCCTTGCCTGGAGTGTACTCAATGCTGGGGTTGTACTCTTGGATCATCTCGACCCAACGAGTCTGGCGGAGGTTCAGATGCGGCTGCGTGAAGATGTACTTCAAGCTCTTGTGATCAGTGAAGATGTCGACCTTTCTGCCCAACAACAGATGTCTCCACGTAATCAGAGCATGAACCACAGCTGCTAGCTCGAGATCATGTGTGGGATAGTTCTTCTCAGCTGGCTTGAGCTGACGTGAAGTATAAGCCACAATTCTCTTCTCTTGCATAAGCACACCACCAAGGCCTTGAAGAGAAGCGTCACAGAACACTTCATAGGGCTTGGATTCATCTGGAGGAATCAGAACTGGAGCTGAGACAAGCTTCTCTTTGAGTGTTTTGAAAGCCACTTCACACTCGGGAGACCAAAAGTATTTGACATTCTTCTGGAGGAGGTTGGAAAGAGGCTTGGCAATCTTGGAGAAGTTCTCCACAAACCTTCTGCAATAGCTGGCAAGACCCAGAAAACTGCGGAGCTGCTTGACGTTCTGAGGAGCTTCCCAGTTGACAATTGCTTCAACTTTCTCGGGATTAACCGCAATACCGTCAGCTGAGATAATGTGGCCCAGGTAGAGAACCTTATCGAGCCAAAACTCGCACTTTGAGAACTTGGCATAGAATTTGTGCTCTCGGAGTCGATCAAGAACCAGACGCAAGTGCTTTTCGTGATCTTCTTCATTCTTGGAAAACACCAAAATATCGTCCAGATACACTAGCACAAACTCGCCTGTATAGGGGTTGAAGATGTAATGCATCATCCTTGAGAAGGTAGGAGGAGCATTGGCGAGCCCGAAGGACATGACGGTATACTCATATGAACCGTAGCTCGTTCTGAACGCCGTCTTGGGAATGTCTTCCTCGCGAATGCGAATTTGATGATAGCCCATTCGGAGGTCAAGCTTAGAGAATACTTTAGCTCCTTTGAGCTGCTCAAAGAGTTCATTGATGTTGGGGAGCGGATACTTGTTCTTAATCGTCTTCTTGTTCAGTGGCCGGTAGTCAACACAGAGACGCTCCGTGCCATCTTTCTTCTTGACAAATAAGACACCACAGCCCCACGGAGATGTACTCGGTCTGATGAGACCCATACGCTCCTGTTCATCCAACTGTTTCTTCAATTCCTTCAATTCATCTGAAGAGAGCTTGTAAGGACGCCGGCAAACAGGTTCGGTGCCCGGCTCGAGTTCAATGACAAACTCCACCTGACGGTGTGGAGGCATGCCTGGAAGTTCTTCTGGAAAGACGTCTTGATATTCATTCACCACTGGAATTTGCTCTATGGCATTAATTTCACCCTTATCATTAAGAGAGAAAAGCCGAATAGTATTATCCCTGGAGGCGAAGATAATCACATCTTCATCAGAATGAGTCAATTTGACTTCCTTTTGAGCACAATCAATGTGAGCATCGTGCTGAGAAAGCCAATCCATTCCGAGAATGAGGTCGATGTTAGAATGACCAAGAATCACCGGTTTAGCCAGAAAACGATAGTCTCCCATGCGAATGGAAACATCCGGAGCAAATATGTTGGAAGACATGCACTTGCCCGGAGAAATTACTTGCAACCTCTGAGGCAGACTTTGGATGCCAATATTATGCTTGGATGCAAATGGTTGAGACATGAAAGAGCATGATGCACCCGAATCAAATAACACTTTAGCTGGAAAAGAGTTCACTGGAAGGTTACCCAAAATGACATCAGAAGAAGCCTCTGCTTGTGCTGCATTCATCAGATTAACCCTTGCAGACTTTGGATCATGCTTGACAATAGCTGAACTCATAGGTGGAGGAGGTGGAAGACGCTTCGGATTCGGACATCTGTTGGCATAATGACCCTTCTGGCCACACATGTTGCACACCACTTCAGAGAGAGGACGGAACTGAGAGCCACTGGACTTGGAGCCTTGAGACTGAAACTGCTTCTTCGACTGGTTGCTTGGGTTGGGTGGGTGGGAGAAACCACGACCACTAGAGTTCTTGTTGTTGGAGTTGTTGAAGTTGCTGGAGTTGTTGAATGGAGCTCGAATCATTGGAGGAGGAGGAAGCCAGAATTTCTGTTGTTTCGCAGCCAACTGAGACGATGAGGTAGAGTGAACAGCATCTCGAATTCTCTTCTTAGAAGCCTCCATCTTAAGCTGAGCTGCTTCTTGTTTCAAAGCCATATTATAGAACTTATCGAATTCGTCTGTCTCGAACAGAGTGAGAGCAAGCTGAAGTTCATCTTTGAGACCTCCACGGAACTGATAGATTTTGCTCTTTGCATCAGGAATGTCTTGCTTTGCATAGCGAGCGAGGTTTTGGAACTTGACATTATACTGATAGACTGTCATGGAGCCCTGCTTGAGGTTGCGGAATTGCTCACGCATACCCTCGATAACACTTGTAGGAATGTGATGCGAGCGGAAATCCTTGCAGAAGTTCTCCCACGAGATCACTTGACCCGGCCTTGAGTCTTTGTACTGCTGCCACCAATCAGCTGCTTGATCTTTCAGTTGGAAGGCTGCAAACTTCACATAGTCATCTTCTTTCACGTTACTGCACTCAAAATGCTTCTTGATATCGGTCAGCCAATCTTCAGCATCAAGAGGGTCGACACAGTAACTGAAAGCTTTAGGATTGTTGGCCAAGAACTGGTTGAGAGTAGCATGGTGCTGCTGGAAGAAGTTGCCTTGGTTCATTGGAACGCCCTGATTAGCTTGATTAGCTTGATTAGCTTGCATCATCTGCATCATCTACATCATCAACTGAGTGTTCTGAGCAGTAGTCTGCATAATTGCTCTCCAAGCCTCAGGCGGAGGAGGAGGGGAAGGAGGATGCTCTGGGACCTCTTCCACCTCTGGGTTGGCATTCGGAACCTTTTTCGGAGCCATCCTGTAAGAGATGACCACGAATCAGCAATTGATTGACAAAAGGAATAAGCTGAATCAATGGAATGAATTGCAACAAGTCTTCACAATAATCATTCGAACAATAAGAACGAATGAAATCATCCGAACAAGAGGAACGAATGAATTTCTTAGTTAAATGATAACATCAGTCTTCACGAGAAGCCACATAGGGATCAAAAGGATAAAATAATAAAAAACAACAAGGTACGGAAAGGAACAAACACAAGAGAGGAGTTTCGTTCTAACATCTTTGTGCTGAAAGCATATGAACGCGTTACGAAAAGGTTTTGCAATCCCCGGATCAGCATAGCCAAGGACCCTTTAAGATGCAACTCCTGATAGTAACCTCGGTCATATAACACCTTCACTCAATGTCGAACCCCGAACTCACTAACCTGCATTCGTTGGAAGAATGCCTACGATCTACTGGATAAAACCCACCTATAGTTTTCCGAAAGATTCCAGTTATGCAATCAGGTGTTGGGGATACACGGGAAGCACCGCGCAATCAACTCTAACCTACATCCAGGTGTATCCATCCTTCAACACATAACCAGTCTTTCTCGGAAACTGTGTACCTCGGACCTTCGAAAAGCATCCACTATAACAAGCTATGGCAATACTCCCGAACTACCTCCCCAGTACTGGGTGATGTCGGGGTTATCTTGCCACTGGCCGTATAGGGGAGATTTTCGATGTCGGCCGTCTTAAGTATTTAGTACTGTCGCGATATGCTTGTTACAACGATACCCCGAAGCTCAACTCCTCGGTAACAGGAGGCATCGAGAACAATATCCTTGTCACAAGAACATCGAAACAATCCCAGAATACTCGCGGGATTCCTAAAAAAAAATTGTGCAAATTTTGAAGATAGGAGAGACAAGAGTAGACGTCAGGAGTCCTCACCAGAGAGAAAGCGGATGAGAAGCAAAGAAATCCTACTCTCCGATATAATATAGGACTCAAAAAGTTTTCAGTGTGTGCCTAGACTCAACCGTCAACGGTTCGATCAAACAGTGGGGGCTCCTAGGTCGGAGAAGGCTCTGATACCAACTTGTAATGCCCAGGATGGAATTATACCTCCTACGTGTCGAGGCACGACTTAAAGGCATAAGTCCATCCTAGAATGATCTCAAGTTTGGTAATCTTTGCACAACTCATGTAAAAGAGGGATAGTAAACTGAAAAATAGTTGGCTTACAATCGCCACGTCACAGAATAACAGTACAAGTCTCAAACATCATACAATAAGATCACTACAACCCTCTAAGGGCAAAAGCCAAATGTCAAAGTACCAAACTCAGATAAATAAAACAACCACAGGCGGATCGAATCCTAGTAAGAGGCTCCACTACTGATCGTCCGGGTAGCGCACGTAGTAACGACTACGCTCCTCGTCGTACTCCCAATCCAGCTCGGTGCCATCACCTGGATAGCTCACAGCTGGACCTGCATCTGGTGTGTGAAGTAACTGTGAGCCACAGAGGACTCAGCAATCCCGTTCCCGGGTAACAGAACTATTTAAGCCTTTAGGTGAGGAAAGGCTGAAGAAAGAAATGAGGTGAAGGAACAACAAAGAGTCTACAGCAGCAACTAGCACTAACTTACGCAAGAGAGAGCGAGAAGAGAAGGCAACGCGAGAAGTGATCACGAAGTGATCCTAGCTACAAGCTCACAAGCATAACCCCTCCGTGTTCAACTCCCGAATCCCGATTCGGAAATTGACAGTCACGGAACACACGCTGGTAGTGTATTAGTATCATTGTGTCAAGTTATCTACAACCGGAATTAACAAGCTCCCATCTGCCACATAACCGCGGGCACGGCTTTCGAAAGTTCAAACCCTGCAGGGGTGTTCCAACTTGACCCATTACAAGCCCACGATCCGCGGAGTCGCAACTCCAAAGTGGGAAGACCCGAGTATCCTCGGAATCCCGTGCTCAAGTTAAACCGAACTAAGGTAAGGCTAATCCAGCAAATCCTCCCGGCGTGTCGACACCCTGATCGTAGCCGCGCGTATCTAGGTCTCAGGACACGACCGGATGGGCGATTCTACGGGTGGATACCAAATACCTCGGGTTGCCCCAAGGCGGCCCCGCAGAACCCCCGTTTCGGACCAACACTCATGTGGAGCACTGGCCCGGGGTTGTTGATTAAGAAAGAGGGTTAATTACTCCCTATGCAAGTTTAGTTTGTTATTAGGCAAATAGTACCAATGTTGGGACTTGCTGGAAAAGACTTAGCACTTAGCGGTTTATCGAGGGGGTCCCATACACCCCAACCGTGTTAGGAACGCATAATCAAGGAACATAAAACCGGCTTATACGGATCCTAACGGCATGAGTGGAACAAATCACCAAGCAAAAGGCTTAGCCTTCCACCCTTGCCAATATATATGTGATTTCAGTTAAAGCATTTATATAGTGTGATAACCCAACCAAACTTCAACATGGAGCAAGCATCTTCACTTCACCTGCAACTAGCAACGCTATAAGAAGGGCTGAGCGAAGCGTACTTAGCCAAGCAACGGTTTGCATAGGTAGGGTTGGTTAAACATGGCAATTGGTTACAAGTAGGAGGCTGACAAGAAGAACATGGGCAACGAGGCAAAACTAAAGATCGAGACTACTAGCAATAGGCAAAGATAGTAAAGTTATCGGGGTTCGGTCATCTTGCCTGAAGAGAAGACGTTCGGAACGAAAGAAGGGTCCTCTTGCTCAAACTCGTTGGAAACCTCGTGCTCAACCTCGTTGGAAAACTCGTGCTCAACTTCCGGCTCTAAACAAGACAAACACACCAAGCACCAATCAACACGATGCAATGCGCACTCGAAAAACATGTATGCATGATGGATGCACTAGTGAAGCACATGGAGCACGTAAAACATCACTCAAGCAAAACACCTCAAAACAAGATAACAAGCTGATATTATTAATCTACACAGAAAAACACCCAAGTTTGATATAAGATTCGCTGAAATCGGAGTTACGGGCTAAAAGTTATGCCCGAAACAAGATTTAAGCGAAAACTGAAAATTACAGCAACATAGCATCTTGGGAGCTCAAAATAATTAATCTACAGCACCCCAAAAGCATGGCAAAGGACTTGAACATAAACTAGATATAATGTACAGCAACTAGGTCCAAAGTGCACCCCCAACGGAGTCACGGATCAATAGCAATGATCTTGGACATATTGAACTTTGAAATAAAATTCTGGCTGCAGAATTTTATTGAAAGTTTGGAGCAAAAGATAAACATGCTACAGCCACTCAAATGGACATGTGAGGACATGGATGGAAAGACAACAATATATACTTCATGGAACAATCAAAATCCACCCCAAAACTATCATGCTTTGTCCTACAACATCACACGAACATGGCATCGGAACGTTACAGTTTTCAGACTTAGTGAAATTTCACTAAGTCCTAAAACAGCAACATCATCATAGCACACAAAAGAGCATGTTTAAGACACCTCGAAACTAAACATGGCAAAGGGTAAGCACCTCATCAAAATACATATGACGGTGATCCCGAAACACACAAGCATGCATCAATGTGGTGAACACACCGATTACAACGAGCTCAACAAGATGGCATTTCATAACAAGTGAAAACACAACATGTGAACATGGCATTTTGCAACGATGATAACAAGGAAACAATAAATCTACCATGCAACCTATCACACACAACACGTAGTTCGTGGCAAGACGAACACGTGGACATGTCATTTGCATCGTTTGGACAAACGAGCTAAAAGATATCACAAGTCAAAGGTGGCATGAAAATAACACATAACAGCAGTTTATATCATGATGCACTCTTGCAACAGCAAAACAATCCCCTAGATGACCTCTAACATGCATGACTACAACAGGTAAAACGTAGAGGGCATCTCCACGAACATCTGGACATGCTACACGCGCAAAACGGAGCAACAGGCACAAAGTTATGCACGTTGGAAGATAGCATCACAGATCAAAAGAACAGGGACTTAGGGGATAAAAAATCAACCTAAAACAGATCAGATCCGGCGGATGAACAGTAGCGGATCCGGCCCGCGAGGAACAGTAGATGGCGGCCCGGTGAACAGTAGATGGCGGCCCGATCCGGCGCGCGGGGCGGTGGCCCGATGCGGTGGCCCAGCGGGGAGGCTGGCGGCCCGGCCGGCGCGGAGAGGGAGCCCGCGGCCCGGCGCGGCGAACTGGCGATGCGGGGCTGGTGGCGATGCGGGCCTGGCCCAGGCGGCGGAGCGGCGAAGCGGAGCGGAGAGGCGGCGCTTGGGCCGTGCGAGGTGGCCCACCGCGGCTGAGGAGAGAGCGGCGAAGCCTGGCGCTCGCGGCTGCTGGGCCCGCGGAGCGGTGTGAGGCCCGACGGGGCGAGCGGCGACTTGGCGCGGGCCGGCGCAGGGACGGGGATGTGGTCCCGCAGCCCGACGCGGCGCAGCGACTCGGTCGCCCCGCGACGCCCTGACTGCGAGCGGTCGAGCGGCCTGGCTCGATCTGCGCGGCTGGCGTGTTGACTCCGGCTGCCTCGATCGAGGTCCGGTCGGCTGCGCTGGTTCTCAGGGATCCTTCGGGATCTGGTTTTGGATCTGAACGAAAAGGAAAAAAAACGAAATGGTGGAGAGGGGAAGAAGAAGGGGAAACCACAATAGACTAGGGTCTATTATATAGCAGTGATTTAGGGTTAGGGGAAGATTAGGGGTGTTTAGGAGCCCTCCGATCGTGATCCAACGGATCCGATCGCGGGGATGATTTAAAAGGACCAGACGGAGATAAAAGAAAGCAGCAGGGGTATTTCCGGGACACGAAGTGAAGGCACATCGGACCCACACGGACAACGGAGGGAAAAGTCAACGGAGTCCAAACGAGACAAGAAATGAGAGGCGGGTTGCACAAAACAAAACAACAACACACAACACAACCTCGCGGCACACCGGTAACGAAAAACGCCCGAACAACAAAGTAGGCCTACGGGACGTCACGGACACGTGAGGGAGCTCCGGAACGCGAAACGGACAACGGGAAGAAACGCCACGAACCGGATGCAACCCACAACACAGATGCAATGCAATGCACATGTCTACATGATATGAATGAAAGCCACACACTCACACAACAAAACGACGAAAGCCCGAAAGACAAAGAACCCGAAATGGAAATAGATGAAGCCGGAGATTTATTATAAGCCCAAAAGGGAAAGTATTACATCCGGGGCATTACATGCAAAGAGCAAAATATATCAGTTCCGTGGAGGTCTCAAAGATGAACTTCAGCTTGCTCTCACTTTGTTCGAGCCAGACGAATTCGATAAGTTCTATAACATGGCTTTGAAACAAGAAGCAGCTCAGCTCAAGATGGAGGCTTCTAAGAAGAGAATTCGAGATGCTGTTCACTCTACCTCATCGTCTCAGTTGGCTGCGAAACAACAGAAATTCTGGCTTCCTCCTCCTCCAGTGATTCGAGCTCCATACAACAACTCCAGCAACTTCAACAACTCCAACAACAAGAACTCTAGTGGTCGTGGTTTCTCCCACCCACCCAACCCAAGCAACTAGTCGAAGAAGCAGTTTCAGTCTCAAGGCTCCAAGTCCAGTGGCTCTCAGTTCCGTCCTCTCTCAGAAGTGACTTGCAACAAATGCACTCAGAAAGGTCACTATGCCAACAGATGTCCAAATCCGAAGCGTCTTCCTCCTCCACCACCTGTGAGTTCAGCTATTGTCAGGCATGATCCAAAGGCTGCCAGGGTCAATCTGATGAATGCAGCACAAGCGGAGGCTTCTTCTGATGTTATTCTGGGTAACCTTCCAGTGAACTCTATCCCAGCTAAAGTGTTATTTGATTCGGGTGCTTCTTGCTCTTTTATGTCATATCCATTTGCATCCAAGAATAATGTTCACTCTGAAGCCTTGCCAAGACCTTTGAGTGTCATATCACCTGGCAAGAGATTGAGTTCTAGTATGGTGGCTCCGGATGTTTCCATTCGCATGGGCGATTATCGATTTTTGGCTTCTCCGGTGATTCTTGGTCATTCTGACATCGACCTCATTCTCGGAATGGATTGGCTTTCTCAGCACGATGCTCACATTGATTGTGCTCAAAAGGAAGTCAAGTTGACTCATTCTGATGAAGATGTGATTATCTTCGCCTCCAGGGACAATACTATTCGGCTTTTCTCTCTTAATGATCAGGGTGAAATTAATGCCATAGAGCAAATTCCAGTGGTGAATGAATATCAAGACGTCTTTCCAGAAGATCTTCCAGGCATGCCTCCACACCGTCAGGTGGAGTTTGTCATTGAACTCGAGCCGAGCACCGAACCTGCTTGCCGGCGTCCTTACAAGCTCTCTCCGGATGAATTGAAGGAATTGAAGAAGCAGCTTGATAAGCAGGAGAGTATGGGTCTCATCAGACCGAGTACATCTCCGTGGGGCTGTGGTGTCTTATTTGTCAAGAAGAAAGATGGCACGGAGCGTCTCTGTGTTGACTACCGGCCTTTGAACAAGAAGACGATTAAGAACAAGTATCCGCTCCCCAACATCAACGAACTCTTTGAGCAGCTCAAAGGAGCTAAAGTGTTCTCTAAGCTTGACCTCCGAATGGGCTACCATCAAATTCGCATTCGCGAGGAAGACATTCCCAAGACGGCCTTCAGAACGAGCTACGGTTCATATGAGTATACCGTCATGTCCTTCGGTCTCGCCAATGCTCCTCCTACCTTTTCAAGGATGATGCATTACATCTTCAACCCCTATACTGGCGAGTTTGTGCTTGTGTATCTGGATGATATTCTGGTGTTTTCAAAGAATGAAGAAGATCACGAAAAGCACTTGCGTCTGGTTCTTGATCGACTCAGAGAGCATAAATTCTATGCCAAGTTCTCAAAGTGCGAGTTTTGGCTCGATAAGGTTTTGTACCTGGGCCATATCATCTCAGCTGATGGTATTGCGGTTAATCCCGAGAAAGTTGAAGCAATTGTCAACTGGGAAGCTCCTCAGAACGTCAAGCAGCTCCGCAGTTTTCTGGGTCTTGCCAGCTATTGCAGAAGGTTTGTGGAGAACTTCTCCAAGATTGCCAAGCCTCTTTCCAACCTCCTTCAGAAGAATGTCAAATACTTTTGGTCTCCCGAGTGTGAAGTGGCATTCAAAACCCTCAAAAAGAAGCTTGTCTCTGCTCCAGTTCTGACTCCTCCGGATGAAACCAAGCCCTATGAAGTGTTCTGTGACGCTTCTCTGCAAGGTTTTGGTGGTGTGCTTATGCAAGATAAGAAAATTGTGGCATATACTTCTCGGCAGCTCAAGCCAAGTGAGAAGAACTATCCCACACATGATCTCGAGCTAGCAGCTGTGGTACATGCTCTGATTACGTGGAGACATCTGTTGTTGGGCAGAAAGGTCGACATCTTCACTGATCACAAGAGCTTGAAATACATCTTCACACAGCCGCATCTGAACCTCTGCCAGACTCGTTGGGTCCAGATGATCCAAGAGTACAACCCCAGCATTGAGTACACTCCAGGCAAGGCGAATGTGATTGCAGATGCTTTGAGCAGAAATGCATATTGCAACAGCCTTCTTATCAAGCCACACCAGCCTGAGCTTTGTGAAGCATTCAGGAAGCTCAACCTTCAAGTTGTTCCGCAGGGTTTTCTTGCAAATCTCCAAATTGCTCCTACCTTGGAAGATCAAGTCCGTGAGGCCCAGCTCAGTGATATCATGGTGAAGAAGGTGAAACATGGGATTGCACAGGGCACTCCAAAATACAAGTGCTTCCGTGTTGATGAGAGAGATACCTTGTTCTTCGAGGACAGACTCGTTGTTCCCAAAGGTGATCTCAGGAAGCTCATAATGGAAGAAGCTCATGATTCTCTCCTTTCCATTCATCCTGGCAGTTCCAAGATGTATCAAGATCTCAAGCAATCTTACTGGTGGACACGCATGAAAAGGGAAATTGCCCAATTCGTGAATGAATATGATGTATGCAGAAGAGTGAAAGCAGAACATCAACGTCCAGCCGGTCTTCTCCAACCTCTTCCTATTCCTGAGTGGAAGTTCGACCACATTGAAATGGACTTCGTCACTGGCTTTCCTAAATCCAAGCGAGGCAATGATGCTATCTTTGTGGTGATTGACAAGCTTACCAAAGTTGCTCACTTTCTTCCAGTCAAAGAATCAATCAATGCAGCTCAACTTGCAGAGCTGTACACTTCCAGAATTGTGTCCCTACATGGCATTCCTCAAGTGATATCCTCAGACCGTGGCAGCTTGTTCACATCAAGGTTCTGGGACTCCTTTCAGTCCGCCATGGGCACGAAGATCAGGTTCAGCACTGCCTTTCACCCTCAGACTAGTGGTCAAGTCGAGCGTGTGAATCAGATCCTAGAAGATATGCTCAGAGCCTGTGTCATCTCCTTCGGCATGAAATGGGAAGACTGTCTTCCATTTGCCGAGTTCTCTTACAACAACAGCTTTCAAGCAAGTGCAGGCAAAGCACCGTTTGAAATTCTCTATGGCAGAAAGTGCCGTACCCCTCTCAACTGGTCTGATACAGGTGAACGTCAACTTCTTGGCAATGACTTGATCTCAGAAGCCGAAGAAATGTGCAAAGTCATACGTGAGAATCTCAAGGCCGCTCAGTCGCGTCAGAAGAGCTACTATGACGGAAAGCATCGTGATTTGGCTTTCGACATCGGTGATCATGTCTATCTCCGAGTTTCTCCGATGAAAGGAACCCAAAGATTCGGTATCAAAGGAAAACTTGCTCCTAGATACGTCGGGCCTTTCAAAATTCTTGGCAAAAGAGGCGATCTAGCCTATCAGCTCGAGCTCCCTTCCAACTTTGCAAATGTTCATGATGTCTTCCATGTGTCTCAGCTTCGCAAATGCTTCAAGGCACCTGAGCGCATGATTCCGTTTGAGGAGATTGATCTTCAACAAGACCTTTCCTACCGAGAGCATCCAGTTGCAATTCTCAAAGAAACTGAACGCAAGACTCGCAACAAGTCCATCAAGTTTCTGAAAGTCAAGTGGTCACATCACACCGACCGAGAAGCTACCTGGGAACGAGAAGATCATCTTCGTTCCGAGTACCCTTCCTTTTTCCAGTCCTAGATCTCGGGGCGAGATCTTTTTGTAGTAGAGGAGAGTTTGTAATGCCCCGGATGTAATATTTTCCCTTTTGGGTATATAATATATCTCCGGCTTCATCTATTTCCATTTCGGGTTCTTTGTCTTTCGGGTTTTCGTCGTTTGGTTGTGTGAGTGTGTGGCATTCATTCATATCATGTAGACATGTGCATCGCATTGCATTTGGGTTGTGGGTTGCATCCGGTTCGTGGCGTTCCTTCCCGTTGTCAGTTTCGTGTTCCGGAGCTCCCTCACGTGTCCGTAACGTCCCGTAGGCCTACTTTGTTGTTCGGGCGTTTTTCGTTACCGGTGTGCCGCGAGGTTGTTGTGTGTGTTGTTGTTTTGTTGTGTGCAACCCGCCTCTCAAATCTCGTCTCGTTTGGACTCCGTTGACTTTTCCATCCGTTGTCCGTGTGGGTCCGAAGTGCCTTTGCTTCGTGTCCCGGAAACACCACTGTGGCTTTCTTTTTATCTCCGTCTAGGCCTTTTAAATCAACCCCCGCGATCGGATCCGTCGGATCGCGATCGGAGGGCTCCTAGCGCCCCTAAACTCTCCCTAACCCTAAAAATTCTGCTACATATAGACCCCCTAGTCTATTTTTGGGCATCCCTATCCCCTTCTTCTTCCTCCTCTAGATCCCCTTCCTTTTTTTTCTTTTCTTTCTTCAGATCCAGATTTATCTGCCCGGATCCCGAGGGAATCCCTCGATCTACCGCACCGCGCCGACCGGATCGCTCCAGGCTCCGTCGAGCGAGTCAACGCCCTCGCCCCCAGCCGATCGCTTCGCTCGGGCCGCAGCCGTTTGCTCGCCCCGACGACCGGGCCGTACGCCGCCAGCCGATCGCCAGGGCCCCGCAGGTGACCAGTTCCCCGTCGCCTGAAGGCCTCTCCACGCCGCCGTGGGCCTCCGCCCCTGAGCCGGCCCATCCGCGGGCGCGCGCCGCCGCCCCGCTCCAGGCGCCCGCTCGCGCCGCGGGCCTCCTCCGCCTCGGGTGGGCCTCGCCCCGCCAGGCCAGGCCACCGCGGGCCTCCCGCCGCTTCCCCGCCTCGCCGCCGCGGGCCAGATCCCGGGCTGGGCCCTTGAGGCCGCGAGCTGGGCCGGATCCGCCGCCGTCTTCCCAGGCCGCCGCCGCCTCGTCAGTTCCGGGCCGAACCAGATCCGCCGGCCCAATCCTCGTTTTTTTCTCAGATCTGGATCCTAAGGTTGTTCCCCCACTCCTAAGTCCCTGTTTTTCCTGATCTGAAATGCAAACTTTGAACTGCTCTAACTTTATGCCTGTTGCTCCGTTTTGCGCGTGTAGCATGTCCAGATGTTCGTGGAGATGTCCTCTACGTTTTACCTGTTGTTGTCATGCATGTTAGATGTCATCTTGACACTTGTTTTGCTGTTGCAAGAGTGCATCATGATATAAACTGCTGTTATGTGTTATTTTCATGCCACCTTTGACTTGTGATAACTTTTAGCTCGTTTGTCCAAACGATGCAAATGACATGTCCACGTGTTCGTCTTGCCACGAACTACGTGTTGTGTGTGATAGGTTGCATGGTAGATTTATTGTTTCCTTGTTGTCATCGTTGCAAAGTGCCATGTTCACATGATGTGTTTTCACTTGTTATGAAATGCCATCTTGATGAGCTCGTTGCAATCGTTGTGTTCACATCTATGAAGCATGCTTGTGTGTTTCGGGATCACCTTCATGTGTATGTTGATGAGGTGCTTACCCTTTGCCATGTTTAGTTTCGAGGTGACTTAAACATGCTCTTTTGTGTGCTATGATGATATTGCTGTTTTAGGACTTAGTGAAATTTCACTAAGTCTGAAATCTGTAACGTTCCGATGCCATGTTCGTGTGATGTTGTAGGACAAAGCATGATAGTTTTGGGGTGGATTTTGATTGTTCCTTGTAGTATATATTGTTGTCTTTCCATTCATGCCCTCACATGTCCATTTGAGTGGCTGTAGCATGTTTATCTTTTGCTCTAAAGTTTCAATAAAATTCTGCTGCCAGAATTTTATTTCAAAGTTCAATATGTCCAAGATCATTGCTATTGATCCGTGACTCCGTTGGGGGTGCACTTTGGACCTAGTTGCTGTACTTTATATCTAGTTTGTGTTCAAGTCCTTTTCCATGCTTTTTGGGTGCTGTAGCTTAATTATGTTGAGCTCCAAAGATGCTATGTTGCTGTAATTTTCAGTTTTCGCTCAAATCTTGTTTCGGGCATAACTTTTAGCCCGTAACTCCGATTTCAGCGAATCTTATATCAAACTTGGGTGTTTTTCTGTGTAGATTAATAATATCAGTTTGTTATCTTGTTTTGAGGTGTTTTGCTTGAGTGATGTTTTCCGTGCTCCATGTGCATCTTTAGTGCATCCATCATGCATTCATGTTTTTCGAGTGCGCATTGCATCGTGTTGATTGGTGCTTGGTGTGGTTGTCTTTTTTAGAGCCGGAAGCTGAGACCGGGTACGAAGTTGAGCACGAGGTTTCCAACGAGGTTGAGCACGAGGACCCTTCTTACGATCCGAACGACTTCTCTTCAGGCAAGATGACCGAACCCCGATAACATTACTATCTTTGCCTATTGCTAGTAGTCTCGATCTATAGTTTTGCCTCGATGCCCATGTTCTTCTTGTCAGCCTCCTACTTGTAACCAATTGCCATGTTTAACCACCCTACCTATGCAAACCGTTGCTTGGCTAAGTACGCTTCGCTCAGCCCTTCTTATAGCGTTGTTAGTTGCAGGTGAAGTGAAGATGCTTGCTTCATGTTGAAGTCTGGTTGGGTTATATCACACTATATAAATGCTTTAAATGAAATCATCTATATATTGGCAAGGGTGGAAGGCTAAGCCTTTTGCTTGGTGATTTGTTCCACTCATGCCGTTAGGATCCGTATAAGCCGGTTTTATGTTCCTTGATTATGCGTTCCTAACACGGTTGGGGTGTATGGGACCCCCTCGATAAACCGCTAAGTGCTAAGTCTTTTCCAGCAAGTCCCAACATTGGTACTATTTGCCTAATAACAAACTAAACATGCATAGGGAGTAATTAACCCTCTTTCTTAATCAACAACCCCGGGCCAGTGCTCCACATGAGTGTTGGTCCGAAACGGGCAACCTGCGGGGCCACCTCGAGGAAACTCAAGGTCTGGTAAAAACCCGTAGCTTGTCCCATCCGGTCGTGGCCTGAGACGAGATACGCGCGGCTACTATCAGGGTGTCGGCACGCCGGGAGGATTTGCTGGATTAGTCTTACCTTAGCTCGGTATATCTTGAGCACGGGATTCCGAGGATACTCGGGTCTTCCCACTTTGGAGTTGCGACTCCGCGGATCGTGGGCTTGTAATGGGTCAAGTTGGAACACCCCTGCAGGGTTTGAACTTTCGAAAGCCGTGCCTGCGGTTATGTGGCAGATGGGAGCTTGTTAATTCCGGTTGTAGATAACTTGACACAATGTTACTAATACACTACCAGCGTGTGTTCCGTGACTGTCAATTTCCGAATAGGGATTCGGGAGTTGAACACGGAGGGGTTATGTTTGTGAGCTTGTAGCTAGGATCACTTCGTGATCACTTCTCGCCGATGCCTTCTCTTCTCGCTCTCACTTGCGTAAGCTAGATGCTAGTTGCTGCTGCAGACTTGTTCTTTCTTCAGCCCTTTTCCCTCACCTAAAGGCTTTGATAGTTCTGTTACCCGGAGACGGGATTGCTGAGTCCTCTGTGGCTCACAGTTACTTCACACACCAGATGCAGGTCCAGCTGTGAGCTATCCAGGGGATGGCACCGAGCTGGATTGGGAGTACGACGAGGAGCGTAGTCGGTACTATGTGCGCTACCCGGACGATCAGTAGTGGAGTCTCTTACTAGGATTCGATCCGCCTGTGGTTTTATTTATCTGAGTTTGGTACTTTGGCTTTTGGCTTTTGCCCTTAGAGGGTTGTAGTGCTCTTAATGTATGATGTTTGAGACTTGTACTGTAATTTCTGTGACGTGGCGATTGTAAGCCAACTATTTTCATTTTACTATCCCCTCTTTTACATGAGTTGTGCAAAGATTACCAAACTTGAGATCATTCTAGGATGGACTTATGCCTTTAAGTCGTGCCTCGACACGTAGGAGGTATAACTCCATCCTGGGCATTACAACCTCCCAAGCCCAGCCGGCCTCCTCTGTAGTTGGGCCAGGCCCATTGGGTGAGCAACCCCCTATTCCTCACCCTGTGCGTAATATAGCAAAAACCCGCCCGCTTTGTTTTTTTTCAAGTAAAAAAACTGCTAAGTCCCTGATATTTGTAAATTTGTATGCATGTTTGAGTGGCTGTAACTTTTGTGTGGTGGTCCAAATGAAGCATATGATATGTCAAAATGTTCATTGTGAAGTGCTCTACATGATGGTTGCTGTAGCATGCTTGTTTGAGTTTATATTACCATGTTAATCTCTGTTGCAAAAGTGCATTTGGCTTTTAAGTACTGAAACTTGTTATGAGATGATGTTTTGTCTTGTTCATAGCTATTGGTGTGATTGTCTTTTATGCCACATGTCAATATGTTTTAGAAGCACAATAATGTCATCTTTGCTGTGGTGCAATCCACTTTTCATGATATGCCTTGAGGTGTTTGCAACAAGCTTGCAAAGTAGCCTACTAGTTGTTGTTGTTTTCTAGGACTTGTTGCAAAACTGCTAAGTCTGAAACTGTTAAACCTGATGCCATGTTTGCTTGATGCCCCACTCAAATCCATGCTTGTTTTGGGTTGCCCAATGATCATGTCTTGTTGTCCATGTTATGCTCTATCCATCCATGCTCTTTCTTGCATATATGGCCTGTTGTAGCTTATTTATTTCTTGCTCTCAAGTTGCTATAAATGTACCTGACAGACTGTTATCAGCATGATCAATTTGGTGGAGCTTGTTGTTATTGATCCATGCCTCCTATGGAGTTGTTCCAATGGAGTTGTTTGATGTATGTTATGTCTATTACATGTCCATGATCTTTATATACTTAGTGGAGTTGATATGCTTGTTGTTTTGTGCCTCCGAAGGCAGCATCATGATGATGTTTTTGCCTTCCCAGATTTTGACTAAGTCTGGATAAATTTATTGCAACTTGCCATGCTTGTTTAATTGTGTTCCAGCAAGTTTTTGGGTGTGTTCTAAGTTCATGCTTGTTAAGTATCATGTCTATTTCCCATCCATGCTTCTTGCCATCATGTTTGGGTGTTGTAGCATATATATATACCTTGCTTCCAAGTTCCTATGTTGCTGATTTTGGACAATTTGTTGTTATATCTTGTTTCATGTGTATGTGTTGAACCGTTGCTCCGTTTTGAGTGTGTCCTATATGAAACTTCTGTGATTTTGCATGTAGAAGCATAATATCATGTTGTTTTCATGCTCGGAGTGTGTTTGCTTGTTGTTTGGATGCATCTTGCATATTTGTCACGCTTCTCTTGTTTTGCTCATATCTTCTAGGCCGTAGCTCCGAATTAAATAAACTTTATATGAAACTTGACTAGAATTTCGAGTAGATCATCATGGTGCATGTTAACTTGCTGTTTAACAACTTTAACTTAAGGTTTGTTCAGATCTGGACCAATTTCGAAACGTGCATATGAGGGCTTACAGGAATTGTTATATGTTGATTCCGGCCTCATTTAAACTTGTTGGTTTGTGTTGTTCTTGTATGCTTCATCCCTTGCCATGTTTTGCATCATATAGACTTGTCTTGCATCATACTTGGTTGAGCCTCTTGTCATGCTCTTGAGTGGTGTGTTTACCATGTTGTGTGCTTTCTTCTCGTTAGTGCTTTTTCTGTTGCGATCGCGAGGATCGGTTCGACTACACGTGGTTCGTCTTCGCGGCTTCTTGTTCGTCTTCTTCATGGACTCGTTCTTCTTCCTTGCAGGATCTCAGGCAAGATGACCATCACCTTGGATACCTTTACTATCATTGTCATGCTAGCTATATCGATGCTATCGTTATATGTCGCGCTACCTATCTTTTTGTCAGCCCCTCTCCTTGTTGCCATGCAACCTCTAACCTTTGACACCTTCCCAGCAAACCGTTGTTTGGCTATGTTACCCACTTGCTCAACCCCTCTTATAGCGTTGCTAGTTACAGGTGAAGATGAAGATCGTTCCATGTTGGAACTTGTTGTTGGAATATCATAATATCTATTATTATTATTAACACACCTATATACTTGGCAATGGGTGGAAGGCTTGACCTTTTGCTCGGTGTTTTGTTCCACTCATGCCACCTTAGGAGCCGATAAACCGGCGTTATGTTCCTTGATTTTGCATTCCTTACACGGTTGGGTATATGGGGACCCCTTGACAGTTCGTCTTTGAATAAAACTCCTCCAGCAAGGCCCAACATTGGTTTTAATTTGCTCATAATAAAAACTTAATTAATTAATTAATTGCATAGGGAGTTAGCGCTACCTGAGGATTCTTTCTACATACAGCGAGGCCAATGCTGATGGTGTTGGTCCCAAACGGGGGTTCGACGGGGCCGCCACGGGGAAACTCGAGGTATCTGGCTCCCGTAAAATCACCCATCCGGTCGTGGCCTAAGACGAGATACGCGCAGCTACTATCAGGGTGTCGGCACGCCGGGAGGTCTTGCTGGACTTGTTTTACCATTGTCGAAATGTCTTGTGCACCGGGAATTATGAGTCTGATCGGGCCTTCCCTAAGATAAGGGGTAATATTATTATTATCTCTGCTGATCGTGAGAGCTTGTGATGGGCTAAGTTGGGACACCCCTGCAGGGTTATGATCTTTCGAAAGCCTTGCCCGCGGTTATGTGGCAGATTGGAATTTGTTAATGTCCGGTTGTGGAAAACTTGACAGAGGATCCGAAGTAAAATACATGAACCGCGTGAGTAACCGTGATCGTCTCTTTTCACTTTGAGAAGAGAACACGGTGGGGTTATGTTTGACTCGTAGGTAGTTCAGGATCTTTAGCGATCATTACTAGTTTGTGACCGCTTGCGTAGATGCTCATCTTATTCTTGTACTCGTAAGTTAGCCACCATATATTGCTTAGCCGCTGCTGCAACCTCACAACTTTACCTCTTCCTACCCATTAAGCTTTGCTAGTCTTGATACCCATGATTATGGGATTGCTGAGTCCTCGTGGCTCACAAATACTACAACAACAGTTGCAGTTGCAGGGTTCCGATGGCTTGACGTGAGAGCGATGTTCTTTGTGTTAGAGTTCTTTCTTCTTCTTCTTCTTCTTCTTCTTCTTCTTCTTCTTCAGTCTTGGGCTAGGTTCCTGGTCGGCAGCCTGGGATAACAGATGGATGTCGTGTGCTTTTCATGTGTGCATCCGTAGTCGGATGTCTTGTATTGATGTTGTTGTATTCATGTGACTTGTATGAATTGTTGTATCCCCATGTATTTATGTAATGGTACGATGTAATGATATCCATCTTGCTAAGATCCCGAAATGCGGTTGTGCGCCAATCACGTATGTGTCACGTGATCGGGATAGAATCGCATCTTGGGCCTGACAATAGAGAAATTGCAATACATTTGCAAGGGAGAAATGAGCTAACTTGATGAGCTTCTTTATCATGAGGAGATGTTGTGGTTACAAAGATCACGTATAACATGGTTAAAAGAAGGTGAAAGGAATACAAAATATTTGCACCATCGAGCAATGTGGCAGGCTAGAAGAAACTATATTCAGTGTCTTCAGAAGCAAGATGGGGCGTGGTGCACTTTTCCCCCGATATGGAAAGTATGGCGTGATCCTATTTTAAGGAGGTTTACACTAAGGACCCAACTATCTCCCCGGGTGAAGTTATCGGATGCATTGATGCTAAGGTAACCCCGGATATGAATGCTTCATTATGTGCACCGTTTACTGAGAGGATGTTTCAGATGATTTATTTCGGATTGGGTCATATAAAAGCGCAAGGGGTGGATGGCCTCCCTACCTGGTTTTATTAGAGGAACTGGAGTGTTTTCAAAGTTGAAATTACTACTGCGATGTTTTTTTAGACTGGGTACATGCCAGAGGGGGATGAATGATACGGCCATAGTTTAATTTCCCAAGGTGCAATACCCCAAAGAGTTGAATGACTTCAGACCCATTAGTCTCTGCAATCAGGGGCGTAGCTATGTACAGCTAGCCGGTGTCACCAGCACCAGGTGCAATTTGCACATACTCATTGGTTTAGTGTGTAGGTCATTGATATTTTTAATATGTAGGCATGTGTTCTTCTATGTGGACACCGGGTAATTTTAAGTTTGGATCCGCCCCTGTCTGCAATGTGGTTTATAAGATTGTGTCAAAGTGTTTTGTGAGCCATCTTAGGCCTCACTTTATTGATCTTATCTCGGAGAATCAGAGTGCACTTATTCCTGGGAGGCTTATTACTAATTCCATAATTTCTTTTAGGTGTATTCATCATAATCAAAGTATAAAGAGAGGAGCGCCGCTCTGTGCATATATTGGATCTGTTGAAGGGCTATGATGGTGTTGATTGGGACTTCTTAGAAGGTGCCCTAGTCAAACGGGGATTTTTAACACAATGGATTTCTCTTGTTATGGATTGTGTGAGATTGGTAAAGTACTCGGTTAAATTCTATGGGAAGTTGTTGAATTTTTTCATGCCCACAAGGGTATTTACCAAGGTGATCCCATGTCACCTTTCTTACTCTTGTTTATTGCCGACACTTTATCTTCCTTGGTGCAAGAGCCTGTGGAAGAGGAGGGCTTAAAGAGGTGACCATATGTAGGAGGGCACTTATTATCACTCATTTATTATTCGTAGGTGATTCCCTTTTATTTTTCCGAAGCCTCGCAACATCGGTTATTGTTGGTTAAGGGTTTGTTCAGCACTTACTCCTCGTCAACGAGGCAACTCATTAACCCCTCAAATGTTCCATTCTTTTTTCCTGACAATTGTCCAGATGTGGTGGTGGAGGAAGTGAAATAAATTCTAGATATTTCTTAGCAAGTTTTTTACCCCAAATATTTGGGGTGTCGATGCCTGATGAAAGAATGAATAAGGGTGTGTTTGAAACAGTTTAGGCGAGTCTAGGTAAGAAGCTAGTTGACTGATGTGAGCAGTACATGTCAGTTGAAAACAAAGATTTATGATAAATGCGGTTGCTGAGGCTATTCCCACATATGTTATGACTGTATTTCGACTGTCGGCATCATCTTTTAAGGCCTTCCGCGCCTTTCTATTCTTTCTCATGGATGCCACATAAATTAAGGGTGCAATCTCTTTTAGATTTCGGTCTTGAACTCAAGGGAAGTCACAAAAGGGACTCCACATGTTGTTACCCACGGTGATGGTAGCAGAAGCATAGAACAAGTTGAGGTTTGTCTTGTCACAAGGATTGACCATCCCGACCCATATCTTGGTTGGTTCCTTCTATTGACATGTGTTTGAACACTAAGAAGTAGAGGATGTCCGACAATAGAATAAGCAAATCTTGGCTCAGTTAAAAACAGAAGGTAGAACACGCTATGCAGAACCGATTATCAAGGTGCAAGGTAACAAGTGGAAGAAGGAATAAGTGTAACCACCACTAATAGAGGAATGCTTATACGCAATCCACGTTAGTGGTACGCCACACAGCCGCCACAATAAAAATTTGCACGCCACCAATATATCTTTACTGGTGGCATGCCATCAAAATGGTAATGTGTGAGTCCCAGTAGCCTGACCCGATACAAATTAGTGGTGGCGCATCCCTGCAAAGCATGCCACTACTATCGTGACTAATGGTCATGAGGCTTTTTGCCATGCCACCATTATCTTATGTCGGCCCGTTTTGGGGCTCCACTTTATAGTGGTGTGGCTGGAAGTGGAAGACCACCAGTGAAGACATTACACACGACATGATACTATTGGCACATTGGAGCTATGAGATGGACGGGAGCTAGCGATAGCGTGATGAGCAAGGCAGACACAAGACGCAAGAAAGCACATGCCCGAATTGCTATATGAAGGAGATCAATGTACATCCGCAAGGAAAAGCAATGCGATTAAAGAAACTCATTGTTAAGAAAGCTTATAAATGTAATTTAATACATAAAGAGGATCACATGCCCCCGCATGAAAAGACAATGCTAACAAATCCATCTATCGAGTTAAGGAAAGTTATGATCTGTTTAGATTTTTGCAAGTCATTTGCTGAGAGGGAAGGTCAAAAAATGGTATGAAAAACCAAAAACTAGGGTTCAGTTGAAACAAAAAACCGATGGAACACACAAGGGTGAAAAAACTAGCATGAAGGGGTGATGGTGGTGGAGGTGAAGACAAAAATGAACCTTGGATGGCAGAGTACCAACTCCCCTATAATAATAGAGAGTTGGGCTTTGCTACTGATACGTCCAAAACGTATCTATAATTTCTGCTTGCTCCATGCCACTTTTGGGTGATATTGCTATGATATTCATACACTTCCATACACTTTTGATCATATTTGGACTAACCTACTAATCCAGTGCACCCCGGTGCCAGTTTCTGTTTTCGGCTGTTTTTGTATTTCAGGTTTTCACGTTACGAGAACTGCCAGGAAAAATCCAGAAAAATTATATAAAAAATCAGCGTTCCAGAACCTACCTTGCGCCCAAAGGACAGCCGGGGGGGGGGCACCAGGGCTCCATGCGCCCTGGCGGCGCGCCCCCCCTGGGCCGCGCCGGGGGGGGGGGGCGCCTGGGCCTCCCGAGCCCCGTCTGGTGCCCCCCTTCGGCATATATTTAGAGCGTCCTTCGAAACCCTTGGGACGAAAACTCTTTCCCGCGATCTCATCTCTGTTCCACCGCCGCCGCCGCTTCCAAGATCGGGAGCACCAGGAGAACTCTTCCCGGCACCCTGCCGGAGGGGAGGATCACCATCGGGAACTTCTCCACCACCATGGACGCCTCCCGGATGAGTTGTGAGTAGTCTCCCTTGGACCATGAGTCCATGACCAGTAGCTATGTGATGTTCTCCTCCCGTTCTTGTGCTTCACTAATTAGTCCTCGTGAGCTGCCCTACATGATCGAGGCACATATGTAATCCTTATGCTGTTGCTATGATGAGTTTGCTGGGATACGATGGATTATGAGATTATGTTCAGATTGTTCTTGAGTAATATATTTGATCTACCACTTTTATATTTATGTTCATAACTAATTCTTGCATGTTCTCTGTTGTTATTTATTGCTTTGGCCAAGTAATATGTAGTGACTCCAAGAGGGAACGTTATGCTTGATTGTGGGTTCATGCCCCTCGATGACTAGCTTGAGTGACAGAAACATGAGTCTAGGGGATGTGCTGTTGCCACAAGGGGGAAAACAACGGTGCTTGTGCCTGCGGGTGCAAGGATTGTTTACTTTACGCAAAGTTCTTTTAATGCAGTTGTCTGTTGCTTTGAGTTTACACTATGGGTGGGACTCGCAACTTAATACCAGCGAGATGTTCTGGATAGATATCTCAAGGTGGATGATTAGTAGTAGATATTGATGGATTTCGGTCTACTTACTTTGGCGTACCGCCCATGCTTTGAACCTCAACCTTTCTTGCAATGTAGTCAGCATTGGTTTGCGTTCGTGGTCCTGTCAATTGCCCAGCTGTAATTCGTTTACCTCACATAGCTGTTTTATCGTCTTTTGGGAGAGAGACATCACTAGTGAACATCATGAGACTCCGGTCCATATTACCATCATTGATCACATCCGCTATTTACTTTTCACTTTTACTTACTATTGCAAACATTATCTATCACTACTATCATTTGCGTTTAATCCTTTGTGAACTACAAGGCCGGAGGGATTGACAACCTCTCTGTACTCGTTGGGAGCAAAGTTATTTGTATCCGTGTGCAGGTCCACGTTGATTGCTAATCCGGCCCCGTTAGCAGTTGACACCTACTTGTTGAACCTAGGAGTCTCTGGGGATTCGATCCTTGGCATCTTTGCTAAGGGAAAAACTTCCACAACACTCAATCTTACACCTTCCACTTGGGGTAACCAACGAGGGGTTAGAGGCCCATCAAGGAGTTTTTCTAGCGCCGTTGCCAGGGAATCCACTCTTCAGGATAGGGGAGTTGCATGCTATCTTTTACCTTTGATTTTTAGTCTTGTTAGTTTACCTTTCAGTTTTTGCTTTAGTACCTTTTATCGAAAATCACAAAAATAGTTATCTTGCTTGCTTGCTACTATGGGTTCCACCGAGAACACCAAGTTGTGTGACTTCACTAGTCACAACAACGATGACTTTATTAGCACACCTATCACTACACCTGCCACTTCAGCACCTTCATATGAAATTAAACCTGCTTTACTGAACTTAGTCATGAAAGATCAATTCTCCGGTGCTGGAGATGATGCTGCTTTACAGTTGAACAACTTTGTTGAACTTTGTGATATGCAAAAGTACCAAGAAATAGATGGTAATATTGTTAAGCTTAAGCTTTTTCCTTTCTCCTTGAGAGGAGGAGCTAAAATTTGGTTTCAGTCTTTGCCTAGAAATAGCATAGATTCATGGGACAAGTGCAAAGATGCTTTTATCGGAAAATACTATCCACCTGCTAAAATTATCCAACTTAGAAGTAACATAATGAATTTTAAACAATTGGATAATGAACACGTTGCCCAAGCTTGGGAACGTATGAAATCTCTTATCAAGAACTGCCCTATTCACGGTTTGACTACTTGGATGGTTATCCAAACTTTTTATGCAGGCTTGAACTTTACCTCGCGGAACTTGTTAGATTCAGCCGCGGGAGGAACTTTTATGTCAACTACACTTGGTGCTGCCACGAAGCTTCTCGATGAGATGATGACCAATTATTCCCAATGGCACACCGAACGCGCTCTAACAGGTAGGAAGGTAAACTCTGTCGAGGAGATTTCCTCCTTAAATGAAAAAGTTGACTTAATCGTGTCTCTACTTTCGAAGCAATCTTCTGTTGATCCTCGTGTTGTTCCTTTAAATTCTTTGATTGCTCAAGAACAAGTAGATGTGAACTTTATCTCTAGAAACAATTTTAACAACAATGCTTATAGGAGTAACTTTGGTAGCAATCCTAGACCGTTCCTCTCTAATTCTTATGGGAACAACAATGCTTATCCTATCACCAAGAACTCCACTACTGAACTAGAGACTATGCTTAAAGATTTCATCACTACCCAAAAAGCCTTTAATAAGAGTGTAGAAGAAAAACTACATAAACTAGATGATCTTTCTTTCAAGGTAGACCATTTAGCCAATGAGGTAAAATTGCTAAAAATTAAAACTTCTCCTCTTGAGGAGAGGGAAGTCACTCCTATAAATGCTATTCAAGTGCGAATTAATGAAAATATTAGGATGATGGCTAAACTTAAAGAGAGATGGGCTATAGAAAGGGAGGAAGAAGATAGAATTAAGAGCCTTCTTACCCACCACACCGTTGCTACTATCCAAGCTGTTGAGGATGTCCAAACTCTTAGCACCCAATGTACTCCTGGTCCCAATGGACCTATTAATGGTGATGCTATGACTATAGAAACTACCAAACAAGTGAACCTAAAGGATACTACTACCACTTTACTTGATGCTCGTGACATTGATTTTGATAATTGCACTCTTACCGAAGTTATTTATTTCCTTCACAAGATGTCTAGAGATCCCCGCACTAGCACGCTTAATCTTGCCTTCACAGAGCATATCACTAATGCTCTCATCAAAGCTAGGGAGGAGAAACTTAGAGTAGAAGCCTCCATACCTAGAAAGCTAGAAGATGGTTGGGATCCTATGATAAAAATTAAATTGAATGACTTGTCTTGTTATGCATTATGTGATATCGTAGCCAGTACTTCTGTTATGCCCAAAAGAATATATGATATGCTTAAATTGAAACCTTATGATTCTTGTTCTTTTGGTGTTCGTCTCGTTGATTCTTCCATAAAGAAACCTTTGGGGAGGATCGACGATGTTCTTATCGTTGTCAATGACAATTATGTTCCCGTTGATTTCACTATTATGGATATTGAATGTGATCCTTCATGTCCAATTATTTTGGGACATCCCTTTTTACGCACCGTTGGTGCTATCATTGACATGAAAGAGGGTAATATAAAATTTCAGTTTCCTCTCAAGAAAGGGATGGAACACTTCCCTCGAAAGAAGATCAAGTTACCTTTTGAGTCCATTGTACGGGCTAGCTATTCTTTTACTCTTGATAAAACTTTATCTATATGCATTACGCCTAGCTTAAAGGCATAAAAGAAAGCGCTTTTGAGAGGCAGCCCACATGAATATATTTTTATATTTTGCTTTTGTTGTGTCTTGATGTTGTTTACTGCTGTAGAATATCATTGTATCTTTGCTTTTCATATTTGTGCTAAGTATATCCTTTGATTGCTAGAAAGTTCAAAAGTTGTGAGGTGCTGTCCAGGAAACAGATTCTGCCCTTGGATAGAAAACTTCGTATAAAATCACCAGATCATCTTTTTGGTCTGAATTTTTTCGACAGCGTTCTCTATATAATTGTCTTTCGTGCATCTGTTCTGAGTTTTTTGATTTGAGTTGCAGAAGTGCCCCGAACAAATCAATTACTACCTGATGTTCTGTTTTTCACAGATTCTGTCCTGTTTTGCCTTTCCTTCATTTTGCAAATCAAGAGCTTGCTTTTTTTGCAAAAACCTTTTGGCAATCTTGATAAACAGTAGACCTTCAAGAATATCTTTATTTCCAGCAAGGTATAATTATTTTATTAAGGGTACTAACCTCGCTAATCAGATTATGATGAGTTATGTATGAAGGGAGTTTTCAAGTGTGCGAGGGAAGATGATAAAAAGATTCAGGAGTGTCAAGCGCTCAAGCTTGGGGATGCCCCCATGCACCCCCAAGAAATATTCAAGGAGACTCAAGCGTCTAAGCTTGGTGATGCCCCCGTTCATCCCCTTCTCCATCAACATTATCAGCTCGTCTTTCGTTCCGCTATATTTTTATCACTTCATGTGTTAAGTGCTATGCTTGGAGCGTCTTGCTTTTAGTTTTCTTTTTAGTTTTTCATAACGAGTCGGAACTCAGCGTTCTTTATGTGGGAGAGAAACACGCTCCACTTCTACCTAGAACATAACATAGAATTTTCATGTCTATCTTTGTTGTGTGTGTTCTTTGTCTTTTAATAGCTACTATCATGCTCTGCTCTTAGTATTCATGCTTATCTTTTCAAAGAGCTTTTGTTTAGTTGGTTGCTTGAACTCTCTTTAATTACCATGCTCACCTTATTAAGAGAGTTTGCTTTCGTTGCATTGGTTGATATGTCTATGATAAAGATGCTACGTGCATAGTGGCGCTTAGTAGTTCGGGTTTTCTTATAGTTAGTCTCAAATAGCTGGGGGATTCCCAATGTGTTATTGGAATACCAACATGATTTGTTTGCCTATGATGTGGTATGGTTTAGTAATATCTTCCTTTGAGAATTTATTTTGATTGACTTGGCGTATGCTCACGCATATATAAGACTGTAAAGAAAGTCTGTCAAGCCTTGATGATCTTTTATTTCTGAGTAGCGATATAACTACCATGCCTGATTCAATGTTGCTTTGTCGCTCTACATGATTATGACCGTCTTTGCTCTCTTAGTTGGTCGCTCCCAGTCTTTTGCTAACCTTCCCTGTACTAAGCAGACTAACTTTGCAATACATAGCTCATGGGAAAGTAGCTTAAAACTATTGTGGTAAAGAATATGTTGTTTATGTATCTTATTTCTTATAAGTTGCTTGCTGAGAGGTAACCATGTTTCTGGGGACGCCATCAACTGTCACACTTTTGTTGAATATCATGTGAGTTGCTATGCATGTTCGTCTTGTCTGAAGTAAGGGTGATTTGCCATGGGTTGAATGAGTATGCATATTGTTAGAGAAGAACATTGGGCCGCCAACAAAAGCCATGTATCATGGTGGAAGTTTTAGCTTGGACATTAATCCTCAATCTCTTATGATAATATGCTTATGCATTAAAGAGGAGTCCATCATCTATTTTCTATGTTGTCCCGGTATGGATGTCCTCAAGTTGAGATCTATCAAAAACGAGAAATCAAATGCGATTTATCTCCTTGGACCTTTGTACAGGTGGCATAGAGGTACCCCTTTGTGACACTTGGTTGAAACATATGTAATGCAATAATAACCCATGGAAATCCGAGCTAATTAGGACAAGGTGCGAGCACTATTGGTATTCGATGCATGAGGCTTGCAACTTATAGGATGTCTTATGCATGACACATATGAAGTACTACTACCGTTGACAAAATTGCTTCTATGTTTTCAAAATAAAAGGCTCTAGCACATAACCATTCTTTTACTTTTATGTTGAGTCTCCACCTTCTTTCTTCAAGCACCAACTACTGAGAGCATGATTGTCATTCTAAGTGTAATGTGCATTGTGCCAAAGTAGCATTGTCTTTTGCATGATTGTGATATCGTTTATTTTGAAATCATTGTATCTAGTCATCACTTAAACCTTGAAGGTGCCCCAGCATTTATGTTTTGCTTCACTAAAGGGGGCAAGCTAGATATCACTTTATCATATTTGCACATCATGTTCATTGCAAATATTTTTGATGCTTCAATGTCATGTTGTAAAACTTTCAATCATTTGTGATTTTCTCATGAGGCAACTTAATTACTATAGAATCATTGTCACAGTAAGCTTTTGTCATATGACTATGAATAAGTCTTATATGGTTAATAGCATGTCACCACAGAAATTATTCTTGTTATCATTTACCTACTCGAGGACGAGCAGGAATTAAGCTTGGGGATGTTGATACGTCCAAAACGTATCTATAATTTCTGCTTGCTCCATGCCACTTTTGGGTGATATTGCTATGATATTCATACACTTCCATACACTTTTGATCATATTTGGACTAACCTACTAATCCAGTGCACCCCGGTGCCAGTTTCTGTTTTCGGCTGTTTTTGTATTTCAGGTTTTCACGTTACGAGAACTGCCAGGAAAAATCCTGAAAAATTATATAAAAAATCAGCGTTCCAGAACCTACCTTGCGCCCGAAGGACAGCCGGGGG
>LR738709.1:304357167-304369480 GCA_902687465.1 Secale cereale
CTAGGCCGCGCCGGGGGGGCGCCTGGGCCCCCCGAGCCCCGTCTCGTGCCCCCCTTCGGCATATATTTAGAGCGTCCTTCGAAACCCTCGGGACGAAAACTCTTTTCCGCGATCTCATCTCTGTTCCGCCGCCGCCGCCGCTTCCAAGATCGGGAGCACCAGGAGAACTCTTCCCGGCACCCTGCCGGAGGGGAGGATCACCATCGGGAGCTTCTCCACCACCATGGACGCCTCCCGGATGAGTTGTGAGTAGTCTCCCTTGGACCATGAGTCCATGACCAGTAGCTATGTGATGTTCTCCTCCCATTCTTGTGCTTCACTAATTAGTCCTCATGAGCTGCCCTACATGATCGAGGCACATATGTAATCCTTATGCTATTGCTATGATGAGTTTGCTGGGATCCGATGGATTATGAGATTATGTTCAGATTGTTCTTGAGTAATATATTTGATCTACCTCTTTTATATTTATGTTCATAAGTAATTCTTGCAAGTTCTCCGTTGTTATTTATTGCTTTGGCCAAGTAATACATAGTGACTCCAAGAGGGAACGTTATGCTTGATTGTGGGTTCATGCCCCTCGATGACCAGCTTGAGTGACAGAAACATGAGTCTAGGTGATGTGTTGTTGCCACAAGGGGGAAAACAACGGTGCTTGTGTCTGCGGGTGCAAGGATTGTTTACTTTACGCAAAGTTCTTTTAATGCAGTTGTCTGTTGCTTTGAGTTTACACTATGGGTGGGACTCGCAACTTAATACCAGCGAGATGTTCTGGATAGATATCTCAAGGTGGATGATTAGTAGTAGATATTGATGGATTTCGGTCTACTTACTTTGGCGTACCTCCCATGCTTTGAACCTCAACCTTTCTTGCAATGTAGTCAGCATTGGTTTGCGTTCGTGGTCCTGTCAATTGCCCAGCTGTAATTCGTTTACCTCACATAGCTGTTTTATCGTCTTTTGGGAGAGAGACATCACTAGTGAACATCATGAGACTCCGGTCCATATTACCATCATTGATCACATCCGCTATTTACTTTTCGCTTTTACTTACTATTGCAAACATTATCTATCACTACTATCATTTGCGTTTAATCCTTTGTGAACTACAAGGCCGGAGGGATTGACAACCTCTCTGTACTCGTTGGGAGCAAAGTTATTTGTATCTTTGTGCAGGTCCACGTTGATTGCTAATCCGGCACCGTTAGCAGTTGACACCTACTTGTTGAACCTAGGAGTCTCTGGGGATTCGATCCTTGGCATCTTTGCTAAGGGAAAAACTTCCACAACACTGCATCTTACACCTTACACTTGGGGTAACCAACGAGGGGTTAGAGGCCCATCTGCTACATTTAGATAAATATTCCAAAGTATTGATTTTCGGGGAAGAACTAGGTTAGGAAGTTTACATAAGAGTACGTAGGTGTTTACGTGGATGTATGGTTATTGGAAGGAATTATATATAGAACGACTACATTTCGATGTAATCTCTGATTTTCCATTGTATTCATGTGAGTGCGTAAAAGGCTCGAACCTATTAAAAATAGAATAATGTAAACCTACGGGAGAACATCTCTACTCCTAATGGAGCAGTTGGTAGTCTTTGCTCCAGGGTTTTTTTCGTCCCACCTCGTCTGTTTTTTTTCAACCGGTTTTTTTCGTCACACCATCCCCACCCCACCCCACCCCACTCACCGCACGCAGTCAAGTTCCGTTTCCCCCCTTACATCCCCGATTCATGCATGACAATCAATTCTTTCCAAACACAATCATGCATGACAATCAATTCTTTCCAAACGCAATCATGCATGACAATCAATTCTTTCCAAACGCAATCAATTAACTTAAGGTAACCAGACACAATCAATTCAATAAAACGGAGCGATATCTCCGGCAATTTTCTTGCTCCCGATATATAATGGTGCTAGCCAATCTGTTAACAAATCAGAAGGAAACAATCACGTGTATGTAGGGAAGATAATCGTGGAGATTGCAGGGCAGTTAAGGCCGTGCGTCACATGCAGGAAGGATTTCCCGAGTTCAACTGAAGAGAAGGAAATCTGAGTTGGTGAATAGTCTCCACGGTTTATTTTCGTCTGGTTTTTCTTTGTCCCACCTCCCACCACCACCTCTCACCGGTTTTCCTCTTTTCTCGTCTAACCGGCAATACCCAATGTATTTATGGTAATCAATCACAATTAATCCACGTATGGTAAGGCTATAAACTCAGAAATCTCAAATATGATTATTATAGTAATAAATCAATCCAGGTATGGTAAGGTCATAACTCGGGAAATTTCGAATATGGTAATAAATCAATCCAGGTATGGTAAGGCTATAAATATAAAGCAAAACTATTCCTGTGAGACGTCTGATACATGGCTTTCGTCAGACCAGCATCTCACCAATCGTTTTGGAGCCATGCATCCAACAACGCGTCGCTGTACTATATAACCCCTCCGAATCATCCTCACATCCACCATCAAACCATAATCAACTACCTCGCCACCCTCTCTGCCACACCTGCCATCTGGATCCTCCTCGCTTCAACCTCGCTCTTATCGCACCACCGCATCTACGTTCGACCAGCAAGTCCTCCGGCAAGAACGCACACACCATGTCGCCTTGATGGCTAAGCATGTGCATGTGTGCTTCATGCCCCCACAACGCTCCTTGTGATCCATTCGTCGCGCTGCATCCCCAATCTGGCCGGTGTGGCACTGTAATTTTGTCGGTGTGCAGACCTTCGTTTCCTCTGCTACTCCTCGTCAGACATTTTGTAGTTGCTGCTTGAAGTGGTATGGTTGTGCTCTGCTCGTTGAAGCCTGTAATTGGGGCTACATGCTATAGACTCATGAGATCCCTTTTCAATGTGGCTGCGTGGTAGCGATGCTCTCATGCGTGCTACGTCGGCTGTGCTCCAGCGGTCTTGCATTTGGCCGGGTTGAAGGATACCATATGTGCAGTAGCCACACGTAAGTCAGATTTTGTTCACATTGGAAGTACAAGTGATTGTTGTTGGAAACAAATTTCCACTCTTTTGGAAGCATAATTTTCTTCGGTCAAAATGTATATGTAAAATTATTATTATACTTTCTACCTGCAATTCAATTACCTATCAATGGTGTATCCAACATTGCTCTATTTTTTTCCTACACATAAGAAAAATGCTTCTGTAATGTATGATGCAACTTCCACCAAATCGAGATGCTTCTACACCATTGAACAGAGTTTCGGTTACCATTTTTGTTCCGAAGCATCAAATGGTGAGCCATGAAGCTTTATTAAACATGTAAGGAAGCATGTGTCGTTTTGTGTTTTTCATATCAAAGCATCAATGAAAGGGCAATGAAGCAACTAAATACCACATGGAAGGATCGCCACATGGAATTTGTTAACAGCTTATGGTAATATTATTAGTGACATCTGCATATTTTCAATACGTATTTGAGAACCTATATGATGCTTCCTGATTTCTATCGCATGAGAAATGCTTCCATTGAAACAACCGGGGAGCGATTTGTCACCAGAAATAATGCTTCCATTGAAACAACCGGGGAGCGATTTGTTACCAGAAATAATGCTTCCATTGAAACAACCGGGGAGCGATTTGTTACTAGAAATAAAACGTGATTTATAGGATTTATTATATCCTACTAGAAATCAAGGATCAGTTTCCTAAAATGTTGGATGCGTCAACATTTGTAACTGTGCCCGTGATTAACGAACGTACTAATGCCCAAGCCACGTTTACAAGCCCATCACACGTATCGACATGAAATCCATCATACAAGGAATCAGATTCCTAGCGCTTCCCCCTAAACAAACTTAAATTACCCCAAAGGCCGGCCAGATTAGCGTACACAGAAAAATCAACACCCTATGATCTGTCATCCAATTTTTCCTCCACGGTCGGCCATCCTATTCAAGGCCCCCGATGCAATGTTCTGCCAGCAATCCATGCGCATGTCCTACCTAGCGATTGACCGGGATCAAAATCTCCCTAGCCAAACACCGGTTGCCGCTGCACTTACATATCCGCCCGCGACGCCGTCCCACCAGCGGCGGTGACGCTAGCGATCGTACCGAGACGTCGCGGGAGATGGAGCTCCTGGCCATTGAGGACACCTACACTGGCGTGTCCAAGCCGCCTCCACGACGGAGCCAAAACCGCCATACCCATTCGGACTCAAGAACATGGTGCGCCTCGCTGGTATGGATCATCTTGCCTCCCACTTGCCAAGGTATAGCAGCCCTCTTCTTTTTCCCTTTCCCAAGAACACATCGATGCACTTTTAACCTCTATAATCCATCTACCTGATGTACTTGTGTGTCGCTCGCCGGGAAACAAGCTACTTGGTGAATCCTTGATGCAAACAATTTTATTCAGTGCTAACTAGGAGCTATTGTCTGCATGTGCATCAGGTAATACAAGTAGTTGTACGGGGTTCATAAAGGAATCGAGCTTCTCATCTTTGACGCTTAACGGATGAGGCACAGGGTACACATGACTGATCTACGAACTACAGCTGACAACACATGGACGGCCAAAGGCTGTTGCATCCGCCGACCAACCACTACCCTTAATCAAGCACAAGGTACCTAGAACAACTCCCAAACACTCAATTCTTTGTAAGATTTTCAGTAGAAACTTGTTGCAAAGTCAGGAATTTAGTTTATTTAATTATTAGTCAATGTTTGCCAAAAAAATCAGATTTTTTTATTTATTTTTATCATTTTCTAAATTTCACTATTCATGCTGAAATCATATGAGGTCAAACTAAGATGGGGGCTTTTGAATACTTTTTCATGAATGCAAATGACATGCACATATAGGTGATGTTGTTCTGAACATTTTGATATCTTATTTGTATTTTTTGGAGTTAGTATGAATTCGTTATGAAATTTTCGAAGTGTCGGTCCAACGGTGAAAGGGCAAAAGTATAAGAGGATGGAACGAGCTAGACAGAAACGAGGGTTTTTTGAATTTTGGGGCAAATCAAACAGGTGTGACACAACTAAGGGCTCAAATGTAGTTGTCCCTAAAAAATATTAGACAAAATTAATGTTGAATACTAGAATATATATGCCCCTTTAGCAATGCACGGGCAACGCACAACAAAGGTGAGGTGGGCGTCACTCGTTTCTAAAAGAAAGGGCTCCAGCTAGCGAGAAATATCCCGCTGCAGCCGGAAGCTGTGCGGGAAAGATAGAGTCCGACAGAAAAAGGAGAAGGGTGTGTCAAGAGATAGGTTTTTGTGTTCGGCCTGCGTATTGGAGATATATAGCATGGCCCATAGTCCGGACAATCACATTTCTCCCCACATATGATCTGGATTGGGGGATCTCCGACTGTCTAGATGGTTGAATTTCGAGGAGCCTCAAACACGTCATAATGTATGAGGGAGAAATAAGCTTCGACCTTAGAGGCGACCTTAATCATTTGTTTGATTTATTTATGTATGCATTATAGCCCGTAGCAACACACGGGCGTTCTACTAGTAAAGAATAGTGTAGATCTGATTGGACGTAGGATGAGAGAGAGCCCACCCCCTTTAAATTACGGGGGGCATATACGTAGTTTACGTAAAAACCTTTCATAAGTCTAGCATTTTTTGTTAAGAAAGAGAGTTGAACACGCCTACCAATAGGCAACAGTACTGCGCCTTCTCCTCCCCCCACCCCCCACCGGGGTCGCCGCCGTCTCAATATCAGCGTCGACGCAGCCCACCGGAACTCGCCGCCACCATCAGCGATATCGCTCACACTGCCCCCATGCGCCGTTAACTCCGCCCGGTACTAGAACCCCCCCTCCTCCCTTCTTGTTCGACGCATCGAAAACACAAATTTGAGCAAATAGATGGTACAGTAATACAAGATATTAACCAAAGCAAATTTTCACGGTTTAGAGTCTTGGCATCAGTTGCACTGCAACTGTGCTGTAGAACACTAGCTTACTGATGGCCGGAAGTGCATCACGGCCAATCTTGACATAACTTACTACATAGAACTGTACTACAATGCTAGGCATTTTAGAAGATTTCCTTGCACACTGCTACAGATAGGCATTTTAGAAGATACCTAACTCTATTTACTATATACAACAGTACTACACTGCTACAGATAGTGATGTAGGGTGGAACCCTAGGTGGCCGATCTTTCACTAAATGGAGTGGATCCCACGAAGAACACGAAGAAAGAGAGGGAACACGAGGGGAAACGCGAGAGAATCACTCAAACCAACAAGAACAAGTCACACATATGCTAGATCCTCGAAACACAAAGAGATACAAGATCCATGATCAACAAGGGATGATACAAGTAGCGATAGTCTTCTCCGTGAGGAGGTCTTGGTATCCCGTAGGATCTTCTCCGCAGAGGTCTTGAATCCGTGTGGATCTTCTCCGTGGAGGGGCCGCAGTCACTCCCAAGGATATGAACCACTAGTGGATGAGCAAAGCTCTGTCTCAAATGAGCTAAACCTAAGCTAACCCTCAAATGGAGGAGGGGGAGGAGTATATATAGTCTAGGTCCACGAAGGGGTAAGTGGGAGAGGGATACATGGGCCTCAGGCCCGTCTCTGCGCGCAGGCAGGCGCCGGATGTCCGGGCCGGGGGCCGGATGTCTGGCGGCTCGCGAGGAGCCGGATGTCCGGGCCTCTGGCCGGATGTCCGGGCTAAGCGTGGCCGGCTTCGGTTGCCTTCTGTGATGAGGGGCCGGATTTCCGGCGAAGGGGCCGGATGTCCGGGGCTTCGGGAGGAGCCGGATGTCCGGTGCATGGGGCCGGATATCCGGGCTGGCGGGGCTCGCTTCTGTGAAGGGGCGCCGGATGTCCGGTCCTGGGGGACGGATGTCCGGGGCCTGTAGGTGCTGGCCCTTCTTCCTTCTCTCCTGCGCACACTTGGCCTTGATCCTTGGGTTCTCCATGGTCTCCTTGGGTGTTCATGAGCATGCACAAGGTCCGCGCTTAAAGTAGCATCCATGTCTCGTGAGAAAAGAAAGGGGAAGCATCGAGGAACGGGATCACCTTGCGTCCAAGTGGTGTACATGGGGATGAAAGAAGGATGCTCCGTATCATCTCCCCTCCCTTGGGAAAGATCCGACCTCGGATCAAAAACCTCATCACCATGGAAACGGTAGTCGTGAACGGACTTGTAGTTGGACGAAGTTGAGGGCATGTCGCAATCCAAGTACTCCAAGGTGTCTCCGGTATGTGGTACATGCAAAATGAGCAAACACAAAGTACACTTGGAAATACAATGGTTAGCGCACACAAACTGTCCATCATGTAAGAATGAGTCCGTGTGACAAGGTACATGAAGCTTAGCAAGATGATATAGTATGAGATGGAAAGCATTCATGTGAGCAAATTCATTTGTTGTGCACACAAAGGTAGGGTAATTGGCATGGTGCACAAAGCTACAATTTCTACCATTGTGCAAAATGATGTCATAGTGTGATGGTTTATGAGCATGAACATGGCAATGGATGCTCAATATGCGTATGTTATCATGCAATGGATGGAGGACAATATGATCATGATGTATGAATATGCCATCAAGAAAGATCACAACAAATTTGCTAAGGAAATGCACAAGCTCATATATCATGGATGACATGGGAATACACGATGCAACGAGGCAATCATAATGTGAATCAATCCATGCATAAGATGCAAATTTGTCATGGGTATGATTTGTCCATGGAGCATGGCATGTGAGCACACAATCAACAAGTATGAAGGTTTTGGTGCAATGTGCCAAAGGAGTTTTGATATACCAATGCTCGATGTCGCGGCATGAGTGAAGGTCCGAAGGTGCATCCAAAGGGTCCATCTTGAATGTCGGTCCTCCATCCCGTAGATGTATCATGTAGACAACAAGAAGGAAACAACAATGAAAGTATGGCCTATCCAATATGCATATGTGAGGATGGCTCACAAAGAAGGAACGCACCTTATTTATGTTCTCGAAGATGTTGTTGTCGCGCAACGTGTATGCCTTAACATGCCCAAGATGCCACGTGATGGTACCGCCTTGTGAATCCTTCAAAATGAAAGAACATGACAAACACTCGGAAAAACAAATGAGGTTAGCCGTAATGCAAAACCTAGCATTCGTGCGGGAAAATACCCAACAAGTGCTTGCATCATTCTTATCATAAGAAAGTACAAGGGTGTGGTGCATGGTATGTAGGCATAAGATGCGAGAACAACCAAGTGCAATAGGCTCAATCAAGCGAGTATGCATCTCAAGAAGGGTGTCACACTACTAGAAAAAGGGCTATAGATGGAATTGACACTAATGGCGCATCAGACAAGCAGTGCGCCATTAGTATATACTAATGGCGCACCACCTTCTGATACGCCATTAGAGTTCAAACTACTAATGGCGCACCAGGCCCAGAGTGCGCCATTAGTATCAATTTTTTTTGAACTAGTGCGCCTGTCCAAACATACTAATGGCGCATCCATACACAGTGCGCCATTACTAGTTGTAACTAGTAATGGCGCACATGTCGGAAAGTGCGCCACTAATGTTGTTTTTTATTATATTTTTTATTCTTTTTTTGCAAAACTACTAATGGCGCACTGTTCCACAGTGCGCCATTACTAGTTTAAACTAGTAATGGCGCACTGTGGAACAGTGCGCCATCAAATTTTTTTTTCAAAACTACTAATGGCGCACTAGCAGAAGATGCGCCATTAGTAACCTGGATTACTAATGGCGCATTTAGTGTTGGTGCGCCATTAGTAAGTGGGCAGCAACAAGATATTTTGGACAGCCTCTCCTACCCACACTCACTTTCTCCCCACTTCATTCTCTCCACCTCCTCCTTGTCTCGGGTCCCTCCTCTTTTTTCACCTCATTTCCACCATAGATTCATTCAAATTAAGTGGTTAAATTACCTTGTTTTGATAGGTAAGTAAGGGGGGAAGTTATATTTATGTTGTTCTCCCTACAACAATGTGCACATGCACTTTTTATGGCCCAGCTAGATCTATGTATGTTCGTGGTGTTGCATATGTTTGTGGTGTTGCATATGTGTTTGTGTTTGGAGGTGTACCGGTATTTGAAATGCGATAGTTGCCAATATTTTCCCGGAATGTTGATTCATTTCCGTTTCGGTGAGAATTTTGGCATTAAGCATTCTTTTTGGTCCTATTTTTAGGGAAAGTCATGACAATTTTTTTCTTGGTTCTAAAATATCATTTTGCTCTACCCCGCAGGCGACCATGGTGTGCACGATGACCGAAGGCATCGTGAATAGGTTTTTGAGGTCCGCGAAGGCCGAGATGCTTAAAAAGAATGAGACGGAGATAAGATGTCCGTGTCGAAGATGCAAGCTGAAGAGCCTTATTGCGGACCCGGATTTCGGGCAGGTGCGGGACCACCTGCTCTTGCGTGGTTTCATGGATGGCTATCGGTGGCAAGGTGATGAAGATGACTACGAAGTCATCCATGGGGGCCAGGCAAGAAATGAGGAAGGGCAGCAAGACAACCACCGCGGCTCGGGCGGGCGAGAAGACGAAGAATCCCCAGGAGATGATCAAGACGGTGATGCTGTACACAGTCATCATGTAGAAGATGCAGGACATGATGATGAGGAAGATGTCGGAGCAGACGATGGGCATGATCATGAAGATGATGATGCCGGCGGAGCAGACGATGCTGGACCATCAATGGGCTGGGTGCAGGACCCTCATATTCAAGAGCTGCTTCTCAAGCAGACCGATAACGCAAGAGTTGCCGCCCGAGAGAAAGCCAAGATGGATCAACTTGAGTTAGACGCGGTTACTTCATTGTATGAAGGATGCAGGCCCGAGGATACCCGCCTGAAAGTAACGCTCATGGCTCTGGAGATGAAGGTAAAACACAAAATGACCGACGCATGCTTCGACGAGAACATGTCATTCTGGCATGAACGTCTTCCCAAGGGGAACACGTGCCCGACCAGTTTGGAGGAGGCGAAGAAAATCGTGTGTCCTCTGGATTTACCGCACGTGAAATACCATGTGTGCATGAAAAATTGCATCATTTATCGGGACGAGCATGCGGAGTCTACCATATGTCCGGTGTGTGGTGTCACTCGATACAAGAAGAGGAAGAAAGCTCCTCGAAAAGTGGTGTGGTACTTCCCGATCACTCCTCGTCTGCAGCAGTATTTCGCGGACCCTAAGGTAGCAAAGCTCCTGTGTTGGCACGCGGATAAGGAGGAGAAGAAGCGAGAAGATGACGCAAATGATCCGGAGATAGATAAAAAAGACAAGATGTTGAGTCACCCTAAGGATGCGAGCCAGTGGCAAGCGTTGAACTTCGAAGACCTAGAATTTGGGAACGATCCAAGGAACATCGTGTTGGGCGCGAGCACCAATGGAGTCAATCCGTTTGGCAGCCAGAGAAGCACACATAGCACCTGGCCTGTGTTTGTGTGGATGTACAACCTTCCCCCTGGTTGTGCATGAAGAGGAAGTACATTCACATGAGTATGCTAATTGAAGGACCGAAACAATCAGGGAACGACATCAATCTGTATCTGGGGCTGCTGAAAGAGGAGCTTGACACGCTATGGAAAACGCCAGCCAATACGTGGGATGCCGCAGAGAAAGAATATTTCCCTATGAGAGTCGCGCTGCTCACGACGGTGCACGACTATCTCGGTTACGGATATGTCGCGGGGCAGGTGGTCCATGGATTTTCTGGATGCGTCAGGTGCATGGATGACACAACGTATCGCCAGCTAGATAGAGATCCCGGGTCTTCGAAAACTGTGTTCATGGGACATCGAAGGTGGCTTCGCGACGATGACCTGTGGAGAAAATGCAAGGATATGTTCGATGGTGAAACCGAACCCCGAGGACGCCCGCATACGAGGAGCGGCGAGGAAATAGACGAGCTGTTGAAAAATTGGAAAGATTCCCACTGCCGGGAAAGAAGCAAAAGGCGCCAGAGCCGGGAAAGAAGCGAAAGGCGCCAGAGCCGCTGCTGAAGGTATGGAAAACGAGGTCTGTTTTCTAGGACTTGCCGTACTAGAAGATCCACCGTGTGCCTCACAGCCTTGATGTAATGCATATCACGAAGAACGTGTGCAAGAGTCTGCTTGGTACCCTGCTCAACATGCCAGAGAGGACCAAAGATGGGCCGAAAGCAAGGGCAGACTTGAAATCAATGGGCATCAGGCAGGAGCTTCATGCTATATATGATGATCATGATGATGATGATGATGATGAGGCGAAGCAGGACATGGAAAGTCGTCGCAAAGGCAAAAAGGCCAAGAAGACCAGAAATGAGTACCCTCCCGCATGCTTCACTCTAAGTCAGGAGGAGATCGAGCAGTTTTTCACCTGCCTCGTAGGAGTAAAACTTCCTTACGGTTACGCGGGGAAGATAAGCAGATACCTAGACCCAGCGAAGCTGAAGTTCAGCGGGATGAAGTCTCACGACTGTCGTACCCTTTACATGAGGATTCTTCCACGGAAGAACAACTCATATTCGCCTTGTCACAGGGCGCCGAGCACAACCTGATGACCTATGAGGCGTACGATATCAACGGCTACACATTCTACACCGAGGCCAAGGACATGAAGAGCGATGGTTATCAGAACTCCGGGGTAACGATGGAATCCTACACTGGTAATGACAAGGACAGATACTACGGAAGGATCGAGGAGATCTGGGAGCTGAGCTACGCTGGAGAGAAGGTCCCGATGTTCCGTGTTAGATGGGCCAAGAGCGTCCTAAAAGAAGACCGGTATTTCACCACCATGGTTATACCCGAAGCCAAATCCAAGACCGCGGGCGCAAACGTCACCGTGAAAAATGAGCCATGGGTACTGGCTTCCCAAGTTGACCAATGCTTCTTCATTACCGACCCGTCAAAGCCCAGTCGTGTTGTCGTGAGGAGAGGCAAAAGGATGATCATCGGAATGGATGGAGTAGCCAATGAGCAAGACTTCGACAAGTACGGCGACCCGAGGATCGAACATGACGACGATGATGAAGTAGCAGCATACACCACAAGAAGAAGCAGGACCACCCTACCTAAAGGACGTCCGTTCCACAGAAGAACTCCATTTGCGAAAAGGAAGGGCAAGAAGATTGTGAACAGATAGCTAGCTAGCTAAGATCGATTGTATTTAAATCTTAGCCTTCATTTCTCGATTGTATTTCATGGACACTTTTTGAACTATCATGAATATTTTTAAATTTCATGGACACTCGATCTCGATCCCCCTCGCCGCCGAGCACCCCCCGGTCCACCGGCCGCCGCCGCCGACCCCCCGCACCCTCCCCTACTCAACCGCCGCCGCCGA
>LR738709.1:304369973-304420295 GCA_902687465.1 Secale cereale
CGACCCACGCGCCCCCGAGCCCTAGCCCTAGCGCTCGACGACACCGCTGCCCCCCGCGCCCCCGAACCCTAGCCCTAGCGCTCGACGCCGCCCCACGCGCCCCCGCCGCCGGAGACTTGGAGCCTCGGAGCCTCGGAGCCGCCCCACGTCCTCGGAGCCGCCACCGGAGACTTGGAGCCGCCGTCTATCCCCGCCTCCCCAAGCTCGCCGTCTCCCTCCGCCTCTTCTCGGTTAGTTCATCCATGATGCTACTTTAAGGAATTTTCTTGCCTCGTTTCTATGTAAAAAACCAGCAGAGACATCACTAGTTTGGATCCTTCTGTGTTGAATGGTGAAATCATACTTTAGACCCTTCTCTGTTGAAAGATGAAATCTTACTTTGGATCCTTATGTGTTGAATGATGAGGTGGTGTAGATATGGGGGGCAATAGTTCCTCCTTGTTGCCACTTAGCTTCACTACTAAATGTTCTGATGTGAATACGCCAATAACAGTGGTACAGTTATAAGTGATTGTTGCATCATAAATAATCTATCAACAGGTACTAGTAGATGTAATTCTACTAACGCCAAGGGGTATTATCAGCCTACTGTTTGATGGTCGTTGGCATTCACATGTTATCCTGATGAGACCAGTCTTGAAATTTTATTTACCAAAAGAAAAAAATGGATACATGATGCTTCACTAGACATACACTGTCTTCCTAGTCCCAAATAGATGCAAACAGTTGATGTTCGGGAAGAAACTGTGCATGCCTGCCTAAGTACTCGAGTGTGATAAACAGTCAACTGCTTGAGTGTGATCAACAAATAATGTGGTGCTTTAAGAAAAAACCTGAATGAATTCTCATATTTACATCAACCCTCTATAAAACTAATATGTAAAAGCCATCCTTGCACACATGAAAATATTTCTGATTCTACAGGTCAGCTAAGATTGCAGGAAAAGGAACTTCACGCAGCTTCTAGCTATGTGACAGTCTCTGCTGGTTTCTATGTAAAAAATAAAATAAAATGAAATAAAATAGAGGGAGAGAGCATTTACTAGTGCTGTCTCTGCTGGTTTTATTATTTCTTAGAAAAAATGTGTATCAAATCTAGCTATGTGACAGAGGGTTCCTTAATTCCCTAGTTTGACTCCATCTATTTAAGTTACTTTTCTGCCAGTTCTATTTTAACTAGATGAATCGCCACCTATTTTGTTAGATAAGTGAGACAATAAAGTCAAAAGTTTTAGGCAATATGATCTAGCCATGTAGGAGGTATTGTATTGTAGTCCCTGTATCAGAAGAAAAAAAATTAACCAAATTAACAAAATGAATAATAAACATGTTCAAACTTACATCTGTAATTGTGCATTGGCAACTAAAGGTCTTCCGCCAGCCTCTGTTTATTTCGATTGATACTTGATCAAGTAGTGACCACCGCATATTACTGACTAAATCTTTGATGCAATACTTAAGCATTTCCTACCATGACAACCTGAGGTAAGATACAACATATCACTACAAGTCTACAAGCAGAAGTACCACTACATGCTACATGTTTTCTACTTCTTATTATCTAGACTAGATACACATTTCAATTTCTAGAACGCATGAAAGAAGAAGAAAATAATAAAACCAGCAGAGACAGCACTAGTAAATAAAAGTGCCATGTTATTTGAATTTTGAAAATAATAAAGAAGAAGAAAATAATAAAACCAGTTAGAAGTAACATTATTTAGAATGGAGTGGGAGGATGATGGATATTTAGAATGGAGTGAGAGCATCTCCTTTGTCTTAATGATATTATGTCCAATGATATCAAATTGTTTCATGATGTAACTGCGAAAGCAAACTGGAAATATATGCTTTTGCAAGCTATACATGTGCTTGTCTTATTGCTGCTGCTTTAATTTGTTTGTACTGTAACATCTTATAGCTTCATTGGTCCAATCAGCTACTGGAAATATCCATGTTTAGACATGGCAGATTTCCCCACTTTGCACTGCTGGGTTTTGTCTCCAACCATCGTGTCGTGATGGTTTTGCAGGTACCCCGAGAGGCCCTTGAGTTTGCTGGAATGTCGATTAACTTCCGTTCCGGCAAATTCGGGTACTCCATATGTCCTATTTTCAGCAAAGGTCATGCTGAAATTTCCCGTGAATTTTAGCATGACTTTGCTAAAAATAGGACATATGGGGTACTTGTGACTAATCCATGGGCCGGGGTATCTTAGTAGTTAATTAAGTAGGATCAAGTGCCCCTTTATTCTAGCTGCATTAAACCATAGGCGGCAATAGAGCCAAGTGATTAGGCCCAACTTAGAATTCTCCTTCCTAGCTTAGCCTTTAGGATGCCTCGGTGTCGACAAACCATTAATTATAAAACATTGGCTTTTAGGGTGCCTCGGTGTCGATAAAAACTGAAATGATGAAAGCTTAGGCTTGTAGGGTGCCTCGGCGTCGAAAAACCCTCAATGATAAAAGCTTAACTTTTAGGATGCCTCGGTGTCGACAAATCCTAAATGATGAGACCATGATCTTGTTCCTTGATAATAACCAACTTTTTGACCAAACTTTGTTCCTATTTAGAGAGAAACATGGCCAACAACGATGAGGCCAGGGGTTCGGGCGGCAAGGCATTCTGGGAGCTGTCCCAGGAGATGGAGGAACAACCTCACTTGTATGAGGACGCCACCTTCCCCACCGATCCTGAGACCACTGATGGTACCACCGAGGATGACCCCACTGATGCCACCACTGATGGTGCCGCCGAGGATGCCACCACTAATGATGGCGGCGCACGCACAGATGGCAGCCAACCGAAGAGGCAACGGAAGGACCGGCGCCCGACCGTGCTCCGCACCCTCAAGGAGGAAGTTACTGAAGTGGACTCCGACGAGAATGCAACGACGCCCGAACGAATAGTCAAGGGGTACTCGCTTCAGCTCGGGTGCATTCTCCGGAGCACCGTCTCGATCAACACCGAGAACCTGAGGCATCCTGACCGAGGGAATTTGTGCAACCTCCTCTTCACGAAGCTGCACGAACGATACAAGTTCCCCGCTGAATTTGAAAACACAAGCCTCAAAGGGAATAAAGTGAACAATGCTGCCCTCACGAAGATGAGAAAGGCCCTGTCTACTTGGAAAAGCAATGTGAAGAGAATGATCGAGAAAGGTGAGAGTTATGAGAAGATCAAGGAGAAAAATCCTTCGATCACCGAAGATGACTACAACGACTTCAAGATCAATTGCTCGAGCACCGCAAACTCCGAATCAAGTCAGTGGGGGAAAGAAATGAGGGAGCTGCACTTAGGGGAACACACACTCGGTCCCGGCGGTTACAGATTGGCGGAGCCTATATGGGACAAGGAGGAGGAGGATCGTGGCGAGCAAGGCCTACCGCCCCTCTTCGATAAATACGGTGACAAGCAGACCAGGAACTTTCTCAGGGCCCAGTACAAGAAGGACCCGAAAACAAAGAAGCTTACCACGGATTCGAAGACCAGGGCGATTGAGCTTGTTCTGGTAAGGAATACACCCCCACGTAATTAGCTCCATATGGTTGCATTCTAATTAATAAAGCCAAATTTCTAAATGGTTCACATTCCTTCCACAGGCGACTGAAAGCAGTAGCACGGGGTCGACTAAGAGCAACCCTTGGGACACGACTCTAAATAGGGCGTTGAATGTAATGAAGAACAAGGATAAGCTCAGTAAGCCGACGTCAGCTGGTCGTGTGGCCGGCAAAGGCTTGTCGACAAAATGGTCGTCATACTATAACGCTGGTGGGCGAAAGGAGAAAAATACCAGCTCGGAAAGCCAGGCGCACGAGGTTCAAGAACTCAAGGCACAGGTGGCGCGGATTCCGGAGATTTTCCAAGAGCAAGTGCAACAACAGCTCGGAGCGACGATCACCGCCATTGTGCCTACCTTGATCGAGGGGTTGAGTGCGTGGATTGCGAGCGGCCAACAGGGGCCGCCCCCGATTCCTAGCTTCACGGCCAGCAACTCGCAGAACGCGATGGCGGGGCCATTGGTGTCTCCGGCGGAGGCGGCATTGGTGTCTCCGACGCCGGCACGGGAGCTTAATGCATCCGGGTGTACGCCGGCCGGCACCTCTGCAGCAAGCGGCCCCTCCGTCAACTGCACGCCCGCCGTTGGCGGTGCCTCGACATTAGCCGAGCTCGACGCCATCATCACGGTAACTAATTAAGCCTCTCTTGGCCGAGGACTTCATCTCCTTGCCTTTGACTGGGCATCCCTGACGCCCTACATGTTTTCTCAGGGCGCCGCCGACGTTCCGTGCACTCTCCTGCACTTCGTGAACAACGAGTTGGTCGATGTCGCCAAGGGCAAAATCGTTCAACCGGGCAACCCCTTGTTCCACGGTACCCAGATGGCACCCAACTTGTTTAGGGTTCAACTGGTTCGGGTGCTGCCAGGCTGCGACGAGGTGTTACCTCCGATTCGACCCGTCGGGGCCGACGATGATGACGTGATGACCCTCAGCGCCTGCCTGAGCTGGCCCCTACTTTGGCCGAAGAGCCAGATTCGTTTGGGGGCAGGGGACACCACCCCAAAGACAACACCGTCAGTCGTGCCGGCGCCAAGTCGGCCCCGTGGCAAGACCGCCGCAACGGTGCCGGATGCCACTGGTGGATCCAAACATGCATATGGCACAGGATCAGAACGACGACGACGACGATACATTTGCCAACGTCGATCAGTACTTTGCCGATCATGGGTACGGTGGCGACTTCATAGGGCCTCCTTCTCAAGAACCCAACCCAACAAAAGACGTGCGCGATCTAGCTGGTACCGCGGAGAAGCCAAGTTGCAACAGGCGTCGTCTGCCGTTCAGCTCTCAGGAGACGCCTCCAGCTGCCGACTTCACCGAGCCTCAGATAGGCGAGGTGCGAAATATTATCAGCCCCAACACACTCAAGAAGGCGGTTTGTGAGCAGAACTCAGTCCCATTACAGGAGAAGAAGAAGGCACGCAAAAGAAAGACTAACAAGGGTGTGAGCCAGCCGGCACCGAGTATGATCCGTGCTCAGGACGGGCCACCTTCACCTGAGGATGTAATGAGGAGGGTGCATGTGGCGGGTAGGCCGATGCTACCGAGAAATATGCTCGATGCTGCAACCGGTGCTATGCGGAGTCTGCATGACAGTGTTCTTTCTTTGGAGAAGCGGCGTCTCAGAGAGAAGGATGTGGCATACCCGATTTTCGCGGCCAAGGTGCCAGAGGGCAAGGGCTTTGTGGATAACTCCATCGGGGGTACGATCGTCCTGCGGTTTGATGACATCCACGCTATGTTGAACCTTCATCCGCTGCACTACACCTTCGTTCGGATATTTTCGCTGAGTATGGAGATGCGGATCATTCGCGACAAGACCCCGGACATCGTGATAGTCGACCCCTTCTACATGCGTGCCAAGATCTTGGGCAGCGTCGGGGACCGACAAGTCGCGAGTTCTTACCTCGAAGGCGTCATTCTGGCAAACCGAGATAAGGATAACTTCCTCGTGCCTTACTTTCCCGAGTAAGTCCTCCCCCTCAACCGCCCCGTAACATATGAATTCTTAGATTTCGATCGTTTTTCTTTTAACATTCCGTGTTTTTTGTAGTGACACACATTGCACGCTCATCCTCCTAAGCCCCAAATATTCCATGACCACGTATTTCGACCCGGACCGTCAGTCGAACGTAGACTACACAAATGTCAAGAAGGTTCTTGATGATGTTCTCCCCGGCTACGCCAAATCTGGAGGCACCTTCACCAGGCCTATTCGTAAGACCGGCAAGCACGTGTTCTCCCACAATACGACGTTCTGCTGCGTCAAGCAGCCGCCTGGCGGTCAGAAGGGTGCCTACTACGCCATCCATCACATGCGGGCGATCGTACGGGACCATCATCAACTTCTGCTACCGAGTAAACTTAAAGATTAGGCCACGAGCGTGTCGGCAATCCAGGACCCAGACATCAGACAAGAATTCTTTCGCATCCAGTCGGAGTTTGCGGAAATCATCCATCAAGATGTCCTTCGTACCTCGGGGCAGTTCTACCTCAGAAATCAACCGTCCAACTGTGACATCGACACAATGCTACAAATGCAGGCTGACAACGCCCGTGATTTCATGACTCCCACGATAGACGACGGCTTCATCCACGCTCCGGTCCCTTGAGTCGAGTCGAAAGCAGTGACGCTGTGTCTAGTTCTGAAACATCGATTGGCTCATGTTGTAATTAAACTTTAATGAACTTGTAGTATGTCTCTTTGGTTTCGAGAGTCGTTCAACTTAGGTGTAATTGATGCTATTAATGTCTTGCTTTTCTCTTTCGATCGTTCTGTTGCATACTTATATATTGCTTATGTATTGTCTGTGAATTGGTACTAACGTTTCGTTTGGCTAGTGCATAGCGATGCCGTCGTATGTCGTGTACAAGGGTAAGGTTCCCGGAGTCTACAACGACTGGGAGGAGTGTCGGAGACAGGTTCACCGATTCAGCGGTAACAGTTAAAAAGGGTACACCACTAGGGCCGAGGCCGAATCTAGATACGCCCGCTATCTAGCGGGAGAGTGGAGGGAGCGTTGGAGGAACCGGATGAAGACGAGTTTCGTCGTGATGATGCTCATCGTGATGACCGCATCTCTCTTCTATGTGATGGTAGTTTAGATGATCGATATCGACTTGTAATGTGAAGACAAATTCGCTACTCGCGGTCTCGAGACTTGTAATATAATGTTCTATCTTTTTTCGGTCTTTTCAATTCGGAGACTAATATGATGAATTGTATTCGGAGACTAATATGATGAATTGTATTCAGAGACTAATCTTCTATTGTATTCGATGAATCTGTTGTTGATGTGTGCTGTCTATATTCTGTCGAATTATACATTTTGTAACCTGTGCAAAAAACAGAAAATAAAAAAAAATAAAAAACATAATATTCATACTAATGGCGCATCACATCACAGTGCGCTATTAGTATGCCAAAGGATACTAATGGCGCATCATTAAACAATGCGCCATTACTATGCCGAAGTTACTAATGGCGCATCTTGTTGTTGTGCGCCATTAGTATGCCAAAGCACCTGGGTATACATGGCCCCCTGGGAGGCATACTAATGGCGCACTGCTGTATATACTAATGGCGTATCTGAGGTGCGCCATTAGTATACTAGATACTAATGGCGCACCAGAGGTGCGCCATTAGTAAAATATACTAATGGCGTGGCACTAATGGCGCACCACTAATGCGCCATTAATGGCCAAATTAGGTGCGCCATTAGTAGGCCTTTTCCTAGTAGTGTCAAAGTCTCCAAGATCAACAAACATAGCATTGTTGCACTCAATACAAGTGATGAGAGATGCAACTAATGGAGACAAATGACAATGATCAAGATATATCATGTGAGTGGCATGAACATATATGTCATCAACCCAAGAAAGCAAGTAAGAGAGGAACATGGGTGATGCAACATAGCAATCAAGCATAGTGATCAAGTCAAGCAAGCTAGTAGTGCAAAGATGCAACATACTAGAAGTAATCAAGGCAATCATGGCATGTGTGCAAATAGGAGGCATGAATAATGCACATGGCATATCACAAGCATGAAAGCAAGGTATGGGCAAAGTCTCATCATTGTGGTGGCAAGAAGTCCTATGTAAATAGCAATGGAGTATCATGACTCTCCCAACACAAGAATCAACAATAGCATGGGGCACAAAGAAATCATGGTAGTAGCTACAAGTATCTCCACCAAGCATGCAAATACACATATAAGTAGCATAATGGTGAATCATGTGTAAAGGCAAGCAAGGGTCACAATTGCATGGCAAAGTCATAGCAAGAGGCATAACATGCAAAGTGAACACGATAGTATGGGCATAATGTGATAAGTGGAAAATAGCCCATAGCCGTGTGAGAGCCAAGTAAAAGATATGCGCGTAGTGGTTGCCCGAAGAGAATGGTGGTAAGGAGATTCCACGGAATCCCAAGTCATCGTTTCTCTCAAGAGCTCGTTTTGTCAACTCATGGGATTGTGAGGTTGACAAATGTTCATGAGTACCTACACAAAGCAAAGAAAAAAGGAAAATTGTGTGTGCGTGGTATATGTACACATCATCCATCATGATGAACACGTGCATGTGTTGGTTAGCACAAAATAGCCAATGCTCAAATAAATGAGATGCGTGATATAGAAACATGTCATCCATCATGAGAGGTTTGTTGTTATGTATTGCATAATGGAGACTCACATGATGTAATGCATCATGACAAGTAGGTAGAGCATTGTTATTCATGTAATGCATATGGTGCACACAATCATGGTAATCATGCAAGGTATGGAATGCATCAAGATCTCCTAGTATGTATGAGGAAATTATGGGGGTCTCCTCATGAGCATTAACGGAAACATCACATGGAGAATATTGACAACATCCAAAACAATGCATATCCGGAGCAATGTGATCATGGCATGGTATATTAGATGAATTGCGCAAATCATGTAAAGGAAGCATGGCAATATCATCGCAAGAGAAACACATTCCAATGACCATCATCTTGTCATCTATGCCACAAGTGCAAATAGGATTTACTTTAATGGAGCATGCATAGTTACTATGTTGAGATTGCAATGATACAACATGTGAGATCTCACTCATGGCATATGACAAGTTCAAAGGATTATCAAACATGATGTGACCAAAAGAATTTTCACATGATATCCTATGGAGCATGGCATCACAACTAGGCAACTCAACATGCTCATCATCATATTCATCATAAATAGGTAAGTCAAGACATGATGAGTTCGCACTAGCATGAAGCATGGGAATAGGTGTGTCAACATCATGCAAGCAATCATTCTCAAGATAGTCCACTAGTGGGACGAGAGAAGCGTCGTCACCTATGTTATCTTTGGAGTTCCACTCATGTGGTGTAGGTGAGGTTTTCAAGATCCGATTGTTTTCATCTTTCTCTTGATGGAACCATGTGGGTGGTGCATTGTCTTCCACCATGGCCATCGGTTTGTCCATTGGAGGAACGGACTCATCGAGGGTAGGCATGTCCTCTTGTAGGATACCTAGCACCAAAGAAAACACACTCGGAGTAGAGGTTAAGTCGTTAGAAATCATAGTGGCCTCACATGCACTATCAACTACCTCACTCACTAAGTGGTGTGGCTCACTCACTCCCTCATGGATGCTCTCACTCGTATGGTTTGTGGAGTCACTCAAATGGCTCTCAACCTCACATAGGAGAAGTGGCATGCTCTCATGTGTGGGGCTAGTGGTGGGCACACTCATCCTCCCAAGGGAAATGCTCTCAAGGTCACATATGGTGGAGTCACTCATATCGCTCATGTGGTGGTGGCTCTCCTCACATGGGAATTGGGGCATCTCGTCATAAGTGGATGTCGAAGAGGTGTAGGTGCAATAGTCTCCATGCTCAACTTCCTCATCCGTAATGCCTCCAAAGATGAATGCTGTGGGGTGTGGCAAACCATCACGCTCCTCCGAGGTCAAAGAGAAGGTCTCATGCTTGCTCGCGTAGCTTGACCCGGAGTAGTAGTCCAATATGGGCGCCGTCTTCATGGTGTCGAAGAGGTTCATGCTCGTCGCCTTGGTTGAAGGGGATGGTCCATGCTCGACCGTCTTGTCGCCGTCGCTCGTAGATGATCGCCTTGATGATGAAGACGTCGATGTAGGCGAACTCATGGGAAGTAGGCGAAGATGTCGTACATCCAAAGGCGAAGATGCCTTGATAGCGCTTGGCGAAGATGCCGAAGTGGTGGTTGTAGCCGTAGCTCTGTCTTGGGTATGCTTGTCTCGCGGTCTTCTTATGTTCTCTTGAAGCTTGGGCTTGGCGTGAAGTAGAGCGTCTTCGGACTTGTAGGTATGCGCTTGTCGAGCATCTTCATGATGATGATGTCGTTGTCGTTCTTGAGCTCTTGGTAGATGTCGTTCGTTGTCGTCGTGCACATGATGCTTGGAGGTGACTTGCCCTTCATGACGATGTCGATGGTCGCCATGGCGGTGTGGCCGTGGAAGACTTGCACTTGCATCATATTTGCTCTCCGAAGACTTGTGACTTGAACGTCACCGCCGAGAGGATTACGAAGGGGAAGAAGACTTGTAATCGACCACCAAGTGTCGGATCTCCGCCATTTGTTTGTTGAAGGAGTCGCACAAGTCATCGAAGGAAGCCATTGTCCTTGTCTCGGAGTGTCGTAGTTCGATGGCGATGTTGCCCAAGCACTCTTGCATTTCTCGTTGTAGTCCGATGGTTTTCGCGTGGATGTCCTTGTTTGTGCCGTCGATGTCGAAGACCGGAGATGAAATGCCTTGCCTATCCATCACAAGACGCTAGCATGTATGAGTGGGAGAAAGAGAAGAACTATACCAAATGTACCTTGACCGATGTTGAAGATGGATCAATGATCACTCAAATGTGGAACAAGGAAATAGCACAATTGGTACCAATTCTTGTTGGTTTCTCACACCTACACAAGTAAAGCTTATGGTGTAGCTCGGTGAGGATAGTGGCACAAAAATTAGATGCAAAATGTTAGCAAGAGTCAATAATGTTGAAAAAGATTCACAAATTCGCAAGTGAAACAAGTAGACCAATAGCAATATGGATGGCACACGGAAACACACACACGGATAGATAGATGGGGTCGTGCAACCAAGGAATGAGCCAAAATATGGAATCCACGAAAATGCTCTTGTTGCACAACACTAGAGAGACGCTAGCGCGATTGCACAATAGGCGGATACGAACTTGTGCACAACCTACTAAGCAAAAATGCAACGACTTCTATCCCAAGTATGCTATATGTATGGTATTCCGGTGGTATGATCCAAAATGATCGAGTATGACAATCTTAATGTAGTATGATGCTATGGTTCTTGCTTAAAAGCTCTATGCTTATCTTTTTCTTTGTGCTTAAAAGCTTGTTTGGCTCTTTCTCTCTTGAGCTCTTTTCTCATGCAAAACTTCACGAACCAAGATAGCAATTGAGTATATGCGATGAAAACCTTGTGTCACAAGAGATGATACCAAGATATGCACCACGGTGATATGGTATGTATGATATGAGAAGTATGATCACTAATGTGCACAAGTCACGTTGCCGGCAATACTCAAATGGCTAGTCTCGATAGGTAGGTGACGCAAAAATGGGCTAGGGGTTAACAATGCAATTGCAAGGGAATATACAATGATTTCGTCGAATTTACCGTCCGTGTCGATGATGAGAGGTGGTGCTCTTGATGTAGACCCGTTCCTAATTAGCTGAAACACCTTAGGAAACGGAAAAACCACAACTCAAAATCTCAAGGACAAATATCAAATGGTGGTAGCGGCAATGCCGTGGTGGTTGCGGAAGTGGAATGATTGGTTATACACGATGTCGGAGTTGAAGTCACGGTCCCTAAGTAGCCGAAACACCTTAGGAGACACAAGCCACAACTCAAACAAGCTCGAACAAAATTGGATTAAGTTTGGTTGGCTATGTATAATGGGCAATGGGTATGCGGAAGTGGTGGTGGTGGTTGATGAAGAAGCAATTGTCCCTAAGTAGCCTAAACACCTTAGGAGACTCAAATCACTACTCAAGCAACCACAAATGCTATGGGGGACAAAATGGTTAGGTTGCGGAAGTCGGTGGTGGTTATGCGGATGATATGGTGGAAGCCCTAGGCAAAGATGCCAAAATCCACAACATATAATGGAGACAAATGATTATGGTGGTATTTTTGTGTTATGGGGGATGTCAAGATCTTCAAAACGAGGTCAAGAACGTCGAAATCGGAGTCCGGATGAATTAGTTATGGACAAAACGGTGAAACGAAAAAGTCTGAAAGTACAGGGGTCGGACATCCGGGGTCGGGTCCGGATTCCCGGGACCTGATGTCCAGAATCTTGCGTGATTTTGCCCTCCAGGATACGGATGTCCGGCCCGATGGCCCGGATGTCCGACCCGACAATTCCAGATTGGGATTGGGACTTCCAAACTCGTTTGGGGGCGGAATTTGATGATTTCGGTGGCAAATTTTGACGGATTTTGTGGAGGAAAGATGGGGAAACTTGGGTAAATGCTAGATCCACTTGAAACCAAGCAAATCCATGGATCAAAATCAACAAAACTTCATCAAACCAACAGATCACAAAAAATTTTGGGGCTATTTTTGGTGGGGAATTGTCTAAATTGGGGAAGAACACAACAAAAACAAGCTAGAAAATCGTGGGGAGGCTCCAAATTCGTGAGAAACCGTGGCTCATGATACCATATGATGTAGGGTGGAACCCTAGGTGGCCGAGCTTTCACGAAATGGAGTGGATCCCACGAAGAACACGAAGAACAAGAGATGGAACACGAGGGGAAACACGAGAGAATCACTCAAACCAACAAGAACAAGTCACACATATGCTAGATCCTCGAAACACAAAGAGATACAAGATCCATGATCAACAAGGGATGATACAAGTAGCGATAATCTTCTCCGTGAGGAGGTCTTGGTATCCCGTAGGATCTCCTCCGCAGAGGTCTTGAATCCGTGTGGATCTTCTCCGTGGAGGGGCCGCAGTCACTCCAAAGGAGATGAACCACTAGTGGATGAGCAAAGCTCTGTCTCAAATGAGCTAAACCTAAGCTAACCCTCAAATGGAGGAGGGGGAGGAGTATATATAGTCTAGGTCCACGAAGGGGTAAGTGGGAGAGGGATACATGGGCCTCAGGCCCGTCTCTGCGTGCAGGCAGGCGCCGGATGTCCGGGCCGGGGGCCGGATGTCCGGCGGCTCGCGAGGAGCCGGATGTCCGGGCTAAGCGTGGCCGGCTTCGGTTGCCTTCTGTGATGAGGGGCCGGATTTCCGGCGAAGGGGCCGGATTTCCGGCGAAGGGGCCGGATGTCCGGGGCTTCGGGAGGAGCCGGATGTCCGGGGCATGGGGCCGGATGTCCGGGCTAACGGGGCTCGCTTCTGTGAAGGGGCGCCGGATGTCCGGGGCCTGTAGGTGTTGGCCCTTCTTCCTTCTCTCCTGCGCACACTTGGCCTTGGTACTTGGGTTCTCCATGATCTCCTTGGGTGTTCCTGAGCATGCACAAGGTCCGCGCTGAAAGTAGCATCCATGTCTCGCGAGAAAAGAAAGGGGAAGCATCGAGGAACGGGATCACCTTGCGTCCAAGTGGTGTACATGGGGATGAACGAAGGATGCTCCGCATCAGATAGGCATTTCAGAAGATCTCCTTGTACACTATGTTCTTCGCCATTCCTTTGCTTGTGTGTTCTTCGTCGTGTTCGGCGATCAGGATCTTCAGGCCATGCCTGTTTGTTACTCTGGAGACTGCCACATAGAGTTGGCCATGAGTAAAAACTTGCCTAGGCAAGTAGAGGCCGACCTTGTTCAAAGATTGTCCCTGGCTCTTGTTGATTGTCATTGCGAAGCACACGGGCAGAGGATATTGCTTTCTTTCTAGTACGAATGGCCATTTAGGCTCGAATGTCAACGTGGTCATCCAAGGGATGCATACCTTACTACCGACGTGTGCTCCAGTTATGATCTGTGCTTCGATGACTCTTTTTCCAAGTTGTGTGATTGTCATTCTAGTACCGTTACATAGCCCTGCGCTTTGATTGATGTTGCGGAGAAGCATCACCGGCAGACCGACTTTGAGCTCAAGTAGGTGATCTGGACATCCTGGGTGCTCTAACTTGTTTAGAAACTCTGTAGTATACAACAATTCCATTTCATTATTGTAAGACATCGATCTGCTCACACTGTCACAGCTCAGGTATGTCACCCTGTCACCTTGGATTTGACCCATAATATTCTCATTGATCTCTTTGACAGTCTTGTTCATTGGACACAATATCGCCCTTTCTTCCAGGAACTTCTGTGTGCAGAAATTGTCTTGGAGGTCAGGATAGGTACTTTGGATGATTTTTGTTTTCGGATCATCTCCGTTTTGTAGCAGCAGGTCACTGGGGATACTTACATACTCCTTTTCATCTAATAAACACGCGTCTCCATTACCGATCCGTAGTATCCATTCTGCAAATTCCGTAGTCTTCTGCTTCTCTGCTTGATCATTGCATAGAGAATTGAGCCGCATATTTTTAGTAAGGTTGAATACCTTGAAATGTTGCCAGAGGTATGAGCATTTGATTGACGCGCTTATAGTGTGCTCCCGTCTTCCCTTCGGCACAACAGGGAGGATTTGTCGAAAGTCCCCTCCTAGAGCAACTGTCATGCCGCCGAAGGGCTTGTTGCAACTATTCTCATTGGTGAACTTGAGCACATATCTTAGGCTCTTGTCAAGTGCTTCGAAGCATTTTTTGTTTGCCATTGGAGCTTCGTCCCATAGTATTAGTGACGTCTTCACTAATAGATTAGCCACCTCAGAACCTTGTTTGATGTAGCATGTAGATTGTACTGTCAGGTTGATTGGAATATTGAATGCTGAGTGTGTTGTTCTACCTCCTTGAAGCAGAAGCGCTGCGATGCCAGAAGATGCAACTGCGAGTACGATTTTCCCCTCCTATCCTAGCCTTGTAGTGATAGCTTTCCAAAGGTATGTCTTACCTGTCCCAGCATAGCCATCCACGAATATTATCTTCCCTAATGATTGATCTGCTGATTCTATTATTGCATCGAAGGCCTTCTTCTAATCGAAATTCAGAGTTTCCAGTATTTGCACATGTTCAGCCTTCAACTTCTCTTTATCGTAGTTCATTTCTTCATTTATAAGCCTGTTCTCTGTTTCATTTAACTTGGACATGTTTGGTATCTCTATTCCAGGGTAATCCTTTAGTGATCTTCCAGCTTGTCCCATTTGCTTCTCAATTTCTGTTAAAGTGCATTTTCTGTTGTGTGAAGGAGTGAAGGGGTGTGGAAAGTTTGTGATCCAGCTTGGTGTGTGTTGTATGTCTTTAGAGAGTGTCTCCCAGTTGGATTCCCATAACATCCCTGAGTCAGTGACCTCACAGTAGCACAAAATAGTTGCAAACAATTGGCGTAGTTGTACCCCAGATGCCCATTCTGATGCTTCCTTGATGCACTCAGCCCACTCCTTGTCATCCTCAAGAAATCCTAGCGCATGACATGCTGATTTGTAGGACGAGTGCACGATTCCGTTGACATTCCTGATATCTTCAAATGTCATGCAACCCTTTGCAGTGTTGAGGAGAACTCTGAGATAGTACCTTTCTCCGCTTGCAGGATGAACATTGTATATCCTGCCAATGTTCCTTCCTGCTCTCCGCCTTGTCCACTTCTGTTTTTTCCTATCCCATGTCCATCTTGTAGGAAACTCCAAATATGTTAATTCTCTCGCATCTTTGTGTTTTTTATTTGTCTCCATCCACTCAGTAAACATAGTGATACTTGATCTTGGCCGCTGCATTATTTCTTCTAGGTTTGTTGAGTCAGGAAAAATGACTTGTTGCTTGTTCTCCTCATGGAACATTAGCCTCTGAAAAGATGGTTGCTGGTACTGTAGAGGAAACTTGAATATTCGCCAGCATGCTTCAGTTGCTGTTATGTATCTGCATCTAAGGTACATTTTAATCTCATCATTGTGTTTTGATTGGTCTGTTTCTTCAACCAGTGATGTTGCTTGGTTATCTCCTTGACGGATATCCTTAAAGAGGTATTTGATTGACATATATCGATTACACAACTCCACATTTATGTGTGCTTGGAATTTTACAAGGAGATCTTCTTTGTATGGTACAACAAATCCATTGTTCAACTTGACTCCTCCCTTATCTATCTGGCGGCCATTATCTCGTCTCCTGTACATCGGGAAGTTGTCTTCATCAACGACCGTCTCATCACAGAATTCTTTTGGAAAGTAGTTACTGCACATATGTTTTTCCATGCAGGGTGACTTTGGATTTACCTCTCCACATGGTCCGTGCATCATAAAATTCTTGACAGCTTCAAATGTTTCTGGATCCTTGTCCTTGTCTGGGATCTCAGCGCATATAATTTCATCTGTTTGTGAGGGCTTGAGACGCTTCCCTTTCTCTTTTCCGTCAAGGAATATTAGTATATGGGCATGTGGGAGTCCTCTCTTCTGGAATTCTATCGTGAAGATGACTGCATTTAAAAAAAATTAGTAAATTATCGGTCATAAAAAAGTGCAAGCATGTATTACTGATAAGTGATGATTTACTAATACTTACTTGCTTTAGTCTTTCCAAAATGTTGTTTACTTTTAATATCAAACATGAGCTCTTTTAGTTTTATCATGAACACCCGAACTGCAATATCAGGTCGTTCTGCTGCTTTCTGGTTCCCGGCTTCATTTAGCATCAACTGAATCTCAGGCCAATTAGGGTTGCATGTGAATGTTACGAACAAGTCAGGATGTCCAGCCCAACGGCATATTGCCATAGCATCTTGGTAGTTCTGCTCTATGTTTCGAGGACTTCCTGTGAAACTTGCTGGGAGTACTATTATCCTCCCTACTTTCTCTGTCAGTGTGTCTCCTTTTCTGAATGCGTCCTGTAGTCCATCATAAAGTTCTGTTCTTAATTTTCCTTGATTTTTTCTGATCCAACTGAGTTTACACTGTTCGATGCATGTATAGACATCAACCACGAACTGCATTGATAGATTTCCACATGTTAGCAGCAACATTGACTGACCTGGGCGCTGATGGAGATGATATGCATAGTATTCCAGCATGGTGATATATTTATTGTTACTCACACCTTTCTTTTTGTTGTATTTGATTCCAAGTCTATAACCGTCTTCTCCATATGGGAAGAGCAACGGGTATTGCATGGCCATGAATTTTGGATGGATTTCTGAAATCCTTTTAGGTTTCATATCTTTGTACTCGAGAACAATGTCACGCCCATAATGTTTTTGGGTTGGATCTTTGACTATCAGTGCAGCAACTTCCGATGTTGATGGCATGTTATCTTGCCTCCCATCTTGATCCCTGTTGCCAAGTAAACGTAGAGTGAAGTTGTCGTAGTCATCTTCTTTAAATCTATCTCTTGCCATTCGGAATGATTGTGCTAGTGTGTTATTCTCATCGAGCATGCTCTGTAGGCCACTGACAATTGTTTCATCTAGTGAGGCATCACGTTCACCAGATCTTGATGCTTCTACCCTGTTCTGGATCTCATTATTCGTGTCATAGATATACAACTGCTGGAAACGAGGCTTATTTCCTTCTTGAGGTAGCAGGGTGCCTATCTGGTGGCGGTTCTGGCCATTCAGTCGGAAAACATAAGGTCCACGCTCATTATTTATTTGCTTATCTAAAGTTCCCCCCATTGATGTGAATGCAAACATGGAGTTGTAAGACCTAATGTTTTTTCGCTAGTTTGTTGATCGTTTTCCTCCATCTCTTGTCAACAAACTCGTAAGGTATGGTGGTGGTTCTTTCAATGGTGGCAAGATAACCTGTCCTCGTTTGCAGCATATCCCAAAGGTTGGCTTTCTACATCCATAAGATTGTAGTCTTTCTTCATGCCACATAAGTGCATGGCAGTGTTCGCATATGTATGTTGGCCCCCCAAAGTTGCATATCTTAATGACATTGAAATTATCATCCTTGCCTATTTCATTGTCATTGGTTCTAGCACGTTTTCTGCTCTTCTTGAGTTGAATCTGTGCTTTCCTCTTCGTTCGTGCTGTTCTTGTTAATTCATCCCGTCGTCTTCGTTTCATCATCCGGTCAGCCATTATTGCATTGTCTACAACTGATGATTCTGTCACTTGTGCTGGTTGATACTTTGAATTTGCCCTTAACGCTTGGCAATATAGGCAGGTACATGATTTTTCCAATATCGAGTCCAGCATTTGTTGATTCGTTAGATTGAAGTTGCCCTTCATGATTTTTTCAATATTGAGTCCAGTACATGATTTTTTTTCAATATCGAGTCCTTGTTTGCCATTAACACTTTGCCCTGTCTACGATTTATTTTTGCTTGTACCTCTTCTGCAGCCCGTGATTATATTGTTCTTCCAATGGATAATGTAGTGCTCGTAAATTATACTGGTATTCCTACTCTTTCTGCTCTTCCTGAGTTCTGGTCATACTTTTCTTCCACACAAACTTTCTAATAATTCTTTTGATTGGCTCTAATTGTCTTGGTCCTTGTTGGTAACTGCTTGCCTGCACACAAGTGAGAATTCGTTAGGTTGACCGAAGCAGAATAATGTGCTAGATAAGCAAAAGTATGTAAGGTGTATGAATGGTCTTCTGGGCTCGATATAATAACTCACAGTTTTTTTATAAAATATATGAGGCCAAACAGCAAAATGAGTTAGTTAACGCAACACTTTCAAAACTATAATAAATATCTAGCAGCTGACTTGATTATAATATAAAGTCAGCACACCAAGTTAAGTCATGCTGAAATTGGCAACAACTAAAATTAGTGTTGAAGATGCCCATAAAAATTAAAATTAAACCCATGTTTTTGCCTACTTGTCTGCTTCAGTCATTTGTTCTTCAATTGTTGCACGAGGGCAGCTGTTTTTACATTGTTAATACAAACAGGCTCAAGGCTTGTGAAAGGAACTAGTACTACAGCTACGTGAACCTTGAGTCCCAATTAAAAAATAGCCGCATCATCCTGATGGGTACGTGGCACCCAGGTGCACAACTATTCTACAATCAAATCTTCTTTTCGCGAATACAGAAAGCTTGCATATCTTTTATTGATAGAAGGTATAGAATCGCAGGGTGTCCAGGTGAGGATCCATGAAGGGATCATGCGCGGGAAGGGAAGGGAGAAACAGGGATACAGCAAAAAAAATATGGGAGGCAGACACTACCAGTCTGCCACATGTGAACTAGTGAGGAAGAATGTTGGCCAAGCCAGTAGCGCCAGCCACAGACCATAGCGAGCATCTTCCTTGATGAGGTTGAGCAGTTGATGCATGGACGGCACTATGCCACCGGAGACGCAGTTGTTGTGTTGTTTCCAGAGGAGCCAAGCGGGCCAGAAGTAGCAGCAAAATGACGGCGTTTGCGATAGCCTCCTGTAGCCGTAGATCAGACATGTGTGCTATGCTCCACTGTTTTATTTTCTACCTAGACATGGAACAAGATGAGAGGGTGATGTCCGACGCCGAGCTGAATCTGAGGCGGGTGTTGAAGGCTAAACTGCTTGGGTTGGCAGCCAACGACAGAGTGAGATGGAGAAAAAAAATCTGGATTGACCACAATCAGAGCGAGCATGTTAGAGTACATAATGGGTCTAATGGGCTTGGGCTGGCGGTATAGCCCATTAGTCTTAGGGTTAATTAGAGATAAGGGTCACTTGCTTAGGGATCAAATAAACCTCTCTATATAAAGGGAGGAGATGTATCAATCTAATCAAGCAAGAATTAAGAAGGAAATCCCTTCCCTCTTGCCCGACCGTGGGCAAAAGGCCCCTGGCCGGCCCTTTCACACCCTCCTTCTAGCAGCCACATAACAATACAATGGATAAGCCCATGCTTTAGCTAGGGCAGCTGCTTCTCTTAGCCCCGGGCGCCATGTGTGGCTTAGTATTTTGCCCGACATCATCTGTATCCCCATGTGTTTGAACTCTTAATAAAGGATGCAGTTACTCAAAAAAAACAATTTGGTATCAACTAGCTTCGGTTTGATCATGTCTTCACCGCCACCCAACCCGTCTCTTCCGCTGCTGGTCACCTCGTCGCCTCCGGCGACCACCACGACCGTCGACCCGCTCCTGCCCGCGCCAGGATCCTCCGTCGCGCCCGCCCCCACCGTCCTCACCCCGGAGGAGGTGTCCGGGTGCTGCAGGACCTAACCCAGGCGGTCCAGGAGATCAGCCTATTCTTGGCCGGGTCCTACGAGCAGCACCCGGCTGCACCGCCGTGGCTGCCGTGACAGCCGCCGCACCAGGCAGCCTCCGCCGCGCTCGCTGGGCCGCTCCAGCTGCCATCCACCGCCCCGCCCTGGCTGCAGTGGCAGCCGCCGCTCCTGGCGGCCTTCGCCGCACCCGGCGCTGCGCCGCAGCAGTAGCCACCACCGGTGAGCTCCGGTCCCGCATCGACCGCGCCGGCGGGAGTCCCGATCAACCAGATCAAGTTCCCGCCGTCGCCATCACCTTTCCCCGGGGCGTCCCCATCCAGCAGATCAAGTTCTCGCCTTCGCCGTCACTGCTTCCGACTTGGATCAGTACCCGCCACGTGTCGGCGGCGGTGAGGCTGCAGGTTGCTGCGCACGGCCTCCTAGCGCGTCGGTGTGTGCGGGAGATGCGTGGTCTGAAGCTGCCGCTCCTCCCATTTGCGCTTCGCTGCGCAAAGGACCTCGATCTCGTCCGCTGCGTTGGGGATCTTGGGCATGCTGTTTTCCCCATGGACAGTGACCTCAAAATCTGCGACATCGACGGTTGGGGGGGGGGGGCGCACCCCTCCTCGCCATTCTCCATCGAAAGCCCTCCGCTCTTCTCTGTGCGGTGCAAACCAATAGCCGTCCGGCAGGAAGAAGGCATGGTGTCACCGACAGGAGCGCACCACGTAGCACCACTGCGTTCCGTCATCGGCCGCCACGAGGGTGCCTTTGATGGTCGCTCTTGCGATCACTTCCAGGTGGCCATACACATGCACTTCTTTTGTCCAGATGGTGTCCATGGGATCCAGGTGGTTGTACACGTGCACGTCCGACGTGCAGATGGTGTCCACTTTATGTTCAAGGGTCCAAAATAAAGCGTCCTAGTCTATTTCAGGTTGAGAGTAATAAAACAAGCTGAGATGTAAAAGGCTTGTTTTTAGGTGTTAGGTTTGTGTTGCGTCGAGTCATGGTTATAAGTTGGTTAGGTTGCAGCTCGAGGACAAGCTGCATGTCCAGGTGGGGTGTAGTGTTAGAGTATGTAATGAGTCTAATGGGTCTGGGCTGGCGGTATAGCCCATTAGTCTTAGGGTTAATTGGCGATAAGGGTCGCTTGCTTAGGGGTCAAGTAAACCTCTCTATATAAGGGGAGGAGATGTATCAATCTAATCAAGCAAGAATTAAGAAGGAAATCCCTTCCTTCTTGCCCGGCCGTGGGCAAAAGGCCCCCGGACGGCCCTCTCGCGCCCTCCTTCTAGCAGCCACATAACAGAGCGATACAAATACGAGACTTTTTCACCTGCGTGCGAATGGGAGGCGTCGAAAGAATCACATTCCAATCCTGAAGAAACAATGCGGAAGAGAGACTAACGTTCATGAGGAGAAGGCCGAGATCTTGCTGCATCACTTCAAGGGCCTTATGGGGGTGCCTTTCAACGGCACATGCAAGCTTACTTGGGATCTTTTGCAACTGCCAAACCATGACCAGCAGCACCTCGACACTGACTTCTCCATAGATGAGCTCAAGGAGGTGACTGATTCGATTCAGTCTGAGAAGGCACCCAGCCCTGATGGCTTCTCCGGTATTGAGTTTGTGTCGAATATTTTGTACTAGTTGGATTACGTTTGGACTTGGTGTTTTAGTGTGGGTAGGATACATGTAGTGCCGGAATCGGACACGTTGTACCCTTGGCTTCTTATATATGAGGAGGCACCCCACGTTGTGACCCATGACGGCTAGATAGCGACAGGAACGCAAGGGGGAGCCGACGGTGTGTGCCGGCGCCCGGGTGGCCGGTGTTGCGGTTTCTCGAGGAGGAGCGCCCATAATCATTGCCCCGGGGAGTAGGCGAGTTTGCCAAACCTCGTTAACAAATCTTGATGTCGTCATTGTGCTGTGATTGCTTGTTTCTTGGTGGATCGACTGTGTACCTCGGGTTTATTCTAACAAGTGGTATCATGAGCTAGGTTGTTCGGAGGGTGTTGGCTGTGTATCTAGAGGAAGCAAAGCCGAGAGATCATAGTTCTGGAGTTGAAACTGATCGACGGATCGGAACAGTGGCAACGAGATCTGTTTGGGATCGGCGAAGATGACACAGGATTGTGATGCCTGGAAAGAATTGCTTCCAAAGACCTGCTGGGTCAACTTGTCAAGCTATGGGAACTGCTGAAACCCATTGTCCTCTCAAATGTTCCTAATACCATCCGATGGAAGCTCACTAATGACGGAGGCTACTCCGCTGCGTCTGCTTACAATGCTCAGTTTGTTGGCCGCATCGCTCAGTCGCAGCTGCACGCCTCATGGAGGATTAAGGCCGAGCCGAAGGTGAAGTCCCATATGTGACTCTTGATCCAGAATAGGACCTGGATGGCTGATCGGCTTGTTATAAGGGGTTGGCCACACAAAGACAAATGTACTTTCTGTGATAAGGTTCTGGAGTTGGCTGCCCATATTACACTCTCTTGCCCTTTTGCCCGGGAGGCCTGGTACTCCTTCCAGCAGAGCGACCCAGAGGCTGCTGCTGTTGGTTCAACTTCATGAGAATCAAAGGCTGGTGGAAACGGACCTGGAACATGCACAACAACCCGAGTTTTCACACGCAGATCACATCCGATGCTTACTTTGCTTGGAATCTTTGGAAAGAAAGGAATAGGCAAACTTTTGAAGGAAAGAGATGCTCTCCCGAAACAGTTGCTGCTCACTCGAAAGTTGGATGCTCGGCCCTCCCTTCTCTCGCTCCCGCGACATGCCCCGCGCGCGCGTCACGGGAGGAACCCTAGCGCCACCGGCGGGCCTCCCCTCCTCCCTCCTCTCCCTCGCCGCCGCAAGAGGGCGCGCAGGGCGAAGCCTGGTAGGCACCAGCGGCTGCGGGGCTCCCTTGTTTCCTTGGCGGGGGCCTTTGGCACGGGTCGAGGCGGTCGCCTGGGATGCGGCGCTGGCGGCGGGCGCGGCGGCGAGCTGGAGCCTGCTGGCGGCGGCTTCGTGGCGGGGGCGTGACCGGCGCGGTGGTGGCGGGCGTGCCTTGGTCGCCGGGGCCGGTGGGGTCGAGGCCGGATCTGGGCCTCGCGGCGCGGGCTGCTGGTCTCTGCCCCTGCCATGCCGGCGGCGTGACCGGCGCGGTGGTGGCGGACGTGCCTTGGTCTCCAGGGCCGACTGGGTCGAGGCCGGATCTGGGCCTGGCAGCGCAGGCTGTTGGTCTCTGCCCCTGCCATGGCCGCGGCGGGTGGTGGTGCAAAGCGGCAGCGGTTGGCCGGTGGGCAGGCTGGCTGGGATCCAAAGCTTCGGCGGCTGGACGACGGCGGGCGGCGAGCTTCCTTCGCGATTGGTGGCGGCCCTCGGGACCTCTCCTTGCCGGTGGGCGGGTGTATGTTGGTGGCCTCGCGTGGAGCTGCGGTCTCTGCCGAGGTGGGGCGACACAGGAGGTGTCCGGTGGGGAGGTAGGCTGGAGGGACTGGAGGCGCCGACGGGCCCGGGCCACCCGTCGCTGGCACAGGTGTGCCGGCCCGGATGTGTCCGCTCCCCCTCCTCCCCCGTTCCCCGGCCATGTGTGGACTGACGCAACTTCGGTGTTGTTCGAAGTGGGACGTATGCCGCGGTTTCTTCGGTCGGGTGCGTCCTTTGGCCCAAAGCCGATCACTTTGGTCGGTCTTGGGGGTGTCTAGATGCAGGGCGGCGGTCCCGGCGGCGGGAGGCACGACGTTCGTGGGCGGGACTTGCGCCTCGGGTGCGGGCTAGCGTCCATGTCCACGCAGGTGGGTGGTTGATGGTGGTTGGCGGAGGTAGATTGCATCGGAGGGGTGGGCGTGCTGGGGTACATCACCTGCCCAATCTTGTATTGGCCGACGGCGGCGGCGGCCGTGAACTCCGTATCCTTCTTGTAGGCTCCGTCGCGGTGGCCTTTCTCCTTCGAGTTGCTTCGTGTGAAAACCCAATCTTTGGGATCAGATGGTGGCGGCTACCGTGGTCGTTCCCTTTCTTGGAGGCACCATCTTGAAGTCCTGGTTCCGTCGTTCCCGTCTCACCCCCCTCGGAGGAGGAGGTCTCTGGTGGCTCCAAGCAGTTCGTCCTCGCGCAATTGTAGTGGCTTGGTAGTCGTTGGGGTTGTGTGACGGTGCCCGGCACCTTTGTATCTTGCCTTGGGTGTGTGTGTCGTGTGTGCGGTGGTGGCGTGAGTTTGTATCATGGTACTTGTGGTTCGGTGCTTTATATATAAAGCAAGGCGAAAACCTTTTTCGGTAAACAGTTGCTGCTATGGCCAGAGACGAGATTGCTTTGTTCAAGGAGGCTACTGGTTAGCTTTTCTCTGCTCTTTTCATTTTTCAAGTTTCTGTGGCTGAGTATGTGTGTGTGGGTGCTTGTTTCTCCATGTTCTCTGTACATCACCTGGGAACCTTGATTCCACTCTTTCTTCTAATATGAAAAGGCAGAACTCCTGTCATTATTCCTCAAAAGAAGTAGCAGCAAGGAGAGCCCTTTACGAGAGGCTGGGGACGCGGCAGAACAGGTGCTGAGCTACCAAGTCTGGAAACTGGTATTTGGGGCTGGCACCAGGAGAGGACCTCGTACCACATCTGACGGCAGAAGGAGAAGGCGACAGGCTCCTGGTCGCAGAGCAGACAGAGGGGCGTGTGAGGAAGGCCACGTCTGGCCAGACGATTGGCAGTCCAGCAGCGATTCTGCAGGGCGAGACACATGAAGACCTTGATATGGATGTGGGCCCAGGTCTTCCAGGTGAGGCGCCAATTGGGATCTTCAATCGAGTCTTCGAACAAGGCGGGGTAGCAGGAGGCAGCCGAGTAGTTGCCGTAGTCTGTCCAGTGCCAAACCAGCCAGTCCGGAGTCGGGGAGAGGGGTGTCTGCTGCCGCAGCAGACGCGAGAGGTTAACCAAGGCCGCAGGGCCGAGAGCGCCCTGAATGTGGCAGTCGTAGGCGTGCAGGTGCAGCCCCTCGCACACAGTCCGCTGCTTGTGGCGTCGCTGGGGAACCAATGTGTAGACAAGCAGTGCAATCTCAGCGATGCAGCGACCATCCTCCCAATGTTCTGTCCGGAATCGGCAGGACATGCCATTGCCAAGCTTCCAGGAAGTAGAAGCGCACACAGCCGTCTGCGTCTTGGGATCATGCGGCAGGGGAAGATGGCTCCAGGGGCGACAGCTGTCGGTACACTGCAGCCAGATCCATCTGGCGCGCAGGGCAAGACCGGAGTGGTGGAGGTCCCGGACACCAAGCCCACCAAGCGGGAGAGGGCAGCAACCGCGCGGCCGGCTCACCTTACATTGCCCTCCACGAGCATCCATAGCCCAGCCCGAAGGAAGCCTCGGATCACCAGATTAACTCGCACCAAAATCAACTTATTGAAGTCAATGGTGATGAGAAATTTGGCGCAGAGCACATGGCAGACCAGAGAAAGCTGGTCTTCAAGGTAGAGCATCAAGGCACGCCACGCGGAACACTTCTCCAGCTTCTTCACGAGGTGAGGGGTAGCAACGCCGAGGAGGGGACCTTGCAGATCGAGAGGGGAGGCTGAGGTATTGCATTGGGAAGGCCGAGATGGGGCAGGCGAGGTCGTTGCGGATGACATTGAAGTGCTCCTCCGTGCAGCGGATCGGGATAGCCGAGCACTTGGCGATGTCAGTGCGCATCCCAGGGCGATACCAAAGACGCTGAGAAGCTCCTACCGACAAGGTGCTCGGGCCCGATGGCTTCACCTCCGAGTTCATCCGGAGCTGTTGGGACATTGTTAAGGACGACATTTGCGAGATGCACGGCAAATTCTACTCCCTCAATGCGTGAGGTTTCCAAAAACTCAACAAGGCGTACATCACCCTCCTTCCCAAGCGCACCGATGCCGAGTCCGTCTTTGACTTCCGGCCCATTAGCCTCATCCACCTGCTCGCGAAGCTTTTCATCAAAGCCCTCTTCCTCCGGCTTGCCCCGCACCTTGGTCTCATGGTTTCGGTGAACCAAGGTGCTTTCATCTCGGGCCACAACATTCATGACAACTTCTTGTTGGTCCAGCAAACTGCGCGGCTACTTCACAAACGCAAGGTCCCTCGTGTGATGCTCAAGCTTGACATCGTCCGAGCCTTCCACTCAGTCTCCTAGCTGTTCCTTCTCGATACCCTTGTGTCGGGGAAACTGATCGCCCACGAACACCTATGGGACCGGAGCCCCTTTTCGGTACGGCAAGGGGGCGGAGGATGCACGAAGAGCAGATCGAGGCAAACACGCGAGCAGTTTACCCAGGTTCGGGCCGCACGGATGCGTAAAACCCTACTCCTACCTTGGTTTGTATTGCGTTCTTGGCTCGGGAGCGAGAAGAACTACAGTGATGATCGCTAAAAAGACCGAGCGTGAGAGTGATCGAGGATCGGAGCCTCCTCTACATTGCGCATGGGCCTCCTTTTATAGATCAAAGGGGTCACCGACAGGTGGCAACGCAGTCGAGGGTAAAAATGTAAAATGGGTGGTAGTTGGAACAGTGTATGCATAGTGCTCTATACCTAACTCTGACTGTAGGGGACAAGGGCATTAAATGCCCGTCGCCGTCTCTCCAAACAGTGCAAAAAGCGTCCGTCAGGGCGCCACCGTCCGCCACGACGGTGGCCTTGTCATCGTAGCTTGCCACCATGTACCCCAGGCTACACAGCCTTTCGCCATGTGTGCATGGAAAGGTCCCAGGGTGACGCGTGGGCGGATGAGCTGGAGCACGGGTACTTAGTGGAAGTTTACCGCGGCAAGCACCTTGCCGCGGCTGCTATCTTGTCGCGCCCGGATGCTTGTCGCTCTCCGGGCCTTGCCGGGATGCGTGGCGCGTCGCGTCGAGTCTCTTGAAGTGCCATATTTGGGCCTTCCCGGCAAGCTCCTCTTGCCAGGGTCCTGTACCAAAGAAGTGGTCTTGAGCCTTGAGTGGCCTTCCCGGCAAGCTCCTCTTGCCGGGGCCTTGTCTCTTTAACTTGAATACTTTGTTCTTGAATGGTTCCAAAGGAACCTCAGTGAGCCTTGGCGGTCGCGCGGCAAGCCCCGCCACGGGATGCTGCAACTGCCCGTGCATAAGTTCGGGATACTAAGGTACCCCTACTTTAGTACACCGACAGGAACCCCCGGGCCTGGGCCACACACGGTGCCGAGCGTTGTTGGGCCAGGCCCAAAACAGTGCACGGGCACGCGCGGCCCGCGACACGCCGTATCCCACTCCGTATCCACCGCGTCCCTCCCTAACGGCACGCGTCGATCGCGGCGTCGTGGGATAGATCATGGCCTGTTTCTTTAATGGGGAAATGCGGAACGTCCCCCCTCCCCCCTTAAAAGTAGGGGAAACAGGGGGAGTTCCTTACATTCGCCCGTTGCTTCTTCATCCTCTAGAAACCTCCGTCGCTCCCCTCCTCCCCGAAGGTCGAAAGAGAGCAGCGCTCCGCCCTCCCCCCCTTCCGCTGCCGCCAGCATCACCAGCGCCGTAGACTTCCCCCATCGTCCTTGCCATGGCCCCGAAGGGCGAGAAGGCGAAGGCCGCGAAGACTGCCAAGGCGCTGCGGCTAGCAGCAATGCGGAAGAAGATGGCGGTCTTCCCGCCACAGCTTAGTGCGGAGGAGCTGAAAGATGCCTTCTACCTCTTCTGGTCGAGGGAGACAAAGGCGCATCCGCGCACCAAGGTACTCCCCGCCGTGGCCTGCGAGATGTTTCCGGATGGCTATGCCTTTTTTTGCTCTGTTCTTCTACTGCGGGCTCTGCCCGCCCTTCTCGGAGTTCTTCTGCGACGTCATGAATACCTATGGGTTTCATCTCCTTGATTTCACCCCAAACGCCGTCTTGACCATGGCCATTTTCGCACAATCTGTGCGAAAATTTCGTCGGAGTTTACCCCAATGTAGCACTCTTCCGCCATTACTTCATACCTCGAGTCGAGTCAGGGTCACCGCTGTCTGGCGGGATCTCTTGGATCTTTAGGCTCCACAAGAAAGAGGCGTACTTGACGGGGGAGCTCCGCGGCAAGTGGGATGAGTGGAGGGCCAACTGGTGTTGGATCATAGAGGATCACCCGCAGCCGTTTACTTCCCGGCGCCAAGTCGCAGCAGTACGTGGCAATGACTGGAGTGACCTGGCCCCCGAGGACGACAAGCTGAAGATAGCCACCACTCGGATCCTTCGCCTCCGGCAAGCCAGGCTCACTGTAGGTGCCGTCGGGGCAGACTTCCTGCGCCGCAACATCGCTCCCTTGGAGGAGAGGAAGAGGGCTTCTTGGGAGTTCAGGAACGCGGCAGACAACATGAGACTACGCCCGGGCCTCAATTACAATTTCACTGTCCTGGAGCTGAACGCAATGCTCCAAGCGCTATTTAAGTACGACTCCACCCATCCTGAGTGGTTCGCGTTGCCGTCGGGCGTAGTTCCATTGTTCAATAGCTCTGCGCTCAGTGCCATCCGCGCGGCAATGCCATTGTGTGATTCCCACAGGATCAACCCCACTTGGCGGGAACCTTCCGAAGAAACCGTGCAGATGTTCTTTGACAACCTGGTGGAGTCGCCAATCAACGCCGACGAGAAGAGGGGACTCACCCGCGACAACACCGACGAGGAGATGGCATATATTGCCACCAGGTTGGAAAAGGCAGCTGCAGCCAGGGCCGCGGGTGAGTTTGGGTATACTGTGGAAGAAGCGGAGGCAGCGGAGGTGACAAGCCTCGCCGAGGAGGAAGAGCTTCGCAAAGCGGGAAAGCTTGCCGGGCGACTTGCCGGGACAAGCGAGCCCACTGAGCAAGGCACCGAGTCGAGCGGGCCCGCCGAGCAGGGCGTCGGGTCAAGCGACCCTGCCGAGGACTCGGGCGGCTCGCTGGGCCTCGACTCCTCTTCTTCGTCCTCGGGTAGCTCACCGCCACCAGCGAGCCCTCCAGCTGCGCCGAGAAGGCGCCTTCCCAAGGCCGCAGACGCGACGGGGCGGCAGGCGAGCGAGCAGCCGCAGCGCCGCCCGACGCGCGCCGCCGCGACGGGCAAGGCCGCTAAGGGAGCGCTCCGTGCCTCAGCGGCAACAGGAGGGGGATCTTCCCGGACTGGCGCCCCTGTGCCCGCCGCCCCGCGTGCTTCGGCGGCAACCGGAGCGGGTTCTTCTCAGACCACCGTCCCGGCCCCCGCCAAGCGGCCAAGGGAGCCCACTCCCCCAGCTCCTCGCGCCGGGACACGCGAGCCGGACTTTGACTTTTCGGCGCTCAGGTCCGACGAGGAGGAAGAAGAGTAAGTCTTCGCGATTCTTGTTTCTCTCTGGTTTTCTGTTGATTCTTGCCTTGTATCTTTTTTGCCTGATTCAGATCATGTCTCTCTTCCAGGACTCTGGCCCAGAGGGCGGCGAAGAGGGCCAAAGTCCCAGTGTTCGTCATCGAGGACGAGCCCGCCGCCGCAGCAGGGGGTGCGCCTGCGACAAGCTTGCCGGACCCGGCAGCTGTTCCCCAGAGCAGCCCCCAGCGCAGCCCCCAGCGTAAGTCTTCTGTCCACTCTCCGCTCGTCGGGCGCGCGTGGGCCTTCTATCCTTGTTAATGTTCTATTTGTTGATTTGTGGAGAAGCAGAGCAGCAGCACCAGGAGCGTCAGGAGATCGCCCCCGACGAGCCACACGCCTCGACCTCATCGCCAAGGAGAAGCCCCCCGGCGAGGGAGAATACTCCGCCAAGGGCGAGCACTCCACCAAGGGCGAGTACCCCGCCAAGGGCGAGCACTCCGCCAAGGGATGACGCTACTGGTCCTCCGTCGGCGGGAGTTACCTCTACGCCGCCGAGGGAGAGCTCCCCAGCAAGGAACTCCGCCGAAGAGGAGGCCCGCGCAGGTAAACCCTTGGACTTTTCTTTTCCTGAATATCTCTTTTTGGATATTAGCTTGACTATTTTTCTTTCTTCTTCCATTGTCAGATCCGTCCGCCGCAGAGCCGATGGAGACGGAGGCTGCCACCGAGGAGGACGCGCGCGGCAACACCGGCGACGCCGCAGCTACTGAAGGGGCGGCCGGTGCTGACGAGCCTGCCACCGACGAGACCGCCAAGGCTGCTGGCGCGGCAGCTGAGGGGGAATCCGGCAGCCGCACTGACGGCCCTGAGGCCGCAGGAGCGTCAGACGCTGCGCCGGCTGCCGACCCCTATGCTGCCGCGGCTGAGCCCGGCGCCTATCTGGAGGCCGGCAACGGAGTCTTCATCCAGCTCCCGTGGGCGTCCACGTCGAGGGCGCCTGCGGAGGGAGAGGTCTTCGATGGGGAGGTTCTTGCCTCAGCCGGATTAAAGTTTGTCGACGCGCCAAGCAGCAGCAGCGAGCCCGAGGAGGAGCGGCTTCTGCGGAGGCTTCTATCCCTGTACCGTGCCAGGCAGGCCAAGTTGGAGTCCCGAGAGGCCCTGGCCGCCAAGGCGGGCACTGACTTGGAGAAGCACGCTGAACAGCTCCGGGCCGCCAACCAGGCGGTTCTCCGATCCTTGGCGGAGGAGCGGGAGCAGCTAGCCGAGGCGCATCAGGCGTTTATTTTAGAGAAGGCTGAAGAAGAGGAGCAGCAACGGCTCGCCGCCGAGGAGTTGTCCCGGCGAGAGGGTGAACTGACGCAGCGGAAGGTCGACCTCGACAGCCACGAGGACGAGCTTGCCGCGCGCGAACAGTCTCTTGGCGGAGCTCTGCAGGAAGCGAAGGACGCCGCTGTAGCTGCTGAGACCGCCAAGAAGGACTTGGAGGCGAGGGTGGCGCAACTGGAGGTCAACTTGAAGACGAGCGAAGAGAAGGTTGCCGCCCTTGTGCTTGAGAGGGAGAAGGACGCCCACAGCCACTCTGAGCTGCAGGTCTGCCTCTCGGACAAGGGCAAGGAGCTCGCCGTCGCCAAGGACTCTATCGCCAACCTGGAGTTGAAACTTTCCTCCCTCACCACAACGCTTGACGGAGCCAGAGAGCGGGAGACGAAACTGAAGGAGGACCTCAGGGCCGAGAGGGCACCGTTGGACAGCGCCGCTCTCTCCCAAAACAACTTCAGGCTGACGGTGGAGCACTGGACCGAGGGCCTTGTCGCCGCCGCTGCCGACGCCGACAAGGAGCTGGCGGAGCTGGGGGCGGAGCACCTCGGGTACTCCACCGACGAGAATCTCCCCCACAGCGCCAAGTTGAGCTTGTTCTTCAAGGGGGTGGCGCCGGCTCTCCAGCAGCTCCGGGAAAGGATCCCAAAGCAGCTGGCGGACGAGTCGCGCAGGCTCTGCGCGGGGGCCCTCGAGAAGGTGTTGATGAAGATAGTGCACCGCAACCCAGGCCTCAACCTCACCAACATCCTCAGGACCTTGCCGCCGGACGTTGACCAGGAAGCGCTCAAGGCCCTTGTCGCGCCTATCGTGAACAAGGTGGGCGGCATCAAGAGGGTCGAGGGCGACCGCACGGATTAGTCTCGTTTATCTCCTTCTTTCCTTGTCGTTGCCAACCACGTTATGAACAATAGTTTATTAGCATTGCGACAAGTTGCTTTGTAATATAACTTTATTTTGGGTAGTTAATGCAACGTTATTTCCTTTACTTGACTTCTTCGCTTTGTATGCTTTTACCCTACGCTTTTAGGGAACTTGTCGGCGTAGGGACCCTTGCTGCGAGCGCTGAGTGCGGAACTTCAGCAGCCTGCCGGCAATGCCGTTGCCGACAAGAAACCTCGTCGCAGCTAGTCGCAGCACACTTAAACTGTTGAGCGAACTCGAAAACGAAGTAAGGGCGCGACACTTGTCACAGCACACTTAAGCCGTTGAGCGTGCTCGAAACAAAGTAAGGGCGCGGCTAGCCACGAGTTGGTTCCTCCGCGCACAGGTTTTCCATACAAAGTGCGGTTGTTCAAGGAAGATAACTCAAAAAATTTAAAAATTTGATTGTTCAAACTTTGGCAACTTAGCTTTTGTGTCGTTTGCTTCCTGGCAAGGCAAGGCTCTCTCGAACGGCACTTGGTCCATACCACTATCTCCTCCTCCCCCCGGCAAACTTGTGCGCGAGGAAACTTCTTCTGCTTGAGAGAAAAGAAAAGAGAGAAAACGGAGATATGGAGTCTTGTGGCTCGTTATTGCTTACCGGGAATAGGTGCTGCACAAAATGTCAGATAGTACATGCAAGAAAGTGAAAAGGGCATGAATTGACAAGTTGTGCGAGGCACATAAGCTTTACTGATGCACGGGGTCTGCGCCCGGCTTTGTACAAAGGATTACATGGAACAGCGGTAAGACTTGTACAAAAGGTGGTTGCCGGAGCGGATCACGGCAACCGCGCCTTATGGGTAAAACTTGCGAAGATGCTCAATGTTCCAGGAGTTGCTCACCGGTAAGCCATCTTCGGTCTCTAGGCGGACTGCGCCGGGCCTAGTGACTTGTTTTACCCGATAAGGGCCTTCCCACTTCGGCGTCAACTTGTTGGATTTCTTGGCGGACTGAACACGCCGAAGAACAAGGTCGCCTTCCTCGAGACTTCTGGCTTTAACTTTGCGGCTATGGTAGCGGCGCAAAGCTTGCTGGTATCGAGCAGCTCGTACAGCAGCCTGAAGACGGTCCTCCTCAAGGAGCAGTGCGTCATCTTGCCGCAGCTGCTCTTGCTCGAGCTCATCGTAAGCGAGCACTCGAGGCGACCCGTATACGAGTTCTGTGGGGAGAACTGCCTCTGCTCCATAGACAAGAGCAAAGGTTGTCTGTCCAGTGGCTCGATTTGGTGTCGTCCTGATCGACCAAAGAGCCGCTGGCAATTCCTCGATCCAGTTTCTTCCGCACTTGTGCAGCTTGTCGAAAGTTCACGTCTTGAGTCCGCACAACACTTCAGCATTTGCCCTCTCCGCTTGACCGTTGCTCCTCGGGTGAGCAACAGAAGCGAACCAGACCTTGGCGCCAAGGTCCTGGACGTATTGCATGAAGGTGCGACTTGTGAATTGTGTGCCGTTGTCGGTGATGATCCTGTTAGGGATTCCGAAACGGCAAACAATTGACCTGAAGAACTTGACTGCTGACTGTGCGGTCACCTTTCTCACTGGTTCCACTTCGGGCCACTTTGTGAACTTGTCGATGGCGACGTACAAGTACTCAAAGCCCCCGGCTGCACGGGGAAAGGGGCCGAGGATGTCGAGCCCCCAGACCGAAAATGGCCAGGATAAAGGGATCGTCTGGAGAGCTTGAGCTGGTTGATGTATCTGCTTGGAATGGAACTGGCATGCTTCACACTTGGTTACTTGCGCAGTTGCATCCTGGAGGGCTTCTGGCCAAAAGAAACCTTGCCGGAACGCTTTTCCGGCAAGTGCTCTGGCGCCAATGTGGTGGCCACATATGCCTCCGTGTATCTCTGCCAACAGCTTTTGTCCATCTTCCCGGGAAATGCATTTCAATTTCACGCCGTTGAGTCTTCTTCTGTACAGTTCGTTGCCGACAAACTGATACATACTTGACCGCCGGGTTATTCTTTCTGCTTCTTCTGGCTCTTCGGGAAGTTCTCCTGTTTGAAGGAAATGGACAATCTGCTGCGCCCATGCCGGAGCCTGCGGCTCGACAACAAGGACTAAAGGCATCTGTGCTGCTGTGGGAACGTCAGCTTCTACGGCAAGAACCTGCGGTTCAGCCGGAGCTTGGCGTTCCCCGGCAAGCTTGCCGGAGCAAAACTTGTCGAGAGCGTTTGCTTCAACTGTACAAACCCTAGGGCTTGCAGGAGCAGACTGCTCCTCAGCAATCTTGTCGTTGATCTTGGGGACTTTGTTGGCGGCGGCTTCGGGAAGTTCTGCCGGCAAGTAGTCACCAGAAACCAACTTTCTCTTCTTACTTTGTCCAGTCGATGGTGCTACGGATGGTTGAGTTAGCTTGAGCACAAAGATCCCCGGTTCCACAGGTAGCTTTAGTGCAGCACACTTTGACAGGCCATCTGCGATGTCGTTCTGAGCTCTTGGACCGTGCTCCATCTGTAAACCTTAAAAGTGTTCTTCAAGCTTTCTCACTTCGTCGACGTATGCTTCCATCAACGGACTCTGGTAGCTGTTGTTCACTTGGCGGACGACCAACTGCGAGTCACCCTGCCCAATCAGCTTCTTGATCCCAAGCTCTGCTGCGATTCTGAGGCCGGCAAGCAACCCTTCATACTCTGCAGTATTGTTCGTTGCTTGCTCCTTGGGAAAGTGCATTTGGACGATGTACTTGAGGTGCTCCCCGGTGGGCACGACAAACAACACGCCGGCACCGGCGCCTTGCAGCGAGAAGGCACCATCAAAGTACATGAGCCATTCTTTGCTTTCTTATTTGACGGGGATGCTCGTCTCTGAATCTCTTCGTCTGGCGTTGGTGTCCATTCTGCTATGAACTCTGCTAATGCTTTGCTCTGGATAGTTGAGGTGCTTTCAAACTTGAGGCCAAAGCTTGACAGCTCTAGTGCCCACTCGACAATCCTGCCTGTCGCTTCTGGATTTTGCAGTATCCTCTTCAGCGGAAAGCGAGTGACCACTGTTATCTCGTGTGCTTGGAAGTAGTGGCGCAGCTTTCTCGAGGCCATGAGAAGGCCGAAAAGCAGCTTCTGCACACAAGAGTACCTTGATCTAGCCCCCTGCAGAAGGGAGCTGACAAAGTAGACTGGGCGCTGCACCATCTTCTTCCGCACTTCCTCTTGCATCTGCGCAGTTCCATCCTTGTTGGGACCAGAGCTCGTCGGAGAAGCCCCCTGCTTGTCGCTGGATGTGCTTGCCGGGGCTGTTGGCTCATCATCTGCCTCCCTTTCCGCTACTAACCCAGCACTAACCACTTGATTGGTTGCTGCTAAGTATAGCAGCAACTTCTCTTGCGGCTTAGGTGCGACAAGTATTGGAGTGGTGGACATGTACCTCTTCAAGTCTTGCAGCGCTGCCTCCGCTTCCGGAGTCCATTTCATTGGAACTGCCTTTTTCAAAATTTTGAAAAACGGCAGGGCGCGTTCTGCTGACTTAGAGATGAATCTGCTGAGAGCAGCCACGCAGCCGGCAAGCCTTCGTACACCCTTGACGCGCTTCGGTGCTTCGATCTACTCGATGGCTTTAATCTTGTCGGGATTGGCTTCAATCCCTCTCTGGGATACAAAGAACCCGAGAAGCTTGCCGGAGGGGACTCCAAACACGCACTTCTCGGGGTTGAGCTTGAGTTGGATCTTGCGCAGATTCGCAAAGGTTTCATCTAGATCTTGAATCAGAGTAGCCCTGTCCTTGCTCTTGACCACTATATCATCCATGTAAGCTTCTACATTTCTGTGTATTTGTGGCTCAAAAGCTGTATGGACTACCCTTGCAAACGTCGAACCGGCATTCTTCAATCCAAAGGGCATGCGTATAAAGCAATAAGTGCCACATGGAGAATGTGGTCTTCTCCTCATCTTCTTCAGCCATGAATATCTGGTGGTACCCTGAATATGCATCAAGAAACGAAAGCAACTCACATCCAGCCGTGGAGTCAACGATCTGGTCAATGCGCGGCAAGGGGAATGGATCTTTGGGACAAGCTTTATTCACATCGGTGAAGTCAATACAAAGCCTCCACTTCCCGTTCGCTTTGCGCACGACAATAGGGTTGGCCAACCACGTGGGATGGAGTACACCTCTGACAAGGCCTGCCGCTTCCAGCTTCTTGATTTCTTCTGCTATGAACTCTTGGCGCTCCAGTGCTTGTTTTCTAACCTTCTGGTTGACGGGCCGCGCGTGAGGACAAACGGCAAGCTTGTGCTCAATCACTTTCCTGGGAACACCGGGGATATCAGACGGTTGCCATGCAAACACATCGACATTCGCCCGCAGAAAAGCAATGAGCGCGCTTTCCTATTTAGGATCGAGCGTGGCGCTGATGGTGAAAGTACCACCAGTGCCGTCCTCCTTGGCGGACACCTTCTTGGTTGCGGGTGGAGCTGCCATCGCCTTCTTGCACTTGCTGGTGGAGCTCGATGGTGCGTCCTCGACGGCAGCGCAGCACTCCGAAGAGGTGCGTTTGCCGGAGTGGGCCCCAGAGCTCTTGTTGGACTTGGTCTTGTTCTTCCCCCCGGGAGCTTCAGCGGCAAGTGTTTTGCTATCTGTTGCGGCTGCTGCATCCCGGTAAATCTTGTCGGCACAGATAAGGGCGTCCTTCTTGTCACCGGGGACAGAGATGACGCTTATCGGGCCTGGCATCTTGAGCATGTTGTAGGCATAGTGAGAGGCTGCCATGAACTTGGCGAGCGCCGGACGGCCAAGTATCCCATTGTAAGGTAATGGGATATCGGCAACGTCGAAGGTGATCCTCTCGGTTCTGAAGTTCAGATCTCCGCCAAATGTCACTGGCAGTGTGATCTTCCCCTTCGGCTTGCTCCTTCTCGGGTTGATCCCTTGGAATGTGCCGGTTTCCTCGAGCTCGCTGTCGGGGATCTGGAGTTTCCGGACCACAGCAGATGAGATCAGGTTCAGGCCGGCCCCGCCGTCAACTAACATCTTGGTGACCTTGAGGTTGCGGATGGTTGGTGAAACCAACATCGGCAAACACCCGACCGTAGTGGTGCGATCAGGGTGGTCCTCAATGTCGAAGATGATAGGCATGCTGGACCACCTCAGAAGCTTGCGCGACTCGATGGGTGGCTCAGCTGCATTAACTTCCCGCACCCATTGCTTGAGTTGGCGGTGGGAAGTATGCAGAGAAGCACCTCCGTCAACGCACAGAACTTCTGTGGCCTTCTGGAACTCCTGCTCGCTGTTATCTCCGTCCTCCATGTCTTCGTCGTCGTCTTCGTCTTCGTCTTTGTCGCGGTCGCGGGGAGGTCTGTCTCCTTGTCGCTGCTTGGCCTTGCCGCGGCGTCCTCCCCGGCCGTTGACTGGCCGCTTCTTGCCGGACTCTCCACCACCTCCCTGGGCCTTCTCCTTGTCGCGTCGCTCGTACTCAGCTTTCTGCTGCTCGACGAGGTACTCGACCCTTTTGCAGTTCTGGAGGTCGTGGCCCTTGGTGCGGTGGATCTTGCAGTACTGCTTGTCGGAGCCGTCCTGCTTGTCGGCGGCCGCCACAGTTTGGCAGTTGGTGCACACGGCAGTATCCTTGCCGGAGCCACCAGCCTGGGGTTTCTTGGCGCCAGCCTCCTTGCCGGACTGCTCCACGACCAGCACTTCTTTGTTCTTCTTCTTTCTGTTGTTCCGCCGTCGGTTCTTCTTTGCCGGGGCGGTGTCCTCGCTATCTGATCCCCCTGCTCCAGTATCCTTTCCGGGGAGTTTCCTGCCCTCCTCAGCGCGTGCGCACTTGTCGGCCAGGGCATAAAGCTCACTGACGTCTCGTATTTTGCACATCGCCATCTCCTCCCTCATCCTGCGATTACGCACGTTCTGGTGGAACGCGCTAATAACCGCGGCAGGGTGGACGTCCGGGATGTTGTGCTGCACGCGGCTGAATCTTTGGATGTACTTACGCAGGGACTCCCCTTCTTTCTGGGCAAGTATGTGAAGGTCGCCCTCCTGGCCATGGGGCTTGTGGCCATCCGTGAAGGCGCCGACAAACTGATGGCACATGTCGGCCCAAGAAGAGATGGAGTTCTCCGGCAAGTGCATGAGCCAAGATCTGACGTTTGGCTTGAGCACCAGTGGGAAGTAGTTTGCGAGTATCTTCTCGTCTCGTCCCCCGGCAGCCTGCACCGCGATGGTGTAGATGCTGAGGAACTCCGACATATGAGTCTTGCCGTCGTACTTCTCGGGTATGTCGGGCTTGAAGTTCTTCATGCTGGGCCACTGGACTTGCCGCAGCTCACGGGTGAACGCAGGGCATCCTGCCGCGTACGATAGGTCGCCTGGTCCCCCGGGCGCGTGCACGTCAACAGCGGGCCCAGCGCGCTGGTCAGATTGACGTCGCGCTTCTCTTCGACGCTCGATGCGGGTTCGAGCGTCCTCTTGCCGTCGGTCGTCAAGGACTTGGCGCTGATCGCGACGAGCTCGCGGATCTGATGACGCTGTGGAGTCGTCGTCGAGGTTGATCCGACGAGTCGGCGATTTTGGCCTTCGGGGCGGGGAGTGCACGGTGGTTGCACCCTCGGCAGTCTTGTCGCCATCAGCCCGCGCCTGGCTAACTTGCTGCGGCCGCGACGTCGTCGGCTAATGCGGAGTGTCGTTGTTGGCGAAGGCGATGAGGCTCTGAATGGTGGCCCTCCAGTCGTCGGCCTTGTCTGCCGCTGGAGGGAAGTCGAGGAGTAGCTGAGCTCGAGCTAGAGCTTCTGCTGGAGTGGCGGGGAGCGGTGGCGAGCGGTGCGAGCAGCGAGATATGCTCGGACTTCTAACTGCGTTAGAAGGAGCAGCGTCTCATCCCGGCGACCACGCCTTGCTCGTGCCAGCGTGTTGGCCTTGAGCGTCTCGCGAACCGCCAGCTTGACCTTGACCCAGCAGGCGTATGGTACCTTGTGTACCACGTCGCTGCCGGTCCCGCGCCTCCTGAGAGGGGCGCGGTGCGTGCACGGACGCCGAGGTCTTGGAGTGTGCTCGGTCCTCCGTCTTGTCCTTGGACTTGGCGGCGCCGTGAGTTTCCTCGCAGACGTCCGTCCTCCTGCCGACGTCTAGCCCACCGGTCGTTGGCTCCAGTGGTGGTGGGATCGACGCGGACGGGCCTGCTACCTCCGAAGCTTTGTTCTTCGGCGGCATGTCGATGAAGCTGACGAAGCTGATGGAGATTTCGCTCGCGTGAATGCCGGATCAGGTTCACACAACCTCGACGCGCTCCCCTACCTGGCGCGCCAAAGATGTCGGGGAAACTGATCGCCCACGAACACCTATGGGACCGGAGCCCCTTTTCGGTACGGCAAGGGGGCGGAGGATGCACGAAGAGCAGATCGAGGCAAACACGCGAGCAGTTTACCCAGGTTCGGGCCGCACGGATGCGTAAAACCCTACTCCTGCCTTGGTTTGTATTGCGTTCTTGGCTCGGGAGCGAGAAGAACTACAGTGCTGATCGCTAACAAGACCGAGCGTGAGAGTGATCGAGGATCGGAGCCTCCTCTACGTTGCGCATGGGCCTCCTTTTATAGATCAAAGGGGTCACCGACAGGTGGCAACGCAGTCGAGGGTAAAAATGTAAAATGGGTGGTAGTTGGAACAGTGTATGCATAGTGCTCTATACCTAACTCTGACGGCAGGGGACACGGGCATTAAATGCCCGTCGCCGTCGCTCCAAACAGTGCAAAAAGCATCCGTCCGGGCGCCACCGTCCGCCACGACGGTGGCCTTGTCATCGTAGCTTGCCATCGTGTACCCCAGGCTGCACAGCCTTCCGCCACGTGTGCCTGGAAAGGTCCCAGGGCGACACGTGGGCGGATGAGCTGGAGCGCGGGTACTTAGTGGAAGTTTGCCGCGGCAAGCACCTTGCCGCGGCTGCTATCTTGTCGCGCCCGGAAGCTTGTCGCTCTCCGGGCCTTGCCGGGACGCGTGGCGCGTCACGGCGAGTCTCTTGAAGTGCCATATTTGGGCCTTCCCGGCAAGCTCCTCTTGCCAGGGTCCTGTACCAAAGAAGTGGTCTTGAGCCTTGAGTGGCCTTCCCGGCAAGCTCCTCCTGCCGGGGCCTTGTCTCTTTAACTTGAATACTTTGTTCTTGAATGGTTCCAAAGGAACCTCAGTGAGCCTTGGCGGTCGCGCGGCAAGCCCCGCCACGGGACGCTGCAATTGCCCGTGCATAAGTTCGGGATACTAAGGTACCCCTACTTTAGTACACCGACACCTTGTGCATCTGGATTTTGGTCCAAGCTGGCGCAAGACCGCAAGTGGATCACTATTCTACTTGCTACGGCCTCCACCCATGTGCTTGTCAATGGCGTCCCAGGTCACCATATCTCGCATGCTTGTGGACTCCGCCAGGGTGACCCCCTATCCCTGATGCTCTTCGCGCTTGTCATCGATGTCTTGAATTCCCCGATTCAGCATGCGGTGGAGCTAGGGTTGTCGTCTTCTGCCACCCTGACAAATGCAATCATATGTAGCAGGTTGCGGCGCAGAGTTGCTCTGTCGTTGAAGACCCGGTTGTTGTGAGCTTGCCACAGAACAGGGGCGCATGAAGCAAAACATAATACCAAGACTTTGGAAGGAGTTTTTTTCCTTCACCTGTTCAACCAAGTAGATAATAATGATTTCTTGTGACGCCAGACCCATTGTGCGTTCTTGCAAATGAAGATCAATGTGATGTATCGGCGCCAGGCCCATTGTGTGTTCTTGTCACCACCAGCTGTCATTTGTTCAGGATTTTGCTGTCATATTGGCTTTTGTGTTGAGTCTTCCTCGATAGGCAAGCGAAAGGAAGATTATATGATGATGTGGTATTGGTTGCAGCTAAATCCAGGCTGCGGTTTGCCATAATTTTTTCCATGATCATCAGTGAATAAGGCATAGAAGGAGGATGTGTTCGGGCCTTGGTTACCAGAGATCATACTTTGTTGGTCTGGATCACTGTCATCGAGTACGGTGTGGTGTAGGGAGCTGAGCAATTAACCGATTTGCTGTTGTGCCTTATGGGACAACGGCAGTAGCAGTTCAATATTCCAGGTTCCTTGGTTGAACTGGTATGGTCGGCTGCAAATGAATATACAAGAGGGTTGCAAATGAACTAGGATGCCTATTCGCCACTTTAGCACAAAGCTTTGGTGAAGAATAGGCAGCCAGTCTGTAATTGGTGATGCATGTGGATGGATAGCGTAGTGCAGACGCTCCAAGCTATTTGTGAATCATAGTTTGAAATCAGTTCTTTTCTATGAACCTGGATTCAAACTCCTTTTTTTCTTACTTGAACACACATCAAAATGCGTGTCATTTCTGGTTAAGACAACCTGAGCTCGACAAGAACACTCCAATCATTTGGAAGGCACAGGTGCCAAGAAAACTTAAAAGTCTCCGCCTGGCTACTCTTCAGAAACAGGCTCAACACCCATGCCAACCTCGCACACAAGCGCATCATCACCAACAATGTGTGCCCTCGGTGCCATGAGTAATGCCAAAACACATCGCATCTATTTCATTTCATGCCCTCTAGCTGATAGAATTTGGCAACGCTTGGGTATTTCACCTATATCCAATGACGTCGATGAGCTATGGGGCACAACACTGCCACATGACATGCTGGCCAATATGTGGCCTTTGGTTCTACTAATCTCTCTGTGAAAGAACTGGGCCGCATGAAATGACATGCTATTCAGGTCCATCGACCAAAGATCTGTAATAACCCTTAGGCTTATTATCTACAAGAGCGCAAAGAAGACACAAGACTGTACGGACGAAATAGCAAAGCACAGAAGGACCACACATCCAAACTCTCTAACGCAAGGGGAAAAAAGAAACTAAGAAGAAGAAGCAACCCAAAACTCTGATAAAGAGTACTTTAAGGTAAAAAAAGTGAAATATTTGGCTAGAAGTGTATGCCAGTTGCATCGACTATTTAGAGAAAACCTGAGTTATGTGTGTTAGAATATATTGTATAGAGATAGAGATAAGGACTAGTTAGTTTAAACTTGTAATCCTCTCTCTCTTATCTCTTCTTCTGTTTTCCTTCCGTGTAACAGATTCGATCGATCTCTTCCTGGTCGATCGATCCTTTCTTGTAAGCCACGGCCTATCCTCTATATAACACGCAGACGTCCCTGCCTAGGGCATACGCTTCCAACTATTTTCACATGGTAACAGAGCCTCTTCCTCAATAGATCAGGAATAGATCGCATCTAGCTACCCCGCGACCGAGCGCCATGTCTACCTCATCCGCTACCACGACGCCCTCCACCATGGGCGCGCTCACCACCACCGCATCTTCATCCTTTGCCTCCTCCTCATCCACCTCCACCAACACCTCCTCCCTCGGATCGCCACCACAAGAGAAGCTTACGAGGAGCAACTTTCTCCTCTGGAAGGCCGTCGTGCTGCCCCAGATCAAGGGTGCACAGATGGAGCACCATCTCGACGCCACGAGCCCGGTGCCGCCGGCCACGCTCACCATCACCAAGGACGGCAAGGACGAACAGGTCGTCAACTTCGCACGTTCCCTATGGTATGCACAGCAGCATCAGCTCCAGGGTTTCTTGATGGGATCCCTATCCCGCGAGATCCTGGCTCAGGTCGTGACGCTCTCAACGCCGGCCGAAGTTTGGCATGCTCTCCAAGCCATGTTTGCTGCTCAAAGTCAAGCTCAAGCCATTAACACTCGCATTGAGCTCACGAATCTTCAGAAAGGTAACATGACCATGGCTGAATATCTTGGAAAGATTAAATCTCTTACAGATGAAGTAGCTTGCACTGCTGCCGCGCTCTCCGACCCGGAGATCGTGTCCAAAATCCTTGCTGGCCTCGACATGGATTACAACCCGGTGGTCTCGGCTCTCGCTGCTCGGGTCGAACCAATCACCGTTCAAGAGCTGTACAGCCAGCTCCTGAGCTTCGACGCCCGCCTCAGCCTTCTCCACGGCGCCAACGTTTGACAGTCCTCCGCCAACTCTGCCTCCCGTGGCCGCGGCCGTGGGCGCGGTCACCAGGGGCAACGCACCGGCGGGCGTGGGCGCGGCACCACCGACTACAACAACACCAATGGCAGCAACGGCTACAACAGCAACAGGACAGGGGGTGGCGGCTTCAACACCAACAACGGCCGCCGTCCCTCCTCCTCCCATCCGCGTCCTCGTTGCCAACTCTGCAAAAAGGGTGGGCATGAGGTTATGGACTGCTGGCATAGGTTCGATGAGAACTTTGTTCCTGATGCCCGTCATGTTGCTGCTGCCATGCGTGAACAAGGAGGAGAAGGGGTCTGGTACGTTGACTCTGGTGCAACGGACCACGTCACAAGTGAGCTAGAGCAACTTGCTCTCCGTGAACAATACCATGGCAATGATCAGATCCACACTGCAAGCGGTGGAGGTATGGATATTCAACACATAGGTCAAGCTTTTATTAATTCCCCTACACTTAAACGTGATCTAGTCTTAAAAGATGTTCTTCATGTTCCTCAAGCAGATAAAAATCTTGCCTCCATGTCTCGTTTAGCCCATGATAATGATATCTTCTTTGAAACTCATCCTCGTTACTTTTTTATAAAGGATCGGGCATTGGAGGTCTCTACCCCATCACATCCGGAGCACTTAGTAGCAAGCGTCTTCAAGTCCACTCCATCATCAAACCCACTTTGGAACGGTGGCATCAAAGATTAGGACATCCATCATCGATCATTGTTAAACAAGTAGTAAATAATGGCAATCTTTCATTGTCATGTGGCAACATTAGTGAGTCTGTTTGTGCATCTTGTCAATATGCCAAGAGTCACCAACTACATTATCCCAAGTCAGATAGTGTTTCTCATGCTCCTTTAGAGCTTATTTTCAGTGATGTATGGGGTCATGCAAGAGATTCCTTTGGAAGAAAAAAAATACTATGTTAGTTTCATTGATGATTACAGTAGGTTTACCTGGATTTACTTGCTCAAATACAAATCTGAAGTGTTCTCTGTGTTTCAAGAATTCCAAAAACTTGTTGAGAGACACTTTGACTGCAAAATTCTAACAGTCCAAAGTGACTGGGGAGGAGAGTATGAAAAACTCAATTCCTTCTTTCGTAGCATAGGCATTACACATCATGTATCTTGTCCTCATGCTCATCAACAAAACGGTTCTGCTGAGCTAAAACATCGTCACATTGTTGAAGTAGGTCTATCTCTACTTGCTCATGCATCTATGCCTCTCAAGTATTGGGATGAAGCATTCATTACTGCCACCTATCTTATAAATCGTCTTCCCAGTAAAGTTATTGGTAACTCCACTCCATTAGAGCGCTTATATCATCAGAAACCTGACTACAATTCTCTCAAAATATTTGGGTGTGCTTGCTATCCCAATCTCCGTCCCTCTAATCGACATAAACTTGAGTTTCGTTCCACTCAATGTGTTTTTATTGGCTATAGTAATCTTCATAAAGGATACAAATGTCTAGAAGTTGCCACTGGGCGGATCTATATTTCTCGTGATGTCGTGTTCGATGAAACCCTCTTTCCATTTGCCAAACTCCATCCAAATGCCGGAGCTCTACTTCGTGCTGAAATAGCACTTCTTTCAGGTCACGAGGGGGAATTACATAAAACTGACTATGTGCAAAAAGACTCCGTCGAAAACAGTGGTTCTGATGTGTTTTCTGCAGATTTGGGCTATCATTTTATGTGTGCAGAAAATGACAAGGCGGGCACAGGAACCGGAGCTGATCCGCCTGACAGCAGTGGCGCGCGATCCGGCGCTGATTCGCGCGTCAGCCTTGTCCATGTCGCTGCGCGATCCGAGGCGGATACTCCTGCAGCCAATCAGAACGACGCCAGCATGGGCCCGGCTGGTCCTGATGCGGGTGTGGCCGACAGCCCAGGACGGGTGGACCCCGCCAGCCCATGCGCAGACGATGCTGCGTCGCCACGCGGCGCGCGTGGGTCTGGGAGCCCGCGTGTCGGGCCAGCCGCCGACACCCGACAACTAGCGGTGACAGGATCAGCGTCGGATCACACGCCGGGATCACCTATGCTTGCTGGCGCCGAATCCTCCTCGGATCCAGGGCTGGGATCTTCTGCGGTGGATTCTATTGCTCCAGCTGACTCAGGATTTTCTGTGACAGCTGACTCAGGATCTTCTGCGCCGATTGCAACAATAGCCCATCAGCCTTCTCGTCGGCACACAAGATCACAATCAGGTATTGTCAAGCAAAAAAAATTCACTGATGGCACAGTCAGGTATGACAAAAATAAACGTGCTTTTCTCAATACTATTGGTGAGCCAACTCATTTGCATGATGCTCTTGCACATAAAGATTGGAAAGAAGCTATGGATCATGAATATGATGCACTCATGAAAAATAAGACATGGCATTTAGTACCACCAAAGCAGGGTCATAATGTTATAGATTGTAAATGGGTATATAAAATAAAGAAAAAATCCGATGGAAGTATAGACAGGTACAAAGCTAGATTAGTTGCCAAAGGTTTCAAACAGAGATTTGGTATTGATTATGAAGATACTTTTAGTCCTGTTGTTAAGCCAGCTACTATTTGACTTGTACTGTCTATTGCTATTTCCAGAGGTTGGAGCCTACGACAGCTAGATGTTCAGAACGCGTTTCTTCATGGTGTTCTTGAGGAAGAAGTATTCATGAGGCAACCACCAGGGTATGAGGACCAAAGTACACCTCACTATGTCTGTAAGTTGGATAAAGCTTTGTATGGTTTAAAACAAGCCCCAAGAGCTTGGTACTAAAGACTAAATATGCAACTACCGCAACTTGGGTTCACACAATCTAAAGCAGATACCTCATTATTCTTTTATCATAGAGATAAAATCACTATATTTGTGCTTGTCTATGTTGATGATATAATTGTTGCCAGCTCAAGTGCACATGCTACCACTTGTTTACTTAAGGATTTGAAGTTGGAATTTGCTCTCAAGGATTTGGGTGATCTCCATTATTTTCTTGGTATAGAAGTTAATCAAATAAAGGATGGTATACTTCTCACACAAGAAAAATACACCACTGATATACTCAGAAGAGTTGGATTGGAAAATTGCAAACCTGTTAGTACACCTATTTCAGTCTTAGAAAAACTTACAATTGAAAGTGGGGAGGCACTTGGAGCAGAAGATGCAACGAAATATAGAAGTGTTGTTGGTGCTCTACAATATTTGACTCTTACTCGTCCTGACATTTCTTACTCTGTCAATAAGGTATGTCAATATTTACATGCACCTACAACAACTCACTGGACTGCAGTAAAAAGAATTTTAAGGTATCTCAAATATTCAAAGGGACTTGGGCTTCAAATTACCAAGTCACTGTCTATGCTTGTTACTGCATACTCTGATGCAGACTGGGCAGGATGTGCTGATGACAGGAGGTCCACAGGTGGTTTTGCTGTGTTTCTGGGAACAAATCTTGTGTCTTGGAGTGCAAGGAAACAGGCAACTGTCTCTAGGTCAAGTACAGAGGCTGAGTATAAAGCTTTGGCTAATGCTACAGCTGAAGTAATGTGGATACAAACTTTATTATATGAGCTTGGAATCAAGACTCCACAGGCTGCAAGATTATGGTCTGATAACATTGGTGCAACCTATCTCTCAGCTAATCCTGTTTTCCATGCACGAACTAAACATATTGAAGTTGATTTCCACTTTGTCAGAGAAAGAGTAGCTCGAAAGCTACTTGATATTCGTTTTATACCAACTGGTGATCAACTTGTTGATGGCTTCACAAAACCTCTTACTACAGGAAGGTTGAATACATTCAAGAACAATCTTAACCTTGGTAAAGTTCATTCGGTTCAGATTGAGGGGGAATGTTAGAATATATTGTATAGAGATAGAGATAAGGACTAGTTAGTTTAAACTTGTAATCCTCTCTCTCTCTTATCTCTTCTTCTGTTTTCCTTCCTTGTAACAGATCCGATCGATCTCTTCCTGGTCGATCGATCCTTTCTTGTAAGCCACGGACTATCCTCTATATAACACGCAGACGTCCCTGCCTAGGGCATATGCTTCCAACTATTTTCACAATGTGTTCTTCAGGTACTACCTTCAACTGTTCCCAATGTTCTCCTGCTCGTGAAGGTGCATGCCCTGGAAATAAGAGATTGTCCTGCTGAAAAAGATAAGAGCAAGATATGAGTCCATTAAAGAGACACCACTGTGAATCATAGAAGAAGATAGGAAAGGAAGTAGAACATCATGTTACCTGCTCTACCTGACCTTCTTCTCTGCAGCACAGCCCTTGAACTGCTTGAACACAACTTTCTTGGTTATCTGCTAAACCCTAAACTGATTTCTTGCTGCAGCCGATGCATCCATCCTTCCCAGGGCCCACTCAAGGCAGTCGCCGCAAGTAAATACTGGAATGTGGCAGTCTAGCAGCGCAAGCCAGAGAGTGGTTTGTATCTAGTGGAGCAGCAGAAGCTGACAATGTGAGTGCAACCACCCACCCCCCTTGTCTTGTATGCTACGTACAAGTAACTGATGTATTCTTCTACAGTCTGATCTCGTCACTCGTGTCGCAGAAAATAGAAGCCTGATCTAATGCTGTGAGCAGCATCATTTTAGAAGGAAAAAATCCGATGTATCACTCCGTCCGAAAAGCTTGTCCAAAGCTCGTTTCTTAAATGGATGTATTTAACACTAACTTGATACTCCCTCCGTCCGAAAATACTTGTCATCAAAATTAATAAAAGGGGATGTATCTAGATGTATTTTGGTTCTAAATACATCCCTATTTGTTCATTTTGATGACAAGTATTTTGGGACGGAGTGAGTACAGATACATCAATTTAAGGAACAAGCTTTTCTAGACATAGAAAGTATTCTTCTAGGGTGTCTTGTTCAGTCTGATCTTGTAGCCACGTGTGAAGAAAATGACACGTAGAACTACAGAATCTGCTTTATTCGCAACCCTCGCCAAGATATGATGGACACGGCTGTGCCTCAACCCCTTTGGATTCCTTCGCTGCCGCGTGCGTGAGGGAATAGTGTGAGATTCCCACTGGAGCAGTAGCACGCCAGGTCAAGTTATGCCCATGCCCTACGCCTTAGGTCTCTTCTTTTGGGTAATCTATGTTTTCTTCACGTTTTCATTTCATTTTTTTAATAAACAATCATACAACAAATTCACGTACAACAAAGGAAATAATAATCTGCTGGGGCAACAATACAAACACCCAACAACAACAACAAAGACTTCACAAGTTGGGGGTAGACTAAAGGTGAAACCCATGAAATCTCATAACCAACTCATGGTTCTGGCACATGAACAGCAAGCTTCCACATTCCCGTCCATGGCTAGTTCTCTGGTGATACTTCAGTCCTTCAGATCTCTCTTTACGGACTCGTCTCATGTCATGTTCGGTCTACCTCGATCTCTCTTAACATCATCAACACGCTTTAGCCATTCGCTATGCACCGACGCTTCTGGAAGCCCGAACTGAATATGCCCAAATCATCTCAGACGATGTTGGACAATCTTCTCTTCAATTGGTGCTACTCAAACTCTATCTCGTATATCATCATTCCGAACTCGTCTTTGTGTGGCCACACATCCATCTGAACATGCCCACCTCTGCCACTCCTAATTGTTGAACATGCTGCCTTTTAGTCGTCCAACACTCAGCGACATACAACATTGCGGGTCAAACTGCCGTCCTGTGGACCTTGCCTTTAGTTTCTGTGACACTCTCTTGTCACAGAGAATGCTAGCAGTTTGGCCCACTTCATCCATCCGGCTTTGATCAATGGTTCACATCTTCATCGATATCCCAATCCTTCCGCAGCATTGACCCTAAATATCAAAAGGTGTCCTTCTGAGGCACCACTTGCTCATCGTGGCTAACCTCCTCCTCATGCCTAGTAGTACTGAAACCGCACCTCATGTATCCGGTTTTAGTTCTACCAAGTCTAAAACATTTCGATTCCAAGGTTTGTCTCCATAGCTCTAACTTCCTATTGACCCCCGTCCGACTAGCACCACATCATCCGCAAAGAGCATACACCATGGGTTATCTCCTTGTATACCCCATCCATCACCAAAGTAAAAAAAGATAAATGCTCAAAGCTGACCCTGGTGCAGTCCAGTTTAATTCGAGAAGTCATCACTTTCGCCATCACTTGTTCGAACACTTGTCACAGATTTATCATACATATCATTGATGAGGGTAACGTACTTTTCTCGGGCTTTGTGTTTCTCCAAGGCCCACCACATGACATTCTGATGTATCTTATCGTGGGCCTTCTCCAAGTCAATGAACACCATATGCAGGTCCTTCTTTTGTTCCCCGTATCTCTCCATGAGTTGTTTTACCGAGAAAAGGGCTTCCTTGGTCGACCTCCCAGGCATGAAACCAAACAGATTTTTGGTCACACTTATTATTCTCCTTAAGCACCAAGTGGCTTGTAGCTCAAAAGCCCTATGGTGGAGCAAGTCGACATGCAACATCAGTCATCGTGTCCATTATGCGGCTAAGCCGATCGCGATCCCTCTGTCTAGATAACGGGTGTTAGTGTTGTAAAAATGCGAGGAGTTTGAAGATAGAACCGGAGGCCTCCTAAGAAAGACCCGTTCAATAACCATCTTGTGTCGCGTCGTTCACAGGGTCCAAAGCTAACGTCGCAAACACCAGCCAGAAGAGGTGTATCCTCCTCCCGGTCTGGTTGGCTTAGGTTTGAAGGAACCCAACCAGGTCCGGATATTCCGGGAGCACCAGCCAGAGGGTTTCTTGCAGGTTGGCACACTCAACAGTCTTCATGGCCCAAATGTCCGTCAAAACAAGACTTTCCAGTGGCCATTGTGGGCAGCCATGGAAACCAACACCTTCAGATCCGAGCAAACAAGCTTGGGAACTCCGTACACAGAGGAGAACCGTCCACCCATAGATCCATCCAGAAGAGAGTGCCCTCTCCATTTCCAATGGAGATAGAAATCCTATGATGGATCTCATTCTTGATCCACTTAATCGGCCTCCAAAAACAAGACCCCTCCCTATGCTCATAGTGATGGAAATATGCCCTAGAGGCAATAATATAATGGTTATTATTACATTTCCTTAATCATGATAAAGGTTTATTATTCATGCTAGAATTGTATTGACCGGAAACCTAAATACATGTGTGAATACATAGACAAACATTGTATCCATAGTGAGCCTCTACTTGATTAGCTCGTTGATCAAAGATGGTTAAGGTTTCCTAACCATGGACATGAGTTGTCATTTGATAACGGGATCACATCATTAGAAGAATGATGTGATGGACAAGACCCATCCGTTAGCTTATCATAATGATCGTTCAGTTTATTGCTATTGCGTTCTTCATGTCAAATACATATTCCTCCGACTATGAGATTATGCAACTCCCGGATACCGGAGGAATGCCTTGTGTGCTATCAAACGTCACAACTTAACTGGGTGATTATAAAGATGCTCTACAGGTATATCCGAAGGTGTTTGTTGAGTTGGCATAGATCGAGATTAGGGTTTGTCACTTGAGTATTGGATAGGTATCTCTAGGCTCTCTCGGTAACACACATCATAATAAGCCTTGCAAGCAAATGACTAATGAGTTTGTCTCGGGATGATGTATTACAGAATGGGTAAAGAGACTTGTCGGTAACGAGATTGAACTAGGTATGAAGATACCGACAGTCCAATCTCGGGTAAGTAACATACCGATGCACAAAGGGAATAAACATACGTTGTCATAACGGTTCGACCGATAAAGATCTTTGTAGAATATGTAGGGGCCAATATGAGCATCCAGGTTTCGCTATTGGTTATTGACCTGAGTAGTGTCTCGGTCATGTCTATATAGTTCTCGAACCCGTAGGATCTGCACGCGTAACGTTCGATGACGATATTGTATTATATGAGTTATGTGATTTGGTGACCGAATGTTTTTCGGAGACCCGGATGATATCACGGACATGACGAGCAGTCTCGAAATGGTCGAGGGATAAATATTGATATATAGGACGATAGTATTCGGACACCAGAAGTGTTCCAAAGTGTATCGGGTAATTATCGGAGTATCGCGGGGGGGGGGGG
>LR738709.1:304423613-304548025 GCA_902687465.1 Secale cereale
AGCCTCCTCGCTGGGCGCCTGTCCGCCGCCACCTCGCCTCTAGACCTCCTCCACCGCAGACCTGCCGGACATCGGCGACCCCTAGCGCCGTCCTCCTCCCTTTCGCACCGTGCCTCTCCTCCGCCTCTCTGCGCCACCTCGCGGACGCCGACGAGCGGCTGTGATCACGCCTTCCGGCTTCTTGGCTCTCTCGCGCAGGTTGTGACCCTCCCCGAGGCCAAGCGTCGCCGCATCCCTGCCATGGCGCCCCGCCGGCCGGTGAGCCCAGGCCGTCGTCGCGCTCCCCTTCCATCAGCACACGTCGACGTTCGCGCGACATCAACCTTCTCTTTCGGCCTCTGTTGTCGGGCCTCCACAGTTCGAGGTTGCCCTCTGCCTCGAGTCCGAGCTCGATCCCTGCCCCATGCTACCATGGACAACCACCTCACCTGCCTCCTCCCGTCGGCCCTCTCTGCCTGCTGCCGATCTGCCATCACCGGCATCGTTGTGTCTCCTTCACCTCCCTGCCCGAGTTCTGCCATCTGTTTCCTATTGGCGTTGACATCAAGACCGCAGCCGCAAGACCCGTGGGCGCCAAGTTCTCTTTCGGAGACCTCCTCAAGACCAGGAACGCCAAGGCCATCTTTGAGTTTTTTTCGCCAAGTTCATCGAACGAGGGACCCCAATACCATCAAGTACACCTTCGGGTTCGCCAAGTTCCTCTCCGTCAAGTTCGGCTACTCGGAGACGCACCAAGTACCACTACATAAAACGTGTACCCCGACGTCAACTACGACGCGACAAGTACCCCGCCGGCAAGACCGACGCCCGAACGACTACCCTTGGTGGATGTGACGAGTACCACGACGACCCGCCAAGTACCTCGACGCTCGACGCCCGAACGACTACCTTCGGTGAAGAAACGAGTACCACTACGCTCGGCGATGCAACAAGTACCCCTACCGATGACCGTGAACGACTACTTCCACTACCGTCGCCGAGGACCCGTGTAATGCAAGCGTCAAGTTCGACTACCGTCGCCGTGTACCACTACTTCCTTTTGGCAACGTGAACGACAACTTCAACAACGACCGCCTCGAGAACGTCTACCTCCACTACTTCCACTACGAATCGCGAGAACGACTTCTTCCTCTACGATCTCGAGCCGCCCCGAAACAAATGTTCCGAAGGTGTAACCCCGAGACGATGACCCGAGAACGAATGCTTGTGTTGTATGAGATGTTTCCCTTGTGTGCACCATGCCCGTTTCGTCTTTTGTCATGCTCCTCGGTTGCCTCGTCGCCGACTCATGGGAACCCGGTGACGGGATCACCCCACCTTTTCATCTTGTTCGACTCGCTCACGCCAGCTTTCTTTTGCCCCGGTCTCTCAACGAGTTACCGGAACCGAGATGTTGCCGTTGCATCATTTTCGGATCGTTGCCGTGGCACCCTCTCCTTCCACCATGGTGACAAATACTCCTTATCATCTTCATGTTAACCTTTAATTAATAAATTGCATAAAACTTGATCATGTCATCCGCATCATGTTAACAACATTAAAATGTGTGAATTGTTGTTTGCTTAAAAATTGCTAAACATGCACATGGGGATTTTCCGGAATTGTTGTTGGTATTTCCGGCCTCATTTAAATTGCCTAGATAGGTAGTTTACTTTTGATTCACCTCTTGCTATGTTAAAAAAACATTTAATCTTGTCTGTAAATAAACGAGAGTCAACTAAATAGATAACATGTGGTGTTTCGTCAATATGCAACTCGTTGCATATTGAGCTCCACTTAACTTGTAGTTTTGTTTGTGCACTTCGCCATGACATGCATATTTAAAACGGACATGCATCGTACTTGTTTGTGCATCATGCCATGGTTATGATAAGTGTGTTTACCGTGTTGCTTGTTTCTTTCCGGTTTGCTTCCCTCGTTAGCTTCGGGTTTGTTCCGGAGTTGTGAGGTTCTGTTCGACTACTTCATGGACTTGTTCTTCTCCCTCGCGGAATCCCAGGCAAGATGATCATACCCTTGGATACCTTTACTACCATTGCCATGCTTAGTTGTCTCGATGCTATCGTTACATGTCGCGCTACCCATCTTTTATGTCAGCCTCTCCTTGTTGCCATGAAACCCCTAACCTTTGAAACCTTCCTAGCATAACCATTGTTTGGCTATGTTACCCGCTTGCTCAGCCCCTCTTATAGCATTGTTAGTTGCAGGTGAAGATGAAGATCGTTCCAGGAGGGAACTTGTTGTTGGAATATCACAATATCTATTATTATTATTATTAACACACCTATATACTGGGCATGGGTGGAAGGCTTGGCCTTTTGCTCGGTGTTTTGTTCCACTCATGCCACCTTAGGCGCCGATAAACCGGCATTATGTTCCTTGATTTTGCGTTCCTTACACGATGGGTGGATGGGGACCCCTTGACACTTCGACTTTGAATAAAACTCCTCCAGCAAGGCCCAACATTGGTTTTAATCTGCCTCATAATAACAACTTAATTAATTAATTAAAATTGCATAGGGGGTCGCGTCCCCGGGTTCTTAATTCTACATAACAGGGGGGGCAGTGCTGATGGTGTTGGTCCCAAACGGGGAGCCTGCGGGGCCACCACGGGGAAACTCGAGGATTGGTTTTACCTGTAGCATCACCCATCCGGTCGTGGCCTGAGACGAGATACGCGCGGCTACTATCAGGGTGTCGGCACGCCGGGAGGTCTTGCTGGACTTGTTTTACCATTGTCGAAATGTCTTGTGCACCGGGATGCCGAGCCTGATCGGATTTCCCTAAGATAAGGGGTGATGATATTATATTTATCACTTCAGCTAATCGTGAGAGCTTGTGATGGGCTAAGTTGGGACACCCCTGCAGGGTTATGATCTTTCGAAAGTCGTGCCCGCGGTTATGTGACAGATTGGAATTTGTTAATGTCCGGTTGTAGAAAACTTGACAGAGGATCCGAAGTAAAACACACCACTGTGTGAGTAACCGTGACTGTCTATTTTCACTTTGAGAAGAGAACACGGTGGGGTTATGTTTGACTTGTATGTAGTTCAGGATCTTTAGCGATCACTACTAGTTGCGACCGTTTGCGTAGATGCTCATCTTACTCTTGTACTCGTAATTTAGCCACCATATTATGCTTAGCTGCTGCTGCAACCTCACCACTTTACCTCTTCCTACCCATAAAGCTTTGCTAGTCTTGATACCCATGGTTATGGGATTGCTGAGTCCTCGTGGCTCACAGATACTACAACACCAGATGCAGGTTCTGCCGAGTATGATGCAGGAGCTGGTTCAAGAACTTCACTGGGAGTTCCATGAAGAGCGTGCAGTATGCTTGTGACGTTTTCGACGATCAGTAGTGGTTTCTACTAGGGGCGATTCGGACCTGTGGCTTTATGTTGTTTTTGGTATCTTTCGTTTGGAATTTCACCCATAGTCGGGTTGTGATGTTTTTGAATGATGTTTTGCTTATCTAATGTATTGTGTGAAGTGGCGAGTGTAAGCCAACTATCTCCTTTTGCAATTTCATCCCTATTTTTACATGAGTCGTGCAAAGATACCAAACTTGAGATCATTCCAGAATGGGCTTATACCTTTAAGTCGTGCCTCGACACGTAGGAGGTATAGTCCCATCCTGGGCATTACATATAATAATAACCACTTTATTATTGCCTCTGGGGCATATTTCCAACAGTCTCCCACTTGCACTAGAGTCAATAATCTAGTTACATTGTGATGAATCGAACACCCATAGAGTTCTGGTGTTGATCATATTTTGCTCGTGGAAGAGGTTTAGTCAACGGATCTGCGACATTCAGATCCTTATGCACTTTACAAATATCTATGTCCCCATCTTGAATATAATTCCGAATGGAGTTGAAACGACGCTTGATGTGCTTGGTCTTCTTGTGAAACCTGGGCTCCTTGGCAATGGCAATAGCTCCAGTGTTGTCACAGAAGAGAGTCATCGGGCCCGACGCACTTGGAATAGCTCCTAGGTCGGTGATGAACTCCTTCATCCAGACTCCTTCCTGCGCTGCTTCGGAAGCATCTATGTACTCTGCTTCACAAGTAGATACCGCCACGACGCTTTTCTTGCAACTGCACCAGCATCCAAAATATACACGTATCCGATTTGTGACTTGGAGTCATCCAGATCTGTGTCGAAGCTAGCATCGACGTAACCCTTTACGACGAGCTCTTCATCACCTCCATAAACGAGAAACATATCCTTAGTCCTTTTAAGGTACTACAGGATGTTCTTGACCGCTATCAAGTGTTCCATACCGGGATCACTTTGGTACCTCCCCACCAAACTTATGGCAAGGTTCACATCAGGTTTGGTACACAGCATGGCATACATAATAGAACCTATGGCCGAGGCATAGGGGATGACACTCTTCTTTTCTCTATCTTCTGCCGAGGTCGGGCATTGAGCTGTGCTCAATCTCATACCCTGCAATACTGGCAAGAACCCTTTCTTGGACTGATCCATATTGAATTTCTTCAATATCTTGTCAAGGTATTTGCTTTGTGAAAGACCAATAAGGCATCTCGATCTATCTCTATAGATCTTGATGCCTAATATGTAAGCAGCTTCTCCAAGGTCCTTCATTGAAAAACACTTATTCAAGTAGGCCTTTATGCTTTCCAAGAGTTCTACATCATTTCCCATCAGCAATATGTCATCCACATATAATATGAGATATGCTACAGAGCTCCCACTCACTTTCTTGTAAATACAAGCTTCTCCTTAAGTCTGTATAAACCCAAACGCTTTGATCACCTCATCAAAGTGAATGTTCCAACTCCGAGATGCTTGCAGCAGCCCATAGATGGAGCGCTGGAGCTTGCATACCTTGTTAGCATTCTTAGGATCGACAAAACCTTCTGGCTGCATCATATACAGTTCTTCCTTGAGGAAACCAATAAGGAATGCCGTTTTGACGTCCGTTTGCCGTATCTCATAATCATAGAATCCGGCAATTGCTAACATGATTCGGACGGACTTCAGCATCGCTACGGGAGAGAAAGTCTCGTCGTAGTCAATTCCTTGAACTTGTCGATAACCTTTAGCGACAAGCCGAGCCTTATAAATGGTCACATTACCATCCGCGTCAGTCTTCTTCTTAAAGATCCATTTATTTTCTATGGCTTGCCCATCATCGGGCAAGTCAACCAAAGTCCATACTTTGTTATCATACATGGATCCTATCTCGGATTTCATGGCTTCAAGCCATTTGTTGGAATCCGGGCCCGCCATCGCTTCTTCATAGTTTGAAGGTTCACCGTTGTCTAACAACATGATTTTCAGGACAGGGTTGTCGTACCACTCTGGTGCGGAACGTGTCCTTGTGGACCTACGAAGTTCAGCAGTGACTTGATCTGAAGCTTCATGATCATTATCATTAACTTTCCCTCTGGTCGGTGCAGGCACCACAGAAACATCTTCCTGCGTTGCGCTACTTTCCGGTTCGGAAGGGGTGACAATCGCCTCATCAAGTTCCACTTTCCTCCCACTTACTTCTTTCGAGAGAGAAACTCTTTCTCCAGAAAGGATCCATTCTTGGCAACAAATATCTTGCCTTCAGATCTAAGGTAGAAGGTATACCCAATAGTTTCCTTAGGGTATCCTATGAAGACGCATTTTTTCGATTTGGGTTCGAGCTTTTCAGGTTGGAGTTTCTTGACATAAGCATCGCATCCCCAAACTTTTAGAAGTGACAACTTAGGTTTCTTCCCAAACCACAATTCATACGGTGTTGTCTCAACGGATTTAGACGGTGCCCTATTTAAAGTGAATGCGGCAGTCTCTAAAGCATAACCCCAGAATGATAGCGGTAAGTCGATAAGAGACATCATAGATCGCACCATGTCCAACAGAGTACGATTACGACGTCCGGACACACCATTACGTTGAGGTGTTCCAGGTGGCGTCAATTGTGAAACAATTCCACAGTTCCTTAGGTGCGTGCCAAATTCGTGACTTAAATATTCTCCTCCACGATCTGATTGTAAGAACTTTATTTTTCTGTCACGTTGATTCTCGACCTCATTCTGAAATTCCTTGAACTTTTCAAAGGTCTCAGACTTGTGTTTCATCAAGTAGACATACCCATATCTACCTAAGTCATCAGTGAGGGTGAGAACATAACGATAGCTACCACGAGCTTCAATACTCATTGGACCGCACACATCAGTATGTATGATTTCCAACAAGTTGTTGCTCGCTCCATTGTTCCGGAGAATGGAGTCTTGGTCATCTTGCCCAATAGGCAGGTTCACATGTGTCAAATGATTCATAATCAAGAGACTCCAAAAGTTTGGATTGTTCCGATGTCTTTGTGATGAGAACATTGTTCTCGATGCCTCCTGTCATTTAGGGGTTGTGGCAGTGTCCCGGGGAGTTGAGCTCCGAGGTGTTGTCGTCACAAATATATCGCATCAGTTCTGGAATACTTAAGACGGCCAAGATCGAAAACTCTCCTATGCGGTTAGTGGCAAGATAACCCCGACATCACCCAGTACTGGGGAGGTAGTTCGGGAGTATTGCCATAGCTTGTATAGTAGATGCGTTTCGAAGGTCCGAGGTAAACGGTTTCCGGAAATAACTGGTTATGTGTTGAAGGATGGATACAGCTGGATGTAGGATTAGAGTTGAGTGCGCGATGCTTCCCCTGTATCCCCAACACCTGATTACATAACTGGAAACTTTCGGAAATTAATAGGTGGGTTCATCTAGTAGCTCGTAGGCATTCTTCCAATGAATGCATGATATGGAGTATAGGGTTCTACATTGAGTGAAGTGGTTTTATGGGAGTTGTTCCGATCGGGAGTTGCATTTTAAAGGGTCCTTGGCTATGCTGATCCGGGGATTGCAAAACCCTTTTGTAACACGTTCCATGAGCTTTCAGCACGAATATGCCGAACGAAGCTTCTATCTTGTATTTGTTCTATCTGCTCCTTGTTGCTTTTATTTACCTTTTGTTCTCCCAAGTGGCTTCTCGACAAGTTGATGTAACTGTGGAATTCATTTGTTCAATTCTCTGTTCGAATGATATTGTGAAGATTATGCTGCAACATATCTATCCTTTGTTTTTGTTTTAATTCTGGTATTCGAGTTGCTTCGGTGTCAAATGTTGATTCCATACCTTCCTACTCGGTGTTCTCATATTTCTATGGGGGTGCTAATTCTTCTTGACCATCGAGATTTTCATGTTAATCCTTTTTCAACCAGTGTGCCTTCTCTTCAAGTTATTCCATACGGACGCCGTTGAGAAATCCGACGATTTGTCTCTTTCATTCATCCCAAGTTGTCTTTGTTTTCCCCACCCTCCCACCCTTTTCTTTACGGAGCCAGAAAATTCTAGAATGAAGTATCCATTTTATTCATGTGATGTTTCTTCATTATTTTTCCTTCAATGTTCTTATCCAATGATTTATCGTGAAGATGCTCAGGAGTTTCAAGTTCATCATTCTTATTTCCAATAGTCTTCTCCGGTGGACTAAATTCAAGCTTTGGTCATGATCATATCTATTCCTTTTGTTTCACATGCTTTCCCATGTTGAAATTTCTTATCCAAAGCTCTCTTATTTTATTCAACTCTCTCTATGTTCATATCCGGAGTTTTCTGTTGGGGAACGTAGCATGGGAAACAAAAATTTTCCTACGCTCACCAAGATCAATCTAGGAGATGCACATCTACGAGAGGAGAGTTGGATCCACATACCCTTGTAGATCGCTAAGCGGAAGCGTTGCAAGAACGCGGATGAAGGAGTCGTACTCGCGGCGATTCAAATCGCGGAAGATCCGATCTAGCGCCGAACGGACGGCGCCTCCGCGTTCAACACACGTGCAGCCCGGTGACGTCTCCCACGCCTTGATCCAGCAAGGAGAGAGGGAGAGGTTGGGAAGACTCCATCCAACAGCAGCACGACGGCGTGGTGGTGGTGGAGGAGCGCGGGACTCCAGCAGGGCTTCGCCAAGCGCTGCAAGAGACGAGTAGGGAGAGGGGTAGGGCTGCGCCAAGAAGGAGACGTTCTCGTGTGTCTAGCAGCCCCAAAACCTCACATATATATAGGGGGAAGGGAGGGCTGCGCCCCCTTTAGGGTTTCCCACCCCTAGGGGTGCGGCCAGCCCTAGAAAACCCATCTAGGGTGCGGCCAAGGGGGGGAGAGAGAGGGGGCGCCCTAGGGTGGGCCTTAAGGCCCATCTGGACCTAGGGTTTGCCCCCCTCCCCTCTCCATGCGCCTAGGGACTTGGTGGGGGGGCGCACCAGCCCCCTTGGGGCTGGTTCCCTCCCACACTTAGCCCACGCAGCCTTCAGGGGCTGGTGGCCCCACCTGGTGGACCCCCGGGACCCTCCCGGTGGTCCCGGTACATTACCGATATCGCCCGAAACTTTTCCGGTGACCAAAACAGGACTTCCCATATATGAATCTTTACCTCCGGACTATTCCGGAACTCCTCGTGACGTCCGGGATCTCATCCGGGACTCCGAACAACATTCGGTAACCGCGTACATACTTTCCCTATAACCCTAGCGTCATCGAACCTTAAGTGTGTAGACCCTACGGGCTCGGGAACCATGTAGACATGACCGAGACAACTCTCCGACCAATAACCAACAGCGGGATCTGGATACCCATGTTGGCTCCCACATTTTCCACGATGATCTCATCGGATGAACCACGATGTCAAGGATTCAATCAATCCCGTATACGATTCCCTTTGTCTATCGGTATAGCACTTGCCCGAGATTCGATCGTCGGTATACCGATACCTTGCTCAATCTCGTTACCGGCAAGTCTCTTTACTCGTTCCATAACACATCATCCCGTGATCAACTCCTTGATCACATATTGTGCACATTATGATGATGTCCTACCGAGTGGGCCCAGAGATACCTCTCCGTCATACGGAGTGACAAATCCCAGTCTCGATTCGTGCCAACCCAACAGACACTTTCGGAGATACCTGTAGTGCACCTTTATAGCCACCCAGTTACGTTGTGACGTTTGGTACACCCAAAGCATTCCTACGGTATCCGGGAGTTGCACAATCTCATGGTCTAAGGAAAAGATACTTGACATATAGAAAAGCTTTAGCATACGAACTACATGATCTGTGCTAGGCTTAGGATTGGGTCTTGTCCATCACATCATTCTCCTAATGATGTGATCCCGTTATCAACGACATCCAATGTCCATGGTCAGGAAACCATAACCATCTATTGATCAACGAGCTAGTCATCTAGAGGCTTACTAGGGACATGGTGTTTGTCTATGTATCCACACATGTATCTGAGTTTCCTATCAATACAATTCTAGCATGGATAATAAACGCTTATCGTGAACAAGGAAATATAATAATAACCAATTTATTATTGCCTCTAGGGCATATTTCCAACAGTCTCCCACTTGCACTAGAGTCAATAATCTAGTTCACATCGCCATGTGATTAACACTCACAGGTCACATCTCCATGTGACTAACATCCAAAGAGTTCACTAGAGTCAGTAATCTAGTTCACATCAATATGTGATTAATACTCAATGAGTTCTGGGTTTGATCATGTTATGCTTGTGAGAGAGGTTGTAGTCAACGGGTCTGCAACATTCAGATCCCTATGTTCTTCGCAAAACCTTATGTCATATCGTAGATGCTGCTGTCACGTTCCACTTGGAGCTATTCCAAACTGTTGCTCCATTATACGTATCCGGTATCTCCACTTAGAGTTATCCGGATAGGTGTTAAGCTTGCATCGACGTAACTCTTTACGTCGAACTCTTTATCACCTCCATAACCGAGAAATATTTCCTTACTCCTCTAAGGATAATTTTGACCACTATCTAGTAATCCACTCCTGGATCACCTTTGTACCCTCTTGCCAGACATGTGGCAAGGCACACATCAGGTGCGGTACTTAGCATGGCATACCGTACAGAGCCTATGACAAAAGCATAGGGGACGACCTTCGTCCTTCCTCTTCCTTCTGCCGTGGTCAAGTTTTGAGTCTTACTCAACTTCACACCTTACAACTCAGGTAAGAACTCCTTCTTTGACTGATCTATTTTGAACTCCTTCAAAATCATGTCAAAGGTGTGTGTTCTTTTGAAAGTATCATCAGGCGTCTTGATCTATCTGTATAGATCTTGATGCCCAATATGTAAGCAGCTTTATCCAGGTCTTCCTTTGAAAAACTCATTTCAAACAACCCTTTATGCTTTCCAGAAATTCTACATCATTTCGGATCAACGATATGTCATTCACATATACTTATCAGAAATGTTGTAGTGCTCCCAATCACTTTACTACAAATACAAGTTTCCAACAAACTTTGTATACCCAAAAACTTTGATCACTCCATCAAAGTGTATATTCCGACTCCGAGATGCTTGCTCTAGTCCATGGAAGGATCGCTGGAGCTAGCATATCCTTTTAGCATCCTTAGGATCGACAAAACCTTTCTGATTGTATCACATACAACCTTTCCTTACGAAAACTGGTAAGGAAACTTGTTTTGTCATCCATCTGCCAGATTTCATAAATGCAGCTAATGCTAACATGATTCCGACGGACTTAAGCATCGCTACGGGTGAGAAAATCTCATCGTAGTCAACTCCTTGAACTTGTGGAAAACTCTTCGCCACAAGTCGAGCTTCATAGACGGTGACATTACCGTCCACGTCCGTCTTAGTCTTAAAGATCCATTTGTCTCAATGGCTTGCCGATCATAGGGCAAGTCCACCAAATTCCATACTTTGTTTTGATACATGGATCCTATCTCGGATTTATCGGCTTCTAACCATTTGTCGGAATATGGGCCCACCATCGCTTCTCCATAGTTCGTAGGTTCATCGTTGTCCAACAACATGACCTCTAAGACAGGATCACCGTACCACTCAGGAGTAGTACATATCCTTGTCGACCTACGAGGTTCGATAGCAACTTGATCTGGAGCTTCATGATCACTATCATTAGTTTCCTCTTCAACGTCGTAGGTTCCACAGAAACATCTTTCTGTGTTGCACTACTCTCCGGTTGAAGTGAGGGTTCGACGACCTCATCAAGTTCTATCTTCCTCCCACTCAATTCTTTCGAGAGAAACTCCTTCTCGAGAAAGGACCCGTTCTTAGGGACAAACATTTTTGCCCTTGGATCTGAGATAGGAGGTATACCCAACTGTTACCTTTGGGTATCCTATGAAGATGTATTTGTCCGCTTTGGGTTCGAGCTTTTCCCGGCTGAAGCCATAAGCCTCGCAGCCCCAAACATTGAGAAACGACAACTACGGTTTCTTGCCAAACCTTAGTTCATATGGCGTTGTCTCAACGGACTTAGATGGTGCCCTATATAAAGTGAATGCAGCTGTCTCTAATGCATAACCTCAAAATAATAGCGGTAGATCGGTAAGATACATCATAGATCGCACCATATCTCATAAGGTTCGATTACGATGTCCGGACACACCATTACGCTGTGGTGTTCCAGGGGACTTCAACTGCGAAACAATTCCACAATGTCTTAAGTGATTGCCAAACTCATAATTCAGATAATATCCCCTTGATCAGATCGTAGGAACATGATCTTCTTGTTATGATGATTCTTAATCTTCACTCTGAAATTTTTGAACCTTTCAAACGTTTCAGACTTTTGCTTCATTAAGTAAATATACCATATCTACTCAAATCATCAGTGAAGATGAGAAAATAACGATATCCACCACACGCCTTAATTCTCATTGGATCACATACATCAGCATGTATGATTTCCAATAAGTCACTTACCCGTTTCATTGTACCTGAAAACGAGATCTCAGTCATCCTGCCCATGAGGCATGGCTCGCATGTGTCAAGTGATTCAAAATCAAGTGACTCCAAACATCCATCAGCATGGAGTTTCTTCATGCATTTTATGCCAAAATGACCTAAGCGGCAGTGCCACAAGAAAGTGGTACTATCATTATTAACTCTACATCTTTTGGCATTAATATTATCATCATGTGTATTGCTATAATCAAGATTCAATAAACCATTGGGTGCATGACCATAAAGGTATTATTCATGTAAACAGAATAACCATTATTCTCTAACTTAAATGAATAACTGTATTGCAATGAACATGATCTAATCATATTCATGCTCAACGTAGACACCTGATAACATTTATCTAGGTTCAACTCTAATCTCGAAAATAGAGGGAGCGTGCGATGGTGATCTTATCAACCTTGGAAACACTTCCAACACACATCGTCACCTCGCCCTTAGCTAGTCTCCGTTCAGTCCATAGCTTTTGCTTCAAGTCACTAATAATAGTAACTGAACCGGTATCCAATACCCAAGTGCTACAAGGAGTACTACTAAGGTACACATCAATAACACGTATATCAAATATACTTTGTTGAAGTTGCCAGCTATTATATCTACCATGTATTTGGGGTAGTTCCGCTACCATGTGACCGTTCCCCTTACAATAGAAGCACTTAGTCTCGAGGTTTGGGTTCAACCTAGGGTTCCTTCATTAGAGTGACAACTGGTTTGCCATTCATGAAGTTTCCCTTCTAGCCCTTGCCCTTCTGAAACCAGTGGTCTTGTTAAACCATCAACACTTGATGCTCCTTCTTGATTTCTACTTTCGCGGTCTTAAGAACCGCTAATAGCTCCGGGATCATCACCATCCTTTGCATGTCATAGTTCATCACGAAGTTCTAGTAGCTTGGTGATAGTGTCTAGAGAATTCTGTCAACCACTATCTCACCTGGAAGATTAACTCCCACTTGGTTCAAGTGATTTTAGCACCCAGACATTCTGAGCACATGCTCACTAGTTGAGCTATTCTCCTCCATCTTTTTGGCAAAGGAACTTGTCAGAGGTCTCATACCTCTCAACACGGGCATGAGCCTGAAATCCCAATTTCAGCTCTTAGAACATCTTATATGTTCCATGGCGTTCAAAACGTCATTGGAATCCCGATTCTAAGCCGTAAAGTATGGTGCACTAAACTATCAAGTAGTCATCAGGACGTGTCTCTCAGGTGTTCACAACATCCACAGATAACGTTGTAGGGGTTTGCACATTGAGCGGTGCATCAAAGACGTAAGCTTTCTGTGCAGCAGTGAGGACACTCCTCGGACTACGGACCCAGTCTGCATCCTTGCTTACAATATCTTTCAACTTAGTTTTTCTCTAGGATCGTATTAAACAGGGAGCTACAACGCAAGCTATTGATCTACAACATAATTTGCAAAGCCATCTTAGACTATTGTTCATGATAAGTGAGTTTAACTAATCAAATTACTTATAACTCCCACTCAAATTGACATCCCTCTGGTCATCCGAGCGTGACATGATCCAAATCCACCAACCCAAGTCCGATCATCACGTGAGATGAGGTGGTGTCAATGGTGAACATCTTCATGTTGATCATATCTACTATATGACTCATGCTCGACCTTTCGGTCTTCCGTGTTCCGAGGCCATGTCTGTACATGCTAGGCTCGTCAAGTCTAACCCGAGTGTTCTGCATGTGCAAAAACTGGCTTGCACCCGTTGTATGCGAACGTAGAGTCTATCACACCCGATCATCACATGGTGCTTCGAAACGACGAACCTTCGCAACGGCGCACACTCGGGGGGAACACAATTTCATCTTGAAATTTTAGTGAGGGATCATCTTATAATGCTACCGTCGTCCTAAGCAAAATAAGATGCATAAAAGGATTAACATCACATGCAAATCATAAGTGACATGATATGGCCATCAACTCGTGCTTTTGATCTCCATCTCCAAAGCACCGGCATGATCTCCATCGTCACCGGCGTAACACCATGATCCCCATCATCATGATCTCCATCATCGTGTCGCCATCGGGGTTGTCGCGCGCCCACCATGCTCTTACTACTATTGCTACCGTTTAGCGATAAAGTAAAGCATTACATAGCGCTTAATGATTGACACGCAGGTCATACAAAAATTAAAGACAACCCTATGGCTCCTGCCGGTTGCCGTATACATCGACATGCAAGTCGATATTAACTATTACAACATGATCATCTCATACATCAAATATATCTCATCATGTCATTGGCCATATCATATCACAAACATACCCTACAAAAACAAGTTAGACGTCCTCTAATTTGTTGTTGCATGTTTTACGTGGCTGCTATGGGTATCTAGCAAGAACGCTTCTTACCTACGCAAAGCCACAACGGTGATATTTAAGTTGCTATTTAACCTTCTACAAGGACCGCCTTTGTCGAATCCGATTCAACTAAGGTGGGAGAGACAGACACCCGCTAGCCATCTTATGCAACAAAAGTCACATGTCTGTCGATGGAACCGGTCTCATGTACGAGGACATGTAAGGTTGGTCCGAGCCGCTTCATCCCACAATACCGCTGAATCAAGAAAAGACCAAGGAGGGAAGCAATCTAAACATCAACGCCCACAAACTCCTTTGTGTTCTACTCGTGATTGCATCTACGCAAAGACCTAGCTCATGATGCCACTGTTGGGGAACGTAGCATGGGAAACAAAAATTTTCCTACGCTCACCAAGATCAATCTAGGAGATGCACATCTACGAGAGGAGAGTTGGATCCACATACCCTTGTAGATCGCTAAGCGGAAGCGTTGCAAGAACGCGGATGAAGGAGTCGTACTCGCGGCGATTCAAATCGCGGAAGATCCGATCTAGCGCCGAACGGACGGCGCCTCCGCGTTCAACACACGTGCAGCCCGGTGACGTCTCCCACGCCTTGATCCAGCAAGGAGAGAGGGAGAGGTTGGGAAGACTCCATCCAACAGCAGCACGACGGCGTGGTGGTGGTGGAGGAGCGCGGGACTCCAGCAGGGCTTCGCCAAGCGCTGCAAGAGACGAGTAGGGAGAGGGGTAGGGCTGCGCCAAGAAGGAGACGTTCTCGTGTGTCTAGCAGCCCCAAAACCTCACATATATATAGGGGGAAGGGAGGGCTGCGCCCCCTTTAGGGTTTCCCACCCCTAGGGGTGCGGCCAGCCCTAGAAAACCCATCTAGGGTGCGGCCAAGGGGGGGAGAGAGAGGGGACGCCCTAGGGTGGGCCTTAAGGCCCATCTGGACCTAGGGTTTGCCCCCCTCCCCTCTCCATGCGCCTAGGGACTTGGTGGGGGGCGCACCAGCCCCCTTGGGGCTGGTTCCCTCCCACACTTAGCCCACGCAGCCTTCAGGGGCTGGTGGCCCCACCTGGTGGACCCCCGGGACCCTCCCGGTGGTCCCGGTACATTACTGATATCGCCCGAAACTTTTCCGGTGACCAAAACAGGACTTCCCATATATGAATCTTTACCTCCGGACCATTCCGGAACTCCTCGTGACGTCCGGGATCTCATCCGGGACTCCGAACAACATTCGGTAACCGCGTACATACTTTCCCTATAACCCTAGCGTCATCGAACCTTAAGTGTGTAGACCCTACGGGCTCGGGAACCATGTAGACATGACCGAGACAACTCTCCGGCCAATAACCAACAGCGGGATCTGGATACCCATGTTGGCTCCCACATGTTCCACGATGATCTCATCGGATGAACCACGATGTCAAGGATTCAATCAATCCCGTATACGATTCCCTTTGTCTATCGGTATAGCACTTGCCCGAGATTCGATCGTCGGTATACCGATACCTTGCTCAATCTCGTTACCGGCAAGTCTCTTTACTCGTTCCGTAACACATCATCCCGTGATCAACTCCTTGATCACATATTGAGCACATTATGATGATGTCCTACCGAGTGGGCCCAGAGATACCTCTCCGTCATACGGAGTGACAAATCCCAGTCTCGATTCGTGCCAACCCAACAGACACTTTCGGAGATACCTGTTGTGCACCTTTATAGCCACCCAGTTACGTTGTGACGTTTGGTACACCCAAAGCATTCCTACGGTATCTGGGAGTTGCACAATCTCATGGTCTAAGGAAAAGATACTTGACATATAGAAAAGCTTTAGCATACGAACTACACGATCTGTGCTAGGCTTAGGATTGGGTCTTGTCCATCACATCATTCTCCTAATGATGTGATCCCGTTATCAACGACATCCAATGTCCATGGTTAGGAAACCGTAACCATCTATTGATCAACGAGCTAGTCGTCTAGAGGCTCACTAGGGACATGGTGTTTGTCTATGTATCCATACATGTATCTGAGTTTCCTATCAATACAATTCTAGCATGGATAATAAACGATTATCGTGAACAAGGAAATATAATAATAACCAATTTATTATTGCCTCTAGGGCATATTTCCAACAGCTGTTGGGGAACGTCGCATGGGAAACAAAAATTTTCCTACGTTCACCAAGATCAATCTAGGAGATGCATCTACGAGGGGAGAGTTGGATCCACATACCCTTGTAGATCGCTAAGCGGAAGCGTTCAAGAACGCGGTTGATGGAGTCGTACTCGCCGCGATTCAGATCGCCGAAGATCCTAGCACCGAACGGACGGTGCCTCCGCGTTCTTCACACGTGCAGCCCGGTGACGTCTCCCACGCCTTGATCCAGCAAGGAGAGAGGGAGAGGTTGGGGAAGACTCCATCCAACAGCAGCACAACGGCGTGGTGGTGGTGGAGGAGCGCGGGACTCCAGCAGGGCTTCGCCAAGCGCTGCGGGAGACGAGGAGGGAGAGAGGTAGGGCTGCGCCAATCGACCGAGGTCAAAACTTGTTCTGGGCAGCCCTAAACTTCACATATATATAGGGGGGAGGTAGGGGCTGCGCCCCCATCTAGGGTTTCCTCCCTAGGGGTGGCGGCAGCCCCCCAGAACCCATCTAGGGTGCGGCCAAGGGGGGGAGAGAGAGGGGGCGCCCTAGGGTGGGCCTTAAGGCCCATCTGGACCTAGGGTTTGCCCCCCTCCACACTCCATGCGCCTAGGGACTTGGTGGGGGGGCGCACCAGCCCCCTTGGGGCTGGTCCCCTCCCACACTTAGCCCACGCAGCCACCTGGGGCTGGTGGCCCCACCTGGTGGACCCCCGGGACCCTCCCGGTGGTCCCGGTACATTACCGATATCGCCCGAAACTTTTCCGGTGACCAAAATAGGACTTCCCATATATGAATCTTTACCTCCGGACCATTCCGGAACTCCTCGTGACGTCCGGGATCTCATCCGGGACTCCGAACAACATTCGGTAACCGCGTACATACTTTCCCTATAACCCTAGCGTCATCGAACCTTAAGTGTGTAGACCCTACGGGCTCGGGAACCATGTAGACATGACCGAGACAACTCTCCAGCCAATAACCAACAGCGGGATCTGGATACCCATGTTGGCTCCCACATGTTCCACGATGATCTCATCGGATGAACCACGATGTCAAGGATTCAATCAATCCCGTATACGATTCCCTTTGTCTATCGGTATAGCACTTGCCCGAGATTCGATCGTCGGTATACCGATACCTTGCTCAATCTCGTTACCGGCAAGTCTCTTTACTCGTCCCGTAACACATCATCCCGTGATCAACTCCTTGATCACATATTGTGCACATTATGATGATGTCCTACCGAGTGGGCCCAGAGATACCTCTCCGTCATACGGAGTGACAAATCCCAGTCTCGATTCGTGCCAACCCAACAGACACTTTCGGAGATACCTGTAGTGCACCTTTATAGCCACCCAGTTACGTTGTGACGTTTGGTACACCCAAAGCATTCCTACGGTATCCGGGAGTTGCACAATCTCATGGTCTAAGGAAAAGATACTTGACATATAGAAAAGCTTTAGCATACGAACTACACGATCTGTGCTAGGCTTAGGATTGGGTCTTGTCCATCACATCATTCTCCTAATGATGTGATCCCGTTATCAACGACATCCAATGTCCATGGTCAGGAAACTGTAACCATATATTGATCAACGAGCTAGTCATCTAGAGGCTTACTAGGGACATGGTGTTTGTCTATGTATCCACACATGTATCTGAGTTTCCTATCAATACAATTCCAGCATGGATAATAAACGATTATCATGAACAAGGAAATATAATAATAACCAATTTATTATTGCCTCTAGGGCATATTTCCAACATTTTCAAGATATCTTAGAAGATTCGGGTTTCCATTCTTAATCCGTTCAAGCTATTTTGAGATTGTTATCTCATCCAAGCCATTTAATTCAACCGGTGCAATATCTCTCAAGCAATCTTTTTCAACGGTGATTTCTTTGAGTGGGCCCTAACCCACAGGTCTTTTTCCAGGATCTTACCTGACTCTTCTATTTTTTCTGGAGTTATACTCAAATTCTTTTCATAGTGTGACATAAGTATGATTCCCATCAGTCACATGCCTTCTCCAAGATCGCTTTCAAATTCTTGTTCATCATTGGTTCAACCTTTTAATTCTTCATTACAGAGTGCCTATACAATTCATGGTGGTGTATCTCATCGTCTTCTCAGATTTTGAAGACCCGAAGACGAGTTCCTCTTGAATCCTTATCCGTTCTTCCAAGATTCGTGGTTCTAGCTTCTTGCCATCCTCATTATTGTTCAGTTTGTGAGGAATTCTATTCATACCCATCCGAAGCATTTCATGAATTCTTCTTATTGTGATCCTCCGAAGGCCATCATTTCAGAATATTTCTTCGTTCTCTGTTTGCAACTTCGTCCTCCAACTATTCTTCATTGATGTCTCTTCGTTCGTCTCCATATTCTTATGGTGGTTCATTCAAGATTACCCTTCCGTTGTTATCTTTTAATTCATTTGTTCTTTTCATAATCCTACCGGTGCTTTGTTGAAGATTTACCCAAGCTTGTGCGAGATCTCTCTTAATCCTTTCCGACAAGAATAAGTAGTATGACAAATCCGTTGTTGGTCATCAATTTATTTTGATCAAGGATAAGCATATAGTAAATCTTATTCTTACTTCCTCGAAGGATTAGTCTCTTTTTCCGGAGATTGTTCATCATATCGTATCCTTGGTTCTAAGTTGTTCATCTTGTTTTCCGGAGCTTCAAGTTATTTCAATTATATCATTTCAAACCTCCATCTAATTCATCGCACGCCTTGAATCTTATTCTTTTCATCTTTCACTTCTCATGCTTTCATTACCGGAGTTTTCATGGTGGTTCATCAAGATTTAATTCATCCTCAGAGTCTTCATCAAGATTCTTGTTGGACCTCAAGTATTCTCCATCTTGCATTTTGAAGTGCAATCCTTTCTACCTTATCTTTTCAGATGGTGTTATGTCATTCTTGACAATTCCTTCATGTTTCATGATTCACGAGTTATCAAGAATGAGATATTTAAAACCATCATTTTCCTTGTTCAGGAGATCTTTTCAACCCTTCAATTATTCGTTGGAGTTATCTTGGGTTGTATTTCACCTAAAAGCTTTCCCTAAGAATTGTTGCTATTATGGTGCTTATAAATGACCCAAGTTCTTCATTAATCATTCCGGTGAAATAATTTTATCGTCTCCTTGCTGATCTCAAGCCAATCAATTGTTTCCGTTAGTGGCAGCATGTCACCTCATAATTTTGAGATGTTTTCCATAAACCCACAACGAGCTTATTCTTTTCGTTGTTGAATTCCAACAACTCTGTTCAGCCCATCTTGGTAAAGATGCTCTTTCAAATTCATTTGTGGGAGAAGTTGTCATTTTCTTCTCCATTCAATTCTTTCATTGAATTATATGCTATTCTTTCATTCTGGAGGCATTGTTATGTTGCTCTCTCCAAACCATCATCTCGTTTTATCGAGATCATGTTCTTTCCCTTGCTTATCATTTAACCGGAGTGTTGTATTCTTCATTCAAGTTCCGTCATCTTATCTAGTTTTTCCTCTCTTTTTAACTGGAGTGCTGTCTGAAATCTTTCTTACCTCTTGTGCCATCCTTTCAATTGTTTCGGAGGCAGTGTTTTGTTGATTTCATCAAGTATCTTTCCATCTCCTCAAGTTCATGTTCAATTCCTTCCATTTTTCAGACGGAGTGCTGTCCAAATTATTTCGTTCTTATTCCTTCTCAATCTTGGTTAACCAGAGTGGTTTTGAAATTATTTCGTCATCCATGAGCTCTTGTTTCATGTCTTTCAACCTACAAGGTTCCCGTAATGTTCCTTGTTCCTCCTTTTTACCGGAGTGTGTTCATCTTCGTTCATCTCCATTCTATTCTTCCCTTCAAGTTTGTTCAACCTCTCAGGTTCGTGGTTTCACTCGTTTGTCGAAGAGGCAACTTTGTTTACCTATTCTTTTTCGTTTCTACCCGGTGCTATCTCTAGGATCTCGGGTCGAGATCCTCTGTTAGTGTGGGAGAGTTGTGACGCCCGAAGATCGACGTCCCAGAAGATCCCAGAAGATTCCAGATGTTCTGGGTTCTCCCGTGTGTTTCATTTGTGCTTGTTTTATTTATTTTGCCTTGCATCATGTCATCATGCCATCATGTCATTAATCTTTGCATCTCAACTTAAATAAATCGTATGGACCTTCGGTCCATTTAAATCGAGGGAAGGATGACTTCTCTTTATAACATATCCTCCTGGTATTATGGAGCTATTATAAATAAATATTCCATTGTTTGGAATTAACCGCAACACACTTGCATATTTTTCCCATGCCCCTTTTGCTTCAAGTTTTCCCTCCTACCTTGCCAACTTTTCCTTTTCCCTTTTATCGAGGCTCCTCCTAAAGTCTAGACTCCTTTCAAACTCCTTTAAGGCAAGCTAAATATTTTGGTTTGCACTTCCCTATTTTGTTGGAACCACTTTTGTTGGGTCGGTAATATTCCTTAAAGCCTTACAAAAATGTTCCATCATTTATTTCCTGTTCATGGCCTCTTTTCTTAATAATTTTGAACTCTCTCTATTTTATTTCTGCTAAATAAATAAATAAGAAGAGCCAGCCGAACTGAGGCCATCTGGGCTCCCAGCCGCAGCTGGCCCAACCTTCTTCCCCGCCTGGCCCATCTGGCCAAGCCACCAGGCCGCCTCAGCCTCCAGGCCGGCCCGAGGCCCAGCCTCCCTCTCCCCCTCGCAACCCTAGCGACGACCGCTCCTCACCCCTCGCTCCCCGCTCCCTCTTCCAGCGCTGCAGCCTTCCTTCCCAATCCCCCCGAGCCTCTCCTCTCGATCTCCCTCTCCCTCTCGTCACCCCGTGCTGCCTCTCCTCATATCGCGCCGCGCCCCCCGCAGCCTCCTCGCTGGGCGCCTGTCCGCCGCCACCTCGCCTCTGGCCCTCCTCCGCCGCAGACCTGCCGGACATCGGTGACCCCGAGCGCCGTCGTCCTCCCTTTCGTACCGTGCCTCTCCTCCGCCTCTCTGCGCCACCTCGCGGACGCCGACTAGCGGCTGTGATCACGCCTTCCGGCCTCCTGGCTCTCTCGCGCAGGTTGTGACCCTCCCCGAGGCCAAGCGTCGCCGCATCCCCGCCATGGCGCCCCGCCGGCCGGTGAGCCCAGGCCGTCGTCGCGCCCCCCTTCCATCAGCACACGTCGCCGTTCCCGCGACATCAACCTCCCCTTTCGGCCTCTGTTGTCGGGCCTCCACAGTTCGAGGTTGCCCTCTGCCTCGAGTCCGAGCTCGAGCCCTGCCCGATGCTGCCATGGACAACCACCTCACCTGCCTCCTCCCGTCGACCCTCTCTGCCTGCTGCCGATCTGCCATCACCGGCGTCGCTGTGTCTCCTTCACCTCCCTGCCCGAGTTCTACCATCTGTTGCCTATTGGCGTTGACATCAAGACCGCAGCCGCAAGACCCGTGGGCGCCAAGTTCTCTTTCAGAGACCTCCTCAAGACCAGGAACGCCAAGGCCATCTTTGAGTTTTTTTCGCCAAGTTCATCGAACGAGGGACCCCAAGACCGTCGAGTACACCTTCGGGTTCGCCAAGTTCCTCTCCGTCAAGTTCGGCTACTCGGAGACGGACCAAGTACCACTACATAAAACGTGTACCCCGACGTCAACTACGACGCGACAAGTACCCCGCCGGCAAGACCGACGCCCGAACGACTACCCTTGGTAGATGCGACGAGTACCACAACGACCCGCCAAGTACCTCGACGCTCGACGCCTGAACGACTACCTTCGGTGAAGAAACGAGTACCACAACGCTCGGCGATGCAACAAGTACCCCTATCGATGACCGTGAACGACTACTTCCACTACCGTTGCCGAGGACCCGTGTAATGCAAGCGTCAAGTTCGACTACCGTCGCCGTGTAACACTACTTCCTTTTGGCAACGTGAACGACAACTTCGACAACGACCGCCTCGAGAACGTCTACCTCCACTACTTCCACTACGAATCGCGAGAACGACTTCTTCTTCTACGATCTCGAGCCGCCCCGAAACAAATGTTCCGAAGGTATAACCCCGAGACGATGACCCGAGAACGAATGCTTGTGTTGTATGAGATATTTCCCTTGTGTGCACCGTGCCCGTTTCGTCTTTTGTCATGCTCCTCGGTTGCCTCGTCGCCGACTCGTGGGAACCCGGTGACGGGATCACCCCACCTTTTCATCTTGTTCGACTCGCTCACGCCATCTTTCTTTTGCCCCGGTCTCTCAACGAGTTACCGGAACCGAGATGTTGCCGTTGCATCATTTTCGGATCGTTGCCGTGGCACCCTCTCCTTCCACCACGGTGACAAATACTCCTTATCATCTTCATGTTAACCTTTAATTAATAAATTGCATAAAACTTGATCATGTCATCCGCATCATGTTAACAACATTAAAATGTGTGAATTGTTGTTTGCTTAAAAATTGCTAAACATGCACATGGGGATTTTCCGGAATTGTTGTTGGTATTTCCGGCCTCATTTATATTGCCTAGATAGGTAGTTTACTTTTGATTCACCTCTTGCTATGTTAAAAAAACATTTAATCTTGTCTCGTAAATAAACGAGAGTCAACTAAATAGATAACATGTGGTGTTTCGTCAATATGCAACTCGTTGCATATTGAGCTCCACTTAACTTGTAGTTTTGTTTGTGCACTTTGCCATGACATGCATATTTAAACCGGACATGCATCATACTTGTTTGTGCATCATGCCATGGTAATGATAAGTGTGTTTACCGTGTTAATTGTTTCTTTCCGGTTTGCTTCCCTCGTTAGCATCGGGTTCGTTCCGGAGTTGTGAGGTTCTGTTCGACTACTTCATGGACTTGTTCTTCTCCCTCGCGGAATCCCAGGCAAGATGATCGTACCCGTGGATACCTTTACTACCATTGCCATGCTTAGTTGTCTCGACGCTATCGTTACATGTCGCGCTACCCATCTGTTATGTCAGCCTCTCCTTGTTGCCATGAAACCCCTAACCTTTGAAACCTTCCTAGCAAAACCATTGTTTGGCTATGTTACCCGCTTGCTCAGCCCCTCTTATAGCGTTGTTAGTTGCAGGTGAAGATGAAGATCGTTCCAGGAGGGAACTTGTTGTTGGAATATCACAATATCACAATATACTGGGCATGGGTGGAAGGCTTGGCCTTTTGCTCGGTGTTTTGTTCCACTCATGCCACCTTAGGCGCCGATAAACCGGCATTATGTTCCTTGATTTTGCATTCCTTACACGATGGGTGGATGGGGACCCCTTGACACTTCGACTTTGAATAAAACTCCTCCAGCAAGGCCCAACATTGGTTTTAATCTGCCTCATAATAACAACTTAATTAATTAATTAAAATTGCATAGGGGGTCGCGTCCCCGGGTTCTTAATTCTACATAACAGGGGGGGCCAGTGCTGATGGTGTTGGTCCCAAACGGGGAGCCTGCGGGGCCACCACGGGGAAACTCGAGGATTGGTTTTACCTCTAGCATCACCCATCCGGTCGTGGCTTGAGACGAGATACGCGCGGCTACTATCAGGGTGTCGGCACGCCGGGAGGTCATGCTGGACTTGTTTTACCATTGTCGAAATGTCTTGTGCACAGGGATGCCGAGCCTGATCGGATTTCCCTAAGATAAGGGGTGATGATATTATATTTATCACTTCAGCTAATCGTGAGAGCTTGTGATGGGCTAAGTTGGGACACCCCTGCAGGGTTATGATCTTTCGAAAGCCGTGCCCGCGGTTATGTGGCGGATTGGAATTTGTTAATGTCCGGTTGTAGAAAACTTGACAGGGGATCCGAAGTAAAACACACCACCGTGTGAGTAACCGTGACTGTCTCTTTTCACTTTGAGAAGAGAACACGGTGGGGTTATGTTTGACTCGTATGTAGTTCAGGATCTTTAGCGATCACTACTAGTTGCGACCGTTTGCGTAGATGCTCATCTTACTCTTGTACTCATAAGTTAGCCACCATATTGTGCTTAGCCGCTGCTGCAACCTCACCACTTTACCTCTTCCTACCCATAAAGCTTTGCTAGTCTTGATACCCATGGTTATGGGATTGCTGAGTCCTCGTGGCTCACAGATACTACAACACCAGATGCAGGTTCAGCCCAGTATGATGTAGGAGCTGGTTCAAGTACTTCACTGGGAGTTCCATGAAGAGCGTGCCGTATGCTTGTGACACTTTCGAAGATCAGTAGTGGTTTCTACTAGGGGCGATTCGGACCTGTGTCTTTATGTTGTTTTTGGTATCTTTCTTTTGGATCTTCACCCGTAGTCGGGTTGTGATGTTTTTGAATGATGTTTTGCTTATGTAATGTATTGTGTGAAGTGGCGAGTGTAAGCCAACTATGTCCTTTTGCAATTTCATCCCTATTTTTACATGACTCGTGCAAAGATACCAAACTTGAGATCTTTCCAGAATGGGCTTATACCTTTAAGTCGTGCCTCGACACGTAGGAGGAATAGTCCCATCCTGGGCATTACATATAATAATAACCACTTTATTATTGCCTCTAGGGCATACTTCCAACAGTCTCCCACTTGCACTAGAGTCAATAATCTAGTTACATTGTGATGAATTGAACACCCATAGAGTTCTGGTGTTGATCATATTTTGCTCGTGGAAGAGGTTTAGTCAACGGATCTGCGACATTCAGATCCGTATGCACTTTACAAATATCTATGTCCCCATCTTGAATATAATTCCGAATGGAGTTGAAACGATGCTTGATGTGCTTGGTCTTCTTGTGAAACCTGGGCTCCTTGGCAATGGCAATAGCTCCAGTGTTGTCACGGAAGAGAGTCATCGGGCCCGACGCACTTGGAATAACTCCTAGGTCGGTGATGAACTCCTTCATCCAGACTCCTTCGTACGCTGCTTCGGAAGCAGCTATGTACTCTGCTTCACATGTAGATGCCGCCACGACGCTTTTCTTGCAACTGCACCAGCTGACTGCCCCAGCATTCAAAATATACACGTATCCGATTTGTGACTTGGAGTCATCCAGATCTATGTCGAAGCTAGCATTGACGTAACCCTTTACGACGAGCTCTTCGTCACCTCCATAAACGAGAAACATATCCTTAGTCCTTTTCAGGTACTTCAGGATGTTCTTGACCGCTGTCCAGTGTTCCATACCGGGATCAGTTTGGTACCTCCCCACCAAACTTATGGCAAGGTTCACAACAGGTTTGGTACACAGCATGGCATACATAATAGAACCTATGGCCGAGGCATAGGGGATGACACTCATCTTTTCTCTATCTTCTGTCGACGTCGGGCATTGAGCTATGCTCAATCTCATACCCTGCAATACTGGCAAGAACCCTTTCTTGGACTGATCCATATTGAATTTCTTCAATATCTTGTCAAGGTATTTGCTTTGTGAAAGACCAATAAGGCATCTCGATCTATCTCTATAGATCTTGATGCCTAATATGTAAGCAGCTTCTCCAAGGTCCTTCATTGAAAAACACTTATTCAAGTAGGCCTTTATGCTTTCCAAGAGTTATACATCATTTCCCATCAGCAATATGTCATCCACATATAATATGAGAAATGATAGAGAGCTCCCACTCACTTTCTTGTAAATACAAGCTTCTCCTTAAGTCTGTATAAACCCAAACGCTTTGATCACCTCATCAAAGTGAATGTTCCAACTCCGAGATGCTTGCACCAGCCCATAGATGGAGCGCTGGAGCTTGCATACCTTGTTAGCATTCATAGGATCGACAAAACCTTCTGGCTGCATCATATACAGTTCTTCCTTGAGGAAACCATTAAGGAATTGCGTTTTGACGTCCGTTTGCCGTATCTCATAATCATAGAATGCGGCAATTGCTAACATGATTCGGACGGACTTCAGCATCGCTACGGGAGAGAAAGTCTCGTCGTAGTCAATTCCTTGAACATGTCGATAACCTTTAGCGACAAGCCGAGCCTTATAAATGGTCACATTACCATCCGCGTCAGTCTTCTTCTTAAAGATACATTTATTTTCTATGGCTTGCCCATCATCGGGCAAGTCAACCAAAGTCCATACTTTGTTATCATACATGGATCCTATCTCGGGTTGCCGTACCACTCTGGTGCGGAACGTGTCCTTGTGGACCTACGAAGTTCAGCAGTGACTTGATCTGAAGCTGCATGATCATTATCATTAACTTCCCCTCTGGTCGGTGCAGGCACCACAGAAACATCTTCCCGTGCTGCGCTACTTTCCGGTTCGGAAGGGGTGACAATCGCCTCATCAAGTTCCACTTTCCTCCCACTTACTTCTTTCGAGAGAAACTCTTTCTCCAGAAAGGATCCATTCTTGGCAACAAATATCTTGCCTTCAGATCTAAGGTAGAAGGTATACCCAATAGTTTCCTTAGGGTATCCTATGAAGACGCATTTTTTCGATTTGGGTTCGAGCTTTTCAGGTTGGAATTTATTGACATAAGCATCGCATCCCCAAACTTTTAGAAACGACAACTAGGTTTCTTCCCAAACCACAATTCATACGATGTTGTCTCAACGGATTTAGACGGTGCCCTATTTAAAGTGAATGCGGCAGTCTCTAAAGCATAACCCCAGAATGATAGCGGTAAGTCGATAAGAGACATCATCGATCGCACCATGTCCAACAGAGTACGATTACGACTTCCGGACACACCATTACGTTGAGGTGTTCCAGGCGGCGTCAATTGTGAAACAATTCCACAGTTCCTTAGGTGCGTGCCAAATTCGTGACTTAAATATTCTCCTCCACGATCTGATTGTAAGAACTTTATTTTTCTGTCATGTTGATTCTCGACCTCATTCTGAAATTCCTTGAACTTCTCAAAGGTCTCAGACTTGTGTTTCATCAAGTAGACATACCCATATCTACCTAAGTCATCAATGAGGGTGAGAACATAACGATAGCTACCACGAGCTTCAATACTCATTGGACCGCACACATCAGTATGTATGATTTCCAACAAGTTGTTGCTCGCTCCTTTGTTCCGGAGAATGGAGTCTTGGTCATCTTGCCCAATAGGCAGGTTCACACGTGTCAAATGATTCATAATCAAGAGACTCCAAAAGTCCATCCTCATGGAGCTTCTTCATACGTTTGACACCAATATGACCAAGGCGGCAGTGCCACAAGTATGTGGGACTATCATTATCAGACTTACATCTTTTGGCATTCACACTATGAATATGTGTAACATCACGTTCGAGATTCATTAAGAATAAACCATTGACCAGCGGGGCATGACCATAAAACATTTCTCTCATATAAATAGAACAACCATTATTCTCGGATTTAAATGAGTAGCCATCTCGAATTAAACGAGATCCAGATACAATGTTCATGCTCAAAGCTGGTACTAAATAACAATTATTGAGGTTTAAAACTAATACCGAAGGTAGATGCAGAGGTAGCGTGCCGGCGGCGATCACATCGACCTTGGAACCTTTCCCGACGCGCATCGTCACCTCATCCTTTGCCAGTCTCCGCTTATTCCGCAGCTCCTGCTTTGAGTTACAAATGTGAGCAACTGCACCGGTATCAAATACCCAGGAGCTACTACGAGCGCTGGTAAGGTACACATCAATAACATGTATATCACATATACCTTTGACATTGCCGGCCTTCTTATCTGCTAAGTATTTGGGGCAGTTCCGCTTCTAGTGACCCGTTCCCTTGCAATAAAAGCACTCAGTCTCGGGCTTGGGTCCATTCCTTGGCTTCTTCTCGGCCACTGGCTTACCGGGCGCGGCAACTCCTTTGCCGTCCTTCTTGAAGTTCTTCTTACTCTTGCCTTTCTTGAACTTAGTGGTTTTATTCACCGTCAACACTTGATGTTCTTTCTTGATCTCCACCTCCGCTTATTTCAGCATAGAATACACCTCGGAAATGGACTTCTCCATCCCTTGCATATTGAAGTTCATCACAAAGCTCTTGTAGCTAGGTGGGAGCGACTGAAGGATTCTGTCAACAACCGCATCATCTCGGAGATTAATTCCCAGCTGAGACAACCGGTTGTGCAACCCAGACATTTTGAGTATATGTTCGCTGACAGAACTATTCTCCTCCATCTTACAACTATAGAACTTGTCGGAGACTTCATATCTCTCGACTCGAGAATGAGCTTGGAAAACCATTTTCAGCTCTTGGAACATCTCATATGCTCCGTGCTGCTCAAAACGCTTTTGGAGCCCCGATTCTAAGCTGAACCAGGGAGTAATCATCACTACGTGACTGCCAGGCGTTCATAACGTCTTGAGTTGCTGGGAAAACGGGTGCATCGCCTAGCGGTGCTTCAAGGACATATGCTTTCTTGGTAGCTATGAGGATGATCCTCATGTTACGGACCCAATCCGTATAGTTGCGACCATCGTCTTTCAGCTTGGTTTTCTCTAGGAACGCTTTGAAGTTGAGGGAAACATTAGCGTGGGCCATTGGATCTACAAGACATATTGTAAAGATTTTAGACTATGCTCATGACAATTAAGTTCATCTAAACAAATTTAATGAACTCCCACTCAGATAGACATATCTCTAGTCATCTAAGTGATACATGATCCGAATCGACTAGGCCGTGTCCGATCATCACGTGAGACGGACTAGTCATCAACGGTGAACATCTTCATGTTGATCGTATCTTTTATACGATTCATATTCGACCTTTCGGTCTTCCGTGTTCCGAGGCCATGTCTGTACATGCTAGGCTCGTCAAGTTAACCCTAAGTGTGTTGCGTGTGTAAATCTGGCTTACACCCATTGTATGCGAACGTTAGAGCCTATCACACCCGATCATCACGTGGTGCTTCGGAACAACGAACCTTAGCAACGGTGCACAGTTAGGGGGAACACAATTCTTGAAATTTTATGGAGAGATCAGCTTATTTACTACCGTCTTTCTAAGCAAATAAGATGTAAAACATGTTAAACATCACATGCAATTAAATAGTGACATGATATGACCAATATCATTTTGCTCCTTTTGATCTTCATCTTCGGGGCTCCATGATCATCATTGTCACCGGCATGACACCATGATCTCCATCATCGTGTCTTCATGAAGTTGTCTCGCCAAACATTACTTCTACTACTATGGCTAACGGTTAGCAATAAAGTAAAGTAATTACAAGGCGTTTTCAATGACACGCAGGTCATACAATAAAATAAGACAACTCCTATGGCTCCTGCCAGTTGTCATACTCATCGACATGCAAGTCGTGATTCCTATTACAAGAACATGATCAATCTCATACATCACATATATATCATTCATCACATCGTTTTGGCCATATCACATCACACGACACATGCTGCAAAAACAAGTTAGACGTCCTCTAATTGTTGTTGCATGTTTTTACGTGGCTGCTATAGGTTTCCAGCAAGAACGTTTCTTACCTACGCAAAAACCACAACGTGATATGTCAATTACTATTTACCCTTCATAAGGACCCTTTTCATCGAATCCGATCCGACTAAAGTGGGAGAGACAGACACCCGCTAGTCACCTTATGCAACTAGTGCATGTTAGTCGGTGGAACCTATCTCACATAAGCGTACGTGTAAGGTCGGTCCGGACCGCTTCATCCCACGATGCCGCCGAATCAAGATAAGACTAGTAGCGGCAAGTAAATTGACATGATCTACGCCCACAACAATCTTGTGTTCTACTCGTGCATAGTAACTACGCATAGACCTAGCTCATGATGCCACTATTGGGGATCATTGCAGAAAATCAAAATATTTCCTACGCATCACCAAGATCTATCTATGGAGTCTATTAGCAACAAGAGGGGAGTGCATCTTCATACCTTTGAAGATCGCGATGCGGAAGCGTTACAAGAACGCGGTCGGTGGAGTCGTACACGAAGCGATTCAGATCGCGGCCGAATCCGATCTAAGCACCGAACAACGGTGCCTCCGCGTTCAACACACCTGCAGCCCGGTGACGTATCCCGCGCCTTGATCCAGTAAGGATAGAGGGATAGGTTGGGGAATACTCCGTCCAGCAGCAGCATGACAGCATGGTGGTGATGGAGGAGCGTGGCAATCCTGCAGGGCTTTGCCAAGCACCGCGGGAGAGGAGGAGTAGTAGGGAGAGGGGAAGGGCTGCGCCTGGACTTTGGTGCGGCAGCCCTCCCTCCCCCCACATATATATAGGGGCCAGGGAGAGGGGGGCCGGCCCCCTCAGATGAGATTTGAGGAGGGGGCGGCGGCCAGAGGGGGGTGCCTTGCCCCCCAAGGCAAGGGGTGCCCCCCTTTAGGGTTCCCCCCAAACCCTAGGCGCCTTGGGCCCTTGGGGGGGCGCACCAGCCCACCAGGGGCTGGTCCCCCCCTTCACTTGGTCCACTTGGCCCACCGAGCAGGTGGCCCCACCCGGTGGACCCCCGGACACCTTCCGATGGCCCTGATACAATATCGGTGACCCCCGAAATCATTCCGGTGACCAAATGGGGACTTTTCATATATAAATATTTACCTCCGGACCATTCCGGAACTCCTCGTGACATTCGGGATCTCATCCGAGACTCTGAACAACATTCGGTAACCACGTACTACATTCCCTATAGCCCTAGCATCATCGAACCTTAAGTGTCTAGACCCTACAGGTTCGAGAACCATGCAGACATGACCGAGACATCTCTCCGGCCAATAACTAACAACGGGATCTATATACTCATGTTGGTTCCCACATGTTCCACGATGATCTCATCGGATGAACCACGATGTCAAGGATTTAATCAATCCCGTATACGATTCCCTTTGTCTATCGGTATAGTACTTGCCCGAGATTCGATCGTCGGTATACCGATACCTTGTTCAATCTCTTCATGGTAAGTCTCTTTACTTGTTCTGTAACACATCATCCCGTGACTAACCCCTTAGTCACATTGAGCTCATTACGATGATGTCTTACCGAGTGGGCCCAGAGATACCTCTCCGTCATACGGAGTGACAAATCCCAGTCTCGATTCGTGCCAACCCAACAGATACTTTCGAGGATACCCGTAGTGTACCTTTATAGCCACCCAGTTACGTTGTGACGTTTGGCACACCCAAAGCACTTCTACGGTATCCGGGAGTTTCACAATCTCATGGCCTAAGGAAAGGATACTTGACATTGGAAAAGCTTTAGCATACGAACTACACGATCTTGTGCTAGGCTTAGGATTGGGTCTTGTCCATCACATCATTCTCCTAATGATGTGATCCCTTTATCAATGACATCCAATGTCCATGGTCAGGAAACCGTAACCATCTATTGATCAATGAGCTAGTCAACTACAGGCTTACTAGGGACACAATGTGGTCTAAGTATTCACACATGCATTACTGTTTTCAGATAATACAATTAAAGCATGAACAATAGACAATTATCATGAACAAGGAAATATAATAATAACCATTTCATTATTGCCTCTAGGGCATATTTCCAACACTATTTCCATCAACATCTTCAACAACACCATCTCATCTCAAACCTTAGTTCATCTCTTGTGTTCAGTCTTGTTACCGGAACTATAGATTGGTGCTTCTGGGTGACTAGTAGTGTTTATTACATATTGTAATTGATTACTATATGGTTTATTTGGTGGAAGATTATATGTTCAGATTCATTATGCTATTTAATACCCCTCAGATCTTGAGCATGATTATCATTTGTGAGTAGTTACTTTTGTTCTTGAGGTCACGGGAGAAATCATGTTGCAAGTAATCATGTGAACTTGGTGTGTGTTCGATATTTTGATAGTATTATGTTGTGATTCCCTTATTGGTGTCATGTGAACATCGAATACATGACACTTCACCATATTTGGGCCTAAGGAAATGCATTGTGGAGTAGTAATTAGATGATGGGTTGCGAGAGTGACAGAAGCTTAAACCCCAGTTTTTGCGCTATTCCATAATGGACCGATTTGATCCAAAAGTTTTAATGCTATGGTTAGAATTTATTCTTAATACTTTTCACGTAGTTGGAGATGCTTGCGGGAGGGTTAAACATAAGTAGGAGGTTTGTTCAAGTAAGAATAGCACATAAGCACCGATCCACCCACATATCAAATTATCAAAGTTGCGAACACAAATCGAACCAACATGGTGAAAGTGACTAGATGAAATTCCCGTATACCCTCAAGAACGCTTCGCTTATTATAAGAGACAGTTTTGGCCTATCCTTTGCCTCAAAAGGATTGGGATACCTTGGTGCACTTTTGTTACTACTACCATTACTTGCTTGTTACAAAAATATCTTGCTATCAAACTACTCTGCTACTTACAATTTCAGCACTTGCAGACATTACCTTGGCGAGAACCATTTGTCATTTCCTTCTGCTCCTCATTGGGTTCGACACTCTTACTTATAGAAAAAAACTATAATTGATCCCCTATACTTGTGCGTCATCAATGCTATTTTCTGGCGCCGTTGCAGGGGAGTGAAGCGCCTTTGGTAAGTGGAAATTGGTAAGGAAACATTCATATAGTGTGCTGAAATTTATTGTCACTTGTTACTATGGAGAACAATCCTTTGAGGGGTTTGTTCGGGGTATCCTCACCTCGACCGGAACCACTATTAGCTACCCCTCAACCTACTGCACCTACTGAAAATATCTAATATTAAATTCCTTCGGGTATGATAGAACAACTTCTAGCTTATCCCTATGTACGAGACGGAACCGAACATCCTGATATGCACTTGATATATGTGAAACAAATTTGTGGATTGTTTAAGCTTGCAGGTTTACCCGGAGATGAAGTTATGAAGAAGGTTTTCCCTTTATCTTTGAAGGGAAAAGCATTAGCATGGTATATGATATGCGATGATATTGGAGCTTGAAACTGGAATCGATTGAAATTGGAGTTTCACCAAAAAAATCATATGCATCTAGTTCATCGTGATTGGAATTACATATATAATTTTTGGCCTCATGAAGGAGAAAGTATCGCTTTATATTGGGGGAGGCTTAAGTCAATGTTATATTCATGCCCCAATCACGAGCTCTCAAAAGAAATTATTATTCAGAATTTTTATGCTCGGCTTTCTCGTAATGATCAATCCATACTCGATACTTCTTGTATTGGTTCCTTCATGAAGAAGACTATTGAATTTCGGTGGGATCTTTTAGAAAGAATTAAACGCAACTCTGAAGATTGGTAACTCGGCGAAGGTAGAGAGTCGGGTATTAAGTTTAAGTATGATCGTGTTAAATATTTTATGAATACCGATGCTTTTCAAAAGTTTAGCACTAAATATGGACTTGACTCTGAGGTAGTAGCCTCCTTTTGTAAATCATTTGCTACTCATGTTGATCTACCTAAAGAGAAGTGGTTTAAATATCACCCACCGAAATTAAATAACCGGTACTAGCTAAGGAAGAAACTATACTTTATAATGTTGATCCAGTTGTTCCTACTGCTTATATTGAAAACCCACATTTCCCTATTAAGATAAAGGAACATGTTGAAGTTTCAACTGCGGTTAACAAAAGTTATATTAGACCACCTAAACCAGATGAACAAATTAAAGTAGAACCTATTATTGCTATGGTTAAGGATCTCTTGGAAGAAAATGTAGACATGCATGTTATTTACTTCTATGAAGAAACCACTAGAGTTGCCAAACCGGATAAAAAGGATAAACACAAACCTGTGGTTGGCATGCCCGTTGTCTCTGTTAAAATAGGGGATCACTGTTATCATGGTTTATGTGACATAGGTGCTAGTGTGAGTGCTATTCCCTACTCCTTATACCCAGAAATTATGAATGACATAGCACCCGCAGAGATAGAAGACATAGATGTTACTATTAAACTTGCTAATAGGGATACTATATCACCAATTGGGATTGTTAGAGATGTTGAAGTCTTGTGCGGGAAAATAAAATACCCTATTGATTTTTTGTTCTTGGTTCCCCACAAGATGACTTTTGTCCCATTATCTTTGGTAGACCTTTCTTGAAAACCGTTAATGCTAAAATAGATTGTGAGAAACATACTGTCGGTGTTAGTTTTGGTGATGAGTCTCATGAATTTATTTTCTCCAAGTTTAGTAGAAATCTTCATGAAAAATAATTGCCTAGTAAGGATGAAATAATTGGTCTTTCTTATATTGATGTGCCTCCTACTGATCCTCTAGAACAATATTTGCTAAACCATGAAAATGATTTACATATGCATGAAAGAAATGAAATAGATGATATTTTGTTTGAACAACATCCTCTGCTTAAACACAATTTGCTTGTTCAAACTCTAGAAGGTCCTCCTCCACCTAAAGGTGATCCCACGTTTGAATTAAAACAATTGCCAGACACTTTGAAATATGCTTATCTTGATGAAAAGAAGATATATCCTGTTATTATCAGTGCTAGTGTTTCAGAACATGAAGAAGAAAGATTATTGAAAGTTATAAGGAAGCACCGAGCTACTATTGAATATACTCTTGATGCTCTAAAGGGCATTAGTCCCACTCTATGTCAGCACAAGATCAATATGGAACCTGATGCTAAACCCGTTGTTGATCATCAACACCGGTTAAATCCAAAGATGAAAGAAGTGGTAAGAACGGAAATATGAAAACTTCTGGAAGCATGTATAATCTATCCTATAGTTGATAGTAGATGGGTAAGTCATGTTCATTATGTTCCTAAGAAGGGAGGTATTACTGTTGTTCCTAATGATAAGAATGAACTTATTTCACAAAGAATTATTATAGGCTATAGAATGGTAATTGATTTTAGAAAATTAAATAAAGCAACTAGAAAAGATCATTGCCCTCTTCCTTTTATTGATCAAATGCTAGAAATATTATCTAAGCACACACACTTTTGCTTGATGGATACTCTGGTTTTTCGCAAATACCTGTTTCTCAACCTGATCAAGAAAAGACCACTTTTACTTGTTCCTTTGGAACTTATGCTTATAGATGTATGCCTTTTGGTTTATGCAATGCACATGTTACCTTTCAAAGATGTATGACTGCTATATTCTCTGACTTTTGTGAAAATATTGTAGAGGTTTTCATAGACGACGTCTCTGTTTATGGGAAGTCTTTTGATGATTGTTTAAGCAATCTTGATCGAGTTTTGCAGAGATGTGAACAAACAAATCTTGTCTTGAATTGGGAGAAGTGTCACTTTATGGTTAATGAAGGTATTGTCTAGGGTCATAAGATTTCTGAAAAGGGTATTGAAGTGGACAAAGCTAAGGTTGATGCAATTGAGAAAATGCCATGTCCTAAGGATATCAAAGGTATTCGTAGTTTCCTAGGTCATGTTGGTTTCTATAGGAGATTTATCATAGAATTTTCTAAAATTTCTAGGCCTCTTACAAACCTTTTGCAAAAGGATGTTCCTTTTGTTTTTGATGATAATTGTTTAGAAGCATTTGAAACAGTCAAGAAAGCCTTAATTTCTGCTCCTATTGTTCAACGACCTGATTAGAAATTGCCTTTTGAAATTATGTGTGATGCTAGTGATTACGATGTTGGTGTTGTTCTAGGACAAAGAGTTGATAAGAAACTGAATGTTATTCATTATGCTAGTATAACTCTAGACAGTGCTCAAAAGAATTATGCTACTACTGAAAAATAATTCTTAGAAGTGGTGTTTTCTTGTGACAAATTTAGATATTACATTGTTGATTCAAAAGTAATTGTTCACACTGACCATGGTGCCATTAAATATCTTACGGAAAAGAAAGATGCTAAACCTATACTTATTCGATGGATTATCTTAGTACAAGAATTTGATTTTCATATTACATATACAAAAGGAGCTGAGAACCCCGTAGCTGATAACTTGTGTAGGCTTGAAAATGTACTTGATGACCCACTACCTATTGATGATAGTTTTAATGATGAGCAGCTAGCTGCAATAAATGTTGCTCATAATACTCCTTGGTATGCTGACTATGCTAATTACATTGTTGCTAAATATTTACCACCTAGCTTTACATACCAACAAAAGTGAAATTCTTCTATGATTTAAGACACTACTTTTGGGATGACCCACATCTTTATAAAGAAGGAGTAGATGGTATTATTAGACGTTGTGTACCTGAGCATGAACAGGGATAAATCCTTCGGAAATGTCACTCCGAAGCATATGGAGGACATCATGCTGGAGATAGAACTGCTCACAAGGTATTGTAATCTAGATTTTATTTGCCTACTCTCTTCAAGGATGCCCGTAAGTTCGTATTATCTTGTGATGAATGTCAAAGATTAGGTAATATCGGTAAGCGTCAAGAAATGCCTATGAATTATTCACTTGCGGTTGAACCTTTTGATATTTCGGGATTTGATTACATGGCACCTTTTCCTTTCTCTAATGGGTATACACATATTTTGGTTGCTGTTGATTATGTCACTAAAGGGTAGAAGCTATTCCAACCAGTAGTGCTGATCACAACACCTCTATTAAAATGCTTAAGGAAGTTATTTTCCCAAGGTTTGGAGTTCCTAGATATTTAATAACTGATGGTGGTTCACACTTTATTCATGGTGATTTATGTGAAATGCTTGCCAAGTATGATGTTAACCATAGAATTGCATCACCTTATGATCCTTTGTCTAGTGGTCAAGTTGAGCTTAGCAATAGAGAAATAAAATTAATTTTGCAAAAGTCTGTCAATAGGTCTAGGAAGAATTGGTCTAAGAAATTAGATGATGCACTTTGGGCTCACAGAACAGCTTATAAAAATCCTATGGGTATGTCTCCTTATAAAATGGTTTATGGAAAAGCTTGTCAGTTGCCTCTTCAATTAGAACATAAGGCATATTGGGCAATCAAGGAACTCAAATATGATTTCAAACTTGTCAGTGAAAAGTGGTTATTTGATATTAGCTCATTAGATGAATGGAGAACCCAAGCTTACAAAAATGCCAAGTTATTTAAAGAAAAGGTTAAAAGATGGCATGATAAAAGAATCCAAAAGTGTGAGTTCAAAGTTAGAGAATATGTTATTTTGCACAACTCTCATTTCAGATTCTTTGCAGGAAAACTCCTCTCTAAATGGGAAGGCCACCATGTCATCGAGGAGGTATATCGGTCTGGAGCTATCAAAATAAATAGTGACGTCCCGAAGGTTGTTAATGGGCAATGAATAAAAAATTATATCTCATGTACGTCCATTAATGTTGAAAGTAATATTATACAAACTTTGACACTGGAAGAACACATAAAAGAGTCCTTCCGGAACACTCCAGAATCGTGAAAATAAGGAGGTACGTGATACGGTAAGTAAACGGACTCCAAAAAATCCGTAAAATATTTTTTGTCAGTTTTGGAATATTTAGAAAATTAGGAAAATAAGAAACTTCTAGGAAGCGTACCCTGGTGGGCACAAGACACCAGGGAGAGCGCCAGGCGCGCCCAGGTGGGTTGTGCCCACCTGGGGCACCTTCCGAACTCCGTTTTTCTCCCGTTTGCTTGTTTCCCAAATCTTTATAATCCCCCGAACCTATTGACCACCGTATCGCGGAGAAATCCTCTGTTCTCTCTTCTTGCTGTTTTCGGTCAGATCTACCGAGCCAGGCATCATGACTTCCTCCTCCTCCAACCACATGGAAGAAGATGATTGGCTGATGAAGATTGAGCTGAAGAGGGAGGAGCCTATGGACGCCGTCAAGGGGGAAAAGGGCAAGAAGGCTACTGTAAATCCACCCTCGGTAGCAGAAAAAGCACTGCATGCCGAAGAGTATGAAAAAGATATCCTTAAGCCTTAGCTTGCCCATCTTACCCCTACTGAAATTGCAGCCTTTCGGATCATTGAAACAGTCCGTGTGCAGAATAAATACATCACTCGTGAAAATATTCTTCATCAAGAGCACATCATCTTCCTTCGGAGTATCATACGTAGATTGGAAAGTCTCATGATCTTGAAGGACATGATCTCTACTTCATCACCACCTCCATCTTCTTCATCACCAAAAGAAAATTGAGTGTCGGGTATGGGCACTCCCCTTGGCTTCCGCCAAGCTTGGGGGAGGTGCCCCGGTATCATATCATCCCCACTATCCTTTTACCTTTACTTATTTTAGTTCAATCTTTAGCTTTAGAATTAATAAAAGTTTAGTTCGATCCTTCCTTTTCAAGAGTTTGCTTTGTGATCTATCCTTGTAATCGTGTGCGAGATATATAATGAAGTTAGTTTGAGTTTTTTGCTTTCTTTACTTTCTTGTTGCAATAAAAGAAAGGAAATAAATTAAGATCATATGCTCATCTTATGGTAGGTGATGGCACCACATAAGGAAAAGTATAAGTAGAAAATTTTATTAGAGATTGACAAACATAACATTTGTCACTGATACAACTCATGAAAGAATTAATAAGGGAAGAGAAGATTCACATACAAATATACTATCCTAGAATCTTCTATGATTGTGAGCCCCCATCAAAATATTATATACCAAAAATTGTTGACGTTGGACAAGGAAGACAACTTAATGGTTTATGTTTGTTCATATTCACATAGAAGTCATATTGTCATAGATCCCTTAACATGTAGTGCTTGCTCAATAACTTTTCTAGCCAAAAATTCCGCACTAAGTAGAGATTCTACTTGTGCATCCAAAAACCCTTAAGCCCAAACATTTCTCAAGAGTCCACCATAACTACCTATGGATTGAGTAAGATCCCTCAAGTAAGTTGTCATCGGCGCAAAAAAGGCAATAAAAATTGCTTCTAAATGTGTGAGAACATTTAGTGTAAGAGAAATTTGAGCGTTGCACGAACTTGTGATGGTGGAGATTAAAAGCGACAGACTGCATAATAAAGGTCGCTATCACAATCGGCAATGCAACGTGACGTTCTTTTGCACTAAGGGGTTGAGCATACAAACAAATAAGCACATGGAAACCTCTGCTTCCCTCTGCGAAGGGCCTATCTTTTACTTTTATGCAAAGAGTCAAAGTTTTCTCTTTATTCCTTTTTATTTTCTCATTTGGCAAGCATCATGTGGTGAGGAAAGATCTAGTCACATATGTCTAGTTGAATATTGCTCGCATGAGTTATTATTGTTGACATCACCCCTGAGGTGAATACGTTGGGAGGAAAAACTATAAGCCCCTATCTTTCTATGTGCCCAGTTGAAACTTTTTGCTCATGTGTATGCGGTGAGTGTTAGCAATCATAGAAGACTATATGATGGTTGAGTATGTGGACTTGCCTAAAGGCTCCGATACGTGAACCTTCCTGAAAAGATGATGAATTGTAGTTGAAAAGTTAACTGAGAACATAGTTTGTTGGTTTCTAATAGAGTTTTTGCTTTATACTTCGATTGTGTGATGAACTGTTGCTTATTCATGAGAAGTCTATGATAAAAGTTCTATGAGAAAATTCTTATGTTTAAATTTCTTGCTGTTATAATAATCTACATGATGCTTCTATGTACGTATTTTGTTTATATCGACTCCACTCTCTCAAAGCATGTGGACATGTTTTTCGATTTCGGTTTTCTCTTTAGGACAAGCGAGGTCTTAGTTTGGGGGAGTTGAAACATCAATTTTGCATCATGTTTTCTTACTGTTATTTATGATGTTTTTATGCATAATAATGCTTTTTCGAAGTAATTCTGATGCCTTTTCTCTCATAATTTGCAAGGTATATACCAACAGGGAGAATTTTGGCAGCTAGAAATCTGGACCTGAAAAAGCTATGTCAGGCCACCTATTCTGCACAACTCCAAACAAGCTGAAACTTCATAGAGATTTTTTATGGAATATTTGAGGATTATTGGAGCAAATAAGTACCAGAGGGGGCCCACCAGGTGGGCACAACCCACCCGGGCGCGCCAGGGAGCCCAGGCGCCCTGGTGGGTTGTGCTCACCCAGGCCCACATCCGGTGCCCCCTTCTGGTATATAAGTCATTTTGACCTAGAAAAAAATGAGGTGAGGAATTTCGGGACGGAATCACCGTTGTCTCGAGGCGGAACTTGGGCAGGAGCACTTTTGCCCTCCGGTGGAGCGATTCCGTCAAAGGAACTTCCCTCCCGAAGGGCGAAATCATCGTCATCATCATCACCAACAACTCTCCCATCTTTGGGGAGGGATATCTCCATCAACATCTTCAACAACACCATCTCATCTCAAACCCTAGTTCATCTCTTGTGTTCAATCTTGTTACGGAATTATAGATTGGTGCTTGTGGGTGAGTAGTAGTGTTGATTACATCTTGTAGTTCATAACTATATGGTTTATTTGGTGGAAGATTATTTGTTCAGATCCATTATGCTATTTAATACCCCTCTGATCTTGAGCATGATTATCATTAGTGAGTAGTTACTTTTGTTCTTGAGGCCACGGAAGAAATCATGTAGCAAGTAATCATGTGAACTTGATGTGTGTTCGATATTTTGATAGTATTGTATCTTGTGATTCCCTTATTGGTGTCATGTGAACGTCAACTACATGACACTTCACCATATTTGGGCTTAAGGGAATGCATCGTGGAGAAGTAATTAGATGATGGGTTGTGAGAGTGACAGAAGTTTAAACCCCAGTTTATGCACTATTCCGTAAGGGACCGATTGGATCCAAAAGTTTTAATGCTATGGTTAGAATTTGTTCTAAATACTTTTCCCGTAGTTGCGGATGCTTGCGGGAGGGATAATCATAAGTAGGAGGTTTGTTCAAGTAAGAATAGCACATAAGAACCAGTCCACCGACATATCAAATTATCAAAGTAGCGAACACAAATCGAACCAACATGGTGAAAGTGGCTAGATGAAATTCCCGTGTACCCTCAAGAACGCTTTGCTTATTATAAGAGACCGTTTTGGCCCGTCCTTTGCCTCAAAAGGATTGGGCTACCTTGCTGCACTTTTGTTACTACTACCATTACTTGCTTGTTACAAAAATATCTTGCTATCAAACTACTCTGCTACTTACAATTTCAGCACTTGCAGACATTACCTTGCTGAGAACCACTTGTCATTTCCTTCTGCTCCTTGCGGGGTTCGAAACTCTTACTTATCAAAAAGAGCTACAATTGATCCCCTATAATTGTGGGTCATCACACACCATCCTACAAGGGGTGGTGCCCCCCCTTAGGCATGTGGCCGAATTGGAGAGGGAACAGGGGGGGTTTGGCCCTGTCAGGCCCAAGATGCGATTCTATCCCGATCACGTGACACATACGTGATTGGGGCACAACCGCATTTCAGGCTCTTAGCAAGATGGATATCATTACATCGTACCATTACATACATACATGGGGGATACAACAATTCATACAAGTCACATGAATACAACAACATCAATACAAGGCATCCGAATACGGACGCAAACATGAAAAGCACAACGACATCCATCTGCTATCCCAGGTTGCCGACCAGGAACCTAACCCAAGACTGACGAAGAAGAAGAAGAAAGAACTCCAACACAAAAGACCTCGCTCTCGCGTTAAGGCATCAGAAACCTGCACCTGCAACTGTTGTTGTAGTATCTGTGAGCCACGAGGACTCAGCAATCCCATAACCATGGGTAACAAGACTAGCAAAGATTAATGGGGTAGGAAGAGGTTAAGTGGTGAGGTTGCAGCTGCGGCTAAGCAATATATGGTGGCTAACTTACGAGTACAAGAATAAGATGAGCATCTACACAAACGGTCGCCAACTAGTAATGATTGCTAAAGATCCTGAACTACCTATGAGTCAAACATAACCCCATCGTGTTCTCTTCTCAAAGTGAAAAGAGACGGTCACGGTTACTCACGCGGTTCGTGTATTTTACTCGGATCCTTTGTAAAGTTTTCTACAACCGAACATTAACAAATTCCAATCCGCCACATAACCGCGGGTACGGCTTTCGAAAGATCATAACCCTGCAGGGGTGTCCCAACTTAGCCCATCACAAGCTCTCACGATCAGCAGAAGTAATGTTACCCCTTATCTTAGGGACAATCCGATCAGGCTCAGAATCTCGGTGCACAAGACATTTCGACAATGGTAAAACAAGTCCAGCAAGACCTCCCGGCGTGCCGACACCCTGATAGTAGCCGCGCGTATCTCGTCTCAGGCCACGTCCGGATTGTCCAAACTTCCGGTAGGCCAAATACCAGAGTTGCCCCTGGCGGTCACCGGCGGTTGACAGGTTTGGACCAACACTCATGAGGAGCACTGGCCCGGGGGGTTGATTAAGAGTCCTCGGGATAGCTAGTCCCTATGCAAAATTTTAGTTATTAGGCAAATGTAAAACCAAAGTTGGGTCTTGCTGGAGGAGTTTTATTCAAAGACGAATTGTCAAGGGGTCCCCATATACCGAACCGCGTTAGGAACGCAAAATCAAGAAACATAACACCGGTTTATCTGTTCTTAAGGCGGCATGAGTGGAACAAAACACCGAGCAAAAGGCCAAGCCTTCCACCCATTGCCAAGTATATAGGTGTATTAATTATAGTATTAGATATTGTGACATACCAACAACAAGTTCCATCATGGAACAAACTTCATCTTCTCCTGCAACTAACAACGCTATAAGAGGGGCTGAGCAAGCGGGTAACATAGCCAAACAACGGTTTTGCTAGGAAGGTGTCAAAGGTTATAAGCTTCATGGCAACAAGGAGAGGCTGACAACAAAAGATAGGTAGCGTGACATATAGCGATAGCATCGAGACATCTAGCATAGCAATGATAGTAAAGGTATCCAATGTGATGGTCATCTTGCCCAAGATCCCGCAAGGAAGAAGAATGAGTCCATGCAGAAGACGAAGAGGAAGCCACGAAGACGAACCACGTGTAGACGAACGAATCCTCACGATCGCAACGGAAAGAACTAGCGAGAAGAAAGCACACAACAAGGTAAACACACAACACAAGAACATGACAAGATGCTCAACCAAGTATGATGCAAGACAAGTCTATATGATGCAAAACATGGCAAGGGATGAGGCATACAAGAATAACACAAAACAACAAGTTTAAATGAGGCCGGAATCAACATATAACAATTCCGGTAAGTCCTCATATGCACATTTCGAAATTGGTCCAGATCTGAACAAACCTTAAGTTCAAGTTGTTAAACAGCAAGTTAACATGCACCATGATGATCTACTCGAAATTCTAGTCAAGTTTCATATAAAGTTTATTTAATTTGGAGCTACGGCCTAGAAGATATGAGCAAAACAAGACAAGCATGGAAAATATGCAAGATGCATCCAAACAACAAGCAAACACACTCCAAGCATTAAAACAACATGATATTATGCTTCTACATGCAAAATTACACAAGTTTCATATAGGGCACGCCCAAAACGGAGCAACGGTTCAACACATACACATGAAGCAAGATATAACAACAAGCTGTCCTAAATCAACAACATATCAACTTTGGAGCAAGGTATATATATGCTACAACACCCAAACATGATAACAAGAGGCATGGATGTGAAATAGACATGATACTTAACAAGCATGAACTTAGAGCACACCCAAAAATTGCTGGAACACAATTAAACAAGCATGGCAAGTTACAATAAATTTATCTAGACTTAGTCAAAATCTGGGAAGGCAAAAACATCATCACGATGCTGCCTTCGGAGGCACAAAACAACAAGCATATCAACTCTAATAAGTATATAAAGATCATGGACATGTACTAGACATAGCATACATCAAACAACTCCATTGAAGCAATTCCATAGGAGGCATGGATCAATAACAACAAGCGTCACCAAATTGATCATGTTGATAACAAACTGACAGGTACATTTATAGCAACTTGAGAGCAAGAAATAAATAAGCTACAACAGGTTATATATGCAAACATGGGCATGGATGGATAGAGCATAACATGCACAATAAGACATGATGATTTGACATACTAAAACATGCAAGGATCTGAGTGGGGCATCAAGCAAACATGGCATCAGGTTTAACAGTTTCAGACTTAGCAGTTTTTCAACAAGTCTCAGAAAAACAACAACGAGTAGTCTACTTTACAAGCTTGTTGCAAACACCTCAAGGCATAACATGGAAAGTGGATTGCACCACAGCAAACATGGCAACATTGTGCTTTTAAAACATATTGACATGTGGCATGAAAGACAAACACATCAATAGCTATTAACAAGTCAAATCAGTATCTCATAACAAGTTTCAGCACTTAACAGCCACATGCACTTTTGTAACAGAGATTAACATGGCAAAATGGCACCTAACATGAATGCTACAACAACCAACATGTACAGCACTTCACAATGAACATTTTGACATATCATATGCTCCATTTGGACCAACATGCACAAAGTTATCATCACCACAAACATGCAACAAATTTATAGTTATCAGCAGTTTTAAACATATAGCACTCTTGCAACGAGGATTAGGGCATCAAGATGAACTCAAACAAGCATGACACAGTGGAACAATATGAAGAGCATATCACAACGAACGTTTGGACATATCATTCACTCAATTTGGATATACACACAAAAATTTACAACCACTCAAACATGCAACATTTTTAACAAAACTCAGGGACTTAGCCATTTACACAGAAGAAAAGTGAGCGCTAGATAAAATAAGTCGCCCAGGGCGAGGGATAGGCGGGGGGCTCACCATCGGCCAAGCCCGGAAGAAGAGGAGGCCGGAGCTGGACTCTGGGGCGCGCTGGGGTAGCTGGGCCGGCTGGAGCGGGCCGGTACAGTGGAGAGGCGAGGTGGGCCGACGGGGCGGCGCGCTGGCGGGCCGAGGCAGGGACGGCGGTGCCCGGCGAGCTGTAAGGCGAGGTGGCGGCGGTTACTCCAGGGCGGCGGCGGCTTGCGGGGCCAAGGGGCTCCGGCGGGGCTGGCTCGACCGAAGGTTGCTGGGGCGGCGGAGGTGAACCCATGCGGCGGCGGAGGCGAGCGGGGCGCAGGGCGGCGCCTGTGGCTGGCAGCGGCGGATGGGCCAGTGCAGGCCCGCGATGGGCTCCGCGGGCCGCGCGGTTGCGGGGCGGCGGTGTGGACAGGTGGCGGCGCGGGAGTGGCTGCGAGCGGCGGGGCTGCTGACGTGGCAGCTCAGGATTGGCCCGGGCGACGTGGAGGTGGGGTGTACATGTCCGGCGCGCGGAGGAGGATGGGGCTAGGGTTTCATCTGCGAAAATTATGGGCGTGGGTGCTCTTTTATAGGTAGAGGGGGTTAGGAGTGTCCAAATGGGGTGTGGTTTTCGGCCACGCGATCCTGATCCGACGACCGAGAGCATGGAGGGAGTTAGGATGGGCTAGCGGGCTGTTGGAGAGGGGTGCTGGGCCAAAAGAGAAGGGGCTTCGGCGGTTAACGCGGTTAACCGTTGGGCTATCAAACGAACTCCAAATGCGACGAAAATTGATAGGCGATCTACCTATGCTATAATAAGACGACACCCAACACTTCGCCTTATTAAGGACCTAGGAGAATACATTGTGTATAAAGAATGCTTATGGTGGGTTGCCGGAGTGACAGAAACCTGAACCCCAGTTCGCACGCTTTTGCATAAGGGAATAATGGATCCTCGATCGTATTGCTATAGTTAGGCTTTTGCCTTAAATTCTATCTTGTATTTGCGGATGCTTGCAAGGTGTTTAATCATAAGAGTGCACTCATCTTAGTCTAGAGAGTGCACTAGCATAGATCCACCCACTCAACACTTATCAACACATAACATAGTATCGATACGGAATATGGTGAAAGCACATGACTACCTCTCTCGTGTGTCCTCAGGAACGCTTTAGTCTTTATAAGTTCAGCTGCTAGGCCTCTCCTTTGCTAAGAAAGGATTGGGCCATTTGTTACTCTCAGTGCCTTTTACATTGCTTGCTTTTACCTTCCTGTTGCCTATATCGAGAAAACCCCTAAAAAGTTATCTTTCAGTGCTTGCAGTAATTTCTTGCTCAGAATCACTTATCAATACCTTCTGCTCCTCGTTGGGTTCGACACTCTTACTTATCAAAAACGCTGCAATAGATCCCTTACGGTTGTGGGTCATCAAGTACCGTTTTCTGGCGCCGTTGCCGAGGAGCGTAGCGCTATTGGTAAAGTGAAACTGGTAAGGAAGTTTTTATAATTCTGTTTTTGTTTTTGCTATTGCTGCTCTTTGTCCTTATGGATAACCCTGTTATTGGAGCGTTGCTTGCGGGAAGACGCCCCACACCTGTGGTGGTTGATCCTCCCCCTACTGAAATTGTGCCTTATAAAATATCAGCTGGCATTATCGATTATGTTTTGGCTAATCGTTATGCAGGAGACAGACATCCCGGTGAACACTTGCTATATCTGTCACAACTAAGTTCATTATTTAAGCTTGCAGGTGTATCGAGGGAGTTTGTCATGAGAAAATTGTTTGCCGTATCACTTATAGATAGAGCTTCGGATTGGTATAGGCTTCTCGATAACTCTCACTTGCTTGACTGGCAGGAGCTTATGTCTCTCTTTTATACTAAGTTTTATCCTCTTCATGAAATTCATCGAGACAGGAACTATATCTATAACTTTAGGTCTCGTGACCGAGAAAGCATTGCTCAAGCTTGGGGGAGATTGAAGTCCCTAATGCTCAAATGCCCTATTCATAAGCTTCCCAAGGAAATTATACTTACAAATTTTTATGCCAGGCTTTCTCGTCAGGATAAGGAGATGTTGGAAGCCTCCTCTAGTGGGGTATTTCAGAAAAAGAGTGTTGAAGAAAGGTGGGATCTCATTGAAAGGATCCAGAGGAATACCGAAGATTAGGAAATTGATAAAGGTATTGAATCCGCTATAAATTATGAACATGATTATATTGAGAGCTACGTGAAAACTGATTACTTCAATACTTTTTGCTCTAAGATTGGTCTTGATTCCCATCTAGTGATTGATTTGTGTAAGAATTTTGCCTCTCACGTTGATTCTTTTAAAAAGAAGAGAGACCAGCACCATGAACCTTTTAAAGAGTCACCTATTGACATTTATGTTGCTGACCCTATTTTGCCTACAGTTATATATGAAAAGCCTCCTTTTCCCGCAAGGATAAAGGAGCACTCTTTTGTGACAGGCATAATAAATAAAAGTGAGAGAAGATTTGATGAGCCTGAGGACCAGATTAAAGTCGATCCTCAAGTTGCATTGATTAAAGACCTTGCTACTAATGATGTTTTGGATTCCAATATAAATTTTTGTGCAGTTTCCACTAACCTTGTCACAGCCAAGAATAAAGGCCCAATTTCAGGTACTCCAGTGGTATCTGTTAAAATAGGAGATCACAATTATTATGGGCTATGCGATTTGGGATCGAGTGCAAGCGCTATCCCCTATTCACTTTATGAAGAAATCATCGGTGAGATTTCCCCTTGTGAACTTGAAGAAGTTGATGTTACCATTCATCTTGCAAACAGAACAACTATCTCTCCTATCGGAATTGTGAGAGACGTTGAAGTCCTATGTGGAAAGGTAAAATACCCTACCGACTTTCTAGTACTTGGTTCAGAGAGGGACAATTTTTGTCCAATTATTTTTGGTAGACCTTTTCTTAGGACTTGTGGAGCTATAATAGATTGCAAGAAAGGTAAAGTCTCTATTGAATTCGATGGTGAGCCATATGAATTTAATTTTTCTAAGTTCTCTAAGCAGCCTCGTGGTACTGATTTACCCAGTGATGATAAAATTATTGAAAGTATTGCCTCTATTGCTATTCCCCCTAATGATCCTTTGCAGCAATACATGGAGGACCACGAGAATGATTTGCATATGCAGGAAAGAAATGAACTAGATGAAATATTCTTGAGGCAGCCTGCTATCCTGAAGCACAACCTTCCGGTTGAACCTTTGGGAATTTTATCAAAACCGAAGGAAGACCCGGTGTTCGATCTTAAACCTCTTCCCGATACGCTCAAGTATGCTTATTTAGATGAAAAGAAAGTATATCATGTTATTATCAATTCTAACCTTTCAGGATATGAAGAAGAGCGAATATTGGAAGTACTTCGTAAGCACCGAGGCGCAATTGGCTATACCCTTGATGACCTTAAGGGGATTAGTCCATCTATCTGTCAACATACTATCAACCTTGAGCCTGATGCTAAACTAGTTGTTGATCATCAACGACGGTTGAACCCGAAGATGATGGATGTTGTGAGAACTGAGATTCTCAAGCTTCTGGCCGCATGTATTATCTACCCTATAGCTGATAGTAAGTGGGTAAGTCCGGTACATTGTGTTCCTATGAAAGGAGGTACAACTGTGGTTCCTAATGATAAAAATGAATTAATACCTCAGAGAATTATTATTGGATATAGAATGTGTATTGATTAAAGGAAGTTGAACAAAGCAACCAGGAAGGATCACTACCCGTTGCCGTTCATCGACCAAATGCTTGAAAGGTTATCCAAAAATACCCACTTTTGTTATCTCGATGGTTATTCTGGCTTCTCTCAAATTCATGTTAACACTGCCGATCAAGAGAAGACCACTTTTACTTGTCCCTTTGGTACTTATGCTTACAGGCGTATGCCTTTTGGTTTATGTAATGCCCCTGCTACTTTTCAAAGGTGTATGTCTGCTATCTTTCATGGTTTCTGCGGGGATATTATGGAAGTCTTCATGGACGATTTCTCTGTCTATGGAACTTCTTTTGACCATTGTCTTCACAACCTTAATAAAGTTTTGCAGAGATGCGAGGAGACAAATTTGGTACTCAACTGGGAAAAGTGCCACTTCATGGTTAATGAAGGAATTGTTCTTGGTCACAAGATTTCCGAAAGGGGAATTGAAGTGGACAAAGCCAAGATCGAAGCTATTGAGAGGATGCCCTATCCAAGGGACATCAAAGGTATTCGCAGTTTCCTCGGTCATGCAGGTTTTTATAGAAGATTTATTAAAGACTTTTCTAAAACCTCAAGACCCCTCACTAATATTCTCCAGAAGGATGTTCCTTTTGTATTTGATGAAAATTGTAAGGAAGCTTTTGAAGTCCTTAAGAAAGCTTTAATAACCGCTCCTATAGTACAACCACCTGACTAGAATTTACCTTTTGAGATTATGTGTGATGCAAGTGATTTTGCTGTTGGAGCTGTTTTAGGACAAAGAGTTGATAAGAAATTGAATGTTATACATTATGCTAGCAAAACTCTTGATAGTGCTCAAAGGAATTATGCTACTACTGAGAAGGAATTCTTAGCTGTAGTTTTTGCTTGTGATAAATTTAGACATATATTGTTGATTCGAAAGTTATTATTCATACTGATCATGCTGCCATTAAGTACCTTATGACAAAGAAGGATGCCAAGCCAAGGCTTATCAGATGGGTACTCCTTCTTCAAGAATTTGATTTGTAGATTGTTGATAGGAAAGGAGAAGACAATCCGGTAGCGGACAATCTTTCAAGGATGGAAGATATACCGCATGATCCCATCCCAGTCAACGACAGTTTTCTAGACGAGCAACTTGCCGTTGTAAAAGTACAATCTCTTTCCGACCCTTGGTATGCAGATTATGCTAATTTTATTGTTGCAAAGTATTTGCCTCCAGGTTTAACACTTCAGCAAAGGAAGAAGTTATTTCATGATTTGAGGCACTACTTCTGGGATGACCCACATCTTTTCAAAGAAGGTCCCGACGGGATCGTGAGGAGATGCATTCCGGAACATGAGCAGAAGGACATTCTCAGACGATGTCATGATAGTCCCTATGGAGGACATCATGCCGGTGAGAGGACTGCACATAAGGTTCTTCAATCAGGTTTTTATTGGCCTACTCTCTTTAAAGATGCTAGAAATTATGTTTTAGCCTGTGATAAATGTCAGAGAGTTGGTAACATTAGTAGAAGGAATGAGATGCCTATGAATTACTCACTAGTGATTGAACCTTTCGATTGTTGGGGTTTTGATTTTATGGGTCATTTTCCTTCTTCGCACAAGTACACTCACATTTTAGTAGCTGTTGATTATGTGACTAAGTGGGTTGAAGCAATCCCCACTGAAAGTGCTCATCACAAGACATCTTTGAAAATGCTTAAAGATGTAATTTTTCCTAGGTTTGGTGTACCAAGGTAGCTCATGACCGATGGAGGATCACATTTCATGCACGGAGCTTTTAGAAAAGCTTTGGCTAAATACGATGTTAATCATAGAATTGCTTCACCATATCATCCTCAAACTAGTGGGCAAGTTGAGCCCACCAATAGAGAGATTAAGTTGATCTTGCAGAAGACAGTAAACAGAAATAGAAAGGACTGGCCAAATAAGTTAGGAGATGCTTTGTGGGCATATAGAACTGCTTACAAAAACCCCATGGGCATGTCTCCCTATAAGATGGTGTATGGCAAGGCTTGCCATTTGCCATTAGAGTTAGAGCACAAAGCTTTCTGGGCTGTTAGAGAGCTTAATGATGACCCAAAATTAGCTGGTGAGAAGCGTCTCATGAACTTGACTTCTCTAGATGAATGGAGAAGTGAAGCTTACGAGAGCGCTAAAATGTTCAAGGAAAAGGTAAAAAAGTGGCATGATAGGAAGATTCTGAAATGTGAATTTAATGTTGGTGATAAAGTTTTGTTGTTCAGATCCCGTTTCAGGTTTTCCCCGGGTAAACTACTTTCCAGGTGGGAAGGACCATTTCATATTGAAGAAGTTTATCGGTCTGGAGCAATTAAGATTAATAATTTTGAAGGCACCAAACCTCAAGTTGTGAATGGGCAAAGACTTAAACATTACATAGCAGGAGACCCTGTCAATGTTGATGTGAATATAACATACACAACAACCCACGAAGAACATGTTGCAACCCTGTTTCAGACGCCAGCAGAAGCAGAATAAAGAAAAGGTATGTAGTACGGTAAGGAAACATCGCGAACCGCCATAAAAGTTCCGTATTCGAGTTTCTGTAAAATTAGTAAAATTCCGAGTCTAAGAGGAGCCGGAGATGACCTCCAGGGAGTCCAGGCGCCCCCCTGGCGCCCCCCTGGGCTGCGCCGGGAGGCCGCCTGGACACCCGGGAGTCCGTCTCCGACCCCGCTTTGGTCCGTTACCTTCCTTTCTGTGCATAAATGTTTCCTATATATTTTCCCGGATTGTTCCGGCAACGTATCTTGCGATTTCGCATGTTTTCTCTTCGATCTGTTTCTGCCAGGGAATCTTTCAGCTGAATTTAGGTGCCATGGCTTCTCCAAGCTCCCCCAAGGACGAGTTCGTCGTCAACGTCATCAACCCTTACCTCGCTGAGGTGAAGAAGCACCCTCAGGTTGTTCGTATGGAGGACGGTGTCCTTCATCAAGAAGATCTGAAGGGACCTATCAAGGAGGGGAGCATCCAGGCTAGGCTGGAAGAAGCGGAGCAAGAAGTCTTCGAGTACAAGAAGATGATCGAGCGTGGTGTTGAAGCTAACTTTGACATCAACAACGAGCTGAAGAACTACTTCCTGAAGGAGATGAAGGAGATGTGGAAAAGCATCACCGCGTCTGAAGAAAGAATTATAGAGCTCCAAGGGCAAATTAATGATCTACATAACCAGAACTGTGAGTATGAACTAAGGTTTATGCGCATGAGTATGGGTGCTGAATGCAGGATTCAGGAGATGAGCCTCTCATATGAGACTTTAGCAAGATATCCATGGAAGCGTTTCGCCAAGGACTACGTGATCAACGCCAACAAGCATGATGAGTGAAATCTCCTTGGGTAACGGCATTCCCTTGGCTTGTTCCAAGCTTAGGGGAGTGCCCGGTATCATTATCTTTACCTTTTGTCTTTTAGAGTCAAGTAGAGTCGTATCATGTCTAGGGAGGTTGTTATATGAGATAGGTGTGTGCATTGAGGTCTATCACTCCTTCGGTGAAGAATTGTATCCGTGAGTGTGGAGTCGTCCATGATGGAATATTAATGAGAAGTTTATTGGTTCCTTTTGCTGCACTCAGTATTCTCTTCACGCAATCGACCTTATATGATGATTCTTATGGGGAGTATTGACCTTATGTCAGGTATGGCTGTGAAAACTTTATTTAATCTTGGCAAACATAGCTTTGGTCATAACAACAAGCATGATTTTCTTAAAGTATCAACATAGCCAAAACCTTTATGTTATTATGTTTGAAGTGTTATGCTGACAAGGAAGACAACTTGATGTGTTATGCTTATTCCAATGTTCATGCTTTATATTGCTTTGCATCTTAGTCATCATCAATTGTCTGTTCTTTCAAAACCTTTACTAGTCTAACTCTGTACTAAGAGGAATTCTTCTTGTGCATCCATACCCTTAAGCCAATACCTTCTATATGAGTCCACCATACCTTCCCACTCGTGGTATTCCACTACCACCTCCTAAAGTGCAGAATTTATATGTTATCCTCAAATGTTCAAAATCTTTTATTTTGTGCCTCTGTTTTAGCTCATGAGGAAGTAATAGCTAATCCATGATCTTTTTGAGTTGGACAAGCTTCACCCCGGGATTGCATGTATAATGTGCAAACCCATAATACGAGAAGGAACTGGCATTGAGTGCGCCCGGCTCAAAAAGATAATATAACAAACAAACCCTCCTTCACGCTTTGTTCATGAGAAATCAGAAAAGTTTGGCAGTGATTAACAAAGGAGAATAAGAGGATGTGATCGTCCTCGTGCGGGAGCCGTTCCTTGAAACTTGTCCAGCTCAAGAAGTAGTTGAGTTATCTATTAGCATTCGTTGACAAATCATGCACCTCTCAAAACTTGTTTTCATTCTGTTTGATTTGAGGATAGCACATGAGTTTTCCCTACTACCCTAGAACAGGGCCTATCTTTTAATTTTAAGTTGAGTCAGTTATTTCTACTTCCTTCTATTTCTCAAGGAGAGCAGACGTTTGATGTTGATAAGGATTCATTCATATAAAGCTGCATTAAGATTTGTCATATCATATCCTTGTTGACATTATCATTCTATAAGTAAGTTGTTTGTCATGCCCAGCTAAGGCAAATATCTTCCTTTGTGTTAACACTTTCACTTCTTGCCTATTAACATGTTATTTCAAAAAGCTTCAATTGATCTCATCAAAATATAAGAGCAAAAGTTAAATCTATTTGTTGTTCTTTGACCAAAGGACATGTTTGCCATGATATAATGAGTTTCCTTAGCCCTACTTTCGAATATAAGTGTTCTCACTCTTTTATAAGGGCTTTATGAATTGAAGATTGCTGTTGAGGATATTTGAGTTGGTAAAGAAACTATGATGCTTCTTGTCCGTATTCTATTTATCGACACTTCACTCTTTAAACTTGTGGATAGGTTTACAGAGTTCATATTCGCTTGGGGACAAGCGAGGTCTAAGCTTGGGGGTGTTGATACGTCCAAAATGCATCACTATTTTGTATCATAATTTATCCTTATACATTGATATATTTCACGTTACGGTGATGTTCTTATGTTGTTTTGGAATATTTTACACAATTTGCAAACTTTCCGATGCCGAAGCAGCAGACGCAGGATTCAGCAGTAAAAAGTGGACACTGAGTTGCTGAAGAAGAATACCTCCAAATTACCTGAAAATTGACGGGAGATATTTTTCAGAAGGATCACGAAGGCACGCGAAAGGGCAACCAGAGGGGGGCCACAGGGTGCCCAGGCGCCCTGGGGGCGCCCCCCCTGGCCGCGCCGGGGGGGGCGCCTGGAGCCCCTGGCCCACCTCTGGCCGCCCCCTTTTGCATATATGCTCTCCGTTATCCAAAAACCCTAGGGACGGGAATTTTTACGGAGTTCCGCCGCCGCTCCGTGGCGGAAACCTACAGAGAAGAAAAAGCCATCTCCGGCGGGCAGATTCCGCCGGGGAGATCACCTCCCGGAAGGGGAGATCGTCGCCATCGTCATCGCCATCGTCACGGGCATCATCGAGATCATCATCAACATCATCCCCAACACCAGCACCATCTCCATCTTCATCCAAATCTCATCTTACAATCGCAACTTGTGTTGTAACTCGTACTACCTATCCTCTCTACTCCATCGGTGTTGATTACTACTTTGTGGTGAATGCTATTGAGTTTTGTTGGAGAAATATTATTATGTCCAGATTGTTTATCACCTATTTATCCCCACTAATCATGATCTCCTTTATGTCTCGTGAGTAGTTACCTTAGTTCTTGAGGACATGGGGAAAGTCTTGTTGTTAGTAGTCATATGTTGTTGAAGTAATATGTGTTGTTTGATACTTAAGTTGCGTTGTCATTCTACTAGTGGTGTTGTGTGAGTCAAACACCCAACACTTCGCCTTATTAAGGACCTAGGAGAATACATTGTGTATAAAGAATGCTTATGGTGGGTTGCCGGAGTGACAGAAACCTGAACCCCAGTTCGCACGCTTTTGCATAAGGGAATAATGGATCCTCGATCGTATTGCTATGGTTAGGCTTTTGCCTCAAATTCTATCTTGTATTTGCGGATGCTTGCAAGGTGTTTAATCATAAGAGTGCACTCATCTTAGTCTAGAGAGTGCACTAGCATAGATCCACCCACTCAACACTTATCAACACATAACATAGTATCGATACGGAATATGGTGAAAGCACATAAATACCTCTCTCGTGTGTCCTCAGGAACGCTTTAGTCTTTATAAGTTCAGCTGCTAGGCCTCTCCTTTGCTAAGAAAGGATTGGGCCACTTGTTACTCTCAGTGCCTTTTACATTGCTTGCTTTTACCTTCTTGTTGCCTATATCGAGAAAACCCCTAAAAAGTTATCTTTCAGTGCTTGCAGTAATTTCTTGCTCAGAATCGCTTATCAATACATTCTGCTCCTCGTTGGGTTCGACACTCTTACTTATCGAAAACGCTGCAATAGATCCCTTACGGTTGTGGGTCATCAACATGATGACATGGCAAAATGTAACACGCAAGCAGATGACATGGCAACAACGACAAATAACTGGCTGACACCTGGTGCATCGGTCTCGGGGTGTCACAGGGCCCCTTCCTTTCTCTCTTCCTCTTTCCTTCTTCTCCATTTAGAATATGGTAGGGGGCGAATTGGGTATGACCCCAAGTAGGACTCGTCCTACTTGGGGCGCCCCTTAGCTGCCTCTTCCCCCCTCCAACCTATGTATATGTGGGGATGGGGCGCCTAGAACACACAACATCAATTATTAGCCGTGTGCGGTGCTCCCCTCCATAGTTTTCACCCCCGGTCATATTCTCGCGGTGCTTAGGCGAAGCCCTGCACTGATCACTTCACCATCGTCGTCACCACGCCGTCGTGCTGACGGAACTTATCTACTTCCTCAAAATCTTGTTGGATCAAGAGGACGAGGGACATCATCAAGCTGAACATGTGCAGAACTCAGAGGTGATGTACGTTCGATACTTGATCGGTCGGAGCGAGAAGAAGTTCGACTACATCAACCGCGTTATCAAACGCTTCTGCTTTCGGTCTATGAGGGTACATTGACACACTCTCTACCTATCCTTGCTATGCATCTCCTAGATAGATTTTGCGTGAGCGTAGGAATTATTTTGAATTGCATGCTACGTTCCCTAACATTAGCATCATGAGCCAGTTCTATGCGTAGATGATATGCACTAGTAGAACACAAAGAGTTGTGGGCGGTGATAGTCATACTGCTTACCACCAACATCTTATTTTGATTTGGCGGTATTTGCGGTATGAAGCGGCCCGGACCAACCTTACATGACCGCATCCATGAGACCGGATCCACCGATAGACATGCAACTAGTTTTGCATAAAGGTGGCTGGCGGGTGTCTGTTTCTCCTACTTTAGTTGAATCGTATTTGACTGCGGCCGGCCCTTGAAGAAGGTTAAAATAGCAAACTTGACGAAACACTGTTGTGGTTTGTGCCATAGGTAAGAATAGTTCTTGCTAGAAGCCCGTAGTAGCCACGTAAAACTTGCAACAACAAAGTAGAGGACGTCTAACTTGTTTTTGCAGGGCATGTTGTGATGTGATATGGTCAAGACATGATGAGTTATACGTTATTGTATGAGATGATCCTGTTTTGTAAGATAGTTGACAACCGACAGGAGCCTTATGGTTGTCTCTTTATTGTATGAGATGCAAACACCATGTAATTGCTTTACTTTATCATTATGTGTTAGTGATAGTTGTAGAAGCAATAGTTGGCGAGATGACCACGACGCTACGATGGAGATCAAGGTGTCGAGCCGGTGACGATGGAGATCATGACGATGCTTTGGAGATGGAGATCAAAAGCACAAGATGATGATGGCCATATCATGTTACATATTTTGATTGCATGTGATGGTTATCTTTTATGCATCTTATTTTGCTTAGTATGGCGGTAGCATTATAAGATGGTGTTCTCCGTGAGTATGCGCTGTTGCTACAGTTCATCGTGTTGAGACACCATGTGATGCTAGGGTGTGATAGACTCTACGTTCACATACAACGGGTACAAGACAGTTTTGCACATGTAGAATACTAGGGTTAAACTTGACGAGCCTAGAATGTACAGACATGGCCTCTGTCGTGGAGTTGTCACGGCAGATGTCCTAAGGGAAGGACTTAGTTGCAGAGCCATAGAGACGTGGTTAGCTTAAAAGGGTTAAAATGGGACAAGAGACACGAGAAGTTTATACCGGTTCGGGCCCTTGCGGTGAGGGTAAAACCTAATCCAGTTTGAGGTGGAATTGCTGGGGTGTCGATTGCTAGGGAGCGAATGTTGGGGATCGTTGTAGAAATTCAAAAAAATTCTACGCATCACCAAGATGAATCTATGGAGTGACTAGCAACGAGATAGGAGAGTGCATCTTCATACCCTTGAAGATCGCGATACGGAAGCGTTGCAAGAACGTGGTTGGTGGAGTCGTACACGAAGCGATTCAGATTGCGGCCGAATCTGATCTAAGCGTCGAACAACGACACCTCCGCGTTCAACACACGTGCAGCCCGGTGACGTCTCCCGCGCCTTGATCTAGCTAGGAGAGAGGGAGAGGTTGGGGAAGACTCCGTCCAGCAGCAGCACGACGGCATGGCGGTGTGATGTCTACTACACAACCTTCTTCTTATAGACGTTGTTGGGCCTCCAAGTGCAGAGGTTTGTAGGACAGTAGCTAATTTTCCTCAAGTGGATGCCCTAAGGTTTATCAATCCGTATGAGGCGTAGGATAAAGATGGTCTCTCTCAAACAATCCTGCACCCAAATAACAAAGAGTCTCTTGTGTCCCCGACACACCCAATACAATGGTAAATTGTATAGGTGCACTAGTTCGGTGAAGAGATGGTGATACAAGTGCAATATGGATGGTAGATATAGGTTTTTGTAATAAGAAAATATAAAAACAACAAGGTAGAAAGTGGTACAAGTGAGCATAAACGGTGTTGCAATGATAGGAAACAAGGCCTAGGGTTCATACTTTCACTAGTGGAAGTTCTCTCAACAATAATAACATAATTGGATCATATTACTAGCCCTCAACATGCAACAAAGAGTCACTCCAAAGTCACTAATAGCGGAGAACAAAAGAAGAGATTATGGTAGGGTACGAAATCACCTCAAAGTTATTCTTTCTGATCGATCTATTCAAGAGTCCGTAGTAAAATTACACGAAGCTATTCTTTCCGTTCGATCTATCATAGAGTTCGTACTAGAATAACACCTTAAGACACAAATCAACCAAAACCCTAATGTCACCTAGATACTCCATTGTCACCTCAAGTATCTGTGGGCATGATTATACGATATGCATCACATAATCTCAGATTCATCTATTCAACCACCACAAAGTACTTCAAAGAGTGCCCCAAAGTCTCTACCGGAGAGTCAAGATAAAAACGTGTGCCAACCCCAATGCATAGATTCCCAAGGTCGCTGAACCCGCAAGTTGATCACCAAAACATACATCAAGTGGATCACGTGATATCCCATTGTCACCACAGATAAGCACATGCAAGACATACATCAAGTGTTCTCAAATCCTTAAAGACTCAATCCGATAAGATAACTTCTAAGGGAAAACTCAAACCATTAAAAGAGAGTAGAGGGGGAGAAGCAACATAAGATCCAACTATAGTAGCAAAGCTCGTGATACATCAAGATCGTGCCATCTCAAGAACATGAGAGAGAGAGAGAGATCAAACACATAGCTACTGATACATACCCTCAGCCCCGAGGGTGGACTACTCCCTCCTCGTCATGGAGAGCGCTGGGATGATGAAAATAGCCACCGGTGAGGGTTCCCCCCTCCGGCAGGGTGCCAGAACAGGGTCTAGATTGGTTTTTGGTGGCAACAGAGGCTTTCAGCCACGGAATTCCGGATCTAGGTTATTTTCCGGAGGTTTCAGTATATATATGAGGTTTTGGAGTCAGGGCCAAGTAAAGGGGGTCTCCGGGCTGTCCACGAGGCAGGGGGCGCGCCCAGTAGGGGGGGCGCCCCCCACCCTCGTGGGCAGCCCGTGGATCTTCTCGTCCCCCTCCGGCACTTCCTGGGCTTCTTCTGGTCCAAAAATAACCCCCGTTGAGTTTCAGGTCAATTGGGCTCCATTTGATATTCCTTTTCTGCGGAACCCGAAAACAGGAGAAAAACATAAACTGGCACTGGGCTCTGGGTTAATATGTTAGTCCCAAAAATAATATAAAATTGTATATAAAAGCCCATAAAACATCCTAGAAGGATAATATAATAGCATGGAACAATCAAAAATTATAGATACGTTGGAGACGTATCAAGCATCCCCAAGCTTAATTCCTGCTCGTCCTCGAGTAGGTAAATGCTAAAAATAGAATTTTTGATGTGGAATGCGAACTAACATAATTCTCAATGTAATTCTATTTATTGTGGAATGAATGTTCAGATCCGAAAGATTCAAGATAAAAGTCAATATTGAAATAAGAATAATAATACTTAAAGCATACTAACAAAGCAATCATGTATTCTCAAAATAACATGGCCAAAGAAAGTTATCCCTACAAAATCATATAGTCTGGCAATGCTCCCTCTTCATCACATAAAATATTCATATCATGCACAACCCCGGTTTCAGCCAAGCAATTATCTCATACTCAAATTTTTTCAAACCTTTCAACTTTCACGCAATACATGAGCGTGAGCCATGGATATAGCACTGTAGGTGGAATAGAATGGTGGTTGTGGAGAAGACAAAAGAGGAAGATAGTCTCACATCGACTAGGCATATCAACGGGCTATGGAGATGGCCATCAATAGATATCAATGTGAGTGACTAGGGATTGCCATGCAACGGATGCACTAGAGCTATAAATGTATGAAATCTCAAAAAAGAAACTAAGTGGGTGTGCATCCAACTTGCTTGCTCATGAAGACCTAGGGCATTTGAGGAACCCATCATTGGAATATACAAGCCAAGTTCTATAATGAAAATTCCCACTAGTATATGAAAGTGACTAAACATGAGACTCTCTATCATGAAGAACATGGTGCTACTTTGAAGCACAAGTGTGGAAAAAGATAGTAGCATTGTCCCCCTTTTTTTCGAGGGGCCTTTTCTTTTGTTTGGCCTTTCCTCACATGGGACAATGCTCTAATAATGATGATCATCACACTTATATTGAATTACAACTCGATATTACAACTCAATACTAGAACCAAGTATGACTCTATATGAATGCCTCCGGCGGTGTACCGGGATGTGCAATGAATCAAGAGTGACATGTATGAAAAATTATGCATGGTGGCTTTGCCACAAATACGATGTCAACTACTTGATCATGCATGGCAATATGACAATATGAAGCGTGTCATATGAACGGAATGGTGGAAAGTTGCATGGCAATATATCTCGGAATGGCTATTGAAATGCCATGATAGGTAGGTATGGTGGCTATTTTGAGGAAGGTATATAGTGGGTGTATGGTACCGGCGAAAGTTGTGCAGTACAAGAGAGGCTAGCACTGGTGGAAGGGTGAGAGTGCGTATTATCAATGGACTCAACATTAGTCATAAGAACTCATATACTTATTGCAAAAATTTACGAGTCATCAAAACAAAGCAATCAACGCATGCTCCTAGGGGGGGGTGGTAGGAGTTAACCATCGCGCGCCCCCGACCTCCACACAAAGGATGACACTCTACAAATACATCATGCTCTAACTTCGTCACATAGCGGTTCACCATACGTGCATGCTACGGGAATCACTTACTTTAACACAAGTATTTCTCAATTTCATAATAACTCCACTAGCATGACTCTAATATCACTATCCTCATGTCTCAAAACAGTTATCAAGCATCCAACTTCTCATCATATTCAATGCACTAGGTATGAAAGTTTTTACTACATTCATCTTGGATGCCTATCATGTGAAGGCAAGTTTTATAGCCAAAGCACATTACCATGCTGTTCTAATAGACTCACAAATAGATATAAGTGAAGCATGAGAGTTCATCTATAAAACCACCGCCGTGCTCTAAAAGATATAAGTGAAGCACTAGAGCAGTAACAAACTACTCCGAAAGATATAAGTGAAGATCAATGAGTAGTTGAATAATTATGTAACTATGTGAAGACTCTCTAACATTTAAGAATTTCAGATCTTGGGATATTATTCAAACAACAAGAAAAACAAACTAAAATAAAATGACGCTCCAAGCAAAACACATATCATGTGGTGAATAAAAATATAGCATCAAGTAAAGTTACCGATAGACGAAGACGAAAGAGGGGATGCCTTCCCGTGCATCCCCAAGCTTAGGCTTTAGGTTGTCCTTGAATTTTACCTTGGGGTGCCTTGGCCATCCGCAAGCTTAGGCTCTTGCCACTCTTTGTTCCGTAGTCCATCAAAGCAATACTCAAAACTTGAAAACTTCACAACACAAAACTTAGACAAAAATCTCATGAGCTCCGTTAGTATAAGAAAACAAACCACCACCCAAAGGTACTGTAATGAAGTCATTCTTTGTTTATATTGGTGTTAAACCTACTGTATTCCAACTTCTCTATGATTCATACTCCCCAATACTACTCATAGATTCATCAAAATAAGCAAACAACACACGAAAAACAGAATCTGTCAAAAACAGAACAGTCTGTAGTAAGCTGTAACTTTCGCATACTTCTGTAACTCCAAAAAAATTGAAATAAATTGGTAAACGTGAGGAATTTGTCTATTAATCATCTGCAAAAAGAACCAACTAAATATGACACTCCAGTAAAATTTGGTGACTATTCTCGTGAGCGCTAACGATTCTGTTTTTCACAGCAAGATCATATAAACTTCACACAAGTCTTCACAAAGGTTCTACTTGGCACAAACACTAATTAAAGCACAAAACCACATCTAAAAAGAAGCTAGATGCAATATTTATTCCTAAACAGAAGCAAAAGCAAATAAAAATAAAATTGGGTTGCATCCCAACATGCACTATTGTTTAACGCCCCTAGCTAGGCACGACGATTTCAATGATGCTCGCATAAGAGATAAGAATTGAAACAAAAAGAGAGAATCATGAAGAATATGACTAGCACATTTAAGCCTAACCCACTTCCTATGCATAGGAAATTTGTGAGCAAACAACTCATGGGAACAATAATCAACTAGCATAGGAAAGCAAAACAAGCATAGCTTCAAAACTTCAAGCACATAGAGAGCAAACTTGATATTATTGCAATATGTAGAATCATATGATCCTCTCTCATAATAATTTTGAGTAGCATCATGAATGAATTCAACCATATAACCAGCAAATAAAGCATTCTTTTAATGATCTACTTGCATAGAAATTTTACTACTCTCCACATAAGAAAATTTATTCTCATCAATAGTAGTGGGAGCAAACTCAACAAAATAACTATCATGTGAAGCATAATCCAATTGAAAACTAAAATCATGATGACAAGTTTCATGGTTATCATTATTCTTAATAGCATACAAGTAATCACAATAATCATCATAGATAGCAACTTTGTTCTCATAATCAATTGGAACCTCTTCCGAAATAGTGGATACATCACTAAATAAAGTCATGACCTCTCCAAATCCACTTTCATCAATATAATTATCATAAATAGGAGGCATGCTTTCATCATAATAAATTTGCTCATCAAAACTTTGGGGACTAAAAATATCATCTTCATCAAACATAGCTTCCCCAAGCTTGTGGCTTTGCATATCATTAGCATCATGGATATTCGTAGAATTCATACTAAGAACATTGCAATCATGCTCATCATGCACATATTTTATGCCAAGCATTCTATGTAATTCCTCTTCTAGTACTTGAGCACAATTTTCCTTCCCATCATTTTCACGAAAGATATTAAAAAGGTGAAGCATATGAGGTAACCTTAATTCCATTTTTTCTAGTTTTCTTTTATAAACTAAACTATTGATAAAACAAGAAACTAAAAGATTCGATTGCAAGATCTAAAGATATACCTTCAAGCACTAACCTCCCCGGCAACGGCTCCAGAAAATAGCTTGATGTCTACTATGCAACCTTCTTCTTGTAGACGTTATTGGGCCTCCAAGTGCAGAGGTTTGTAGGACAGTAGCAAATTTCCCTCAAGTGGATGACCTAAGGTTTATCAATCCGTGGGAGGCGTAGGATGAAGATGGTCTCTCTCAAACAACCCTGCAACCAAATAACAAAGAGTCTCTTGTGTCCCCAACACACCCAATACAACGGTAAATTGTATAGGTGCACTAGTTCGACAAAGAGATGGTGATACAAGTGCAATATGGATGGTAGATATAGGTTTTTTTAATAAGAAATATAAAAACAGCAAGGTAGCAAGTGGTAAAAGTGAGCATAGACGGTGTTGCAATGATAGGAAACAGGGCCTAGGGTTCATACTTTCACTAGTGGAAGTTCTCTCAACAATAATAACATAATTGGATCATATTACTAGCCCTCAACATGCAACAAGGAGTCGCCCCAAAGTCACTAATAGCGGAGAACAAACGAAGAGATTATGGTAGGCTACGAAACCACCTCAAAGTTATTCTTTCTGGTCAATCTATTCAAGAGTCTGTAGTAAAATAACACGAAGCTATTCTTTTCGTTCGATCTATCATAGAGTTCGTACTAGAATAACACCTTAAGACACAAATCAACCAAAACCCTAATGTCACCTAAATACTCCATTGTCACCTCAAGTATCCGTGGCCATGATTATACGATATGCATCACACAATCTCATATTCATCTATTCAACCAACACAAAGTACTTCAAAGAGTGCCCCAAAGTCTCTACCGAAGAGTCAAGACGAAAACGTGTGCCAACCCCTATGCATAGATTCCCAAGGTCACGGAACCCGCAAGTTGATCACCAAAACATACATCAAGTGGATCATGTGATATCCCATTGTCACCACAGATAAGCACATGCAAGACATATATCAAGTGTTCTCAAATCCTTAAAGACTCAATCCGATAAGATAACTTCAAAGGGAAAACTCAATCCATTACAAGAGAGTAGAGGGGGAGAAGCAACATAAGATCCAACTATACTAGCAAAGCTTGTGATACATCAAGATCGTGCCATCTCAAGAACACGAGAGAGAGAGAGATCAAACACATAGCTACTAATACATACCCTCAGTCCCGAGGGTGGAATACTCCCTCCTCGTCATGGAGAGCGTCGGGATGATGAAGATAGCCACCGGTGAGGGTTCCCCCTCCGGCAGGGTGCCGGAACAGGGTCTAGATTGGTTTTTGGTGGCAACAAAGGCTTTCGGTGGTGGAACTCCTGATCTAGGTTATTTTCCGGAGGTTTCAGTATATAGGAGGTGTTGGAGTCCGGGCCAAGTAAAGGTGGTCTCCGGGCTGTCCACGAGGCAAGGGGGCGCTCCTAGTAGGGGGGCGCGCCCCCCAACCTCGTGGGCAGCCCGTGGATCTTCTCGTCCCCCTCCGGCACTTCCTGGGCTTCTTCTTTTCCAAAAATAACCCCCGTTGAGTTTCAGGTCAATTGGGCTCCGTTTGATATTCCTTTTCTGTGAAACCCTAAAATAGGATAAAAACATAAACTGGCAGTGGGCTCTGGGTTAATAGGTTACTCCCAAAAATAATATAAAAGTGTATATAAAATCCCATAAAACATCCTAGAAGGATAATATAATAGCATGGAACAATCAAAAATTATAGATACGTTGGAGACGTATAATGGTGGTGGAGGAGCGTGGGACTCCGGCAGGGCTTCGCCAAGCGCTACAGAAGGAGGAGGAGATGTTGGAGAGGGGGAGGGCTACGCCAGGGATCAAGTGCGGCCGCCCTCCAACCCCCTCACTTTATATAGGGGAAGGGAAGAGAGGGTCGGCCCCTCTAGATGGCATCTAGAGGGGGGGGGGGCTGCGGCAAGAGGAGGGGACTTTCCCCCAAGCAAGGTGGAGGTGCCCCCTCCCCTAGGGTTTCCAAACCCTAGGCGCCTTGGGCCCTTGGGGAGGGGCGCACCAGCCCACTAGAGGCTGGTCCCCTCCCATATGCAGCCTATTAAGCCCCCCGAGGCAGGTGGCCTGTCGGTGGGAACGACACCTATGGGATCACAAGAATCCCTACTACGGTTAGCGGGGCGCGGGGTTGAGAGAAGAGCGGATCAAACAGATAGCACATGGTTTGTTTATCCAGGTTCGGGCCGCGAGGATGCGTAAAACCCTACTCCTGCTTTGGTGGATTGTATATCTGTGTTCTTCAGCTAGCTATGGGGCGTGAGGAGCTCCAAAAAGCCGAAACCTCCTCCTAGTCGCCTCGGGCCTCCTTTTATAGAAAAAGGGGTTGCCACAGTGGCACACAGGAGCTGGAAAGGGTACAGTGATGCGAGTTTATCCCTCGCATTACATGACAAGGCGCATTTAATGCGTCTTACTTAGGTGTCCTTGCTTTATCGGGGACGGGGGAGAGATCTGTCTTGTCCGTCGCCGTTCCTTCTTGTGTCGACACGCGCCCTGGCCAGCGGTGCCTGAGATGCCATGTAGGTAGGCAGGCAGCTGAGGTGGCGCAAGGGTGGGTCTTCACAAAGATCTGCATGTCGCCACGCAGGTGCCTGCCCAGCTGGTTGGGTCGGCAGCTACATACGGCGGTGGAAGTTTAGTCGGTGTGGGCCTGATGGTGGCCCTGCGGATGTCCTTGGCAAGGGCCTTGCCGTGGCGCCTGCTGCCATCCCCGGCAAGGTGCTTGCCGGAGGTCTTGTGGTCTTCCTTGGCTGGGATCCCGCCAAGGGTCGTCGTCTTCTTAGTGCGTATCTGATCTTGAATGTCTTCACAAAGATTTGCATGCCACTATGGGGATGTCTCCCGAATCCTTGCCCTATGGGGGCAGCAGACTCAAGGGTGATTTGCTCTGTAGGCATGGGGCGAGTTGCCGCGGCAAGGGTCTTGCCGGGGCTACTAAAACTGGCTCCCGGCAAGGATCTTGCCGGGGGAACCCGCTTCGTCCCTTTGCTCTTTGTGGTCTTGTTCTTTTGAGCTTCGGTCTTACCCTGGCTTACCTCCCTTGCCTTGCTTGGTGCGATGGTGCCCGTGGCTCAGACTGCCCGTGCACAGTCATAGGGGTACAAAAAGTGTACCCCCCCTTTTGTACACCGACAGGAGCCCCGGCCTGGGCCACACATAAGCGCGACGCGTTGTTGGGCTAGGCCCAGAACGGTGCGCGGGCAGGCGGGACGGTTTTTACCGCGGTAAGAATTTTCGCGCGCTACGCTTCCCATGACTCCCACGTGTGGCGCGATGTGGGGAAGTGCGTGTGACGTGAGTGGCATGCGTGGGGTTGGTCTTTGCACGCATGCGTCACGTCGTAGTAAAGGGGCGGTTCACGCCTTCCCCATAAACGGAGGGAGGCGTGGAGGCACGGCCCATTTACTGAATGGGGCCGAGGCGCGGTCCTCAAGGCGTCCACTCCCCACGATCACGGGGTGGGGAGAGGTCGCCTCACCAGTCCCCTCGGTTCTGCACGTCTGCCACGTGTCTCCCATGCGCTTGGGGTGGCAAACGGTGGAGGCGGGAAACCGGGCCGTCGCTGGTTGGGGCGGCGGGCCGGTCCCGGCTCCCTGCGCCTTCCGTGTCTTGATTGGCCGAGCGGGGCGGTCGAGTCCCAACCCCATTCCTTTATAAAGAGCGGGAGGGGAGGGATGGTGTTCTGCATTCTTCCATCTTCTTCCTCCTTCAGCTTCTGCTCCTCTCTTCCATTCGTTGTGGAGAGAGGAAATCTCGGCCCGTCAACGGTGGCGGCGAGGATCGCCACTCGACAACGCGTCCCTCCTTCTCCTGCGCCTGCGGTGGCAGAGCCGGCCGCGAGGGGAAGGGGGAGGGGGCGAGGCCGTGGGCGAGGCCGAGGCGCTCAGGGAAGAGGAGGACGGGGTGGCTCGCCGGCCTCGCCCCCGCCAGCAGCTCCTCCTCCAATGGAGGGTCATGTTGGGGATGACCCTTGTGAGTTCTTCGTCAGGTTGCGCCGGCCGCCGTGCCGTCGCCTTCGTCTCCTGACTCCATTTGCGCGGGAGATGGAGCTGGATCCGCCGAAGTCATTGCGGCTGCACATGAGGGGCTGCGGGATCAGTGGCACGCGGGTCCTCGTCGACTTCTCTGCTCCTCATGTGATGTATCTTCGTCGGGGATGGAAGACGTTTGCTCATATCCACAGCTTGACGGAGGGGCTCACTCTCCATTTTAAGCTAATGGAGGGTGGCCTTCTCTCCGTCAAGGTCTTCGGGCACTTTGGGACTCGTACAAGGTGCTGCGTGGAGAGCTCTTCTGATAGTGAAGGTTCCTCCTCGAGCGAGAGTTACGAGGAGGACAACGGCAGCAACGACGAGGGCGATAGGCAGCAGGATGACGGGTCCGACTAGGTGTCGGGCGCCACTCCTTGTGGCACCGGCGACCCCATCATCCGTGTCGCCGGCTCCTTGAACTTTTCGGGGCCGTCCCCTTGGGCGGCTAGCGTTGGGGGGCTGCGGAAGAGGAAGAGGGCGGGCGGCAAGGCCGTCAAGTCGGAGTACGCGGGCAACGACGCCTTCGACGCGTACTGACGTCCTGCCGCCTCGTCTTCGAGCTCTGCTTCCGGCACCGCCATCACCATCCAGCCTTTGGGCGGCCACCAAGATGTTCTCTCGGTGTCTTCTGCCACCCGTAGCTCGCCTAGGCGCTCCTTTTTGCCCTTCTCGCCTCCTTGACCTGCCTCCTGAGGAGAGGGACAAGAAAGGGATTACGGGCATCTTATCTCTTTTTAGTTTGTAATCCCCTTGTTCATGTTTTTCATTCCCTATGGACTGTACCTGGGCGGGATGTTTTTTTAATGAAAAAGGGATGTTTGCCGGGTCATTTGTTCGCAGGTAGAACCCACAATAGGGAATAAATCCCTGATATCTCTAAGATAAACATTTTCTTTCCCGGGAACTGGCCTTGCCATCCCCCCACTTCGCTCGGCCTTTCTCACGCCTTTGGCGGAGGTAGGGATGAAGTGAGTTTAGGCTCCTTGTTTCATTCTTTCGATATCGCGACTACGACCAAACTTGCTCCCAGGAACGAGCCCTAGGGCCTAGAGTTAGGGGAGCACGGTAGTTTAAGGAAAAAACGAGGTTTCACATACCTCGGTCCATAATGGAATGCATGATAAGGGATGAAGAACTTATCTGAAGCTGCAGCCCCCGGCAACCCTAGTTTGCCATGGGTGAATCCTTGCTCTTGCAGCCCCCGGCAATACTGGCTTGCCGGGGCCTAGATGTTGGTATGTTCCTTTTTTTCTCCCCAAGTGGTTTCGGCAAGGATATATGTATGTCCTGTGAACCAAAGAAGATAAAAGAAAGACAAAGAGATGCAAACTCGACCTCCAAGCTAGGGGTTAGCCGCCGCTAAGCACTATCAACCCTAACCAAGGACGAGACTCGACCTAGCATGCATGCTATAACTTAGGGCGCCAACGCTTCATTTATTTATGCTCGGGGTCTGTGCCTGGCTTTGTACAAAGGGTTACATGCCTTGTCGGCAAGGCTTGTACAAAAGGTGGCTTGCCGGGGGGGGCCGGCAAGCCGCGCCTCACGGGTAAGACTTGCGAAGATGCTCAATGTTCCAGGAGTTGCTGACAGGAACGACATTTTCGGTCTCCAGGCGGACTGCGCCAGGCCTGGTGACTCGTATTACCCGATAAGGGCCTTCCCACTTCGGCGTCAACTTGTTGGTATTCTTGGCCGATTGAACGCGCCGAAGAACAAGGTCGCCTTCCTCAAAGCTTCGGGCACGGACCTTGAGGCTATGGTAGCGGCGCAAGGCTTGCTAGTAGCGTGCTGCTCTCACAGCTGCCCGAAGACGATCTTCCTCAATGAGCGTTGCGTCATCTTGCCGCAGTTTCTCTTGCTCAAGCTCATCATAAGCGAGCACTCGAGGTGACCCGTATATGAGTTCAGTGGGGAGAACTGCTTCTGCCCCGTATACTAGGGCAAAGGGTGTCTGGCCGGTGGCTCGATTTGGCATCGTTCTGATCGACCAAAGAACCGTCGGTAACTCATCAATCCAGCGCCTTCCACTCTTGCGCAGCCTGTCAAAGGTCTTTGTCCTTAAGCCTCGTAGTACTTCAGCGTTTGCTCTCTCAGCTTGACCATTGCTTCGTGGGTGAGCAACGGAAGCGAAATAGACTTTGGTGCCGAGGTCTTGGGTATATTGCATGAAGGTGTGGCTTGTTAATTGTGTGCCGTTGTCGGTGATGACCCTGTTGGGTACACCAAAACGGCACACTAGTCCCTTGAAGAATTTGACGGCTAACAGAGTTGTGACCTTCCTCACTGCCTCCATCTCTGGCCACTTTGTGAACTTGTCGATTGCGACATACAAGTACTCAAAGCCCCCGACAGCGCGGGGGAAAGGGCGCAGTATGTTGAGCCCCCAGACCGAGAAGGGCCAGGAGAGAGGAATGGTTTGAAGGGCTTGAGCCGGCTGATGAAGTTTCTTTGAATGGAACTGACACGCTTCACACCTGGTGACCAGTGTCGTCGCATCCTGGAGGGCAGTGGGCCAGAAGAAGCCTTGCCAAAATGCCTTGCCTGCAAGGGCTCTTGACCCTATGTGGGATCCACATATGCCTCCATGTATCTCTGCCAACAGCCCCAGTCCTTTCTCTCGAGGGATACACTTCAATTTCACGCCGTTCGGTCTCTTTCTGTACAGGACGTCATCGACGAACTGGCACATATCAGATCGACGGGCTACTTTTTCTGCTTCTTCCTGCTCCTCAGGAAGTTCCCCAATTTGGAGGAATCAGATGGTATCATGTGCCCACACTGGAGCCTGGGGCTCGATGACGAGGACTAAAGGCATTTGCTCCGCTATAGGAGCGACTGTCTCGACGGCAAGAGCTTGATGCTCCGCCAGAGCTAGCCGTCCCGTGGCGGGCTCAGTGTCCCCGGCAACATCCTTGCCGGCGGGTCTGGGGAGCTCGGCGGGAAAGTACTTGTCGGGCCCTGATTTCCTCCTCTTGTTTTGCTCTGTTGATGGATCAACGGATGGCTGATAAAGCTGAAGCACAAAGGTACCTGGTTCCACAGGTAACTTGAGGGCAGCGCGCTTTGACAGGTAATCGGTGATGTCGTTCTCTGCTCGGGGAACCTGGTCCGCTTGTATACCATCAAAGCGCTCTTCCAGCTTTCTCACTTCATCGACGTAGGCCTTCATCAACGGGCTCTGGTAATCTTTGTTGACTTGTTTGACGACAAGCTGTGAATCGCCCCTGACAATGAGTTTCTTGATTCCGAGGTCTGCCGCGATCCTAAGACCAGCAAGCAGCCCCTCATATTCGGCAGTATTGTTCGTTGATACCTCCCTGGGGAAGAGCATCTGGACCACGTATTTGAGGTGCTCTCCGGTGGGCGCGACAAGAAGTACGCCAGCCCCGACACCCTGTAAGGAGAAAGCTCCATCAAAGTACATGATCCAGTTGCAACTCGCCTCTTTGCCGGGGAGAGCAGTTTCCTGGGCTTCTTCATCAGGCGTCGCGGTCCATTCTGCAACGAACTCCGCCAGGACTCGGCTTTGAATCATCGAGGTACTTTCAAACTTGAGGCCAAAGCTGGACAGCTCCAGTGCCCACTCTACAATTCTTCCCGTTGCATCTGGATTGTGCAATATCCGTTGTAGAGGGAGGCGAGTGATGACAGTGATCTCGTGTACCTAGAAATAGTGACGCAGCTTCCTCGAGGCCATAAGAAGGCCGAAGAGCAATTTCTACACACCGGAGTACCTTGATCTAGCCCCCTGCAAGAGGGAGCTAACAAAGTAGACCGGGTGCTGCATCATTTTCTTCCTTGGCGGCACTCCAACCGGTCGTGTCGTCTCTGTACCAACGGCATCAGGCTCTATCGCTGCTATCACCTCGTCATCAATTTCTCTCTGTGCCACTAGTGCAGCGCTGACCACCTGGTTCGTGCCGCCAGGTATAGGAGCAATGGTTCTTGTGGCCTAGGCTCAACTAGAACTGGCGTGGAGGAAATATACCTCTTCAAATCTTGCAATGCTGCTTCGGCTTCTGGCGTCCACTCCATTGGGCCCGCCTTTTTCAAAATCTTGAAAAGGGGGAGGGAGCGCTCGACAGACTTGGAAATGAATCTGCTCATGGCGGCAACGCAGCCAGCAAGCCGACGCACATCCTTGACCCGTTTGGGTGCTTCAATCTGTTCTATAGCTTTGATCTTGTCCGGATTGGCCTCTATCCCACGCTGTGACACAAAGAACCCTAGAAGCTTGCCGGACGGGATGCCAAAGATGCACTTCTCAGGGTTCAGCTTGAGATTGATCTTGCGTAGGTTTGCAAACGTCTCTTGTAGATCCGGTATGAGGGTTGCCCTGTTCTCGGTTTTGACCACTATATCATCCATATAAGCCTCCATATTTCTATGGAGCTAGGGTTCAAAACCAATCTGGACTGCCCTTGCAAACGTTGAGCCAGCACTCTTCAACCCGAAAGGCATTCGTACGAAACAATACTTACCACATGGGGGTGATGAATGCTATCTTTGCTTCGTCTTCTCTTGTCATGAAGATCTGGTGGTAGTCGGAGTAGGCATCGAGAAATGACAACAGGTCACACCCAGCCGTGGAGTCAACAATCTGGTCGATGCGCCGCAATGGGAAGGGGTCTTTGGGACAAGCCTTATTGATATCTGTGTAATCAATACAGAACCTCCACTTCCCATTTGCCTTGCGCACTACCACTGGATTGGCCAACCACGTTGGATGGAGCACTCCTCTTACCAAACCCGCTGCTTCCAGTTTTCGGATCTCCTCTGTGATGAACTCTTGTCGTTCCAAAGCTTGCTTCATGACCTTCTGCTTGACGGGCCGCGCATGAGGACAAACAGCAAGGTGGTGCTCAATCACCTCCCTGGGAACGCCGGGGATGTCGGATGCTTGCCATGCAAACACATCGACATTTGCCCACAGGAAGGTGACGAGCACGTCTTCCTATTTGTCGTCAAGGGTGGAGCTTATGGTGAAAGCCCCTCATGTGCCGTCCTCCTTGATAGAAACCTTCTTGGTTCCCAGCGGTATGGCCCTGGACTTCTTGTTTCTGCTGGTGGAGCTCTCTAGCACGTCCTCGACAGGAGCACTACACTCCGAAGAGGTGCGCTCGCCGGAGTGGGTGTCCAAGGTCTCACCGGTCTTCCTCTTCTTCTTCTCGCCCGGGGCTCCAATGGCAGGAGCAAGTGCCCTAGTGGCGGCAGCTGCTGCAACTGCTTGTTGGTATAGTTGGTCGGCGCAAATCAGCGCATCTTTCTTATCGGAGGGGATGGTGATGATCGTCATAGGTCCTGGCATGTTCAGGGTGTTGTAGGCGTAGTGTGACGCCGCCATGAACTTGGCCAGCGCTGGGCGGCCAAGGATCCCGTTGTAGGGCAAGGGGATCTTGGCGACATCGAACACGACCCTTTCTATCCTGTAGTTCAGGTCACTTCCGAAAGTCACGGGCAGCGTGACCTTACCCTTTGGTTGAATTCTTCCCAGGTTGACCCCCTGAAACGTGCCCGTTTCCTCGAAGTCTCCGTCAGGAATCTGCAGCTTCTCGATCACGATAGGTGAGATTAAGTTCAGACCGGCCCCGCCATCGACTAGCATCTTTGTCACCTTGAGGTTGCGTATTGTTGGTGAAACCAACAATGGTAAGCACCCGACCGCAGTAGTGCGGTCGGGGTGATCCTCAGTGTCAAAAATGATAGGCGTGCTGGACCACTTCAGCGGCTTTTGGGCACCAGACGACGGCTCCGCCGCTGTAATATCACGCGCCCACTGTTTAAGCTGGCGGTGAGAAGTATGCAGCGAGGCGCCTCCATCGACGCACATGGCCTCCGTGGCTTTCTGAAACTCTTGGTCGCCGGACTCGTCGTCCTCTTCGTGATCGTCGTCTTCTAGCTTTCTGTCACGGCCCCGGGCGGGCCTCTCCTGCTGTTTATCCTTGCCGCGACGGCCCGCTTGGCCATCACGCTTCTTGCCGGACCCCTTAGCACCGTCCTGGCCCTTCTCCTTGTCCCGCCTCTCATATTCAGCCCTCTGCTTCTCAGCAAGGAGCTCAACTTGTCGGCAGTTCTGGAGATCATGGCCTTTGGTGCGATGGATCTTGCAGTATTGCTTGTCGGAGTTTCCTGGCTTCTCAGCAGCCACCAAGGCCTGGCAGGCGACACACCCAGCAATTTCCTTCCCGGGGTCATCCGCCTTGGTTTTCTTGGCGGAGCCGGCATCATCAGATCCCTCGACGGCAAGCATGGCTTTACCTTTGTGCTTCCTGTTACGGCGCCAGCCTTTCTTTGCCGGGGCGGCAGCATCCTCATCTGAAGAGTCGGTTTCCACGCCGGCATCTTCGCCGGGGTACTTCCTTCCCTCTTCAGCCCGGGCACATCTGTCACCAAGAACATAGAGTTCTGCCACGTCTTTCACCTTGGTCATTGCCAGCTCTTCGCGTTTCTTGCGGTTACGCACGTTCTGATAAAACGCGCTGATGATGGCGGCAGGGTGAACTTCAAGGATATTGTACTGTACCCGGCTGGACCTCTGTATATACTTGCGCAGACTCTCGCCTCCCTTCTGGGGAATGACATGTAGGTCACTTGCTTGGCCATGGGCTTGGTGACCTCCAGTAAAGGCGCCAACAAACTCATGGCACAAATCCGACCAGGAGGAAATCGAGTCTACCGGCAAGTGCATCAACCACGACATGGTGTTGGGTTTAAGAGCCAATGGAAAGTAATTCGCAAGCACCTTATCGTCGCGGGCTCGGGCAGCTTGCATCACGATGGTGTAGATGCTGAGGAACTCCGATGGGTGGGTCTTGCCATTGTACTTCTCGCCAACGTCAGGCTTGAAGGTGCGGTGAGTGGGCCACTCGAACTACCGCAGCTCATGGGTAAAAGCCGGACAGCCTACCTCGTAAGGTAGACCTCCCGGGCTCTCCGGTGCTAGGCGGTTCACAGCAGGCCCTGCTAGCCTGTCTGACTGGTGGCGCGCTCCACGCCGGCGCTCGATGGTGGTTCGAGCGTCTTCATGAGCTCGCTCCTGAAGAACTTGACGCTGGTCGTTGTTGGTCCGTGGGTCGGACGACGCTATGGAGATGTCGTCACCCGCGACGTCTCGACGAGTCGACACACGCGGTACCGGGCGAGGAGGAGGCGAATGCACCATGGCCACGGTGCTGCCGGTCCTCCCGCCACCGATGCGTGGGACCCATCGGAGCATCAACCCGGGGGCTTCGCTGGACTTGGTTCATCCTTGTTGGCGACCGCGACAAGGCTTCGGATGGTGGCTCACCATTCGTCAAGTTTCCACGTAACGGGAGGAAAGTCGAGGAGCAACTGCACGTGCGCCAAGGCTTCTGCTGGGGTTAGCGGTAGCGAAACCAGCACGGACCGCGACGCGCTTCGACTCCTGACCATGTCAGGAGGAGCTCCATCACAATCCCGCGGTCGCATTCCGTTTTCACCAGCGCTTCGGCGGGCGGGCAGGTCTTCTACGTCTTGGGAGTGGCGCTCGGGGCTCTTCCCGCGGCGACGCCCGGGGTCTTCGGCGTGATGACGCCGTTCGTCGCGCACTGCTTGGGAGGAGCGCGCTGGTGGCGCCGGCGTGGGACTCATGGAGGCCCTTGCATCGCCTTCGGGTGATGCGGCAACGATCTTGGAAGGCTCCGCGCCACCCGCGGAGGTCCTGGCTCCGTCTTTAGATTTGGCGGTATGTGGCCCGTTACCAGGCGCACAAACATCGCCACCTCCCAAACTCCGGCTGCTGGGACGGCGTTGGTGTTCGCGAGCAGCGCCCCGGGTCCTTTCCGCGACCGGTCCGCTGCTCGCCCGCGTCGGGACGGGCTGTCCGTCTTCCGACTGGCAAACCGCCACCGTTAGGGATGGCAACGGGGCCCCATACCCACCAAACCCATGGGGATTTCCTCTATTAGGGGGTGGGGATGGGCGAAAAACATCCCCATGGGGTTATTTACCAAACTAGTTTATTCCCCATAGGGTACAATGGGGATGGGGACGATATCCTATTCCCCAGACCTAATACCCATCGGGGACCCGATTAGTAACTGTGACACTGCGGTCAACCTTAAAATATTCACAAACAAACTTGTGACAACAAAAAGAGCTCTGAAAAAAAAACCTTAAACCTATCTCACGTCCTCATCTCAGCTGCCACCATGACCAAGAAATTAATACGACCTAGATATGCATTAGCAGGACAAGGACAACACCATTTATGTATGTTGATTATAGGGTGCATATTACGTATATGAGTATTTGTTAATGGGGATGGGGACCCTAATGGGGCCCGGTTCCCCAGTGGGGCATGGGTATGGGGAAATTTCATCCCCAGTCATGTAAATGGGGATGGGGATGGGATGATAGGGAATAGATGGGGATGGGGATGTTGTAGGTATCCCCATAGGAGATTGTCCCCATTGCCATCCCTAGCCACCGTCGTCTTCTTCTTGGGTGCCATGATGATGAAGAAGCGTCGAACTAACTGCTAAAGCCGATGCTCACAACCACGTCCCCTACCTGGCGCGCCAAAGATGTTGGTGGGAACGACACCTATGGGATCACAAGACTCCCTACTACGGTTAGCGGGGCGTGGGGTTGAGAGAAGAGCGGATCAAACAGATAGCACACAGTTCGTTTATCCAGGTTCGGGCCGCGAGGATGCGTAAAACCCTACTCCTGCTTTGGTGGATTGTATATCTGTGTTCTTCAGCTAGCTATGGGGCATGAGGAGCTCCAAAAAGCCGAATCCTCCTCCTGGTCGCCTCGGGCCACCTTTTATAGAAAAAGGGGTTGCCACAGTGGCACACAGGAGGTGGAAAGGGTACAGTGATGCGAGTTTATCCCTCGCATTACATGATAAGGCACATTTAATGCGTCTTGCTTAGGTGTCCTTGCTTTATCGGGGACGGGGGAGAGATCTGTCTTGTCCGTCGCCGTTCCTTCTTGTGTCGACATGCGCCCTGGCCAGCGGTGCCTGAGATGCCATGTAGGTAGGCAGGCAGCTGAGGTGGCGCAATGGTGGGTCTTCACGAAGATCTGCATGTCGCCACGCAGGTGCCTGCCCAGCTGGTTGGGTCGGCAACTGCATACGGCGGTGGAAGTTTAGTCGGCGTGGGCCTGATGGTGGCCCTGCGGATGTCCTTGGCAAGGGCCTTGCCGGGGCCCCGGCAAGGGTCTTCCCGTGTCGCCTGCTGCCATCCTCGGCAAGGTGCTTGCCGGAGGTCTTGTGGTCTTCCTTGGATGGAATCCCGCCAAGGGTCGTCGTCTTCTTAGTGCGTATCTGATCTTGAATGTCTTCACAAAGATCTGCATGCCACTACGGGGATGTCTCCTGAATCCTTGCCCTATGGGGTCAGTAGACTCAAGGGTGATTTGCTCCGTAGGCGTGGGGCGAGTTGCCGGGGCAAGGGTGTAATGCCCAGGATGGGACTATACCTCCTACGTGTCGAGGCACGACTTAAAGGTATAAGCCCATCCTAGAATGATCTCAAGTTTGGTATCTTTGCACGACTCATGTAAAAGAGGGATTAAATTGCAAAAGAAGATAGTTGGCTTACACTCGCCACTTCACACAATACATTACATAAGCATAACATCATTCCAAACATCACAACCCGACTACGGGTAAAGATCCAAAAGAAAGATACCAAAACAACATAAAGCCACAGGCCTAGATCGAATCCTAGTAGAAACCACTACTGATCGTCGAAAAACGTCACAGGCATACGGCCACTCTCTTCAACGAGCTCCCAGTGAAGTACTTGAACCAGCTCCTGCATCATTCTCGGCTGAACCTGCATCTGGTGTTGTAGTATCTGTGAGCCACGAGGACTCAGCAATCCCATAACCATGGGTATCAAGACTAGCAAAGCTTTGTGGGTAGGAAGAGGTAAAGTGGTGAGGTCGCAGCAGCGGCTAAGCATAATATGGTGGCTAACTTACGAGTACCAGAATAAGATGAGAAGCTACGCAAACGGTCGCAAAAGAGGTGATCGCTAAAGATCCTAACTACATACGAGTCAAACATAACCCCACCGTGTTCTCTTCTCAAAGTGAAAAGAGACAGTCACGGTTACTCACACAGTTGTGTGTTTTACTTCGGATCCTCTGTCAAGTTTTCTACAACCGGACATTAACAAATTCCAATCTGCCACATAACCGCGGGCACGGCTTTCGAAAGATCATAACCCTGCAGGGGTGTTCCAACTTAGCCCATCACAAGCTCTCACGATTAGCTGAAGTGATAAATATAATATCATCACCCCTTATCTTAGGGAAAATCCGATCAGGCTCGGCATCCCGGTAGCACAAGTCATTTCAACAATGGTAAAACAAGTCCAACAAGACCTCCCGGTGTGTCGACACCCTGATAGTAGCCGCGCGTATCTCGTCTCAGGACACTACCGGATGGGTGATGCTACAGGTTATACCAGATACCTCGGGTTTCCCCAAGGCGGCCCTGCAGGACCCCTGTTTGGGACCAACACCATCAGCACTGGCCCCCCCTGCTATGTAGAATTAAGAATCCTCGAGGACGCGACCCCCTATGCAAATTTAATTATTTAATTAAGTTGTTATTATGAGCAAATTAAAACCAATGTTGGGCCTTGCTAGAGGAGTTTTATTCAAAGTCGAACTGTCAAGGGGTTCCCATTTCACCCATCGTGTAAGGAACGCAAAATCAAGGAACATAATGCCGGTTTATCGGCGCCTAAGGTGGCATGAGTGGAACAAAACACCGAGCAAAAGGCCAAGCCTTCCACCCAAGCCTAGTATATAGGTGTGTTAATAATAATTATAGATATTGTGATATTCCAACAACAGGTTCCCTCCTGGAACGAACTTCATCTTCACCTGCAACTAACAACGCTATAAGAGGGGCTGAGCAAGCGGGTAACATAGCCAAACAGTGGTTTTGCTAGGAAGGTGTCGAAGGTTAGAGGTTTCATGGCAACAAGGCGAGGCTGACATAAAAGATGAGTAGCGCGACAGGTAACGATAGCATCGAGACAACTAAGCATGGCAATGGTAGTAAAGGTATCCAAGGGTATGATCATCTTGCCTGGAATTCCGCAAGGGAGAAGAACGGATCCATGAAGCAGAAGGAGCAACAGTCGAGCGAATCCTCACAACTCCGAAACGAAACCGAAGCTATCAAGAGAAGCAACCGGAAAGAAGCAAACAACACGGTAAACACACAAGCATAAACATGGCATACGATGCACATCCAAGTATGATGCATGTCCGGTTTAAATATGCATGGCATGGCAAAGTGCACAAACAACACTACAAGTTAAGTGGAGCTCAATATGCAACGAGTTGCATATTGACAAAACACCACATTTAATTATTTAGTTGACTCTCGTTATTTACAAGACAAGATTAAATGTTTTTAACATGGCAAGAGGTGAAGCATAAGTAAACTAACTATTTAGACATTTTAAATGAGGCCGGAAATAACAACAACAAATCCGGAAAATCCCCATGAGCATGTTTAATAATTATAAAGCAACAACAATTAAACAATTTAGTGTTGTTAACATGATGCGGATGACATGATCAAGTTTATGCAAGTTATTAAAAGGTTAACAAGAAGAAGACATGAAGTATTGTCACCGTGGTGGAAGGAAAGGGTGCCACGGCAACAATCCAAAAATGATGCCACGGCAACATATCGGTTCCGGTAACTCGTTGAGAGACCGGTGCAAAAGATAGATGACGAAGCGAGCGGAACAAGATGAAAGGTGGGGCGATCCCGTCATCGAGTTCCCACGGGTCGGCGACGAGGCAACCGAGGAACATGACAAAAGGTCGAAACGGGCACGGAGCACACAAGGGAAACATTTCATACAACCACAACAAGCATCCACGGGTCATCCACGGGGTCGTCTCGTTATACCTTCGAAGCGTGCGTTTCGGGGCGGTTCGAGACGTAGAGGAAGAAGGCGTTCACGTTCGGAGAGGAAGTAGCCGTTCACGTAGAGGTACACGTGTAGTCGTTCACATCCCGTTCGGAGAGGTACTTGCGGTCTCGGCGACGGTAGGGGTACTTGGAGTCTCCGAGTAGTCGTGGTACTTGGCGCTTCCGGCGACGGTAGTCGTTCACGTATGTAGTGGTACTTGGTGCGTCTCCGAGACGGTAGTTGTTCACGAGGTCGTTTTGTAGATGTTCGAGTCGTCGAGCGTAGTGGTACTTGGCGGATCCATAGCGACCGTAGTTGTACACAGATTGTCGGACCGGTCTCGGTGTTGACGTACGCAGGTCCTCTGTCAAAACAGTAGCACAGAGCAACACAACAAAAAAACACAGTTGTCTCGGGACTCCATGGTCACGGTCATAGCAGCAGTAGGGGTGACGGGAACGGAGGCAGAGCAGCGGCAACTTGGCGAGGTGGCTGCAGCTCCTTGGCGTGACGAGGAGGGCCTCGAGGAGGTCGAGCACCTCGGGCGCGCGAAGCTGCAGGAGGCAGCCGGCTGCGAGGGACGCGAGGAGGCCTGAGGGCCGGCTGCTGGAGGCGGAGGGCGTCGGCGGCCGAAGGGCTTGGTGCGGGGCAAGTCAGAGAAGGGCTCGGGGCGCCGGGCTTCGGCCTGCTGGAGAACGGAGGGAGGCGGCCGAGGGAGGCCACGGCGACGGGGTGCGCCGGGCGACCTGGAGGCGAGGAGGCGAGGCCGCGGTCCTTGCGAGGCGCGGAGGAGCTGCGGTGAGGAGGAGGCGACGTCCCTGGCAACACAAGGAGGAGCCGGAGCTGAGGCGCGCTGGGGGAAGAAGGCCACGGCGAGGCTCAAGGCGAGGCGGAGGAGGAGCGATGGGGGCTCTCGGGGTCAGGCACTGCGCACGGTAGAGCGGCGGCCCTAGTGGCGCGGCTGGCTGAGGGAGCGAGAGGAGCTGCGGCGCATCGAGGAAGAAAGGAGCGGGGTCGCGAGGGAGACGAGGGGGTCGAGCGGTCGGGCGCTGGGACGATGGGGTGGCGGCGCGAGGGGAAGGCAGAGGGAGGAGCGCTCGGGTTGCGTACTGGCTTAGGGTTTGGTCGCCGCTGGGCCGAGGCGGCCTGGATGGGCCGGCTGGACTGGGTAGAAGGGGGAGGCCCAAGAGGCTGGCTGGTCTCTTCCTTTTTATTTGATTTTTAGCAGAAAATACAATAGAGAGAAGAAGAGAATGAGGAGGGAGGTTAGGGAAAAAAATAACACATGGGACTATTTTTCTCGGCCATCATAAAAAGAGCACGGTCCGAGAAAAATAGAAAAGGCGTGATCGGAAAATAATTCAAACATATTTGAATTTAATTCAAATAGTTTTGAACTAAGACTTGATTATTGAAGTGTCCAAAAATGTTTGAATTTCCGGAGGAACCTCGATAAATAGGAAAAGAATTATAGGGAGGGTTTTGACGGTGAAACTTGAATTAAGAGGCATGGGAAAATTATGCAAGTGTGTTGGTTAATTCCAACAAATGGAAATATTATAATATAGCTCCCTAAAATATTGAGAGACTTTTATATGTTATAAAGAGAAGTCACCTTCCCTCGATTTAAATGGACCAAAGATCCACACGATTTATTTAGGTTGAGATGCAAAATAAAATATGACATGATGGCATGATGACATGATGTAATGCAAAAATAAATAACACAAGCTCAAAAGAAACACACAAGCAGCCCGGAACATCTGGAATCTTCTGGAATCTTCTGGGACGTCGGTCTTCGGGCGTCACAACTCTCCCACACTAACAGAGGATCTCGACCCGAGATCCTAGAGATAGCACCGGGTAAAAACGGAAAAGAAGAGGTAAAACAAAGTTGCTTCTTTGACAGACGAGTGAAACCACGAACCTTGAGAGGTTGAACAAAATGAAAGAAGAATACAACGGAGATGAACGAAGATGAAAACACTCCGTTGGAAAGTCATGAAACAAGAGCTCACGGACCAAAAGAATATGAAACTGCAATGGTATAACCAAGGAATAAGAATGACAGAATTTGGACAGCACTCCGTCTGAAAATGGAAGGAAAAGAACATGAACTTGAGGAGATGGAATGATACTGGATGAAATCAACAGCATATTGCCTCCGAAACAGTTGAAAGAATGGCACAAGGTTTAGAAGGATTCAGACAGCACTCCGGTTGAAAAGAGAGGCAAACTTGGTATGATGAGAGAACTTGAATGAAGAATACAACACTCCGGTAAAATGATAAGCAAGAGAGAGTATGATCTTGATAAAACGAGATGATGGTCCAAAGAGCAATATAACAATGCCTCCGGAATGAAAGAATAGAATAAAAATCAATGAAAGAAAGAATGGAGAAGAAAAAATGACAACTTCTCCCAAAATTGAATTTGGAAGATCATCCTTACGAAGAAGGGTTGAACGGAGTTGTTGGAAATCAACAACGAAAAGAATAAGCTTGATGTGGGCTTATGGAAAAACATCTCAAAATTAAGAGGTGACAACCAGTCACTAACGAAAACAATAGATTGGATTGAGATCAACAAGGAGACGATAAACTTATCTCACCGGAATGACAAATGAATAACTTGGGTCATTTATAAGCACCATAATAGCAACAATTCTCAGGGAAAGCTTTTAGGTGAAATACAACCCAAGATTAATCCAACAAATAAATTGAAAGGTTGGAAAGATTTATTGAACAAGAAAATGATGGGTTTAAATATCTCATTCCTGACAACTTGTGAGTCATGAAACATGAAGGAAAATTGTCAAAAATGGCATACCACCATCTGAAAAATAAGGTAGAAAGGATTGCACTTAGAATGCATGATGAAGAATGCTTGAGCTCCGACAAGAAACTTGATGAAGACTTCGAGGATGAATTAAAACATGATCGATCATCATGAGAACTCCGGTAATGAAAGCATGAGAAGTGAAAGATGAAAATAATAAGATTCAAGGTCCGCGATGAATTAGATGGAGCTTGAAATGATATAATTGAAATAACTTGGAGCTCCGGAAAACAAGATGAACAACTTAGGACCGAGAATATGATATGATGAACAAGCTCCGGAAAAAGAGATTAAATCACCTTGAAGGAATAAGAATAAGAATTATGTCATGCATCTCCTTCACCAATTTAAATTGATGACAACCAAAGGATTTGGCATACTACTTATTCTCGTTGCAAGGAATTAAAGAGAGATCTAGCACAAGCTCGGATAATTATTCAACAAAGCATCGGTAGGATTATGAAAACAACGAGTGAATTAAAACGATAACAACGGAAGGGTAAACTTGAAAGAACCATCGTAAAAATATGGAGACGAACGAAGAGACATCAATGAAGAATATTTGGAGGACGAAGTTGAAAACTGAGTGCGAAGAAATATGCTGAAATGATGGCCTTCGGAGGAACACAAAGAAAAGAATTCATCAAATGCTTTGGGTGGTATAAAAGAATTCCTCACAATCTGAACAATAATGAGGATGGCATGAAACTAGAACCATGAATCTTAGAAGAATGGATAAGGATTCAAGACGAACTCGTCTTCGAGACTGCAAAATCTGAGAAGACGATGAGATACACCACCATGAATTGTATAAGCACTCCGTAATGAAGAATTAAAAGGTTGAACCAACGAAGAAAAGAATTTGAAAGCGGTCCTGGAGAAGATCCTCAAAATAGCTTGAAAGGATTAAGAATGAAATTATGAATCTTCAGCACTCCGGATAAGAATAGCAAGAAGAGAATGATTAATTGGTGCACCGGAATAAGAAAGCATTGTGAAATGAGGAAAAGGATGAGATCAACACCGAAATCTTGAATTACATCCACCGGCAGAATTATGAAAAACAAAAGAATGATGAACTTGAAGCTCTTGAGCATCTTCACGATAAATCACCGGATAAGAACATTGAAGGAAAGAATGAGGAAATATCTCATGAATAAAATGGATATTTCATTTGAGAATTCCTGGCTCCAAGAAGAAGAAGGGTGGGAGGGTGGGGAAAAACAAAGATGACTTGAGATGAATGAAATGGACACCGGTTGAAAAAGAATTTAACATGACCATCTTGATGATTAAGAAGGACTAGCACTCCCATAGAAATATGAGAACACCGATTAGGAAAAGGTATGGAATCAACACTTGACATCGAAGCAACTCGAATACCAGAATCAAAACGAAACAAAGGATAGACAAGTTTATGAAGAAGATTATGTTGCAACATGTCTATCCAAACAGAGAATTGAACGAATGAATTCCGTAGATACATCAACTTGACGAGAAGCCACTTGGGAGAAGGAAAAGGTAATAAAAAGGAACAAGGATCAGATAGAACAAATACAAGATAGAAGCTTCGTCCGGCATATTCATGCTGAAAGCTCATGGAACGTGTTACAAAAGGGTTTTGCAATCCCCGGATCAGCATAGCCAAGGACCCTTTAAGATGCAACTCCCGATCAGAACAAGTCCATAAAACCACTTCACTCAATGTAGAACCCCGAACTTCATATCGTGCATCCGTTGGAAGAATGCCTAGAACTACTGGATGAACCCACCTATTAATTTCCAAAAGTTTCCAGTTATGCAATCAGGTGTTGGGGATACACGGGAAGCACCGCGCAATCAACTCTAAACCTACATCCAGGTGTATCCATCCTTCAACACATAACCAGTTATCTTCGGAAACCGTTTACCTCGGACCTTCGAAACGCATCCACTATACAAGCTATGGCAATACTCCCGAACTACCTCCCCAGTACTGGGTGATGTCGGGGTTATCTTGCCACTAACCGCATAGGAGAGTTTTTTATGTCGGCCGTCTTAAGTATTCTAGTACTGTCGCGATGGATTTGTGACGACAACACCTCGGAGCTCAACTCCCCGGGACACTGCCACAACCCCTAATGATAGGAGGCATCGAGAACAATGTTCTCGTCACAAAGACATCGGAACAATCCAAACAATACTCGCGAGATCCTGAAAAAAATTTGGTGCAATTTTTGAAAGTAGAAGAGATAAGAGTAATCGTGAGGAGTCCTCACCAGAATGAAAAGGGAAGAGGAGCAAAAGAAATCCTACTCTCCGATATATATATAGGACTCAAAACATTTTCAAGTGTGTGCCTAGACTCAACCGTCAACGATTCGATCAATCAGTGGGGGCTTCTAGGTCGGAGAAGGCTCTGATACCAACTTGTAATGCCCAGGATGGGACTATACCTCCTACGTGTCGAGGCATGACTTAAAGGTATAAGCCCATCCTAGAATGATCTCAAGTTTGGTATCTTTGCACGACTCATGTAAAAGAGGGATTAAATTGCAAAAGAAGATAGTTGGATTACACTCGCCACTTCACACAATACATTACATAAGCATAACATCATTCAAAACATCACAACCCGACTACGGGTAAAGATCCAAAAGAAAGATACCAAAACAACATAAAGCCACAGGCCTAGATCGAATCCTAGTAGAAACTACTACTGATCGTCGAAAAACGTCACAGGCATACGGCCACTCTCTTCAACGAGCTCCCAGTGAAGTACTTGAACCAGCTCCTGCATCATTCTCGGCTGAACCTGCATCTGGTGTTGTAGTATCTGTGAGCCACGAGGACTCAGCAATCCCATAACCATGGGTATCAAGACTAGCAAAGCTTTGTGGGTAGGAAGAGGTAAAGTGGTGAGGTCGCAGCAGCAGCTAAGCATAATATGGTGGCTAACTTACGAGTACCAGAATAAGATGAGAAGCTACGCAAACGGTCGCAAAAGAGGTGATCGCTAAAGATCCTAACTACATACGAGTCAAACATAACCCCACCGTGTTCTCTTCTCAAAGTGAAAAGAGACAGTCACGGTTACTCACACAGTTGTGTGTTTTACTTCGGATCCTCTGTCAAGTTTTCTACAACCGGACATTAACAAATTCCAATCTGCCACATAACCGCGGGCACGGCTTTCGAAAGATCATAACCCTGCAGGGGTGTTCCAACTTATCCCATCACAAGCTCTCACGATTAGCTGAAGTGATAAATATAATATCATCACCCCTTATCTTAGGGAAAATCCGATCAGGCTCGGCATCCCGGTAGCACAAGAGTTTTATTCAAAGTCGAACTGTCAAGGGGTCCCCATTTCACCCATCGTGTAAGGAACGCAAAATCAAGGAACATAATGTCGGTTTATCGGCGCCTAAGGTGGCATGAGTGGAACAAAACACCGAGCAAAAGGACAAGCCTTCCACCCATGCCTAGTATATAGGTGTGTTAATAATAATTATAGATATTGTGATATTCCAACAACAGGTTCCCTCCTGGAACGAACTTCATCTTCACCTGCAACTAACAACGCTATAAGAGGGGCTGAGCAAGCGGGTAACATAGCCAAACAGTGGTTTTGCTAGGAAGGTGTCAAAGGTTAGAGGTTTCATGGCAACAAGGAGAGGCTGACATAAAAGATGGGTAACGCGACAGGTAACGATAGCATCGAGACAACTAAGCATGGCAATGGTAGTAAAGGTATCCAAGGGTATGATCATCTTGCCTGGAATTCCGCAAGGGAGAAGAACGGATCCATGAAGCAGAAGGAGCAACAGTCGAGCGAATCCTCACAACTCCGGAACGAAACCGAAGCTATCAAGAGAAGCAACCGGAAAGAAGCAAACAACACGGTAAACACACAAGCATAAACATGGCATACGATGCACATCCAAGTATGATGCATGTCCGGTTTAAATATGCATGGCATGGCAAAGTGCACAAACAACACTACAAGTTAAGTGGAGCTCAATATGCAACGAGTTGCATATTGACAAAACACCACATTTAATTATTTAGTTGACTCTCGTTATTTACAAGACAAGATTAAATGTTTTTAACATGGCAAGAGGTGAAGCATAAGTAAACTAACTATTTAGACATTTTAAATGAGGCCGGAAATAACAACAACAAATCCGGAAAATCCCCATGAGCATATTTAATAATTATAAAGCAACAACAATTAAACATTTTAGTGTTGTTAACATGATGCGGATGACATGATCAAGTTTATGCAAGTTATTAATAGGTTAACAAGAAGAAGACATGAAGTATTGTCACCGTGGTGGAAGGAAAGGGTGCCACGGCAACAATCCAAAAATGATGCCACGGCAACATATCGGTTCCGGTAACTCGTTGAGAGACCGGTGCAAAAGATAGATGATGAAGCGAGCGGAACAAGATGAAAGGTGGGGCGATCCCGTCACCGGGTTCCCACGGGTCGGCGACGAGGCAACCGAGGAACATGACAAAAGGTCGAAACGGGCACGGAGCACACAAGGGAAACATTTCATACAACCACAACAAGCATCCACGGGTCATCCACGGGGTCGTCTCGTTATACCTTCGAAGCGTGCGTTTCGGGGCGGTTCGAGACGTAGAGGAAGAAGGCGTTCACGTTCGGAGAGGAAGTAGCCGTTCACGTAGAGGTACACGTGTAGTCGTTCACATCCCGTTCGGAGAGGTACTTGCGGTCTCGGCGACGGTAGGGGTACTTGGAGTCTCCGAGTAGTCGTGGTACTTGGCGCTTCCGGCGACGGTAGTCGTTCACGTATGTAGTGGTACTTGGTGCGTCTCCGAGACGGTAGTTGTTCACGAGGTCGTTTTGTAGATGTTCGAGTCGTCGAGCGTAGTGGTACTTGGCGGATCCATAGCGACCGTAGTTGTACACAGATTGTCGGACCGGTCTCGGTGTTGACGTACGCAGGTCCTCTGTCAAAACAATAGCACAGAGCAACACAACAAAAAAACACAGTTGTCTCGGGACTCCATGGTCACGGTCACAGCAGCAGCAGGGGCGACGGGAACGGAGGCAGAGCAGCGGCAACTTGGCGAGGTGGCTGCAGCTCCTTGGCGTGACGAGGAGGGCCTCGAGGAGGTCGAGCACCTCGGGCGCGCGAAGCTGCAGGAGGCAGCCGGCTGCGAGGGACGCGAGGAGGCCTGAGGGCCGGCTGCTAGAGGCGGAGGGCGTCGAGCTTGGGGCGGCCGAAGGGCTTCATGCGGGGCGAGGCAGAGAAGGGCTCGGGGCGCCGAGCTTCGGCCTGCTGGAGAACGGAGGGAGGCGGCCGAGGGAGGCCACGGCGACAGGGCGTGCCGGGCGACCTGGAGGCGAGGAGGCGAGGCCGCGGTCCTTGCGAGGCGCGGAGGAGCTGCGGTGAGGAGGAGGCGACATCCCTGGCAACACGAGGAGGAGCCGGAGCCGAGGCGCGCTGGGGGAAGAAGGCCACGGCGAGGCTCAAGGCGAGGCGGAGGAGGAGCGATGGTGGCTCTCGGGGTCGGGCACTGTGCACGGGAGAGCGGCGGCCCTGGTGGCGCGGCTAGCTGAGGGAGCGAGAGGAGCTGCGGCGCATCGAGGAAGAAAGGAGCGGGGTCGCGAGGGAGACGAGGGGGTCGAGCGGTCGTGCGCTGGGACGATTGGGTGGCGGCGCGAGGGGAAGGCAGAGGGAGGAGCGCTCGGGGTGCGAACTGGCTTAGGGTTTGGTCGCCACTGGGCCGAGGCGGCCTGGATGGGCCGGCTGGACTGGGTAGAAGGGGGAGGCCCAAGAGGCTGGCTGGCCTCTTCCTTTTTATTTGATTTTTAGCAGAAAATACAATAGAGAGAAGAAGAGAATGAGGAGGGAGGTTAGGGAAAAAAATAACACATGGGACTATTTTTCTCGGCCATCATAAAAAGAGCACGGTCCGAGAAAAATAGAAAAGGCGTGATCGGAAAATAATACAAACATATTTGAATTTAATTCAAATAGTTTTGAACTAAGACTTGATTATTGAAGTGTCCAAAAATGTTTGAATTTCCGGAGGAACCTCGATAAATAGGAAAAGAATTATAGGGAGGGTTTTGACGGTGAAACTTGAATTAAGAGGCATGGGGAAAATTATGCAAGTGTGTTGGTTAATTCCAACAAATGGAAATATTATAATATAGCTCCCTAAAATATTGAGAGACTTTTATATGTTATAAAGAGAAGTCACCTTCCCTCGATTTAAATGGACCGAAGATCCACACGATTTATTTAGGTTGAGATGCAAAATAAAATATGACATGATGGCATGATGACATGATGTAATGCAAAAATAAATAACACAAGCTCAAAAGAAACACACGGGCAGCCCGGAACATCTGGAATCTTCTAGAATCTTCTGGGACGTCGGTCTTCGGGCGTCACAAAGGGTCTTGCCGGGGCTACTAAAACTGGCTCCCGGCAAGGATCTTGCCGGGGCCGCTTCGTCCCTTTGCTCTTTGTGGTCTTGTTCTTTTGAGCTTCGGTCTTACCCTGGCTTACCTCCCTTCCCTTGCTTGGTGCAGTGGTGCCCGTGGCTCAGACTGCCCGTGCACAGTCATAGGGGTACAAAAAGTGTACCCCCCCTTTTTGTACACCGACATGGCCCCACCCGGTGGACCTCCGGACACCTTTCGATGGTCCCGGTACAATACCGATAACCCGAGAAACCATTCCGGCGACTGAAACTGGACTTCCCATATATAAATCTTTACCTCCGGACCATTCCGGAACTCCTCATGACATACGGGATCTCATCCAGGACTCCGAACAACATTCGGTAACCACGTACATACATTCCCTATAGCCCTAGCGTCATCGAACCTTAAGTGTGTAGACCCTACAGGTTCGGGAACCATGCAGACATGACCGAGACATCTCTCCGGCCAATAACCAATAGCGGGATCTGGATACCCATGTTGGCTCCCACATGTTCCACGATGATCTTATCGGATGAACCACGATGTCAAGGATTCAATCAATCCCGTATACAATTCCCTTTGTATACCAGTATAGTACTTGCCCGAGATTCGATCGTTGGTATCCCTACACCTTGCTCAATCTTGTTACCGGCAAGTCTCTTTACTCGTTATGTAACACATCATCTCGTGACCAACTCCTTAGTCACATAGAGCTCATTATGATGATGTCTTACCGAGTGGGCCCAGAGATACCTCTCTGTCATATGGAGTGACAATCACAGTCTCGATTCTTGCCAACTCAATAGATACTTTCGGGGATACCCGTAGTGTACATTTATAGCCACCCAGTTACGTTGTGACGTTTGGCACACCCAAAGCACTCTTACGGTATCCGGGAGTTGCACAATCTCATGGTCTAAGGAAAAGATACTTGACATTGGAAAAGCTTTAGCAAATGAACTACACGATCTTGTGCTATGCTTAGGATTGGGTCTCATCCATCACATCATTCTCCTAATGATGTGATCCCATCATCAATGACATCCAATGTCCATGGTCAGAAAACCATATCCATCTATTGATCAATGAGCTAGTAAACTAGAGGCTCACTAGGGACATGTTCTGGTCTATGTATTCACACATGTATTACGATTTCCGAACAATACAATTATAGCATGAACAATGGCCGATTATCATGAACAAGGAAATATAATAATAACCATTTTATTATTGCCTCTAGGGCATATTTCCAACAGTCTCCCACTTGCACTAGAGTCAATAATCTAGTTACATTGTGATGAATCGAACACCCATAGAGTTCTGGTGTTGATCATGTTTTGCTCGTGGAAGAGGTTTAGTCAACGGATCTGTGACATTCAGATCTGTTTGACAAATATCTATGTCTCCATCTTGAATATAACCACGAATGGAGTTGAAACGACGCTTGATGTGCTTGGTCTTCTTGTGAAACCTGGGCTCCTTGGCAATGGCAATAGCTCCAGTGTTGTCACAGAAGATAGTCATCGGGCCCGACGCGCTTGGAATGACTCCTAGGTCGGTGATGAACTCCTTCATCCAGACTCCTTCATGCGCTGCTTCGGAAGTAGCTATGTACTCCGCTTCACATGTAGATGCCGCCACGACGCTTTGCTTGCAACTGCACCAACTGACTGCCCCACCATTCAAAATATACACGTATCCAGTTTGTGACTTGGAGTCATCCGGATCTGTGTCGAAGCTAGCATCGACGTAACCCTTTACGACGAGCTCTTCGTCACCTCCATAAACGAGAAACATATCCTTAGTCCTTTTCAGGTACTTCAGGATGTTCTTGACCGCTGTCCAGTGTTCCATTCCGGGATCACTTTGGTACCTCCCCACCAAACTTATGGCAAGCTTCACATCAGGTCTGGTACACAGCATGGCATACATAATAGAACCTATGGCCGAGGCATAGGGGATGACACTCATCTTTTCTCTATCTTTTGCCGAGGTCGGGCATTGAGTTGTGCTCAATCTCACACCTTGCAATACAGGCAAGAACCCTTTCTTGGATTGATCCATATTGAACTTCTTCAATATCTTCTCCAGGTATGTGATTTGTGAAAGAGCAATGAGGCGTCTCGATCTATCTCTATAGATCTTGATGCCTAATATGTAAGCAGCTTCTACAAGGTCCTTCATTGAAAAACACTTATTCAAGTAGGCCTTTATGCTTTCCAAAAGTTCTATATCATTTCCCATCAACAATATGTCATCCACATATAATACGAAAAATGCTACAGAGCTCCCACTCACTTTCTTGTAAATACAGGCTTCTCCATAAGTCTGTATGAACCCAAATGCTTTGATCACCTCATCAAAGCGAATGTTCCAACTCCGAGATGCTTGCACCAACCCATAGATGGAGCGCTGGAGCTTGCATACCTTGTTAGCATTCTTAGGATCGACAAAACCTTCCGGCTGTATCATTTACAATTCTTCCTTAAGGAAGGAATGCCGTTTTAACGTCCATTTGCCATATCTCATAATCATAGAATGTGGCAATTGCTAACATGATTCGGACGGACTTCGGCATCGCTACGGGAGGGAAAGTCTCATCGTAGTCAATTCCTTGAACATGTCGATAACCCTTAGTGACAAGCCGAGCCTTATAGATGGTCACATTTCCATCCGCATCAGTCTTCTTCTTAAAGATCCGTTTATTTTCTATGGCTTGCTGATCATCGGGCAAGTCAACCAAAGTCCACACTTTGTTATCATACATGGATCCTATCTCGGATTTCATGGCTTCAAGCCATTTATTGGAATCCAGGCCTGCCATCGCTTCTTCATAGTTCGAAGGTTCACCATTGTCTAACAACATTATTTCCAGGACAGGGTTGCCGTACCACTCTGGTGCGGAACGTGTCCTTGTGGACCTACGAAGTTCAGTAGTGACTTGATCCGAAGTTTCATGATCATCATCATTAACTTCCTCTCTAGTCGGTGCAGGCACCACATAAACATCTTCTTGTGCTGCACTACTTTCCGGTTCAAGAGGGGTTACAACCACCTCATCAAGTTCTACTTTCCTCCCACTCACTTCTTTTGAGAGAAACTCTTTCTCCATAAAGGATCCATTTTTGGCAACAAAGACCTTGCCTTCGGATCTGAGGTAGAAGGTATACCAAATAGTTTCCTTAGGGTATCCTATGAAGACGCATTTTTCTAATTTGGGTTCGAGCTTTTCACGTTGAAGTTTCTTGACATAAGCATCGCATCCCCAGACTTCCAGAAACAACAACTTAGGTTTCTTCCCAAACCATAATTCATACGGTGTTGCCTCAACGGATTTAGACGGTGCCCTATTTAAAGTGAATGCATCAGTCTCTAAAGCATAACCCCAAAATGATAGTGGTAAATCGGTAAGAGACATCATAGATCGCACCATGTCCAACAGAGTACGATTATGATGTTTGGACACACCGTTACGCTGAGGTGTTCTAGGCGGCGTCAGTTGTGAAACAATTCCACATTTCCTTAGGTGCGTGCCAAATCTGTGACTTAAATATTCTCCTCCACGATCTGATCGTAAGAACTTTATTTTTCTGTCACGTTGATTCTCCACCTCATTCTGGAATTCCTTGTACTTTTCAAAGGTCTCGGACTTGTGTTTCATCAAGTAGACATACCCATATCTACTTAAGTCATCCGTGAGGGTGAGAACATAGCGATGGCCACCGTGAGCCTCAACACTCATTGGATCGCACACATCAGTATGTATGATTTCCAACAAGTCGGTTGCTCGCTCCATTGTTCCGGAGAACGGAGTCTTGGTTATCTTACCCAAGAGGCATGGTTCACACGTGTCAAATGATTCATAATCAAGAGACTCCAAAAGTCCATCTGCATGGAGTTTCTTCATGCGTTTGACACCAATATGACCAAGGCGGCAGTGCCCCAAGTATGTGGGACTATCATTATCAACATTACATCTTTTGGCATTCACACTATGAATATGTGTAACATCACGTTCGAGATAAAAATAAACCATTGACCAGCGGGGCATGACCATAAAACATTTCTCTCATATAAATAGAACAACCATTATACTCATATTTAAATGATTAGACATCTTGCATCAAATGAGATCCAGATACAATGTTCATGATCAGAGTTGGTACTAAATAACAATTATTGAGGTTTAAAGCTAATACCGAAGGTAGATGTAGAGGTAGCGTGCCGACGTCGATCACATCGACCTTGGAACCATTCCCGATGCACATCGTCACCTCGTCCTTCGCCACTCTTCACTTATTCCGCGGCTGGCTTTGAGTTACAAATGTGAGCAACTGCACCAGTATCAAATACCCAGGAGCTACTACGAGCACTGGTAAGGTACACATCAATAACATGTATATCATATATACCTTTGACGTTGTCGGCCTTCTTATCCGCTAAGTATTTGGGGCAATTCCACTTCTAGTGACCCGTTCCCTTGCAATAAAAGCACTCAGTCTCAGGCTTGGGTCCATTCTTTGGCTTCTTCCCAGCAGCTGGCTTATCGGGCACGGCAACTCTCTTGCCGTCCTTCTTGAATTACTCTTACCCTTGCCTCTCTTGAACTTAGTGGTTTTATTCACCATCAACACTTGATGTTCCTTTTTGATTTCTACCTCCGCTGATTTCAGCATTGAATATAACTCGAAAATGGACTTCTCCATCCCTTGCATATTGTAGTTCAGCACAAAGCTCTTATAGCTAGGTGGGAGCAACTGGAGGATTCTGTCAATGACCGCGTCATCTAGAAGATTAACTCTCAGCTGAGACAAGCAGTTGTGCAACCCAGACATTTTGAGTAGATGCTCGCTGACAGAGCTGTTTTCCTCCATCTTACAACTATAGTACTTGTCGGAGATTTCATATCTCTCGACCCGGGCATGAGCTTGGAAAACTATTTTCAGCTCTTGGAACATCTCATATGCTCCGTGTTGCTCAAAACGCTTTTGGAGCCCCGATTCTAAGTTGTAAAGCATGCCGCACTAAACCAGGGAGTAATCATCACTACGCGACTGCCAGGCATTCATAACGTCTTGAGTTGCTGGGAAAATGGGTGCATCACCTAGCGGTGGTTCAAGTACATATGCTTTCTTGGCAGCTATGAGGATGATCCTCAAGTTACGGACCCAATCCTTATAGTTGCTACCATTGTCTTTCAGCTTGGTTTTCTCTAGGAACGCGTTGAAGTTGAGGGCAACATTAGCGTGGGCCATTTGATCTACAAGAAATATTGTAAAGATTTTAGACTATGTTCATGATAATGAAGTTAATCTAAAAAAATTTAATGAACTCCCACTCAGATAGACATCTCTCTAGTCATCTAAGTGATACATGATCCGAATCGACTAGGCCGTGTCCGATCATCACGTGAGACGGACTAGTCATCAACGGTGAACATCTCCATGTTGATCGTATCTTCTATACGACTCATGTTTGACCTTTCGGTCTTCCGTGTTCCGAGGCCATGTCCGTACATGCTAGGCTCGTCAAGTCAACCTAAGTGTATTGCGTGTGTAAATCTGGCTTACACCCGCTGTATGTGAACGTTAGAGCCCATCACACCCGATCATCACGTGGTGCTTCGGAACAACAAACCTTAGCAACGGTGCACAGTTAGGGGGAACACAATTCTTGAAATTTTAGCGAGAGATCATCTTATTTAAGCTACCGTCGTTCCAAGCAAATAAGATGTAAAACATGATAAACATCACATGCAATCAAATAGTGACATGATATGGCCAATATCATTTCTCTCCTTTTGATCTCCATCTTCGGGGCTCCATGATCATCATCATCACCGGCATGACACCATGATCTCCATCATCGTGTCTTCATGGAGTTGTCTCGCCAACTGTTACTTCTACTACTAGGGCTAATGGTTAGCAATAATGTAAAGTAATTACATGGCGTTTTCATTGACACGCAGGTCATACAATAAAAAAAGACAACTCCTATGGCTCATGCCGTTGTCATTCTCATCGACGTGCAAGTCGTGATTCCTATTACAAGAACATGATCAATCTCATACATCACATATATCATTCATCACATCCTTTTGGCCATATCACATCACACGACATATGCTGCAAGAACAAGTTAGACGTCCTCTAATTGTTGTTGCAAGTTTTTACGTGACTGCTAAAGGTTTCTAGCAAGAACGTTTCTCACCTACACCAAAACCACAATGTGATATGCCAATTAATATTTATACTTCATAAGGACCCTTTCATCGAATCTGATCCGACTAAAGTGGGAGAGACAGACACCCGCTAGCCTCCTTATGCAACTAGTGCATGTCAGTCGGTGGAACCTGTTTCACGTAAGCGTACGCGTAAGGTCGGTTCGGGCCGCTTTATCCCACGATGCCGCCGAACCAAGATAAGACTAGTAACGACAAGTAAATTGACAAAATCGATGCCCATAACAACTTGTGTTCTACTCGTGCATAGAAACTACGCATAGACCTAGCTTTGATACCACTGTTGGGGACCGTTGCAGAAATTCAAAAAAATTCTATGCATCACCAAGATCAATCTATGGAGTGACTAGCAATGAGAGAGGGGATTTCATCTTCACACCCTTGAAGATCGTGATACGGAAGCGTTGCAAGAACGCGGTTGGTGGAGTCATACATGAAGCGATTCAGATCGTGGCCGAATCCGATCTAAGTGCCGAAGAACGGCGCCTCCACGTTCAACACACGTGCAGCCCGGTAACGTCTCCTGCGCCTTGATCTAGCAAGGAGATAGGTAGAGGTTGGGGAAGACTCCATCCAGTAGCAGCACGACGGTGTGGTGGTGGTGGAGGAGCGTGGTACTCCGGCATGGCTTCGCCAAGTGCTACGAAAGGAGCATGAGATGTTGGAGAGGAGGAGGGTTGCGCTAGGGATCAGGTGCGGCTGCCCTTCCACCCCTCACTTTATATAGGGGAAGGGAGAGGGGGTCGGCCCCTCTAGATGGCATCTAGAGGGGGGCGGCGGCTAGTGGGGGAGACTTGCCCCCCAAGCAAGGTGGAGGCGCCCCCCTTCCCTAGGGTTTCCAAACCCAAGGCGCGTTGGGCCCTTGGGGGCGCACCAGCCCACTAGGGGCTGGTCCCCTCACATATTCAGCCTATTAAGCCCCCCGGGGCAGGTGACCCCACCCGGTGGACCTCCGGACACCTTTCGGTGGTCCCGGTACAATACCGATAACCCCCGAAACCATTCCGGCGACTGAAACTGGACTTCCCATATATAAATCTTTACCTTCGGACCATTCCGGAACTCCTCGTGACGTCCGGGATGTCATGCGGGACTCTGAACAACATTCGGTAACCATGTACATACATTCCCTATAACCCTAGCGTCATCGAACCTTAAGTGTGTAGACCCTACGGGTTTGGGAACCATGCAGACATGACCGAGACATATCTCCAACCAATAACCAACAGCGAGATCTGGATACCCATGTTGGCTCCCACATGTTCCATGATGATCTTATCGGATGAACCACGATGTCAAGGATTCAATCAATCCCGTATACAATTCCCTTTCTCTACCGGTATAGTACTTGCCCGAAATTCGATCGTCGGTATCCTGATACCTTGTTCAATCTCGTTACCGGCAAGTCTCTTTACTCATTCCGTAACACATCATCCCATGACCAAATCCTTAGTCACATAGAGCTCATGACCATGATGTCTTACCGAGTGGTCCCAGAGATGCCTCTCCGTCATACGGAGTGACAAATCCCAGTCTCGATTCGTGCCAACCCAACAAATACTTTCGGGGATACCCGTAGTGTACCTTTATAGCCACCCAGTTACGTTGTGACGTTTGACACACCCAAAGCACTCCTACGGTATCGGGGAGTTGCACACCGACGATCAATCTCGTTACCGACAAGTCTCTTTACTCATTCCGTAACACATCATCCCGTGCCCAACTCCTTATTCACATAGAGCTCATTACGATGATGTCTTACCGAGTGGGCCCAGAGATACCTCTCCGTCATACAGAGGGACAAATCCCAGTCTCGATTTGTGCTAACCCAACGGATACTTTCGGGGATACCCGTAGTGTACCTTTATAGCCACCCAGATACGTTGTGACGTTTGGCACACCCAAAGAACTCCTACGGTATCCGGGAGTTGCACAATCTCATGGTCCAAGGAAAAGATACTTGACATTGGAAAAGCTTTAGCAGACGAACTACACGATCTTGTGCTATGCTTAGGATTGGGTCTCGTCCATCACATCATTCTCCTAATGATGTGATCCCGTCATCAATGACATCCAATGTCCATGGTCAGGAAACCGTAACCATCTATTGATCAATGAGCTAGTCAACTAGAGGCTCACTAGGGACATGGTGTGGTCTATGTATTCACACATGTACTACGATTTCTGAATAATACAATTATAGCATGAACAATGGACGATTATCATGAACAAGGAAATATAATAATAACCATTTTATTATTGCCTCTAGGGCATATTTCGAATAGCTAATACGCTTGCCTAGCTCTCGATCTGTTGTTTGTGGCCCTAAGCCGCTGCCGGGTCGTCCCCTTATAAACACGGGTTGACGCCCTGCGGCCTACGGAGTCCCGGCCGGGTAATACAATCGTGTCTGGCCTGGTGACTCTTGTTACATGCCTTACAATACAAGTTACCTTATATGGTGGTTTATACTTGCAGGCCTTAAGCCGCTCTGCGCCTTGGGCCCTTTGTGAATTACTCTCATTGAACCACCATCTTCAACATTCTTCTGGGCTTGGCCCATGAACCGCCACTGGGTAACCCGGACCCTCTTGGGCGGGTCATATCAAATACTTATATCCCCAACATTAGGCCCAAGTTTGATTTGAACTTGTTCATGTCAATCTTCCTTCATCTTCTCATGAGAAATTAGAACCCGCCATGACGTCAGCCCTAGAAAGGGTGGTGAACCGCCATGACGTCACTTGTTACTTACTTTTGAACTATCGAGATCTTAACAAATCTTCCAACTTTATAGGGATTCCAATAATCGAGGCGCCTGCACTGTTACTTACCTGTTTTACCGCCTCCTCGATTCTCGCGCGTGACCCTTATCCACTTAGCTTATAAATAGGGTTAGTAGTTCCTTTCCATTCTCTCCCCTTGCTTCTTCCGCTTCATCTCCTTCCTCGCAACGCTCCTGCATCCGAGTTCCACCGGCGCCGCCGTCCTCTGCTTCGTCTTCAACAGCAGCCGCCACATCAACCTGATGCGACTAGATTTCTTCTGCGCACCACGGCCGACCACTCATCCAGGTATGCTCTTCTCTTTCCTCCCTTCTTAGATCTATTAGGGTTCCCGCAAAACTCGCCGGAGTTCGTCTCCTTCTTCTTCTGCAACTATGGCTTTCCTCTTGAACTTTATATTCCTCTGTACGCTAGTGTTGATAGCATCTCTTTAGCAAATACTGTAATGCCTCATCCAGTTGAAAAGACTAATTCATCTCCATGAACTGCGTCATACTGATCTTAGGTCTGCATGTTCGTCGTTTTTAGCTTTATTTTCTGAACTGCTGTAGATCCAAAGTACCAGCTTCAATCTGTGAAAACTGTTTGTCCCCACACTTAGTAAAATCCGCTTTCTGAATATCTGCGCTTGTCATGGCGGCTTAACTTTCCGGTTTATCACTATTCTTATGCCATTAGGCCCCATTTAAGCCACCATGCTAAACTTATAATGTAACCTGCTCTTCCGGTTTAATGAATCAATTTTGAACCGGCAATAATTTTTTCCTTCTTTAGGCTTCTTTGTCCACAATGTCGCCAAAGACAGTCACTACGTGCAACTGGGTCCCTTCCGTTGTTACTGAAGCTACTTTTGCTGATTTTGTCAAGATTGGATACCTGCCAAAGAAATTAGTTATGCACTTCCGCGCCCCTAAACCGGGCGAAGAGAGACCTAATCCAAAGGACGATGAAGTTATTGTCTTTAGTAATCACATGAACCAGGGTTTTTCACCACCCGGCTCTAAGTTCTTCTGGGATGTTCTGCATTCCTTTCAACTCCATCCATAGGATATCGGACCCAATTCCGTGTCAAATATTTGCAACTTCCAGGTCTTCTGTGAGGTGTATCTTCAAGAGGAACCCAACCTCTTGCTTCTCAGAGCATTCTTTTATTTAAACCGGCAGAATGAATACACCAATGGACACAGTCTGGAACTTGGAGCCGTCTCCATTCAAAGAAGGAGTGACTCTATTTTCCCTTATGGCTGTCTGCCAAGTCACCAAAAGACTGGAACCAAACTTGGTTCTACTGCAAGGATACTTCTCCGGCTGATGAGAATCCAATGCCGGGTTACCGCGTCGAGCGTTTAGACACAAAGCATCCTCTTGCCAAGAAACTTACTGACGCAGAGCGCAAACAACTTGATCCTACTCTTGCAAAGGCCAGAGCCCTACTGGGAAATGGGCTAACCAGAATTGACTTGGCCCGGTGCTGGATCGCCTGGCGAATCATTCCCTTGAGCCGTAGGACCGGCTTAATGTGCAGCTATATTGGTGAAACCTCAGATCCATTACGTCACAGCCCTGATGACTTCGAGGAGGATGTAATCACGGATATGACTAAGACCATCTTAAATGAGAGCCTGGGAGACTGCAGCAAAGTGGGGTTGAAGCCTTTCTGCAAACTTAACCCGGCACCAGAGGTGAGTCTTAACTTTAACTGTCCTTTCTTTATCATTCTGACTCTCTTGTTTAATTCAAAATTACTATTCCTCATAGGGTAAGTCAGCTTTCTGGAAGAAAGCCTATGACCACGAAGCTGCTAAAAAGGCCAGAGCTATCAAGAAAGCCACCAAAAAGGCTGTAAAAAAGACAAAGATGAAAACCGACCCTTCTAAACTGTTTGAACTGGAATACAGTACTGAGTCGGAGGTAACCGTTGACTCTCTTGGCTCCTTTTTCAACTATCTTATTGACACTGATTACTGTCAGGATGACACGGAGGCCAGCCAGGCCGTTGATGAAGAGGTAATTACTATTTCATTCGGCTCAGAATCCTTGCCAAGACAAAAAGTTCGACGGGTAATTCGGAAAGTAAGATTTTCACACCCTTCAGCTCATTTAGATCCTCACTTTCTTTTGAAGCAACAGCAACACGAGAGCTGGCGTCAAACTTGGAACTCCGGGGAAGAAGAATTGTCCTCCGGATTACCGAATACTCCAACGTCGAAATGAGGTCTCTCCACACTTAAACTCTCTTTACCCACTGGCGGGTCTTATTCGACAACCATTGAACTCTTCCGACTCAAACTATCAGGAGGTCTCTCGCTCTTCCTCTGATGATTCCTATCAAAGTCAGCTACCGGCTTTCAAGACTTCCCTTGGGTAAACAATTTCTTCCCTGTTCTTCTTTTACCTTGAATCTCTACTCCTAAAGGAGCAGTTGGTAGTCTCAGTTCTAGGTTTTTTTCGTCCCACCTCCCATGTTTTTTGGTACCTCCTCTCACCTCACTGTTAGTCGTGTCAAACCAAAAACAATCACGTCGCGATGCCCCCACGCAGTCCAGGGCCGCACCTCCCGTCGCACCCATCTACAAGCGAAGGAAAAAACCTACGACAATTAACCAACGAAAAAAACCTACGAAAATTAACCAGCGGAAAAAACCTAAACCAATCGCACGCACGACCCTCTTGCCCTCCACTCGCATGCCCGACTCACTGGCCTCGTTCGCGGATGCCCTCAATCCCTTCGCTGTCGCCGCTCCATCGCCGCCGCCCTCTTCCCTCTCTCCCACCCCGAGGTGCCCTCTTCCCCGCCCACGCCGCTCTCTTCCCCGCCGGCGCTGCCCTCCACTCACCTTTTGTTCTTCAAGCGGGGACGCCCCAGATCAAGTCGAGCAAGTCAGCGGGGCAGCGACCAGATCCGCCACGGCCACATCTCGTCAAGATGGGCTGCGCCGGGAGAGGTAGATCGAGGCGGCTGGCATTGTGTGCGTCTTGTCTCCTCGGACGCCTCTACGACCCGTTCCGGCGAGGAGGCGGCCTTCGTGTGCGGCAATGAGGGCGGCGACCGACTGCGTGAGAGGTGAAGAGCCTCTCCCCTATACATCCTTCTAATCTAGAGCACAAGTGAAGAGTCTGGTTGTGTGTGGCAGGGATGGCGCCCCGTGTCTGTGCCCCATAAGCTTGGACGGAGCTCCGCCGAGGCCATGTTGGTCTTGCAGATGAGCTCCAAACGTGGCCAATCCTTTGAAGATTCAATGGAATCTGATGTTAATGCCTGCAGGCTGCAGTTGTTGATCACTCAGAGGTACCAAGACTTGTACACTGTATAATGTTCCTTTGCTCTATACCTTGAACACAATGCCTCCAACCAAAATTGCATGGGCACAAGTATTTTTTTCAACAGCCTATGCATTGTACAATTGATACTATTTGGTTCGTATTAAAAAACACTTCTATTTTTCCTCATCAATTTAGAATTACATAATGCAAGCATATCTGCATTTGCCCCTCTTATCTTTCAGTGTATTGGTGCCAATGCTGCATTTGGAGTTGGAGAGGCCCAGGCCACCTGCTGCAAGAGGCAAATGGTCACCTAAAGTGGCAGGTTACTCTCTGCGTACTTACTGCCTTCGACATTGGTACCCTGATGATCTATTCGAATTTATGAATCTTAATCCATGTGCACAACATGAGTTTGTTTTATTTTCCTTGGTCACCTTTTGTGTCTGATTTTCTTCACTAAAGTGGGTCATTTTATTTCTTCACAAATGTTGGCCAACCAACCAAATCCTCCAACTCGTGAATGCACAGCCATCAAGCAAACTAGCGCATGCTTTTAACTGAAGCAAAGTCACTCTGTAATGTGCGTAGAAATTAGACAACGGATGGAAGTTCGCAACTCACTAGATCAAGAAGCATAAAACATATATTAGTTTTTAGGCCACTACTTAATTTTGAAGGGTCATTTATTCTAATAAGACAGATATGCAAATTTTTTTCTAAACTATGAGCATTTGACGTAGCTTACTATTATTGTTAAACAGAAATAGCGAGTATTTGTTGCTTTTTATTATGAAAGTGAAAAGGAAGTGCATTGATGTTGGACCTATTCTTGTGGTAGGGACAACTTTTTTATTTACTCAGAAGTGGAATTCAGATACTTTGTGGATCAAACCGGCCAAGAAGTGAATTCAATCATAATTTTGAAAGTGTTCAAGCATTTTTTAAGTGCATGTGATTTAAAAAGTGTTCACACCTTTTGAAAATAATATCCATGCATTTCAAAAAAATAAATAGACAATTTAAAAGCGAGTGGGGGAACGACACTTTTCAGATTAATTAAGGAATCAATCTCACAATGGAGGATGCTTGATGCAGGAGAGGATCACAGGTGTTATTCCGGCAGTTTCAATTTAGTCGGGCGGTTGCCATCATCGTGAGACTGCCGACTAGAGGAACTGCAATGGCTCTTTGTTCCAGCCATATCCGATCCCTCAGGGGCTGGAGCTTTCCGGTCACCTAAAGAGCATGGTGCACGCGGCGTGCCGTTGGCGTCGGCCTGGACGGGGACACGAGCCACCAGTATGTGCTCGTTGTCACACTCCTGGAACCTCTCAAGCAGCTCCTGCCCATGCGGCCATGCATGACGGCATCGTAACAATATCGTTAGATGTGAATCGCACCAAAATCGGAATCAGTGTGTGTGCTAATGTGGCGTGTTAGCCCCTTTGCTACACTATGATTGACTAATGGTTAGATGGTTGATGTTGCAGTCTGATGAGGTCTCAGGGGTGTGGCTTCTGCTGAATTTTCGACATCACCAACTCCTGGTGAGTTTGCTCCCCTTAGTCATAATAGGGAGTGAGAAGGTCAGAATGGAGAAGAAGAAAAAACCTTCCTGTCGGAGATTACATCCACACCATTTTTTGTGTGTTGGAGTGATTGAACCATGGGAATCAGTGCTCACATAAAAACCATGTTGTTGGAGATTACATCTACACCATTTTGTGTGTGTTGGAGGGATTGAACCATGGCAATCAGCGCTCATATTGCATCTCCTTCCTCACACACACTTTCTGGATAGTTGTATTCCATTCTGTACACCAAGAGAATATGTTATTTTCCTTTTACAAAACTGAACTATGTGCGACGTGGCTGTTTAGTGAAGCAGTTATAGTTGAGCAGTACATGGTTATCATTCTCAACAACTTCAATCATACACCTTTGATACTCATGTATGAGAACTTTCAGAAATTGAGTTACTTTATTGGAATTTATGTTGTTCGGGAGGGGAGGTGGGATGGCCGGCAGCGGCATTCTATTCGGGGTTGCGTCGATCTAGTGATGCTGGAGCACGGCAACGGGAAACATCACCTCCACCATGACATTTCAAGTAGCCAATTTACCTTTCTCCCTAAGGATTTCTTACTCTGTTGTCAGTATCAATGGGCTTGGGGTTTAGATTTTGTTAATATCAAAATCTGGGTACTTACTAGCAAACGAATTGTTGATCTATTTACTTAGTCAAGCTCATTTCTGCTATACCCTGCAAAAGTAGTTCATTGCTGCTATATTCTTCCGTCAAGCTTCAGACTCTAGCCTTGATTAAATGGCAATGATATTCTCCATAACCTACTATATCAGAAATCCTGCTACAAAACATGATCTGCAGAATTTTATGGTGGATCTGGTTCATGTAACATGGTTTGCCAACCGTTATGAGCACTGATTAGTGTGTGGCAGCCGTTTTTAGGATTAGAATGAAGATTTGAGATGTACGTGTAGGTCAAATTTTGCAAAACTATGGGCCCGCAGTTAGAAAATTATATGTAGGCAATTATACGGTTTTCTGAGACTAAGGATTCAAGCATGAATTTGAATATAGTTTCATGGGTTTTTTGCTCACAAGTTTTCTTATATTTACTCCTCTTTCTGTGATATTGGAATTTATATGCTTACTTAACTGTTCAAAGACACACTGTTTGGAACAAAATAGAACATATTACAGTCTGGTGGTTAAACTACTCCTTACCCTAGCATTCTAATAATCTGTAATAATGATAGTTGGCATTGGTCATGCAAGATCACTTGCACGGAATTGATGGCTTGCTGCTGTTGTACTTCATTGCTTCTGTTTATTTTACATTTTTTTTATTTACTGCGATTTGCTAAGCAAAAGTAATAGCATAACGGATTATTTGTATGTGTTGTTTACAGAGTGAACATAGGCATATGGGACAGCTCCTGAATCAATGTCACATTAGGAAATAATTGTCTTGAAGGAGTTGAAACGAATTGATCACATCCTCATGTCTCTTTGCAAGGTGCAACGGAGGTAGTGTACTTTTTAGCAAAAAAAATCCTACTTTAGATAGAAAAACGTATTTCCTTTTACTTATCTCGGTACATAATGGCAGCCATCAAACAAAAGGAAGATGGGGGCACATGAGATGTCCTGACCACTGTTTAGTCCCAAGAATGGGAGTAACAATGTTTCTAAAGTTCTGCTGCTATATTGTACTTGGAAATGTATTCATCAAACTACCTTGTCAACCATTTGCTATTTACTCGGAACCTTCTGACATATTTCTTCGTCTGTCCAAGTCCATGGCTCTGCCTGTCCTGACCACTGCTTAGTCCCAAGAATGGGAGATAGGATCTTCTGTTGCCCAGGGATGTAAATCTGATTTTAGGAATATCATCTGAGTCCTGCATCCCTTTAGCCTCCTCCCCTCCAACGTCCATGGCTCTGTGATGAAATCAAGGTTCACTAATGTTTGATATAAACATAATAAACTCTACAGGTCAAAGGGAAAATAGAATGGGCTTCCATATGATGGATGTACATGGGGGAAATAAGTCTGATATCTTGATGTTTCAATCTCAGATAGAATTCTTTAACAAGATTTAGTCCAGGAGCAAGTCTACTGAGAAGAGAAAGGGTGTCAATCATGAATTTTTGTTTTAGTTGACTGTAGGTTTCATGTGGTATGTCTACAAGTTCGTTCTTTGAATTTGTTTTCTTGTTAACTTCTGACTCTATAGATTTTATATTCCCTTGGAACGATCCCGGGTCGGCGGGGCGGCCAGACCATGTGGCAAATGCGGTGCACAAGTTGAGGAGCGGATGTAAAGAGGAAAGGCCACGAGAACCCAAGCAGCGGCGAGGGGATGGAGCAGCGGCTGCGCAGCTCCGTCGATCCGAGCAGTTGCGAGAGTGAATGAAATTGCAGTTGCACAGACAAGCTTGTGGAGGTGTCAGTATGCACGCGTGCATCCCTGATTTGGAGCACGCCTCTGGCCTGGTGGGATTCTCGCTCTGCCCCGACCTCAAGGGCGTTCGTCTATCTGTGTCATGCTCGGGACGATGCACTAATGCAGACGTGATTCTTCAGCTTTTCTTTGTCTTTTTCTTGGTATGTATATCTCTGAATCTTGTGAGCCCTGATTTGCATGCTGCCATGTATGCCATTGTGTCCTGTATAATGATTATTATTATTATTTTTGACTGGCATAATTGTTCTTATTGAGGCACTGCCACTGCCTAATTTGCTTATAGAATTAACATACTAATTAATACAGGGAGAGAGTATGATTTTTTTACACAATTTGCGGTACCCGTGAGCCTGCCCATAGGTAGATATGGATACATTTTGTAGAATCCATTCTTGTTTTTCTCATTGAAATCGGGGATTTGGAAACTAATCATGGAGTGTCTAGATTGCCTGCTATATTACCAACTGCGCTGAAGGAAAAGCTACTGCCACTATTTATGACCAGTCTAGGTGATATGATTCATGTTTGCTTTGTTGTTTCAGTAACTTCCTGTAGCATATTGGTTCCATCTTTTTTTTTGCATCATGATACATTATTCTCAGCTTGATATATACAACATTGGCTTCTCCAGATGTACATAAGCTATTAGCTCTTAGCTCTATTTAATTCCACTCATATTTACGAAAGTGCTCTTTTGATCCCCAGCTCACAAGCTCCCTGATGAACTATAAAATCCAAAAAATTGGCATAAGAATTCAAAAATTTCTGGATTTCAACATCGATGCAAGTTTTAACTCCCTGCAAATTTTCGTGATGAAATAACATTTGTGAAGGTCTGGACAAAAAGAAAAAATTGATGCTCAAAAATGCTTCCGAGAACAATTTTTTTGGAGCATCGATTTTATTTTTGCCCAGACCTACACGAACGTCATCTCATCAAAAACATCTACAAGAAGTTAAAACTTTCATAAATGTTTATAAAAAAAGTCAGTTTTTTACTGTGTTTTCAGATTTTAGTGTTCATCAAGAAGCATGTGAGCTCGGGTTCAAATACTCCACGTCCTCATATTTATTCCTATTCTCCTTTTGTCATTTTTTACATCTAGGCATATAGTGTTTTGCTGTGTCTCAAAGTTTTACCTTTTAAAAAGTGATATGTGTTTATATTTTGTGAATGTATTTGTTGCTGGTATATATTCTCAAGTGATAATCATCATATCTTGACAACCTCTATGTTATGAGAGGAATATAAATATAAACGGATCTAAATTTGATAGTATGCTACCTTGGCCAATATACCGCATCATGTGAATGTTTCTCGTTCTCAGAAGTGCACTATATCTGGCCTCTCTGGCCACGAAGGCTGCAAGGTTGCACCTTGGAGCTCAAAATTTGGTGTCTTCGCATTGAAGGATCCAATCCATCGTCTTTGGAGTTTGAACATGTCACTTGTGATGGGGAGAGGAAGAGATGACTTGCATACACTGGACAATGAGTGTGTTAGCAGCGTGGTGGCTCAGGACTGTACAAGTTGCAGTAGCCCCTTCCGTTATATTTGTTTTGTTTTGATTGGAAGCACCTTATAATTTAGCTAATATATGGATTTCATTTACATCATCTGTCCAAGTATGCGAGGCCCATGAGATGGGCATTAATCACTTCTCTTTTTTCTCAATATTTTGATAGGGGACCTATGTATATGGAAGGAGTGAGTATCATGTAAATTGTATCACCAATTTAAGGATCCTAATGTTTTCATACGTTTCAACACTTGTTTGTGATTTTGTTCACAAGTTTTCAGTTTCATAACGTTAATATCTTCTGGATGCCTTGCAATATTTTAGAAAATTATTTTTTCTGGCCTAATTGGTGTGTTGTCCGGAGGCGTCCTCACATATGGTCTGGGTTTTTCGGATAGCCAGACATATGGAGACAATTTGGGGATCCGACTCTTTCTCTCTCCCTCCATTGCTGATAGAATAATGAACAATCAGTAAGACTAATATTATAGACTTCCTCAATCCTACCGTGTATTATTGGACTTTTGTGCCAATATTCTCTAGGCAAGTTTTAGCCTTGTAATTCACAAGTGATGATGCATGTCATTCACCCTTTTACCCTTATATTTGATGTTAATGTCTGAGTGTATGTCTAATTATGGTTTCTCTCCTATTGGTTTTGATAGGAGGTTGTTCGCTTCCCTTTTATGTCATAGTTCATATTACAACACACACATTTCTTTTTGACTCTTATAAAAAAATCCTTTTGAGCCGATACACCAAATATGAAGTTACATAACTCAAACGAAACTGGAAAATTATTATAAAAAATGCCAATACAAATTTAAACAGTAAATGTTATCAAAGATTGATATATCTACCTCTCACAAGATAGGAGGGAGTAGCATGTTCTAGCAGATGTGTTTTGCTTCAATACTTTATAAATGGTAAATTGTATGGTTTCAAGCGCCTAAATGCATATGTAATAATTTGCTAGCCAATGGCATATTGTAATGAAGTTTCAGGTTGTAACATCTTGGAATTTTTGTTTTCGAACATTAAAGGGAACGCAAATCCTTCATGTGTTGTTTTAATTTAATGGATAATACAAATGCACATGCTTTCTTGAGAAAATCCATCATAAGCATAAACAAAAAAAAAGGACTTCAGGTGTTATTATCATATGTAATGCAACACACAATAAAGCGCTCAATGTTAGTGTACCACCTTCTTTATTTGGTGCATCAGATATGATAATCTTTCTGTGTATACAACCGAATTACCTTTTTTATTGAAATACATTGCAAGCGAAGTAGATTTCAATTGATTTTTCTTTTGTTATTGTCCATCTTTTCTATAAGGGTAAAATTTGACATACAACCAGTACAAAATTCAAAAAGCCCGTGGCAACGCACGGGCGGTCTACTAGACGGGTAATGAATTCATAATAAAAACATTTATTTTTGTTATGACTATATTCTTTATAGTATTAATTTAAATAATTGTAGGAATGTGTCTGGTTATTTTGTTTTTCATTTTATGCTCTGGTGGAACGGTAAAGAATTTGGCGAAGCCGGTTTGCGCGGTGAGTATTGTCTGTTGCATGTTCTAAGACATTCGGCGTGAAATTTTCATACTAACTACATATATAGTTTATGCAGGACGGGTATGAGTTGATGAAGCAGTTTTTCTTATACTTGCTAAAACATCATGCGAATGAAACTAAAGGCAACTTTCTTGATATTATGAAATAATTTCTTAAGCGCGTCATCTAGATATTGATAGTTTTGTAATAGATGTTAAGGTCGAACATCGCTCAGTTTGTTACATGGACATGTCGTTATTTTTTCTTTTTGTTATCATTTTACATTGCAAAAACAGAGGAAGTACTTAAATTATTGTGTTTGTGTTATATTGTTTGTACGTGTGATATTTAACATGTAACTCGTGCAAACTATTTCAAGAGCCCGTGGCAACGCACGGGCGTTCTACTAGTCTTTATAACTTTGCACTGACTCCCTTTAACCTATGCAGCGGCCAAGCCAAGCCCATTAAAAGAACGAATGCGAATAAACCGGCGGCCTATCCAAAGGTCATTGAGCCGGAGCAGCAAGTTTTATCAACCGATGTTCAGAGGCCAATAGAGGAAGCTACTCATGATGCTCATCCTGAAATTCTTGACGCCTCTATTGACCCTGCCAACATCGACTCTGCAACTACTGAACTGCCGGCCCCGCCTGAACCGACAGATAATCAAACTGGGGATGTTACCATAACTGGTACTGCTTTTAAGAGTTGGGCAATCCAACTGTTCTGGCCAAACATACTACCAAGCAGGAACTTGTTGAGAAACGGAGAGTAAGGTTTGACACGGCTCAATATGCAAAACTCAGCAGTGGAGAAGTCCTTTCTGGATATCTCAGTCAGGTCCACAGTAGTCGTGACCTTGAGATTGATATGGTGAAGCAGATGCACAAGAAGTTTGAGGTAAGATGCTTGACCAAACTATATACATCCTTTCCAGCCCCCAAGTCTATTGGATATGATAGAAGTGAATATGATGTAGACTTAGAAATAACTGACTCTTTTATGAATCGACACACCTCTTGATAGGAAATCTGACTTTGAGGAACGTTGAATGTGTAGCCCCCAAGGGCTGGCTTAATCGGCATGAATGAGTCGGTCATATTCTTTATTATATAAAACTTGCCTGTATACCCCTGATAAGCAGGCGGTAATGATTATTTTGCCACCGGGTTAGTATAAATGAATGATAATAAAGAAGCAATATGCATTAGCCCCCAAGTGACAAGTACTCTTGCTTGCAAAGTGCTTGGGAATTATTGATATGAACCGGAACATAAAAAGTAATTCAACATCCATTATCCCCCAAGTGCCAAGTGTTGTTGCTTGCAAAAGGCTTGGGACTTCAATTCTTGTAAACCGGCAAATAATTTGTTTCTTAACCCTTTGCTTATACAGGATACCACTGCTGAATTGCAAGTGCAATTAGATGATGCAAAGAACCGGCCTAAATATCAAGAATCTGAGACCCAGAAGGCTGAATCAAAATTCCAATTTAGTATGTCTGAAACAAATAAGCCAAAGGCTGAATTTGAGACAGAAAAGTCTGCTTGGGATAAAAAGAGAACCGTCTTGATGCAAAGAGTTGAAAAAGCAGAAGCAACCCTTGAAAAGGTGACAGCTGAAGTCACTGGGTTAAAGCATCATGTCTCTGAAATGACTTCAGTTATCTTTGGTAAGCCGCCATGTTGCCATTTGAATATTTTCTTTTGGTAACATAACCCGTCGCTGACCAATTTGTGGCTCATGTAGGTAGCAGGAGCAGTAATCTTGACAGAGATCCGCTTGTAAAGCTTAAGGCTATCTACACCCTTGTGGAACAGCTATACACTAGAGCTCAGCACGCCTTAGCTATTGTCTCTCCGTCCAACCAGGCACCAAGGTTTTTTGTGGATATTTTAAGAAGACTTTCTGTTCTACCTGCCAGAATAGATGAAATGAAACGGTCGTCTGTGAGAGCCGGTGCTGTAACAGCCTTGAGCCGGGCTAAGGCGTGGCTTCCAGAGCTGGACCCGTCTGACTTATCCACTGGTTACCCAAGCTTAAAATAAGACGGCACAACTTTTGATCATAAGGACTTTGCTGCTTGCGTCAAGAACATCCGCCCTCTGGCCAGCTTAATTGTTAATGAAACAGATTTTTCTAAATATCAGCCGGCTTACAGCATTGAAAATCAGAAGATGCCCACTCCGTCTTACAAAGTGATGGAGCTGATCCCTCCAATCAATAAGCATACTTTTACCCATGAAATTGATCCATCTGAACTTTTGATGAAGAGGCTGAGTTTGACACTTTGGCTGGCTTCAATTAGTTGGCACAGAACTTTCAAAAAGAGGAGGACGAAGAACTGGAGAAGGATAATCTAGAGACCTCAAAGCAGCAAGGCCAAGAAGAGTAAATCGACGGGCGGCTTATGTGTCTGATCTCATAGAAAAAACACTTATTTTGAATGGCTCATAGAGTCTTTGTAATAGGGTAGTTGAACTTGAATCTGACGTGTCATCGTGCACGGCTCAGCCTCTGCATAATATTATTGATCCACCAAGTGCGGAAATATCACTTTATATGCTTGTGGCAGTATTAACTTGTCACACCCAAGATGAGATTCTATCCCGATCACGTGACGAACTTGTGATTGGGACACAATCGCATTTCGAGCGCTTAACAAGATGGATATCATTACATCGTTCCATTTCATACATACATGGGGGATACATACAAGTCATACAATTCACATGAATACTACATCATCATATACAAAACATCCGACTACGGATGCAAACATGAAAATCACAAAGACATCCATCCTGCTATCTCAGGCTGCCGACCAGGAACCTAACCCAAGACTGACGAAGCAGAAGAAAAAAGAACTCCAACACAAGTACATCGCTCTCACGTCAAGTCATCGGAAACCTGCACCTGCATCTGTTGTGGTAGTATCTGTGAGCCACGAGGACTCAGCAATCCCATAACCATGGGTATAAAGACTAGCAAAGCTTTATTAGGTATGGAGAGGATAGTGGTGAGGTTGCAGCAGCGACTAAGCATATGTATTGTGGCTAACTTACAAGTACAAGAATAAGATGAGCCTCTATGCAAACGGTCGTAAACTAGTAATGATCGCTAGAGATCCTGAACTACCTGCGAGTCAAACATAACCCCACCGTGTTCTCTTCTCAAAGTGAAAAGAGATGGTCACGGTTACTCCCGCAGTTGTGTATTTTATATTGGAACCTCTGTCAAGTTTTCCACAACCGGACATTAACAAATTCCCATCTGCCACATAACCGCGGGCACGGCTTTCGAAAGATCATAACCCTGCACGGGTGTCCCAACTTAGCCCATCACAAGCTCACGATCTGCGGAGTCGCAACTCCATGTTGGGAAGACCCGAGTATTCTCAGAGTCCCGTGCTCAAGATATTTCGACAAAGGTAAAACTAATCCAGCAAGACCTCCTGGCGTGTCGACACCCTGATAGTAGCCGCGCGTAACTCGTCTCAGGCCACGTCCGGATAGGTCAGCCTACAGGTATATACCAATCCTCGAGTTTCCCCATGGTGGCCCCGCAGTCCGCCCAGTTTGGACCAACACTCATGAGGAGCACTGGCCCTGGGGTTGATTAAGAGTCCTCGGGTGCTAGCCGGTCCCTATGCAAGTTTTAGTTATTAGGAAAATGTAGTACCAAAGTTGGGTCTTGCTGGAAAAGCTTTAAGCAGTGCGAATTATCAAGGGGGGGGGGGGCATAAACCCCAACCGTGTTAGGAACGCAAAATCAAGGAACATAACGCCGGTTTATCGGTTCTTAAGGCGGCATGAGTGGAACAAAACACCGAGCAAAAGGCCAAGCCTTCCACCCATTGCCAAGTATATATATGTGCATTAATTAAATTATTAATAGATATTGTGATATTCCAACACCAATATCCGACATGGAGCAATCTTCATCTTCACCTGCAACTAACAACGCTATAAGAGGGGCTGAGCGAGCGGTAACATATCCAAACAACGGTTTGCTGGGATGGTGTCAAAGGTTAGAGGTTTCATGGCAACAAGGAGAGGCTGACAACAATAGATAGGTAGCGCAACATATAGCGATAGCATCGAGACAACTAGCATGGCAATGATAGTAAAGGTATCCAAGGTGATGGTCATCTTGCCTAGAATCCCACAAGGAGGAAGAACGAGTCCATGAAGAAGACGAAGAAGAAGCCACGAAGATGAACCAAGTGTAGTCGGACGAATTCTCACGATCGCAACGAAACAAGCACTATCGAGAAGAAGCAAGCAACACGGTAAACACACCACACAAGAACATGACATAATGTTCAACCAAGTATGATGCAAGGCAAGTTTATATGATACAAAACATGGCAAGGGATGAAGCATGCAAGAACATCACACAAAGCAAGTTTAAATGAGGCCGGAAACAACATATTACAACTCCGGTAAGTCCTCATATGCAATTTTCGAAATTGGTCCAGATCTGAACAAACATTAAGTTTAAGTTCTTAAATATAAAGTTAACATGCACCATGATGATCTACTCGAAATTCTAGTCAAGTTTCATATAAAGTTCATTTAATTCGGAGCTACGGCCTAGAAGATATGAGCAAAACAAGATGAACATGGTAAAGATGCAAGATGCATCCACACATCAATCAAACACACTCCAAACATGTAACCAACATTATATTATGCATCTACATGCAAAAACACACAAGTTTCATATAGGACACGCCAAAACGGAGCAACGGTTCAACACATACACATGAAACAAGATGTAACAACAAGCTGTCCAAAAACAGCAACATGACACTTAGTTGACATCAAAACAACATGATACAATAACACTTCATGGCAACAAAGGGCATGGCAAGCATGTGCATATCAAGCACTACAAGTATGATCACTGAGTTACTACCAAACACCACTAGAACATGCTCAAAACATCATGACAAGATTGCAAAAGATAACAGTTTCACAAACTTAGTGAAATAAACTAAACATGGCAGCAACAACGACAAGTAGGCATGTTTGCAAGATTGTGCAACTCATCTCAAAGCATATCATGACAAGTGAATATAACCAACAGAAAGAATACATTTTTATGAAGCTACTCATGGAAAGAACATGGTCATAGGATGCATAGAACACTAGCTATTCACATGGCAAAACTGAACTTACTGTTAACAGGCTGACAGAAATATTTTTTAGCAATTTGAGAGGAAGAAATAAAGAAGCTACAGCAGGCCATTAATGCAAACAAGGGCATGGATGGATAGAGCATAACATGGACAACAAGACATGACCATTAGACAACCCAAAACATGCATGGATTTGAGTGGGGCATCAAGCAAACATGGCATCAGGATATAACAGTTTCAGACTTAGCATGGAAAACTAATTACACCATAGCAAAGATGACATGATTGTGCTTCTAAAACATATTTACATGTAGCTCAAACAAAAATCACACATAAAGATATAAAAAAGACAAAACAACATATGATAACAAGTTTCAACACTTAACACTCACATTCACTTTTGCAACAGGGATGAACATGGCAATATGGAACCTAACATGAATGCAATAGCCACCATCATGTAGAGCACTTCACAATGAACAATTTGACATATCATACACTCCATTTGGACCAACATGCACAAAGATACAACGTCACGAACATCCTAACATAATGTTGACAGACAACAAGGACTTGACACTAACATCACATAGCAGTTTTGCAACGAACATTAAGGCATCAAGATGAATAGTAACATGCATGCAAATGCAACTAACATGGAGAGCACTTCGAGACGAACATTTCGATATATTATATGCTCCATGTGGGTAAGCGTGCACAAAGTTGCAACATGATGAATATGCCCACATATTATTAGTTTTTAGGACTTAGCAGTTTTTCTGGAAAGAAAAAAAACGAGTGAGCTTTGGATAGCAGAATGTCGCACGGGCGAGAAATAGGCGGTGGGCTGCTCACCAGAGGGCCTTGGGCCAAACGCGGATAGGAGGCAGGTCAGCAGCTAGAGAGGCCGACTGGGCCGGCCAGATCTGGCTGGGCATTGGGGAGGAGGCAGCCCACGCGCACGCCACGCTGGGTCGTCGTCCTCCTCGTGCGCCAGGACGAGGCAAGAGGCCACGGCGGCGGCTTGGTGAGGCGGGGCACAGGGGGGTCGCGGGGCAAGCAGAAGGCCGAGGACGGGCGCCGTCGGGCCGGATCCAGTGGTGGCGGCTCCATTTCCGGCGATGGCCACCGGATCCGGGCGAGGGAGGAGCTGAACGGAGCGGCAGATCTTGAAGGCGACATGGAGGCGAAGGGAGCTCGTCGGCGGCTTCTGACGAGAGGGAGAGGGAGCTGGTGAGGGAGAGGGAGAGCAGAGGAGGGAAGGCAAGGAATGAAGGAAATATGCCCTAGAGGCAATAATAAAGTTATTATTTATTTCCTTATATCATGATAAATGTTTATTATTCATGCTAGAATTGTATTAACCGGAAACTTAATACATGTGTGAATACATAGACAAAACAGTATGTCCCTAGTATGCCTCTACTAGACTAGCTCATTGATCAAAGATGGTTATGTTTCCTAGCCATAGACATGAGTTGTCATTTAATCAACGGGATCACATCATTAGGAGAATGATGTGATGGACAAGACCCATCCATTAGCATAGCACTATGATCGTTTAGTTTAACTGCTATTGCTTTCTTCATGACTTATACATGTTCCTATGACTATGAGATTATGCAACTCCCGAATACCGTAGGAACGCCTTTTGTGCTATCAAACGTCACAACGTAACTGGGTGATCATAAAGATGCTCTACAGGTGTCTCCGAAAGTATTCGTGGTGTTGGCATAGATCAAGATTAGGATTTGTCACTCCGAGTGTCGGAAAGGTATCTCTGGGCCCTCTCGGTAACACACATCATAATAAGCCTTGCAAGCAAAAAAGACTAATGAGTTAGTCACGAGATGATGTGTTACGGAACGAGTAAAGAGACTTGCCGGCAACGAGATTGAACTAGGTATAAAGATACCGACGATCGAATCTCGGGCAAGTAACATACCGTTTGACAAAAGGAACAACGTATGTTGTTATGCGGTTCTGACCGATAAAAGATCTTCGTAGAATATGTAGGAGCCAATATGAATATCCAGGTTCTGCTATTGGTTATTGACCAGAGATGAGTCTCGGTCATGTCTACATAGTTCTCGAACCCGTAGGGTCCGCACGCTTAACGTTTGATGACGATCGGTATTATGAGTTTTTGAGTATTGATGTACCGAAGGTAGTTCGGAGTCCCGGATGAGATCACGGACATGACGAGGAGTCTCGGAATGTCCGAGACATAAAGGTTGATATATTGGACGGCTATATTCGGACACCGGAAGTATACCGGAAAAGTTTCGGATTTATCGGGAATGCCGGAGGGGGTTACCGGAACCCCCTACGAGAGGGGATGGTCCATAGTGGGCCTAAAGGGTGAGAGAGAGGCAGCCCATAGGGCTGGCCGGCGCCCCCACCTAGGAATCCTAGTTGGACTAGGATTGGGGGGGCGCCACCTCTCCTATTCCTTTCCCCCTTCTTCCTTTCGGTGAATCCTACTAGGAATAGGATTGCAATCCTATTCCTAGTAGGAGTCCCTTCCTAGCCGCACCATAGGGAGTTGGCCGGCCCTCCTCCCTTGCTCCTTTATATACGGGGGCAGGGGGCACCCAAAGACACACAAGTTGAATTGTTTTAGCCGTGTGCGGTGCCCCCTTCCACAGAATCAAACCTCAGTCGTACCGTCGCGGAGCTTAGGCGAAGCCCTGCGCCGGTGAACACATCATATCCGTCACCACGCCGTCGTGCTGACGAAACTCTCCCGTGAAGCTCAACTGGATCAAGAGCTCGTGGGACGTCATCAAGCTGAACGTGTGCTGAACGCGGAGGTGCCGTACGTTCGGTGCTTGATCGGTTGGATCGCGAAGAAGTTCGACAACATCAACCGCGTCACTTGACGCTTCCGCTCCCGGTCTACGAGGGTACGTAGACACACTCTCTCCCCTCTCGTTGCTATGCATCTGGTAGATAGATCTTGCGTGATCGTAGGAAAATTTTAAAATACTACGTTCCCCAACAGTGGTATCAGAGCCAGGTCTATGCGTAGATGATATGCACGAGTAGAACACAATGAGATTGTGGACGATACTAGTCATACTGCTTACCAGCATGTCATACTTTGCTTCGGCGGTATTGTGAGATGAAGCGGCCCGGACCGACATTACGCGTACGCTTACGCGAGACTGGTTTCACCGTTACGAGCACTCGTTGCTTAAAGGTGACTGGCGGGTGTCTGTCTCTCTCACTTTAGCTGAATCAAGTGTGGCTACGCCCGGTCCTTGTGAAGGTTAAAACAGCACATACTTGACGAAACATCGTTGTGGTTTTTGTATGCGTAGGTAAGAACGGTTCTTGCTAAGCCCGTAGCAGCCACGTAAAACTTGCAACAAACAAAGTAGAGGACGTCTAACTTGTTTTTGCAGGGCATGTTGTGATGTGATATGGTCAAGACATGATGAGTTATACGTTTTTGTATGAGATGATCATGTTTTGTAAAGTTATCGGCAACTGGCAGGAGCCATATGGTTGTCGCTTTATTGTATGAAATGCAATCGCCATGTAATTGCTTTACTTTATCACTAAGCGGTAGCGATAGTCGTGGAAGCAATAGTTGGCGAGACGACAACGATGCTACGATGAAGATCAAGGTGTCAAGCCAGTGACGAAGGTGATCATGACGGTGCTTTGAAGATGGAGATCAAAAGCACAAGATGATGATGGCCATATCATGTCACATATTTTGATTGCATGTGATGTTTATCTTATTATGCTTCTTATTTTGCTTAGAATGACGGTAGCATTATAAGATGATCCCTTACTAAATTTCAAGGTATAAGTGTTCTCCCTGAGTATGCACCGTTGCGAAAGTTCGTCGTGCCGAGACACCACGTGATGATCGGGTGTGATAAGCTCTACGTTCAAATACAACGGGTGTAAGCCAGTTTTGCACACGCAGAATACTCGGGTTAAACTTGACGAGCCTAGCATATACAGATATGGCCTCGGAACACTGGAGACCGAAAGGTCGAGCGTGAATCATATAGTAGATATGATCAACATGAGATGTTCACCATTGAAACTACTCCATCTCACGTGATGATCGGACATGGTTTAGTTGATTTGGATCACGTGATCATTTAGATGACCGGAGGGATGTCTATCTAAGTGGGAGTTCTTAAGTAATATGATTAATTGAACTTTAATTTATCATGAACTTAGTCCTGGAAGTATTAGCATATCTATGTTGTAGATCAATAGCTCGCGATGTTGCTCCCCGTTTATTTTTTCATATATTCCTAGAGAAAACCAAGTTGAAAGATGTTAGTAGCAATGACGCGGAATTGTTCCGTGATCTGAGGATTATCCTCATTGCTGCACAGAAGAATTATGTCCTTGATGCACTGCTAGGTGACAGACCTATTGCAGGAGCATATGTAGACGTTATGAACGTTTTTGACGAAAGCTCGATATGATGACTACTTGATAGTTTAAGTGCACCATGCTTTACGGCTTAGAACCGGGACTTCAAAAACGTTTTGAATGCCACGGAGCATATAAGATGTTCCAAGAGTTGAAATTAGTATTTCATACTCATGCCCGTGTCGAGAGGTATAAGACCTCTGACAGTACTTTGCCTACAAGATGGAGGAGAATAGCTCAACCAGTGAGCATGTGCTCAGATTGTCTGGGTACTACAATTACTTTAATCAAGTGGGAGTTAATCTTCCAGATAAGATAGTAATTGACAAAGTTCTCTAGTCACTATCACCAAGTTAGTAGAACTTCGTGATGAACTATAATATGCAAGGGATGACGAAAACAATTCCCGAGCTCTTCGCTATGCTCAAAGCTGCGGAGATAGAAATCAAAAAGGAGCATCAAGTGTTGATGGTTAGCAAGACCACTAGTTTCAAGAAAAATGGCAAGGGAAAGAAAGGGAACTTCAAAAGGAATAGCAAGTCAGTTGCTACTTCCACGAAGAAACCCAAAGCTAAACTCGAGCCTGAAACTAAGTGCTTCTACTGCAAAGGAAATGGTCACTGGAAGTGGAACTGCCCTAGATACTTGGCGGATAAGAAGGATGGCAAAGTGAACAAAGGTATATTTGATATACAGATTATTGATGTGTATTTTACTAGTGTTCATAGCAACCCCTCGGTATTTGATACTGATTTAGTTGCTAAAGAGTAGTAACTCAAAGTGGGAGCTGCATAATGAACATAAACTTGTTAAAGGATGAAGTGACGATGTGTATTGGAAGCAGTTCCAAGATTGATATGATCATCATCGCACACTCCCTATACTTTCGGGATTAGTGTTGAACCTAAATAACTGTTATTTGGTGTTTTGTGTTGAGCATGAATGTGATTTGATCATGTTTATTGCAATACGGTTATTCATGTAAGTTAGAGAATAATTGTTGTTCTGTTTACATGAATAAAACCTTCTATGGTCATACACCCAATAAAATAGTTTGTTGGATCTCGATCGTGTGATACACATATTCATAATATTGAAGCCAAAAGATGCAAGGTTAATAATGATAGTGCAACTTATTTGTGGCACTGCCGTTTAGGTCATATTGGTGTAAAACGCATGAAGAAACTCCATAATGATGTACTTTTGGAATCACTTGATTATGAATCACTTGGTGCTTGCGAACCATGCCTCATGGGCAAGATGACTAAAACTCCGTTCTCCGGAACTATGGAGCGAGCAACATATTTGTTGGAAAATCATACATACTGATGTATGCGGACCAATGAGTGTTGAAGCACGCGGCGGGTATCGTTATTTTCTGACCTTCACTAATGATTTAAGCAGATATGGGTATATCTACTTAATGAAACATAAGTCTGAAACATTTGAAAAGTTCAAAGAATTTCAGAGTGAAGTAGAGAATCATCGTAACAAGAAAATAAAGTTTCTACGATCTGTTCGTGGAAGAAAATATTTGAGTTACGAGTTTGGTCTTCATTTGAAACAATGTGGAATAGTTTCACAACTCACGCCACCTGGAACACCACAGCGTAATGGTGTGTCCGAACGTCATAACCGTACTTTATAGGATATGGTGCGATCTATGATGTCTCTTACCGATTTATCTCTATCGTTTTGGGTCATGCGTTAGAGACAGCTGCATTCACGTTAAATAAGGGCCTCATCTGAATCCGTTGAGACAACGCCTTAAGAACTGTGGTTTGGCAAGAAACCAAAGTTGTTGTTTCTTAAAGTTTGGGACTGCGATGCTTATGTGAAAAACACTTCAACCAGATAAGCTCGAACCCAAGTCGGAAAAATGTGTCTTCATAGAATACCCAAAAGAGACTGTTGGGTACACCTTCCATCACAGATCCGAAGGCAAAATATTCGTTGCTAAAAACGGATCCTTTCTAGAAAAAGAGTTTCTCTCGAAAGAAGTGAGTGGGAGGAAAGTAGAACTTGATGAGGTAATTGTACCTTCTCCCGGATTGGAAAGTAATACATCACAGGAAATTGTTCCAGTGATTCCTACACCAATTAGTGAGGAAGTTAATGATAAAGATCATGAAAACTTCGGATCAAGTTTCCACTGAACGTCGTAGATCAACCAGAGTACGTTCCGCACCAGAGTGGTACGCAACCCAGTTCTGGAAATCATGTTACTAGACCATGATGAACCTACGAACTATGAGGAAGCGATGATGAGCCTAGATTCCGCAAAATGGCTTGAAGCCATGAAATCTGAGATGGGATCCATGTATAAGAACAAAGTATGGACTTTGGTTGACTTGCCCGATGATCGGCAGGCCATCGAAAATAAATGGATCTTCAAGAGGAAGACCGACGCAGACGGTAATATTACTGTTTACAAAGCTCGACTTGTTGCGAAAGGTTTTCGACAAGTTCAAGGAGTTGACTACGATGAGACTTTCTCACCTGTAGCGATGCTTAAGTCTGTCCGAATCATGTTAGCAATTGCCGCATTTTATGATTATGAAATCTGGCAAATGAATGTCAAAACTGCATTCCTAAATGGATATCTCAAAGAAGAGTTGTATATGATGCAACCAGAAGGTTTTGTCAATCCAAAAGGTGCTAACAAAGTATGCAAGCTCCAGCGATTCATCTATGGACTGGTGCAAGCATCTCGGAGTTGGAATATACGCTTTGATGAGGTAATCAAAGCATATGGTTTTATACAGACTTTTGGAGAAGCCTGTATTTACAAGAAGTGAGTGGGAGCACTACAACCTTTCTGATAAGTATATGTGAATAACATATTGTCGATCGGAAAAGATGTAGAATTTTCTAGAAAGCGTAAAGGAGTGTTTGAAAGGAGTTTTTCAAAGAAAGACTTCGGTGAAGCTGCTTACATATTGAGCATCAAGATCTATATAGATAGATCAAGACGCTTGATAAGACTTTCGATGAGTACATACCTTGATAAGTTATTGGAATAGTTCAAAAATTGGATCAGTCAAAGAAGAAGTTCTTGCCTGACTTGTAAGGTGTGAAGTTGAGTAAGACTCAAAGCCAGACCACGGCAGAAAAATATAGAAAGAATGAAAGTCATTCCCTGTGCCTCAGCCATAGGTTCTATAAAGTATGCCATGCTGTGTACAAAACACGTTGTGTACCTTGCCAAGAGTTTGACAGGGAAGTACAATAGTGATCCAGGAATAGATCACTGTACAGCGGTCAAAATTATCCTTAGTAATTGGATGACTAAGGAAATATTTCTCGATTATGGAGGTGATAAAGAGTTCGTCGTAAAGGGTTACGCCGATGCAAGCTTTGACACTAAATCCAGATAACTCTAAGTATCAATCTGGATGCATATTGAAAGTGGGAGCAATTAGCTAGAATAGCTCCATGCAGAGCATTGTAGACATAGAAATTTGCGAAATACATAGGGATCTGTATATGACAGACCCGTTGACTAAACTTCTCTCACAAGCAAACATGATCACACCTTATTACTCTTGGGTATTAATCACATAGCGATGTGAACTAGATTATTGACTCTAGTAAACCCTTTGGGTGTTGGTCACATAACGATGTGAACTATCGGTATTAAATCACATGGCGATGTGAGCTAGATTATTGACTCTAGTGCAAGTGGGAGACTGAAGGAAATATGCCCTAGAGGAATAATAAAGTTATTATTTATTTCCTTATATCATGATAAATGTTTATTATTCATGCTAGAATTGTATTAACCGGAAACTTAATACATGTGTGAATACATAGACAAAACAGTATGTCCCTAGTATGCCTCTACTAGACTAGCTCATTGATCAAAGATGGTTATGTTTCCTAGCCATAGACATGAGTTGTCATTTGATCAACGGGATCACATCATTAGGAGAATGATGTGATGGACAAGACCCATCCGTTAGCATAGCACTATGATCGTTTAGTTTAACTGCTATTGCTTTCTTCATGACTTATACATGTTCCTATGACTATGAGATTATGCAACTCCCGAATACCGTAGGAACACCTTGTGTGCTATCAAACGTCACAACGTAACTGGGTGATCATAAAGATGCTCTACAGGTGTCTCCGAAAGTATTCGTGGTGTTGGCATAGATCAAGATTAGGATTTGTCACTCCGAGTGTCGGAAAGGTATCTCTGGGCCCTCTCGGTAACACACATCATAATAAGCCTTGCAAGCAAAAAAGACTAATGAGTTAGTCACGAGATGATGTGTTACGGAACGAGTAAAGAGACTTGCCGGCAACGAGATTGAACTAGGTATAAAGATACCGACGATCGAATCTCGGGCAAGTAACATACCGTTTGACAAAAGGAACAACGTATGTTGTTATGCGGTTCTGACCGATAAAAGATCTTCGTAGAATATGTAGGAGCCAATATGAACATCCAGGTTCCGCTATTGGTTATTGACCAGAGATGAGTCTCGGTCATGTCTACATAGTTCTCGAACCCGTAGGGTCCGCACGCTTAACGTTTGATTACGATCGGTATTATGAGTTTTTGAGTATTGATGTACCGAAGGTAGTTCGGAGTCCCGGATGAGATCACGGACATGACGAGGAGTCTCGGAATGTCCGAGACATAAAGATTGATATATTGGACGGCTATATTCGGACACCGGAAGTATACCGGAAAAGTTTCGGATTTATCGGGAATGCCGGAGGGGGTTACCGGAACCCCCTACGAGAGGGGATGGTCCATAGTGGGCCTAAAGGGAAAGAGGGAGGCAGCCCATAGGGCTGGCCGGCGCCCCCACCTAGGGTTCCTAGTTGGACTAGGATTGGGGGGGGGGGGCGCCACCTCTCCTATTCCTTTCCCCCTTCTTCCTTTTGGTGAATCCTACTAGGAATAGGATTGCAATCCTATTCCTAGTAGGACTCCTTCCCTAGCCGCACCAGGAAGGGCCGGCCGGCCTCCCTCCCCTGCTCCTTTATATACGGGGGCAGGGGGCACCCAAAGACACACAAGTTGAATTGTTTTAGCCGTGTGCGGTGCCCCCCTCCACAGAATCACACCTCGGTCATACCGTCGCGGAGCTTAGGCGAAGCCCTGCGCCGGTGAACACATCATATCCGTCACCACGCCGTCGTGCTGACGAAACTCTCCCGTGAAGCTCAACTGGATCAAGAGCTCGTGGGACGTTATCAAGCTGAACGTGTGCTGAACGCGGAGGTGCCGTACGTTCGGTGCTTGATCGGTTGGATCGCGAAGAAGTTCGACAACATCAACCGCGTCACTTGACGCTTCCGCTCCCGGTCTACGAGGGTACGTAGACACACTCTCCCCTCTCGTTGCTATGCATCTGGTAGATAGATCTTGCGTGATCGTAGGAAAATTTTAAAATACTACGTTCCCCAACACCGTTAGCATAGCACTATGATCGTTTAGTTTAACTGCTATTGCTTTCTTCATGACTTATACATGTTCCTATGACTATGAGATTATGCAACTCCCGAATACCGTAGGAACACCTTGTGTGCTATCAAACGTCACAACGTAACTGGGTGATCATAAAGATGCTCTACATGTGTCTCCGAAAGTATTTGTGGTGTTGGCATAGATCAAGATTAGGATTTGTCACTCCGAGTGTCGGAGATGTATCTCTGGGCCCTCTCGGTAACACACATCACAATAAGCCTTGCAAGCAAAAGACTAATGAGTTAGTCACGAGATGATGTGTTACGGAACGAGTAAAGAGACTTGCCGGTAACGAGATTGAACTAGGTATAGAGATACCGACGATCGAATCTCGGGCAAGTAACATACCGTTTGACAAAAGGAACAACGTATGTTGTTATGCGGTTCTGACCGATAAAAGATCTTCGTAGAATATGTAGGAGCCAATATGAACATCCAGGTTCCGCTATTGGTTATTGACCGGAGATGAGTCTCGGTCATGTCTACATAGTTCTCGAACCCGTAGGGTCCGCACGCTTAACGTTTGATGACGATCGGTATTATGAGTTTATGCAACTCCCGAATACCGTAGGAACACCTTGTGTGCTATCAAACGTCACAACGTAACTGGGTGATCATAAAGATGCTCTACAGGTGTCTCCGAAAGTATTCGTGGTGTTGGCATAGATCAAGATTAGGATTTGTCACTCCGAGTGTCGGAGAGGTATCTCTGGGCCCTCTCGGTAACACACATCACAATAAGCCTTGCAAGCAAAAGACTAATAAGTTAGTCACGAGATGATGTGTTACGGAACGAGTAAAGAGACTTGCCGGCAACGAGATTGAACTAGGTATAAAGATACCGACGATCGAATCTCGGGCAAGTAACATACCGTTTGACAAAAGGAACAACGTATGTTGTTATGCGGTTCTGACCGATAAAAGATCTTCGTAGAATATGTAGGAGCCAATATGAACATCCAGGTTCTGCTATTGGTTATTGACCAGAGATGAGTCTCGGTCATGTCTACATAGTTCTCGAACCCGTAGGGTCCGCACGCTTAACGTTTGATGACGATCGGTATTATGAGTTTTTGAGTATTGATGTACCGAAGGTAGTTCGGAGTCCCGGATGAGATCACGGACATGACGAGGAGTCTCGGAATGTCCGAGACATAAAGGTTGATATATTGGACGGCTATATTCGGACACCGGAAGTATACCGGAAAAGTTTCGGATTTATCGGGAATGCCGGAGGGGGTTACCGGAACCCCCTACGAGAGGGGATGGTCCATAGTGGGCCTAAAGGGTGAGAGAGAGGCAGCCCATAGGGCTGGCCGGCGCCCCCACCTAGGAATCCTAGTTGGACTAGGATTGGGGGGGGGCGCCACCTCTCCTATTCCTTTCCCCCTTCTTCCTTTCGGTGAATCCTACTAGGAATAGGATTGCAATCCTATTCCTAGTAGGAGTCCCTTCCTAGCCGCACCATAGGGAGTTGGCCGGCCCTCCTCCCTTGCTCCTTTATATACGGGGGCAGGGGGGCACCCAAAGACACACAAGTTGAATTGTTTTAGCCGTGTGCGGTGCCCCCTTCCACAGAATCAAACCTCGGTCGTACCGTCGCGGAGCTTAGGCGAAGCCCTGCGCCGGTGAACACATCATATCCGTCACCACGCCGTCGTGCTGACGAAACTCTCCCGTGAAGCTCAACTAGATCAAGAGCTCGTGGGACGTCATCAAGCTGAACGTGTGCTGAACGCGGAGGTGCCGTACGTTCGGTGCTTGATCGGTTGGATCGCGAAGAAGTTCGACAACATCAACCGCGTCACTTGACGCTTCCGCTCCCGGTCTACGAGGGTACGTAGACACACTCTCTCCCCTCTCGTTGCTATGCATCTGGTAGATAGATCTTGCGTGATCGTAGGAAAATTTTAAAATACTACGTTCCCCAACAAGGAAGAGGGCGACAGTGCTGGCCTGGCCTTGCCGGTAGGGCGCCTCGCTGGCGCGGAGACGAGCTAGTGGCGGAGGGACGGAGCGGCGGCCGGCGATGGACAGCGGGGCAGCGCGAGCACCGAGGCTCGGGGGAGCTGCGGGACGAAAGGCGGCGGGCGTGGAAGTGGGCTCTCCTGCGCCACGACGGCGGGGCGGACGGGCTCGCGCGGGTCCGCTTCGGGGCTTGCGGGCCGGCGGCGAAGTGGGCGCGGGGGGGG
>LR738709.1:304548043-304721127 GCA_902687465.1 Secale cereale
GTGCGGGGACTGGCTGCGGGCGGCGGTGTGATGACGTTGCAGACTCTCGTTGGCTGGGCAACGTGGCTGCGGTGGTGGACATGTCCGGCCGTCAGTGGACGCGTCTGGCGTCACAGGGGGGTGGAGCTAGGGTTTCATCCACGAATTTGGACGGGGAGGGCTAATTTATAGATAGAGGGAGCTAGGAGAGTCTAAATGAGGTGTGGTTTTCGCCCACACGATCACGATCCAATGACCGAGAGCATGGAGGTGGTTGGGATGGGCTAGCGGGCTGTTGTAGAGGGGTGCTGGGCAAAAGAGAAAGGGCTTCCGTCGGTTAACGCGGTTAACCGTTGGGGCATCAAACGGACTCCGAATGCGACGAAATTTGACAGGCGGTCTACCTATGCTATAATAAGACCACACGCCAAGTTTCATCCCGTTCCAAGAAAATTTTCCGGCCACTTATAAAATAAATATTCGGAGATGCCGGGGGCGCGTGCGAGTGTGTCTGGGCTCCGAACGGACAACGGAAAGGACGGGCGTACTTGGACGGATGCAAGTTTTGGAAACATGATGATGCAACGCACATGATGACAAGGAAAAGTGCAACACGCAAGCAGATGACATGGAAACGATGACGATTAACTGGCTGACACCTGGCGCATCAGTTTCGGGGTGTCTCATAACTTGCATAGATCAATATACCCCTTGTCCTGCACAAAAACAGAGAATATATGCCCTGGCGGCTTACCGTCGGGCGGGTCATTAGGCCCAACCGGTGCCACTGGGGACATGTGTCCATAACTAGGGCCGGCTTAATTATCATAGAAAATAGTCATACCTGGAAGATACAATTGAGACTGCAGGCTTTATCAGTCTTCATGTAGTTATAACCGTGTATAGGTATTGCTCCAGAAATAAGATTGCTATTTGCTGGCGGCTTAGAGCCGTTCACTAGGTTCGGTTGTAGATACGCGGAGAGGCTTCAAATATGAGCCATAAGTAGAGGCAGCTTAGCCGAACTTTGCAAAGAACGCAAATCAAAAACGAAAAAACTCACAAAAAGCAAAGGAACCAGAAAAAAGAGATCAAAAAACATCTGAGGCTTTTGCAGGCCGCCAAGCCAAAGGTTCTTCTTCAATAAAACTAGCCTTGGTGGCCGCTGGAAGGTACATGCGTGCTATGAGCCAGCTCTCACAATACCCAATCGACATTTGAACCTAGACAAGCACATGTCTTTGTTTTAAAGATAGACTTGTCTAGAGTACGCGGGGTCAGAGTTGCATCTTGCATCATAGGCCGAATTATCCATGTTTCAAGGAAGGCGGCATTTTGAGCCAGGATCTATCCTAACTATCTGTAAGTTGTGCTCTCGCATGACTGCCGATGTCTAAACCTCAGCAAGCTTAGGTCTTGGTAGAATACGCCATATAAGACTGATTGCCAAGAGTTCGTCGGGTCAATCAGGATGACCTAATGGAGTTGAAGTAGCTGGGTATAGGTAGGATGACCCACAGGTTATGCCCTCTTTGGTTGAATACGCCCATGTTTGAACATAACCCGGTCAAATGGGTAGTAATGATGTGTTCTCTTTGGTCAAATATGCCTATGTTTGAACAGGAAGCCCCCAAGTGACATACTTGCAAATTATTCTCATCAAGGGCCTATACTTGAGCTGTGTTATGCATCCAACTCTCTTTGGACCCTGTAATTTGGGCCTCAAGCCTCTTGAGTAAACATGTAGGATGATGACAAGGACTCAACTTTGAAGAAAATGACAGGGGCCCCAAATTATCAGGGATGCCGACTTTATTATATTGTTCTAATATTTACATCATCGAACTATATACATCATGAGAGCCGAAGGCTTAAGTATAGTAAGGCCGGAGATGAGCAATATTCCACGGCCGATTAGTCTCCTCTTGTGATGTGCGTGAATCCTTGTGCTCTCGAATATCAATCAGATAGTATGACCCGTTGTGCAGATTCTTGCTGACGAGAAAAGGTCCCTCCCAAGGCGGTGAAAGCTTATGCATATCAATCTGATCTTGGATGAGCTAGAGAACTAAGTCGCCTTCTTGAAAGGTTATGGTCTTGACCCGCCAGCTATGATATCATCGTAAATCATGTTGATAGATCGCTGAACGAGCTGCCGCGAGATCACGCTCTTCATCCAACAAATCCAATGCGTCTTGATGTGCCTTCTCATTGTCAGTTTCAACATAAACCGCTACTCTAGGTGAGTCATGACGAATATCACTGGGAAGAGCCGCCTCAGCTCCATAGACCATGAATAAAGGTGTGTAACCTGTAGACATGTTGGGTGTTGTATTGATGCTCCATAACACGGAAGGTAACTCTTCCACCCAACAACCCGGCGTTCTCTTCAAAGGAACCATAAGTCGGGGCTTGATCCCTCGCATAATCTCTTGATTAGCTCTTTCTGTTTAACCATTAGACTGGGGGTGAGCCACAGAAGAAACATCAAGTCGATTATGCTCATGTTGACAAAATTCCCTCATAGCACCCTTAGATAGGTTAGTGCTATTATCTATTATGATACTGTGGGGAAAACCAAAACAAAAAATCACCTTCTTGATGAATTGAACCGTTGTTTCAGCATCACACTTGCTGACTGGCTCTGCCTCAATCCACTTGGTAAAATTGTCCACTGCCACCAAAAGGTGGGTTTTCTTATCCTTGGACCTCTTGAAAGGCCCAACCTTATCAAGCCCCCAAGTCGCAAATGGCCAAGTTATTGGGACCATCCTCAACTCTTGAGCCGGAATGTGAGAACGCCGTAAGAATTTCTGACAACCGTCACATCTGCTGACCAATTCTTCAGCATCAGCATGAGCCGTCAACCAATAGAACCCATGACGAAAAGCTTTGGCCACAAGAGATTTAGAGCCGGTGTGATGAACACAATCTCCTTCATGGATCTCCCGCAAGATCTCACAGCCTTCCTCAGGCGATACGCAACATTGAAACGCCCCTGTAACACTGCGATGGTGCAACCCTCCGTTGACAATCGCCATTGACTTGGACCGCCGGGTTATCTGTCTGGTCAAGATTTCATCCTCGGGTAACTCACCCCGGGCCATGTAAGCCAAATACGAAACCGTCCAGTCCGGTATAACGTGAAGAGCCGCCACCAACTGTGCCTCCGGGTTAGGAGTAGCAAGGCCCTCCTCTGTAGGCAACTTAATGGACGGGTTAAGCAAAACATCCAAAAAGGTGTTGGGCGGCACCGGCTTACGCTGAGATCCTAACCGGCTTAAGGCATCAGCCACCTCGTTCTTCCTCCGATCAATGTGCTCAACTTGGTAACCCTTGACGTGACCCGCAATAGCATCAACTTCTCGACGATAAGCCGCCATGAGTGGATCCTTGGAATCCCAGGTGCCAGAAACCTGCTGAGCTACCTGATCTGAATCACCAAAGCATCTTACCCGGCTTAAGTTCATCTCCTTGGCCATACGAAGACTATGGAGTAAGGCCTCATACTCAGCTGCATTATTAGGACATGGGAACATTAACTGGAGAACATAAGGAAATTTATCACCTCGCGGGGAAGTTAAGACAACTCCAGCCCCCGAGCCTTCTAACTGTCTGGATCCATCAAAGTGAATAGTCCAATATGTGATATCCGGCTTTTCCTCAGGCATCTACAGTTCTGTCTAGTCATTGATAAAATCCATGAGCTCTTGCGATTTGATGGCTATTCGAGGCACATATTTTAAACCATGAGGCCCAAGCTCGATGGCCCACTTGGACACTCGTCATGTGGCTTCTCTGTTTTGAATGATATCCCCTAAGAGAGCAGAACTCACCACCGTAATAGGATGACCCAAACAATATTGCTTGAGCTTCCGGCTCACCATGAAGACCCCATATACCAGCTTCTGTCAATGCAGATACCTCTGTTTGGACTCAATGAGCACCTCGCTGATATAGTAAACCGGCCATTGAATCGGATACTCCTTGCCAGCCTCTTTCCTCTCCACAACAATAGACACGCTGATAGCCCACTATTTGCAGCAATGTATAATAACAAAGGTTCCTTGTCAATGGGGCCCGCAAGAACCAGCGGCTCAACCAATTGCCTCTTGAGTGCCTCAAATGCCTCATTGACAGCTTCACTCCAAACAAAGTCATATGTCTTCTTCATCATCTGATACAGAGGGATAGCTTTCTCACCTAAGCAGCTTATGAATCGGCTCAAAGCTGCTATCCGCCCTGCCAAGCGCTGGACATCATTGACACACTTCGGTCTTGCCAAGGAGGTGATAGCCTTTACTTTTCTCTGGGTTAGCCTCGATGCCTCGCTGAGAGACCAAAAAACCCAAGAGCTTGCCTGCTGGAACACCAAAAACACACTTAGCCCGGTTAAGCATCATCTTGTACACCCGGAGATTGTCAAATGTTTCCTTCAAGTCGTCAAGCAGGGTCTCCTTCTTTTTGGATTTAACCACAGTATCATCCACATAAGCATGAACATTACGTCTAATCTGGCGGTGCAGGCAGTTCTGTACACACCGATGATAAGTTGCCTGGGCACTCTTCAGCCCGAAAGGCATAGACACATAGCAAAAGGCTCCAAACGGCGTGATGAAATCTATCTTCTCCTGGTCTTTAACTGCCATCTTGATCTGATGATACCCAGAATATGCATCCAAAAAACTCAAATGCTCGCAACCCGCCGTAGCATCAATGATCTGATCAATACGAGGGAGGGCGAATGGGTCAGCTGGGCAAGCCTTGTTTAAGTCTGTGTAGTCCACACACATTCTCCAAGTGCCGTTCTTTTTAGCACCAAAACCGGGTTAGCCAACCACTCAGGATGAAAAACTTCAATGATGAACTCGGCCGCTAAGAGCCGGGCCACCTCTTCAACAATGGCCTTCCGTCTCTCCTCGTTAAAACGGCGAAGAAACTGTCTGACCAGCTTATACTTTGGGTCAATATTGAGAGTGTGCTCAGCGAGTTCCCTCGATACACCCGGCATGTCTGAAGGCTTCCATGCAAAGATGTCCCGGTTCTCACGGATGAACTTGATGAGTGCGCTTTCCTATTTCGGATCCAGATTAGCACTGATGCTGAACTGCTTAGATGAGTCACAAGGAACAAAGTCAACTAGTCTGGTGTCGTCCGCCGATTTAAATTTCAGCAACGGGTCATGCTCTGTGGTTGGTTTCTTCAAAGACGTCATATCTGCCGCGTCAACATTATCTTTGTAAAACTTCAGCTCCTCTGTGGCACAAACTGACCCTGCATAAGCTGCATCGCCTTCTTCACATTCCAAGGCTATCATGCGACTCCCATGCACTGTAATGGTCCCCTTGTGACCCGACATCTTAAGCTGCAAATAAACATAACATGACCTCGCCATGAATTTAGCGTAAGCCGGCCTCCCAAACAGAGCATGGTACGGGCTGTGGATGCTAACAACCTCAAACGTTACAGTCTCCGTCCAAGCATCATATTCATGCCCAAAGGTCACCTGCAAATCAATTTTGCCCACCGGGTACGCCGACTTACCACGCACAACTCCATGAAAGACAGTGTTGGACGGTCTAAGCTTCTTGTCAGCTAATCCCATACGACGGAAAGTACTGTAGTAAAGGATACTGATGCTACTACCTCCATCCATTAGCACCTTGGTGAACTTGTATCCTCTGACCTGAGGTGCTATGTACAACCAGAGCCACCTGACTGGGATTATCAACTCGGGGTGGGTGATCCTCGCGGTTCAACACAATGGGTTGCTCAGACCATCGCAAGAAACGAGGAACTGCCGGCTGAACTGCATTCACCACCCTTTTATGAAGCTTCTGGTCCCGCTTGCACACACTTGTGGTAAAAACATGGTACTGCCCACTGCTCAACTGCTTCGTGTTACTCTGATAACCGAAGTGCTGCCGATTCCCTTGATTGTTCTGCTAGTTGTTGCCGCCTTGATTTCCTTGGCCCTGAAACCCGGAGTTTGATCCGCCGCCTCCATGACCCGAACCATGAAAACCGGACCCTGAGCCGCCGTTCTGTCCATAGTTGTTCTGGATAGACTCCCTGTAAGACCTCATGATGCTGCAATCTTTCCACATATGGGTAGCCGGCTTTTTGTCTGTTCCATGCTTCGGACATGGCTGATTCATTACCTCATCAATGTTATACCTTGGAGGCGGATTTCCCTTGCAACGCTGGTTAAAATTCCATGTCCCAGTATTAGCTACAAAAGTGTCGGCCTTGCGCTTGTTGCCATTGCTTTGATTGACCGGGTTAAACTGATGTCCTCCCAGGTCATTACTCTTCTTTCCCTTTCCCGGTCTTTCAGCCTCAGACTCGGGGTCCTTGGTACTATCAGAGTCAGCATATTTGACGAGAGCCGCCATGAGCTACCCCATATCGTCACAATGACGCTTAAGTCGCCCCAACTTTAGCTTGAGCGGAAGGAACCGGCAATTTTTCTCCAACGTTAATATCACGGATTCAGCGTTGATCTTATCTGAAGAATGCATAATGGTTGAGACCCGGTGCACCCAACTGGTTGTTGATTCGCCATCGTTCTGGACACAAGAATCTTGATCCACAATTGACATTAGCTGCTTGCATGTATCCTTGAAATGCTTGATAAACTTGGCCTTCGGCTCTGCCCATGACCCGATGGAATTGACGGGCAATCCTTTCAACCAGTTACGAGCGGTGCCTTCTAGCATCATGGTGAAATAGTTAGCACATGGGGCTTCACTAACATCCGGCATCTCGATAGCCATCTCGTAACTCTCTATCCAAGCCTCAGGGGGCTGATTTGCTGTGTAATTAGGCACCTTACGAGGGCCCTTGAAATCCTTGGGCAACCGCTCGTTCCGTATAGCTGCCGTTAAGCACGACACGCCCCAAGCTCTAGAAGTCATGCTTGTCTCCATTGAAGTTGCCAGGTAATACGGCGCCGGCTGATGATCGGCCGCCTGAGCCGCCAGCTCGGCCTCTCGGCGCATCCTTCCCTGATCCACTAAGTCTTGTGCATTAGCGTCATGTCGCGCCGGGTTATGCCCACGAGGCGGGTTATGGTGCCGCTCTGTGCTTGAAACCTCTGGCCAATCGACATGCCTGCTATAGCTGGCACTTCGACGGGGGGTTGAGTGAATTCGGTCTCGACTATAAGAATAAGTCTGTTGCTGCTGCAGTACCGTCTAAAGTAGTTCCTAGGCCCTTCGGGTCTCCACTACCACTGGAGTCTCGCCCTCGACTGGCAAAGCCGTCAATCTCGTCGCCGCTGCTATCATGTTATCCAGAGGATTGGAATATTGACCCGCCGGTGTCGCCAGGTAATGAGGTGTCAGGCGGTTTTTATTTGCATACAGAGAGCCTGTCATACGCGGTTGAACCGGCCCTCCGGCCCTAGGCGCTTCAGCCGTCCGGTTTGCCCCCGACGGGTTACTGCCCCCGGCTCCAGTTGTGTTGAAAAGATTCCTTGGCTCATAAACGAAAGGCAGGCGACTCCTTTGTTTCCTCCTCATGACCTCATTAGCAGCGTTCTGATCCACCGAGAGCCAGTAAGAATCCGCTTGAATCCTCTGAGCCTGGGCATCCAAGATAGCCCGTTCTGCAATCATCCTACCGTTCTCCGCCGCTAGGTCTACTTTGGCTTGTGCTATCTCCTGTCGTAGCTTATCCATATCCGCCTTGTGTTTATCCTGGTTCTGCGGGGTTACCTCCGTTCCCATCAGAGTTGCCAGAGCCTCCAATAGATCTGTCAAGACTTGAGCTGGCGGGAGCGTTGATCCGCCCACGCCCGCCGCGGTTTCCGTCGCCCCGGGCGTTATAGCCCCGGCGACTGTCGAGCCGAGAGCCGGTTGGGTGCTAGTCATGAAATTTGCTACCCTTCTCGGCGGCTCACAGGGGTCCGGAATACTGCTACCATCGGACCAGCCCCCAAGCCGTCCAGTCTGCATCTAATACATTGAATTAGTCTCACCTGTGGACGACTCACTGTCAGAGAGAACGGCCGTCTCACCACGAGATCTAGAACCTCCAGTGCCCTGAACGTACCCAACAAAAGCACGCTTCACGGCGAGCTGAACCCGGGCCGGTCGCGCACGCTGAGCCATCTCGATGAGGTCGGTGCAGGTGTCCGGCTCAGGGCCCGATCCGCCGATCTTGCCGATGAAGACGTCGATGCCGCCGAAGGGGACCCAGTACCCGTACTCAATTGAGCCGGCCTCGGGACCCCAACCTGTGTCGTCGATGTAAAGCTTGCCGTGACGACTCTTGGTCATCCGACCCACGTCGTATCCCTTGAGCCCTTTGAAGTTGGCCTTCAAGAACTCGAAACACAGGCCGCAGGCCCCACGGTGGGCGCCAACTGTCGTCGAGTTGTCACGGCAGATGTCCTAAGGGAAGGACTTAGTTGCGGAGCCATAGCGACGTGGTTAGCTTAAAGGGGTTAAAACGGGACAAGAGACACGGGAAGTTTATACTGGTTCGGCCCCTTGCGGTGAGGGTAAAACCTAGTCCAGTTTGAGGTGGAATTGCTGGGGTGTCGATTGCTAGGGAACGAATACGCTTGCCTAGCTCTCGATCTATTGTTTCTTGCCCTATGCCGCTGTCGGGTTGTCCCCTTATATACACGGGTTGACGCCATGCGGCCTACGGAGTCCTGGCCGGCTCATACAATCGTGTCCGGCCTGGTGACTCCTGTTACATGCCTTACAATACAAGTTACCATATATGGCGGTTTATACTTGCAGGACTTTAGCCGCTCTGGGCCTTGGGCCCTTTGTGAATTACTCCCATTGAACAGCCATCTTCAACATGCTTCTGGGCTTGGCCCATGAACCGCCACTGGGTAACCCGACCCCTCCTGGGCGGGTCATATCAAATACTTATATCCCCAACAGCCTCGGAATGTTGGAGACCGAAAGGTCGAACGTGAATCATATAGTAGATATGATCAACATAGAGATGTTCACCATTGATGACTACTCCATCTCACGTGATGCTCAGACATAGTTTAGTTGATTTCGATCATGTTTAACTTAGATAACCCGAGGGATGTTATTTTAAGTGGGAGTTCATTAGTAATTTGATTAATTGAACTTAATTTATCATGAACTTAGTCCTGATAGTATTTGCATATCTATGTTCTAGATCAATAGCTCATGATTTAGCTCCCCTGTTTTTGCTATGTTCTTAGAGAAAACTAAGTTGAAAATATTAGAAGCAATGATGCGGACTGGGTCCGTGATTTGAGGATTATCCTTGTTGCTACACAAAAGAATTATGTCCTTTATGCACCGCTAGGTGATAGACCTCTTGCAGGAGTAGATGTAGACGTTATGAACGTTTAGCAAGCTCGATATGGTGACTACTTAACAATTTACTGCGCCATGCTTTACGGCTTAGAACTGAGACTTCAAAAACGTTTTGAATATCACGGAGCATATGAAATGTTCTAAGAGCTGAAATTGGTATTTCAGACTCATGCCCATGTCGAGAGGTATGAGACCTCTGACAAGTACTTTGCCTACAAGATGGAGGAGAATAGCTGAGCTAGTGAGCACGTGCTCAGAATGTCTAGGTACTACAATCACTTGAATCAAGTGGGAATTAATCTTCCACATAAGATAGTGATTGACAGAGTTCATCACCAAGCTACTAGAACTTCATGATGAACTATAATATGCAAGGGGTTACGAAAAATGATTCCCGATCTCTTCGCGATGCTGAAATCAGTGAAGGTATAAATCAAGAAACAGCATCAAGTGTTGATGGTTAACAAGACCACTAGTTTCAAGAAAAAGGGCAAGGGAAAGAAAGGGAACTTCAAGAAGAATGGCAAGCAAGTTGTCACTCCCAAGAAGAAGACCAAAGCTATACCCAAGCCTGAAACTGATTGCTCCTACTACAAAGGAAATGGTCACTGGGAGCAAAACTACTCCAAATATTTGGCGGATAAGAAGGATGACAAAGTGAACAAAATTATATTTGATATACATGTTATTGATGTGTACCTTGCTATTGCTCGTTGTAGCCCCTGGGTATTTGATACTTGTTCGGTTGCTAAGATTAGTAACTCAAATCAGGAGTTGCAAAATAAACAGAGACTAGTTAAGGTCGAGGTAACGATGTGTGTTGGAAGTAGTTCCAAGATTGATATGATCATAATTGCGCACTCCCTATACTTTCGGGATTAATATTAAACCAAAAAAATGTTATTTGGTGTTTGCATTGAGCATGAACAAGATTGGATCGTGTTTATTGCAATATGATTATTCATTTAAAGTGAGAGATTGTTATTCTATTTACATGAATAAAACCTTCTATGGTCATACACTCAAGGTGAATGGTTTATTGAATCGCGATCATAGTAATACACATATTCATAATATTGAAGCCAAAAGATGCAGAGTTGATAATGATGGTGCAACATACTTGTGGCACAACCATTTAGGTCATATTGGTGTAAAGCGCATGAAGAAACTCCATGCTGATGGACTTTTCGGAATCACTTGATTATGAATCATTCGATACTTGTGAACCATGCCTCATGGAAAAGATGACTACAACTCCATTCTCCGGAACAATGGAGCAAGCTAATAACTTATTGGAAATAATACATACCGATGTATGCGGTCCGATGAGTGTTGAAGCACGCGGTGGGTATCGTTATTTTCTCACCTTCACATATGATTTGAGTAGATATGAGTATATATATGTGCTAAAACACAAGTCTGAAACATTTGAAAAGTTCAAATAATTTCAGAGTGAAGTAGAGAATCATCATAACAAGAAAATAAAGTTTCTACGATCTGATCGCACAGGCGAATATTTGAGTTACAAGTTTGGTCTTCATTTGAAACAATATGGAATAGTTTCACAACTCATGCCACCTGGAACACCACAGTGTAATGGTGTTTCCGAACGTCGTAACCGTTTTCTATTGGATATGGTGCGTTCTATGATGTCTCTTATGATTTGCCTTTATCGTTTTGGGGTTATGCATTAGAGACAGTTGCATTCACATTAAATAGGGAACCATCTAAATCTGTTGAGACGACATCGTATGAACTATGGTTTAGCAAGAAACCAAAGTTGTCGTTTCTTAAAGTTTGGGGTTGCGATGCTTATGTGAAAAAGCTTCAACCTAATAGGCTTGAACCCAAATCAGAGAAGTGTGTCTTCATAGGATACTCAAAAGAAACTATTGGGTACACCTTCTACCACAGATCTGAAGACAAGACTTTTGTTGCCAAGAATGGAACATTTCTAGAGAAGGAGTTTCTCTCAAAAGAAGTGAGTTGGAGGAAAGTAGAACTTGATGAGGTAATTGTACCTTCTCTCGAATTGGAAAGTAGCTCATCACAGAAAACTGTTCCCGTGATGCCTACACCAACTAGAGAGGAAGCTAATGATGATGATCACGAAACTTCAGATCAAGTTACTACCGAACCACATAGGTCAAAAAGAGCACGATCCGCACCAGAGTGGCACGGTAATCCTGTTCTGGAAATCATGTTACTAGACCATGATGAACCTACAAACTTTGAAGAAGCTATGATAAGCCCAGATTCCGATAAATGGCTTGAGGCCATGAAATCTGAGATAGGATCCATGTATGAGAAAGAAGTGTGGACTTGCCCGATGATCGGCAAGCCATAGAGAATAAATGGATCTTCAAGAAGATGACTGACGTTGATGGTAATGTTACTGTCTACAAAACTCGACTTGTCGCAAAAGGTTTTCGACAAGTTCAAGGAGTTGACTACGATGAGACTTTCTCACCCGTAATGATGCTTAAGTCTGTCTGAGTCATGTTAGCAATTACCGCATTTTATAATTATGAAATCTGGCAAATGGACGTCAAAACTGCATTCCTTAATGGATTTCTTAAAGAAGAGTTATATATGATACAAGCAAAAAGTTTTATCAATCCTAAAGGTGCTAACAAAGTGTGCAAGCTCCAGCGATCCATGTATGGACTCGTCCAAGTATCTCGGAGTTGGAATATACGCTTTGATGAGGTGATCAAAGCATATGGTTTTTGATGATCCCCAAGTGCAGGGAATCATTGTAGCAATTCCCAATGGTGAAAGTGATAAGTATGGAGTGTGGAACCCACAAGGAGTTAAAGGTAAGATCAATATTCTCTCAAGTCCTATCTGCCACTGATACGACTCTACGTACACCGAACGTTTGCTTCCAACTAGAAATGAGAAATAAAACTACGTTGTGGGTATGAAGAGAATAACTTTGCATGACATCGGAGAGCTAAAATATAAAAGTAGGTGCTGTTATCATAAAGTTAGAATATATTAATAAATATTATAAATAGCGAGTGTGGAATAATGATAGATCGGTGTGCGGAATTGTCCTAGGCAATTGTTAACAAGACCGGTAGTCGTCATTGCAATTTCATATGAGGGAGAGGCATAAGCTAACATACTTTATCTTCTTGGATCATATGCACTTATGACTGGAACTCTACCAAGCATCCGCAACTACTAAAGATCATTAAGGTAAAACCCAACCATAGCATTAAAGCATCAAGTCCTGTTTATCACATACGCAACAATCCCCTTACTCGTGTTTATGCTTCTGTCACTCAAGCAACCCACTATAAGCGAATCATGAATGTATTATAAAACCCCACAGTGAGAATCCCTCACGCTTGCACGACACGGAGGGCACCATAGGACATCACCAAAATAAAACATACAACTCGTACCAATCTAGATCATCAATCAACCCAAAGACAAAGGATATCTACTCAAAACATCATAGGATGGCAACACATCATTGGATCATAATATGTGGCATAAAGCACCATGTTCAAGTAGGGATTACAGTGGGGTGCGGGAGAGTGGACCGAGCAAAACAGATGGATGGTGATGATGATGGTGATGTTGATGAAGACGGTAACCGTGGCGATGATTCCCCTCCTGATGGCACTTCGGCGCCACCGAGAGAGAGGAGGAGAGGTTCTCCCCCTTGTGCTTCCTCTTTCCATGGCCTCCCCCCTAGATGGGGAGAGGTTCTCCCTCTGGTCCTTGGCCTTAATGGCGATGATGGCCCCTCCGGGATCCTCCTCCATGGCCTCCGGTGATGATGGCCCCCTCCGGCAGGGTGCCAGAGAGGGCCTAGATTGATTTCTCGTGGTTACAGAGGCTTGCGGTGGCGAAACTGCCGATCTAGGTTATTTTCTGGAGGTTTCTGTATTTATAGGAATTTTTGGCGTCGGTCTCACGTCCAGGGGGTCTCCGAGTCGTCCACGAGATAGGGGCCCACGCCTAGTGGGGGTGGGCGCGCCCCCACCCTCGTGGACAGCCCGGGACTCTTTTGGCCAAACTCTTTTACTCCAGGGGCTTCTTTTGGTCCATAAAAAATCATCAGAAATTGGCACGTCAATTGGACTCCGTTTGGTATTCATTTTCTGTAAAACTCAAAAACAAGGGAAAAACAGAAACTGGCACTGGGCTCTACGTTAATAGGTTAGTCCCAAAAATCATCTAAAATAGCATATAAATGTATATAAAACATCTAAGATGGATAATATAATAGCATGAATACTTCATAAATTATAGATATGTTGGAGACGTATCAGCATCCCCAAGCTTAATTACTGCTCGTCCTCGAGTAGGTAAATGATAAAAGAAATAATTTATGAAGTGTGAATGCTAGCAGGTGCACAAGTTTCATAAATGATAATTTCAATCACCTTTTCTAGCATCATTATGTGTCATAACAGTACCTCATTTCATAAAACTTTTCATGATCAAGTAACAAGCTATTCACATGTTAAAGTATAGATCATAAAATTTCTTGAAAACTAACAAACAATGCTCTTAGTCATCAAACAATTGCAATTCATCTTATTTTCGGGAAGGGTCTATGTAAGATCTTTGATTCAGCAAACTCCACATACTCAACTATCATTTAATGTTTCACAATTGCTAACGTTCATGTGATATTTAGGGGTTCAAAGTTTTAATCGGACACAGAGAAAGATAGGGGCTTATAGTTTCGCCTCCCAACCTTTTACCTCAAGGGTAATGTCAACAATAATAATTTATAAAAACCTACATCCAAGTGGATATACATATCCGGATCGCTCCAACACAAAGTGCTTGCCAAAGGAAAAAGTGTAAAAAGGAAAGGTGATGATCACCATGACTCTTGTATAAGGGTAGAAGATAAAAGTAAAAGATAGGCCCTTCGCAGAGGGAAGCACAGGTTGTCATGCGCTTTTATGGTTGGATGCACAAAATCTTAATGCAAGAGAACGTCACTTTATATTGCCGCTTGTGATAAAGACCTTTATTATGCAGTCCGTCACTTTTATTTCTTCCCTATCACAAGTTCGTATAAAGCATATTTTCTTCGCACTAATAGATCATACATATTTAGAAAGCAATTTTTATTGTACGCACCGATGACAAGTTACTTGAAGGATCTTACTCAATCCTTAGGTAGGTATGATGGACTCTCATGGCAAAACTGGTTTAAGCGATGTTTGGAAGCACAAGTAGTATTTCTACTTGGTGCAAAGAATTTGGCTAGCATGAGAGGGAAAGACAAGCCCAACATGTTGGATGATCCAAGACAATATAACGTTTTGAATATAGGAAAACATAACCTATTAAGTTGTCTTCCTTGTCCAACATCAACCTTTTAGCATGTCATATTTTAATGAGTGCTCACAATTACAAAAGATGTCCAAGATAGTATATTTATATGTGAAACCTCTCTTCCTTCAATATTCTTTCATGAATTGTTCAAGTGACCAATTCTGCGTTTGCTAACTTTCAATAAGTTTACTACCTATAGTTATTCTGTGTGAAGTCATTACTCCCCATGGCATAAGCATATGAAACATATATAAATTCAGATTTATGATATTCATATCATTCAACCATTTACTCATAGGATGTACGTGAAGCACAAGAGTAAATGACAAACTACTCCAAAAGATATAAGTGAAGGACACTGAGTAGTCAAATAATTAACTAGCCACGAGAGGATTATTTTTCATTCAAGATTCCAGATCTAATGATTTTATTCACACAACAAGTAAAATTGAAAATACGCTCCAAGCAAAACACATATCCTGTGACGAATAAAAATATAGCTCCGAGTAAGGTATATCTACTTAGTGAAGAAAGCACACAAGCACACACGAGAATATCAACCCCGCGCTATTGCTCCCCGGCAATGGCGCCGGAAAAGACCTTGATGGTCCCCAAGTGCAGGGAATCATCATAGCAATTTCCAATGGTGGAAGTGATAAGTATGTGATGGCTTCTCGCCCCTCGTTGGTTACCCCAAGTGGAAGGTTGAGATGTAGCGTAGCGGCAAATTTCCCTTGGCAAAGATACCAAGGATCGAATCCCATGAGACTCCGAGGGTCGACAAGTAGGTGTCAACGGCGCCAGAAACTTAGCGGTTGACGGGACCTGCACATAGATACAGATAACTTTGCTCCCAACGAGTACAGAGAGGTTGTCAATCCCTCTGGCCTTGTTGTTTACAAAGGATCAAACACAAGAGATAATAATGATAGCTATGACTGCAACTAGGAAATAAAAACAGGAAGTAAATAGAAGGTGTGATCAGCGGTGGTAATATGGACCGGGATCCCATGATGTTCACTAGTGATGTCTCTCTCCCAAAAGACGATAAAACAGCAAAGCAAGGTAAACAAATTACAGCTGGGCAATTGACAGGATTATGTGCGCAAACCAATGCTAACTATGCTGCAAAGAAAGGTAGAGGCTCAAAAGCATGGGCGGTACGCCAAGGCAAGTAGACCGAAATCCATCTGCATTTACTACTAATCATCCACCTTGAGATATCTATCCAGAACATCTCGCTGGTATTAAGTTGTGAATCCTACCCAAAGTGTAAACTCAAAGCAACAGACAACTGCATTAAAAGAACTTTGCGTAAAGTAAACAATCCTTGCACCCGCAAGTACAAGCACCGTTGTTTTCTCCCTTGTGGCAACAGCACATCCCCTAGACTCATGTTTCTGTCACTCAAGCTATTCATCAGGGGGCATGAACCCACAATCAAGCATAACGCTCCCTCTTGGAGTTTCTACCTACTACTTGGCCAAAGCAATAAACAGCAACGGAGAACATGCAAGAATTACTCAATAACAAAGATATAAAAGAGGTGAATCAAATATATTACTCAAACACAATCTGAACATAGTCTCATAATCCATCAGATCCCAGCAAACTCAGCAAAGCAACAGCAGAAAGATTACATATGTGCCTCGATCATGTAGGGCAGCTCACGAGGTCTAAACCATGAAGAGCAAAGAGGGGAGGAGAACATCACATAGCTACTGATCATGGACCCATGGTCCAAGGTGGACTACTCACGACTCATCCGGGAAGTGTCCATGGTGGTGGAGAAGCTCTCGGTGGTGGTTCTCCCCTCCGGCAGGGTGCCGGGAAGAGTTCTCCTGATGCTCCCGATCTTGGAAGCGCTGCGGCGGCGGAACAGAGGCGAGATCGCGAAAAAGGGTTCTGTCCTCGAGGGTTTCGGGACGAGAGGGATATATATGCGAAGGGGGGTAGCCAAAGGCGGAGCAGGGGCCCCAGGCGCCCCCCTGGCGCGGCCAGGGGTGGGGCTGCGCCAGGTGGCCGCCTGGGCCTCCCCTGGCTCCCCTCTGGCCCATCTTTGGTTCTTCGCGAAGCTTCCTGTACGCTGATTTTTCCTGTATTTTTCCTGGAATTTTTGGAGCACTTTTAATATGGGGGAAACCTGAAATAGAAAAACAGCAGAAAACAGGAACTGGCACTGTGGTGCAGTGAGTTAATAGGTTAGTCCAAATATGATCAAAAGTGTATGGAAGTGCATCAATATCATAGCAATATCACACAAAAGAAGCATGGGGCAAGCAGAAATTTTAGATACGTTTTGGACGTATCAACATCCCCAAGCTTAATTCCTGCTCGTCCTCGAGTAGGTAAATGATAAAAAGCATAATTTCTGTGGTGACATGCTACCAACCATATAAGAACTTTTTAAGTAAAGCAATCAAGGCATGTAATTCAATTCAAGTCATAACAAGCAAGAGTCTATATTAGCATTGTAACAAGCAACATAAGAACATAAAGGTGCAAGAGCTCTCGCTGTCCGTGACTCGAATGTCTCCAAATAGTGTTTGCGTGCAAGAAAGGGGATAGGGATATACGAGAGAGTAAAACATAGTTTTTGTATTGTTGAGAACTTAATCTACTAAAGTTTCACACTTGGTCTTCTTTGGAATCTTATCTTGACTCATCCCCAGACCACTAGCCAGGTACAAGTCAAAATGATCCACTCCCTTTCGATATTTTGAGCACTCATGCAATGGATGAGCGTAAGCAAGAAAGTTGACACTTAGGATGGCAAAGAGAGAAAAATGATGAAGGGGGAAGACAAAAAAGGTGTGAAAGGCTCACATCAATGAGGACAATCATAGGCGAGAGAAAGCCAAATGATAGATATGATGTGAGGAGTAGGGATTGCCATGCAATGGATGCACATATGAGCTAAGGTAAGCTCTCAAATGGAACTAGTTGGGGGTGCATCCAACTTGCTTGCTCAAGAAGACCTAGAGCTCTTTTGAGGAGGCTCATCATTGGAATATACAAGCCAAGTTCTATAGTGTGAAGGTCCCCACATAGCTATATGCATGAATGATAATCTCTATGGAGTACAAGGTATAAGATGAAGTACGAGTGTGGATCTCTCAAAAGGAATAGTAGTGTGCCCCCTTCTCTCTTTTTATTTCTTTTTCTCTTTTTTATTTTTTTTTATTTTTTTGTGGCCTCAATGGCTCTTTCTATTTAACTCTCATTTGTCCTCTTTGGGATCTTTTGATTTGTCCTCTTTGGGATCTTTTCCTCACTTTAGGGGCAACACTCTATATATTACAAGAAGTATAGAAGATCTTTCACACTTTACAAAAGTACTCAACATAAAGAAGATGAAACTATCATGATGTATGCAAATGTATGCCTCTGCCACTGTAGCAGGATATGCAATGATACTAGCGCGTCATGTAGCAATGATTAGGGCAAGGCCCAACTAGCATGCGGCTCATCGATCAAGCAAAAGGCATGTATGACATGAAGATCAAGTCATGAGAAGATGGATGTTGCATGGCAATGTATCTCGGAAAGGCTATGGAAATGCCTTGATAGGTAGGTATGGTGGCTGTTTTGAGGAAGGATATAATGAGGCTTATGATGACAGAGCGTATCGTGCCAAGGATTTGGATGCACCGGTGAATTATGCGCCAACTCTCGAGGTGAGAAAGGGCAATGCACGGTACCGAAGAGGCTAGAAAAATATGGCTAGGTGGAAGTGTCAACTTTCGAATACTCACATTAGTCCGAAGAACTCATGCACTTATTATCGGTAACTCTCAATCTAATTAGGAGGTTCACAAAGAGACAAGTACCCCGAGGAGGAGTGTATGGGGGTTTGGTTATCCTTGCGCATCCTCGACTCATGGTACGTGAGTGTACTCTAATATTCGATCCCTCCAAAGATTAGTGATCCATCTAGTAGCTAAAGTTCTCAACTATTTTGTAGGTTTTTGAAAATAAACACGGATTTTGCAAAATACGACATCTATCACTAATAGGCTAAAGCTCTTGACACCAAAAGTTCAGACATTACTCATGGCAATACCTCAAAACTATTGCAAGTTACTACTAAAATTAAATAGCAACCTCAATTACCTACTTTAAGTTAAGACACACAACTCAGTGCAACAGGCAAACTCTCTTAACAAGATAAACATGAAAACTCAAGAGAGTTCAGCAACCAACTAAACAAAAGCTCTTTAAAAAGAAAAGCATGTAAACTAAGAGCTAAACATGACAGCAGCTATGGAAAGACAAAGAACACACACAGCAAAGATAAGCATGAAAATCCTATGTTGTGTTCTAGGTTTAAGTGGAGCGTGTTTCTCTCCCACACAAAGAAAGTTGGGTTCTAACTTTTTATGAACAGCAAGCAAAGCTAAAGAAAACTAAAAAAAGGAAACTAAGAGCAAGACGCTCCAAGCATAGCACATAACGCATGAAGTGATATATAGTGGAACGAAAGACGAACTGATAATTGTTGATGGATAAGGGGATGCATGGGGGCATCCCCAAGCTTAGACGCTTGAGTCTTCTTGAATATTTCTTGAGGGTGCACGGGGGCATCCCCGAGCTTGAGCGTTTGACCCTCCTGAATCTTCTTTTATCATCTTCCCTCGCACACTTGAAAACTCCCTTCATACATAACTCATCATAATCTGATTAGCGAGGTTAGTACCCACAATAAAATAATTTTTCCCTACTGGAAATAAAGATAATCTTGAAGAGCTACTGTTTCTCAATATTTCCAAAAGGTTTTTGCAAAGAAAAAGCAAGCTCAAGGTTTGCAAAACGAAGAAAAGGCAAAACAGGACAGAATCTGTGAAAAACATACCAGCAGGTAGTAAATAATTTTTTCGGGGCACTTCTGCAACTCAAATCAAAAAACTCAGAACAGACGCTCGAAAGCCAATTGTATAGAGCACGCTGTCAAAACAATTCAGATCAAAAAGATGATCTGGTGATTTTATTCAAATTTTTCTATCCAAGGACATAATCTGTTTCTGGACAGCACGTCACAACTTTTGAACTTTCTTGCAATCGGAGGCTAAACTTGGCACAAAGCTGAAAAGAAAGGATACAATGATGATGCTACTGTAGTAACAAACATCAAGACACAAAAAAAGCAAAATAAAACCTAATTCGTTGTGGGCTGCCTCCCAAAAGCGCTTTCTTTTATGCCTTTAAGCTAGGCATGATGCAAAAAGGAGGAATCAAAAGTCATCATAATAATCGGAGTTATAAATTGCTTCAAATGGTTCCTCAACAAGTTCATCGTTATTCCTTCTAGGAAAGGGGTACTTACCTTTTGCCTTCCCGCGTAGGCGGATTTGTCCCTTACCTATATCGATGAAGCCTTTTACGGCTCGGAGGAAGTCCCTTCCAAGCACTATATTTCCTTGGTTTGGCTTCATGATGAAGAAATCAACCATTGCAATCCCTTTAAGGAATGTAACTGGTACGTCTTTTATTCTTCCCTGGATCTCAGAAATATCTCCATTAGCATGTTCATGATAGGATGATAATTTGTCCATGTTAAATTTTAAAGAATCATGAACAATTTTTGGCATAGTAGAACCCATAGATCCAATATCACAATAAGCAAGGAAGTCTTGATTAGAGATGCTATTCCTAACAAAAGGCTCCCAATCATTGTCTATTTCCAAAATACTCTCTTATTGGGTTTGGGTTTCTCTACCTTCATCAAGTCTAGAGCATCCATTCTCTTCTCAATAGTAGCAAGTCTATCTATGACAGTATCAAAACTATGATCATAAACAAAGTAACTAGGTAGACCATGTATAATTTCAAGAGCTCTAGCTTCATCACACTCTAGGAAATCTCCTTCAGCTATAATATCAAGAGAGTGTTTAGACCATTTAAAAAGACCATGGTAAAAATTTCTAAGCACAATTTTTATAGGTATCCAAGGCATAATTCTCCTATGTGCATCAGAAAATCTGTCCCATGTCTTCTTCATATTTTCTCCATCCCTTTGATGGAAATCTAGAACTTCTGATTCCCTCAAAGCACCAAGTCCTAACATGCTTGACTAAACAGAAAGGACTACTAACAGAAAAGCAAATTTTTTTTTTTGTGATTTTTGATAAAGGATACTAAAGCAAAAACTGAAAGGTAAACTAACAAGACTAAAAAGCAAAGATAAAAGATAGCGTGCAACTCCCCTATCTTAAAGAGTGGAGTCCCCGGCAACGGCGCCAAAAACTTGCTTGATGGCTTCTCGCCCCTCGTTAGTTACCCCAAGTGGAAGGTTGAGATGTAGCGTAGCCGCAAATTTCCCTTGGCAAAGATACCAAGGATCGAATCCCGTGAGACTCCGAGGGTCGACAAGTAGGTGTCAACGGCGCCAGAAACTTAGCGGTTGACAGGACCTGCACACAGATACAGATAACTTTGCTCCCAACGAGTACAGAGAGGTTGTCAATCCCTCCGGCCTTGTTGTTTACAAAGGATCAAACACAAGAGATAATAATGATAGCTATGACTGCAACTAGGAAATAAAAACAGGAAGTAAATAGAAGGTGTGATCAGCGGTGGTAATATGGACCGGGGTCCCATGATGTTCACTAGTGATGTCTCTCTCCCAAAAGACGATAAAATAGCAAAGCGAGGTAAACAAATTACAGCTGGGCAATTGACAGGATTATGTGCGCAAACCAATGCTAACTACGCTGCAAAGAAAGGTAGAGGCTCAAAAGCATGGGCGGTATGCCAAGGCAAGTAGACCGAAATCCATCTGCATCTACTACTAATCATCCACCTTGAGATATCTATCCAGAACATCTCGCTGGTATTAAGTTGTGAATCCCACCCAAAGTGTAAACTCAAAGCAACAGACAACTGCATTAAAAGAACTTTGCGTAAAGTAAACAATCCTTGCACCCGCAAGTACAAGCACCGTTGTTTTCTCCCTTGTGGCAATAGCACATCCCCTAGACTCATGTTTCTGTCACTCAAGCTAGTCATCAGGGGGCATGAACCCACAATCAAGCATAACGCTCCCTCTTGGAGTTTCTACCTACTACTTGGCCAAAGCAATAAATAGCAACGGAGAACATGCAAGAATTACTCAAGAACAAAGATATAAAAGAGGTGAATCAAATATATTACTCAAACACAATCTGAACATAGTCTCATAATCCATCAGATCCCAGCAATCTCAGCAAAGCAACAGCAGAAAGATTACATATGTGCCTCGATCATGTAGGGCAGCTCACGAGGTCTAAACCATGAAGAGCAAAGAGGGGAGGAGAACATCACATAGCTACTGATCATGGACCCATGATCCAAGGTGGACTACTCACGACTCATCCGGGAAGCGTCCATGGTGGTGGAGAAGCTCCCGGTGGTGGTTCTCCCCTCCAGCAGGGTGCCGGGAAGAGTTCTCCTGATGCTCCCGATCTTGGAAGCGCTGCGGCGGCGGAACAGAGGCGAGATCGCGAAAAAGGGTTCTGTCCTCGAGGGTTTCGGGACGAGAGGGATATATATGCAAAGGGGGGCAGCCAGAGGCGGAGCAGGTGCCCCAGGCGCCCCCCTGGCGCGGCCAGGGGTGGGGCCGCGTCAGGTGGCCGCCTGGGCCTCCCCTGGCTCCCCTCTGGCCCATCTTTGGTTCTTCGCGAAGCTTCCTGTACGCTGATTTTTCCTGTATTTTTCCTGGAATTTTTGGAGCACTTTTAATATGGGGGAAACCTGAAATAGAAAAACAGGAGAAAACAAGAACTGGCATTGTGGTGCACTGAGTTAATAGGTTAGTCCAAATATGATCAAAAGTGTATGGAAGTGCATCAATATCATAGCATTATCACACAAAAGAAGCATGGAGCAAGCAGAAATTATAGATACGTTTTGGACGTATCAGTATGGAGTGTCGAACCCACAAGGAGCTAAAGGTAAGATCAATATACTCTCAAGTCCTATCTACCACTGATACGCCTCTACGTACACCGAACGTTTGCTTCCAACTAGAAACAAGAAATAAAACTACGTTGTGGGTATGAATAGGATAACTTTGCATGATATCGGAGAGCTAAAATATAAAAGTAGGTGATGTTATCATAAAGTTAGAATATATTACTAAATATTATAAATAGCGAGTGTGGAATAATGATGGATTGGTGTGCGGAATTGTCCTAGGAAATTGTTCACAAGACCGGTAGTCGTCATTGCAATTTCATATGAGGGAGAGGCAAAAGATAACATACTTTCTCTTCTTGGATCATATGCACTTATGATTGGAATTCTAGCAAGCATCCGCAACTACTAAAGATCATTAAGGTAAAACCCAACCATAGCATTAAAGCATCAAGTCCTCTTTATCCCATACGCAACAATCCCCTTACTCGGGTTTATGCTTCTATCACTCAAGCAACCCACTATAAACGAATCATGAACGTATTGCAACAGCCTACAGCGGGAATCCCTCACGCTTGCGCGACACGGAGGGCACCATAGGACAGCACCAAAATAAACATGCAACTCGTACCAATCTAGATCATCAATCAACCCAAAGACAAAGGATATCTACACCAAACATCATAGGATGGCAACACACCATTGGATCATAATATGTGGCATAAAGCACCATGTTAGGGATTACAGCGGGGTGTGGGAGAGTGGACCGCGTAAAAGAGATGAGGCTGGTGATGATGATGGTGATGTTGATGAAGACGATCATCGCGGCGATGATTCCCCTCCCGATGGCACTCCGGCGCCACCAAGAGAGAGGAGGAGAGGTTCTCCCCCTTGTGCTTCCTCATCCATGGCCTCCCCCCTAGATGGGGAGAGGTTCTCCCTGTGGTCCTTGGCCTTCATGGCGATGATGGCCCCTCCGGGATCCTCCTCCATGTCCTCCAGTGATGATGGCCCCCTCCGGCAGGGTGCCAGAGAGGGCCTAGATTGATTTCTCATGGTTACAGAGGCTTGCGGTGGTGGAACTTCCGATCTAGGTTATTTTCTGGAGGTTTCTGTATTTATAGGAATTTTTGGCGCCGGTCTCACGTCCAGGGGGTCTCTAAGTCATCGACGAGATAGGGGCCCACGCCCAGGGGGTGGGCGCGCCCCCCACCCTCGTGGACAGCCCGGGACTCTTCTGGCCCAACTCTTTTACTCCAGGGGCCTCTTTTGGTCCATAAAAAATCATCAAAAATTGGCACGTCAATTGGACCCCGTTTGGTATTCCTTTTCTATAAAACTCAAAAACAAGGAAAAAACAGAAACTGGCACTAGGCTCTAGGTTAATAGGTTAGTCCCAAAAATCATATAAAATAGCATATAAATGTATATAAAACATCTAATATGGACAATATAATAGCATGAATACTTCATAAATTATAGATACGTTGGAGACGTATCAATTTTATACAGACTTACGGTGAAGCCTGTATTTACAAGAAAGTGAGTGGGAGCACTACAACATTTCTGATAAGTATATGTGAATGACATATTGCTGATCGGAAATGATGTAGAATTTTTACGGAAAGCATAAAGGATTGTTTAAAAGGGGGTTTTCAAAGAAATACCTCGGTGAAGCTGCTTACATATTGGGCATCAAGATCTATAGAGATAGATCAAGATGATTGATAAGACTTTCGATAAGTACATACCTTGATAATGTTTTGAAGTAGTTCAAAATGGATTAGTAAAAGGAGTTCTTGCCTGAGTTGTAAGGTATGAAGTTGAGTAGGACACAAAGCCCGACCATGGCAGAAAAATATAGAGAGAATGAAAGTCATTCCCTATGCCTCATACATAGTTTCTATAAAGCATGTCATGCTGTGTACCAGACCTAATGTGTGCCTTGCCCGTGTCTGGCAAGGGGGTACAAGAGTGATCTAGGAGTGGATCACTGTACATCAGTCAAAATTATCCTTAGAGGTATAAGGAAATGTTTCTCGGTTATGGAGGTGATAAAGATTTCGTCATAAAGGGTTACGCCGACGCAAGCTTTGACACTAATCCAGATGACTCTGAGTATCAATCTGGATGTGTATTGAACGTAGGAGCTATTAGCTAGAGTGGCTCTATGTGGAGCATTGTAAACATAGAAATTTGCAAAGTCCACAAGGATCTGAATGTTGCAGACCCGTTGACTAAAACTCTCTCACAAGAAAAACATGATCATACCTTAGAACTTTGTGAGTGTTAATCACATAACAATGTCAACTAGATTATTGACTCTAGTAAACTCTTTGGGTGTTAATCACATGGCGATGTGAACTATGGGTGTTAATCACATGGAGATGTGAACTAGATTATTGACTCTAGTGCAAGTGGGAGACTGATGGAAATATGCCCTAGAGGCAATAATAAAATGATTATTATTATATTTCTTTAATAATGATAAATTTTTATTATTCATGCTAGAATTGTATTGACTCGTAACCTAAATACATGTGTGAATACATAGACAAACATTGTGTCCATAGTGAGCCTCTACTTGACTAGCTTATTGATCAAAGATGGTTAAGGTTTCCTAATCATGGACATGAGTTGTCATTTGATAACGGGATCACATCATTAGGAGAATGTTGTTATGGACAAGACTCATCCATTAGCTTAGCATAATGATCGTTCAGTTTATTGCTATTTCTTTCTTCATGTCAAATACATATTCCTCCGACTATGAGATTATGCAACTCCCGGATACCGTAGGAATGCCTTGTGTGCTATCAAACATCACAACGTAACTGGGTGATTATAAATATGCTCCACAGGTATATTCGAAGGTGTTTGTTGAGTTGGCATAGATCGAGATTAGGATTTGTCACTCTGAGTATCGGAGAGGTATCTCTGGCCCTCTCGGTAATACACATCATAATAAGCCTTGCAAGAAAATGGCTAATGCGTTAGTCTCGGGATGATGTATTATGGAACAAGTAAAGAGACCTGCCGGTAACGAGATTGAACTAGGTATGAAGATACCGGCGATCGAATATCGGGCAAGTAACATACCGATGGACAAAGGGAATAAATGTATCTTGTCATAACGGTTCGACCGATAAAGATCTTGGTAAAATATGTGGGAGCCAATATGAGCATCCAGGTTCCGCTATTGGTTATTGACCGGAGAAGTGTCTCGGTCATGTCTACATAGTTCTCGAACCCGTAGGATCCGCACGCTTAACGTTCGATGATGATATTGTATTATATGAGTTATGTGATTTGGTGACCGAATGTTGTTCGGGGTTCCGGATGAGATCACAAACACGACGAGGAGTCTCGAAATGGTCGATATATATATATATATATATATATATATATATATATATATATATATATATATATATATAACTATAGTATTCGGACACCGCAAGTGTTCCAAAGTGTATCGGGCACTGTTCAAGATATCTTCCGATATGCTGATAAATCGGCCGATTTATCGCTTACCGTTGTCTGGCCGATAAGATAAATTGGCTGATAAATGAGCCGATATGGCGATAAATTGGCCGATATGCCGATAAACTGGCCGAGTTACCCCTTATCATGGGTCGACCGATAAGTTCCCGATAAGCGATATCCCTAACACTGGTATCGGGTAATTATCGGAGTACGTGGAGGGTTACCGGAACCCCTGGGGGGAGTATATACGCCATATGGGCCATAAGAGGGGTGCACACCAGCCCACAAGGGGTGGCGCGCCCCCCTTAGGCATGTGGCCGAATTGGAGAAGGAACAAGGGGGGGGGGGGGGTTCGCCCCCTTCCTTTCTCTCTTCCTCTTTCCTTCTTCTACATCTAGAATATGGCAAGGGGGGTGGCAAATTGGGTATGACCCCCAGTAGGATTTGACCTACTTGGGGCGCCCCTTAGCTACCTCTTCCCCCCTCCAACCTATATATATGCGCGGAGGGGTGCCTAGAACACACACAATCAATTGTTAGCCGTGCACGGCGCCCCCTCCATAGTTTACACTCTCGGTCACATTCTCGCGGTGCTTAGGCGAAGCCCTACGTGGATCACTTCACCATCATCGTCACCACACTGTCATGCTGATGAAACTCATCTACTTCCTCGACATCTTGCTGGATCAAGAGGAAGAGGGACGTCATCGAGCTGAACATGTGCAGAACTCGGAGGTGTCGTACGTTCGGTGTTTGATCGGTCAGAGCAAGAAGAAGTTTGACTACATCAACCGCGTTGTCAAACGCTTCCGCTTTCGGTCTATCAGGGTATGTAGACACACTCTCTCCCTCTCGTTGCTATGCATCTCCTAGATAGATGTTGCGTGAGCATAGGGATTTTTTTGAATTTCATGCTACGTTCCCCAACACATCGGCATGGTGGGGTGGGTGCCGCGGATACTTTACTTGAATAAGCTATGACCATAAACCCCATCCCCATGAACCTTGAGACCCACCGCAGCATAAGGGCCCTAATCATGCGACGAGACGCAAGAATGCCTCACCATCCTAGGTCCTTTGACATGCATATGTCAGCCCACTTGACCATACGAATCTGTCGGCCATCTGTACCTTGCGAGAAGAAACGAGAAAGGTCTATATCAAAAGAGCTATGTACCCTAGCAGGATATACAACCCCATCATATACACTGGGAAACTGGAAACATAGGAATCAATAAGAATGGCCTTACTCCCTTTGGATATAAAACGACTGCACCATGGCTCTGACCTAGACATGATCCGACCCAGAAGTAGGTTGAATTCACTCAAGGGTACCCTCGTATCAGACAACGACATCCCTAAGTACATAATGCGGGAAGGAGGACAACCTGCAATTCAAGTTGGCCATGTTTTGTTGTTGATTGTCATTCGAGTATCCTAAAACCCAACCTGTTCTTGTGGAAGATGATCTTAAGGCCATACATGGCCTCAAAAAGCATATAAGGAGGAAATTGAGGTTGATGGTATGAAGATCTGACCTCTCCAACATCACCATGGTATCATCCCGCATACTGCGGGTGCTTGGCACCACCTCTAGGGATAATATTGCCAACCACCCCAAAGATGTGGCCGACCATCGTAGCCTTATCCATGATGGACGCAAGGGCGTTGACAACGAGGTTAAAGGTGAAGGGGAAATAGGATCCTTGATGAGGACATCACTACCATAGTTACGCCCACAACCCCTGCTGTTACACATATTGGACCAACTACTAGAGCTCGCGCACGCCACTTAAAATACCAGGTACTTTCGTTTCTTGGTAATGATTCTAATGTTCATGAGAATATGATGCTGCCTAAATTAGATATATTTGTTTTACTTAAGAATGAAGGGCCCAGCATGGACAAGAAGGATGAACATTGGAGTATGATCAAGCGTGGAGATGAAGGCGCGCCCGAAGGGAACAAGAACAGAGTTTCTAGTGGAGTTTTCAACACTTTGAAGCCACCATCCTGACATACAAGGACATGGACAAAATATACAAGATGGTCTTTCATTCCATGGTTTATTATTGGTGTTGCGCCACCTTATTTTTGGGCCAGGCCCATGTAACTTCGAAATACTACTTCATAAGCTGTTTTAAGAGACCGTATTGTAGGGGAAACGACTCAAGAGGTGTTTTAATCCCACCTTGAAAAAGGTTGGACGAAATCCCCTCTCTTTTCCCCTGTAATTACAGCCCTTGAGGCATCGTTTAGACTTGGGTTTTGTTTAGATTAAAGTTCGCCATAGTTGCAACCCGTGTCCTTTGTTTATGTTCAACGACCAGAGCAAGACCCCGTAGAACCCCACTTTGATTAGTAAAGCTTTCCTCTTAAATTCACAATATTCAGATTTCAATCTTTGTTTCTTGATTGTTCTTCGCTTGTGTGTGTGACGCCCCCGATTTGACCGTACACTAATCATGCACGCAAATGTGTACGACCAAGATCAGGGACTCACTTGAAGATATCACAACACAACTCAAGACATAAATTAAAATAATACAAGCTTTATATAACAAGCCAGGGGCCTCGAGGGCTCAAATATATAAGCTTGAATACACAAGAGTCAGCGGAAGCAATAATATATGAGTACAGACATAAGTTAAATAAGTTTGCCTTAAGAAGGCAAGCACAAATATAGCAACGATTGAAAAGGCAAGGCCTCCTGCCTGGGACCTCCTAACTACTCCTCGGAGCTGAACTCCATGTAGAAACATCATCGGGATCCTCTGGCTCCTGGACTCCATCATCTGGTTGCATCAAACGAAAAGAGAGGAAAAGGGGGGGAAAGGGGGAGCAAAGCAACCGTGACTACTCATCCAAAGTACTCGCAAGCAAGGATCTACACTACATATGCAATGGTATCTGTATAAAGAGGTAATATCTGTGGACTGAACTGCAGAAAGCCAGAATAAGAGGGGGATAGCTAATCATATCGAAGACTATGCTTCTGGCAGCCTCCATCTTGTAGTAGTAGATGAGAGTAGCTGGAATGTAACAAGTATCCTCGCTTCTCGCAGCTTCCTGATACGTCCAAAACGTATCTATAATTTCTGCTTGCTACATGCCTCTTTTGGGTGATATTGCTATGATATTTATACACTTCCATACACTTTTGATCATATTTGGACTAACCTATTAACTCAGTGCACCCCAGTGCCAGTTTCGGTTTTCGGCTGTTTTTGTATTTCAGGTTTTCACGTTACGAGAACTGCCAGGAAAAATCCAGAAAAATTATATAAAAAATCAGCGTTCCAGAAACTACCGTGCGTCCGAAGGACAGCCGGGGGGGGGGCACCAGGGCTCCAGGCGCCCTGGCGGCGCGCCCCCCTGGGCCGCGCCGGGGGGGGCGCCTAGGCCCCCCGAGGATCCTCCGATGCCCCCCTTTGGCATATATTTAAAGCGTGTCGCGGAAACCCTGATTCCAGACCCCTTTTCTCCAGACGCGATTCCGATCTCCGCCGCCATCGCCATCAAGCTTCGGGGGACCAGAATTCCTGCGCCGGCACCCTGCCAGGACGGGGAAGTGCCCCCGGATTCATCTCCATCGACATTGCTTCCTCCCTCCATGATGCGGGAGTAGTTCCTCCTCGGGGCTGAGGTTCTTACCAGTAGCTATGTGGTCAATTCTCTCTCCCATGATGTGATCTTCGTTGTGATCATGGGCTATGTTAATCTAGGGTGATCCCATGATATTTCCCCTTCCTCTATGTATTGGATTGATGTACTCACTTGTCTTTATCTAGTATAATCCCCGAGACCAAGGTGACAGCGGTCTATTGGACATGGATTAGAATAATATGTTTATGAGTGATTTCCTCTCTTATGTGTTGATTGAAGATTGAGAGTCTCTTGGTGCTTGTCTTTGACTATCCTTTAGATATGTTGTGGTGATTGTGGGACTCTCTTTGGATGGCCGCGGTGACATTGGGAAATCCTTAGATTGAGAACTACGAACTTTGAGGTGTGCTTTTGTAGCCCTACATAATTCTCGTCCTCTCTTGACCACGAAGGAATGACCTCCGAGTGCGTCCCCTTTGCATGTTTTATGGGAAATATCATGTGATTCGATTATGTTAATGTTGTTGGGAGTTGCCACTAGTGAAAGTATGAAGCCTAGGCCTTGTTTCCACCATTGCAATACCATTTGTGCTCACGTTTACCACTTGTTTGCTTGCTGCACTTTTTATTACAGATTTATATTACTTTGTTTTGCCATCCATATCACTTGCTATTTAACATCTCTTCGCCGAACTAGTGCACCTATACATCTGACAAGTGTATTAGGTGTGTTGGGGACACAAGAGACTTCTTGTATCTTAGTTGCAGGGTTGCTTGAGAGAGACCATCTTCAACCTCTACTTCCCTGAGTTCGATAAACCTTAGGTCATCCACTTGAGGGAAATTGCTACTGACCTACAAACCTCTGCGCTTGGAGGCCCAACATAGTCTACAAGAGTAGAAGCGTGTGTAGACATCAAGCTATTTCTGGCGCCGTTGCCGGGGAGGTGAGCGCTTGAAGGTATATCTTTAGATCTTGCAATTAAATCTTTTTGTTTCTTGTTTTTATTTCACTAGTTATGCTGATGGACAACCCTGCTATTGGATCGTTGCTTGCGGGAAGACGCCCCACACCTGTGGTGGTTGCTCCTCCCCCTACTAAAATTGTGCCCTATAAAATACCAGCTGGTATTATCGATTATGTTTTGGCTGATCGTTATGCAGGAGACAGACATCCCAGTGAACACTTGCTATATCTGTCACAACTATGTTCATTATTTAAGCTTGCAGGTGTATCAAGGGAGTTTGTCATGAGGAAATTATTTGCCTTGTCACTGAAAGGAAAAGCATTGGAATGGTATAGGCTACTAAATGACTCTCACCTGCTGGAGTGGGAAGAGATCCAGTCTCTCTTTTACTCCAAGTTTTATCCTCTTCATGAAGTCCATGAGAATAGGAATTATGTTTATAATTTTTATCCTCATGATGGAGAGAGCATAGCTCAAGCTTGGGGGAGACTGAAGACGTTAATGCTAAAATGTCCTAACCATGGGCTCCCCAAAGATATGATTATTACTAATTTCTATGCGAGGCTTTCTCGACAGGATAAAGATTTGCTCGCCGCTTTCTCTATGGGTTCTTTCACAAACAAAAATATTGATGCTAAATGGGAACTCCTTGAAATAATACAACGCAACACTGAAGATTGGGAGATCGACAAAGGTAAAGAGTCAGGTATAATTTATGAGTATGATTGCATTAAGTCCTTTGTTGAAACTACAAGTTTTAATAAGTTTAGTGCTAAGTTTGGGCTTGATTCTCAACTCCTTGTTGATTTCCTCAAATCTTTTGCTTCACATCTTAATATGCCTAAGGAGGATTGGATCAAGTATCATAAACCTTTTAAAGAGACTTGCAAAGAAAATGAAATTGTTCATGATGATTGCAACATGCATGATCCAATTCCTAAAAATGAAGTTTTATATAAGCATGTTAATTTTTGTGGAGTGGATAGACCTTGTGAAAGGCCTATGATTGAAGAAGAGAAGTATTGTAAGCAACATAAGCATGAAAGAACAATCACTTGGGTCAGAGATTTAAATGAAATTGCTAGAGAATTATGTGACCTTTATCCTTTTACTTGTGAACTTTTCCGTATAGAGGGTCACTTTAATTTTCAATGCATGAACTTTCAAAACATAACTGTTAACCGGTTGTGTGATAACATGATCACCTCTGATCTTTATGATGAGCTTATGTTATTTTTGATGTGTGAAGAGTTATCAGAAAAGACTTCATGGCTAGATGTTAATGCCATAGGAATAAAAAACACTTTGCAAAATTGCCATCTCTATTGTGTTGTTAATTGCCATGAAAATGATTACATAGGTAAGATTATAAAGGAGGGAACTTTACCAAAGTATAAAAATGTCTCTTATATTTCTGCTAATAAAAAGGAGAGTTTCTCCCAAGTTTCCCCTATTGTTTCTAATGATAAACCAGGATATGTGGAGAAGCTTCATCTCCAACCACTCCCTCCTAAGGTTAAGAAGAAGAAAAAGAAGAGGAGGAGGAAGAGGAGCAAGAAAGAAGAAGAATGGGTATCAACCTGGCCTGAGCATATTCCTCCCATCAACTTTTATCCTAACGATTGTAAGTTTAAGGAAGAAGGTGAAGTTTATTGCCTTAATTATCATCTTGATGATACGTCCATAGGTACTATTGAAGATGATTTTGATTATGATATGCATGTTACTTATTGTGATTGGGAAAATGATGATAATGCTACTTATGATCTTGAAAATCTTTTTGGTACCAACTCTGAAAGTGATGATATGGGAAGCTCTAAGCTTGGGGATGATAGGATTGCAAATCCTTTACCCACTAGTGATGTGATAATTGATAATTCTTTTGCTAGTAAGAATAAAGACAACATGATTACAAATATAGTTGCTAGCAATGATAATGCTCTTCTCTACTATGATGATGTAATAACTCCAACCTATAGTGATTATAAAGGTACCTATGACATAAGGAGAAATTATCCTTATGAAACTTGTCATAATCATGGAGGGAATTACTCCCTTGTTGAACACCACCCTCCTAATACACAATTAATCTATAGTGTTCAAGTTGTTTATGATAGTCCTACTCCCACTATTACCAATGAGAAAGATTATGCTTATGTAGAGAGTAAGAGTACCTTTTTGCATGTGGATCATGGTAACAATGCTTTATGTGATGCATATATTGTTGAGTTGATCCATGATGCCACTGAAATTTATAATGAGAGAGGGAGACTTGGTTCTAAATATCTTAATAATAAGAAGTTTCCTCTCTTTATGGTGAATATTTTGAAGTTATGCTTGTTTTGCCTTCCTATGCTAGTTGCTTTGTTCTTCAATGAATTATTCTATTGCAATATTCCTATGCATAGGAAGCATGTTAGGCTTAAATGTGTTTGGTATTTGCTTCTTGATGCTCTCTTTTGTTCTTCAGCTCTTATTCCTACGAGAGCATCATTAAAGTCTTAAGCCTATCTTTATGGCTATAAAGAAAGAGCTCTAGGGAGACAACCCTTGTTATGTTTACTTTCAGTTTTAGTGGTATTGATGTTTGTTACTACTGTAGCAACATCATTGTATCTTTATTTTTCAGCTTTGTACAAAGTTTAGCCTCTGATTGCAAGAAAGTTCAAAAGTTGTGACGTGCTGTCCAGGAAACAGATTCTGTCCTTGGATAGAAAAATTCGTATAAAATCACCAGATCATCTTTTTGGCCTGACTTTTTTCGACAGCGTGCTCTATATAATTGTCTTTCGTGCGTCTGTTCTGAGTTTTTTGATTAGAGTTGCAGAAGTGCCCCGAACAAATCAATTACTACCTGCTGTTCTGTTTTTCACAGATTCTGTCCTGTTTTGCATTTCCTTCATTTTGCAAACCAAGAGCTTGCTTTTTCTTTGCAAAAACCTTTTGGCAATCTTGAGAAACAGTAGACCTTCAAGAATATCTTTATTTCCAGCAAGGTACAATTATTTTATTATGGGTACTAACCTCGCTAATCAGATTATGATGAGTTATGTATGAAGGGAGTTTTCAAGTGTGCGAGGGAAGATGATAAAAAGATTCAGGAGTGTCAAGCGCTCAAGCTTGGGGATGCCCCCATGCACCCCCAAGAAATATTCAAGGAGACTCAAGCGTCTAAGCTTGGGGATGCCCCCGTGCATCCCCTTCTCCATCAACATTATCAGTTCGTCTTTCGTTCCACTATATTTTAATCACTTCATGTGTTATGTGCTATGCTTGGAGCGTCTTGCTTTTAATTTTCTTTAGTTTTTCATAACGAGTCGGAACTCATCTTTCTTTATGTGGGAGAGAAACACGCTCCACTTCTACCTAGAAACATAACATAGAATTTTCATGTCTATCCTTGCTGTGTGTGTTCTTTGTCTTTTAATAGCTACTATCATGTTCAGCTCTTAGCTTTCATGCTTATCTTTTCAAGAGCTTTTGTTTAGTTGGTTGCTTGAACTCTCTTTAATTACCATGCTCACCTTATTAAGAGAGTTTGCTTCCGTTGCATTGGTTGATATGTCTATGATAAAGATGCTACGTGCATGATGGCGCTTAGTAGTTCATGTTTTCTTATGGTTAGTCTCAAATAGCTGGAGGGTTCCCAATGTGTTATTGGAGTACCAACATGATTTGTTTGCCTATGATGTGGTATGGTTTAGTAATATATTCCTTCAAAGAATTTATTTTGATTGACTTGGCGTATGCTCACGCATATTTAAGACTGTAAAGAAAGTCTGTCAAGCCTTGATGATCTTTTGTTTCTGAGTAGCGATATAACTTCCATGCCTGATTCAATGTTGCTTTGTCGCTCTGCATGATTATGGCCATCATTGCTCTCTTAGTTGGTTGCTCCCCGTCTTTTGCTAACCTTCGCCTGTACTAAGCGGACTGACTGCTTGTGCATCCACATCCTTTTAATCCAGTTATGCCATATGAGCCCACCATATCTTCCTACATGGTATTTACCTGCCATTCCTAACGGAGACTTACATGTACCATCTCGAAATTATTCAAAGAAAAAGCATTCCTATTTTGTGCCTCTGTTTTAAGTTCATGAGGAAGTAGTAGTTAATTCATGATCTTTTTAAGTTGGACAAGCTTCACCCCGGGATTGCATGTATAATGTGCAAACCCATAATACGAGAAGGAACTGGCATTGAGTGCGCCCGGCTCAAAAAGATAATATAACAAACAAACCCTCCTTCACGCTTTGTTCATGAGAAATCAGAAACTTTGGAAGTGATAAACAAAGGAGATTAAGAGGATGTGATCGTCCTCATTCGGGAGCCGTTCCTCAAAACTTGTCCATCTCAAGAAGTGATTGAGTTGTCTGCTAGCATTCGTTGACGAAACATGCATGATCTAAAAAAAATTTATTACCTCTGTTTTAAAACCAAGAGCTCTGGTAAATGTTTTGTCTTTGTTTCCGACTACGGGTTTTCAACCTTGCCAACAAAAGCCACGGTTCGAGAGTCTCCACCTTCTTTTAAAAGCACCAACTACTGAGAGCATGATTGTCATTCTGAGTGTAATGTGCATTGTCCCAAAGTAGCATTGTCTTTTGCATGATTGTGATATCGTTTATTTTGAAATCATTGTATCTAGTCATCACTTAAACCTTGGAGGTGCCCCTGCATTTACGTTTTGCTTCACTAAAGGGGGCAAGCTAGATATCACTTTATCATATTTGCACATCATGTTCATTGCAAATCTATTTGATGTTTCAGTATCATATTGTAAAACTTTCAGCCCTTTGTGATTTTCTCATGAGGCAACTTAATTACTTTAGATTCATCGTCTCAGTAAGATTTTGTCATATGACTATGAAAAAGTCCTATATGGTTAATAGCATGTCACCACAGAAATTATTCTTGTTATCATTTACCTACTCGAGGACGAGCAGGAATTAAGCTTGGGGATGTTGATACGTCCAAAACGTATCTATAATTTCTGCTTGCTCCATGCCTCTTTTGGGTGATATTGCTATGATATTTATACACTTCCATACACTTTTGATCATATTTGGACTAACCTATTAACTCAGTGCACCCCAGTGCCAGTTTCTGTTTTCGGCTGTTTTTGTATTTCAGGTTTTCACGTTACGAGAACTGCCAGGAAAAATCCAGAAAAATTATATAAAAAATCAGCGTTCCAGAAACTACCGTGCGTCCGAAGGACAGCCGGGGGGGGCTACCAGGGCTCTAGGCGCCCTGGCGGCGCACCCCCCCCTGGGCCGCGCCGGGGGGCGCCTGGGCCCCCCGAGGATCCTCCGATGCCCCCCTTTGGCATATATTTAAAGCGTGTCGCGGAAACCCTGATTCCAGACCCCTTTTCTCCAGACGCGATTCCGATCTCCGCCGCCATCGCCATCAAGCTTCGGGGGACCAGAATTCCTGCGCCGGCACCCTGCCGGGACGGGGAAGTGCCCCCGGATTCATCTCCATCGACGTTGCTTCCTCCCTCCATGATGCGGGAGTAGTTCCTCCTCGGGGCTGAGGTTCTTACCAGTAGCTATGTGGTCAATTCTCTCTCCCATGATGTGATCTTCGTTGTGATCATAGGCTATGTTAATCTAGGGTGATCCCATGATATTTCCCCTTCCTCTATGTATTGGATTGATGTACTCACTTGTCTTTATCTAGTATAATCCCCGAGACCAAGGTGACAGCGGTCTATTGGACATGGATTAGAACAATATTTGCATGAGTGATTTCCTCTCTTGTGTGTTGATTGAAGATTGAGAGTCTCTTGGTGCTTGTCTTTGACTATCCTTTAGATATGTTGTGGTGATTGTGGGACTCTCTTTGGATGGCCGCGATGACATTGGGAAATCCTTAGATTGAGAACTACGAACTTTGAGGTGTGCTTTTGTAGCCCTACATAATTCTCGTCCTCTCTTGACCACGAAGGAATGACCTCCGAGTGCGTCCCCTTTGCATGTTTTATGGGAAATATCATGTGATTCGATTATGTTAATGTTGTTGGGAGTTGCCACTAGTGAAAGTATGAAGCCTAGGCCTTGTTTCCACCATTGCAATACCATTTGTGCTCACGTTTACCACTTGTTTGCTTGCTGCACTTTTTATTACAGATTTATATTACTTTGTTTTGCCATCCATATCACTTGCTATTTAACATCTCTTCGCCGAACTAGTGCACCTATACATCTGACAAGTGTATTAGGTGTGTTGGGGACACAAGAGACTTCTTGTATCTTAGTTGCAGGGTTGCTTGAGAGAGACCATCTTCAACCTCGACTTCCCTGAGTTCGATAAACCTTAGGTCATCCACTTGAGGGAAATTGCTACTGTCCTACAAACCTCTGCGCTTGGAGGCCCAACATAGTCTACAAGAGTAGAAGCATGTGTAGACATCACTTCCATCTTGCAGCAGTAGAATAGAATAGATGGTAAGTTCACCAAGTAACATCTTATAGCATAATACTACCCAGCGTTCCTCCCCTCGTCGCCCTGTGGGAAAGCGATCACCAGGTTATATCTGGCACTTGAAAGGGTGTGTTTTATTAAGTATCCGGTTCTAGTTGTCATGAGGTTGGAGTACAACTCTGGGTTGTCCTTTACCGAGGGACACGGCTATTCAAATAGATTAACTTCCCTGCAGGGGTGCACCACATTACCCAGCACGCCCAATCCCATTTGGCCGTACACACTTTCCTGGGTCATGCTCGGCCTCGGAAGATCAACACATCGTAGCCCTACCTAAGCACAACCGAGAGGTCAGCACGCTGGTCAAAACCCTAAGCGCAGGGGTCTGGGCCCATCGCCCAACGCACACCTGCATGTTGCGTACGCGGCCGGTGAGCAGACCTAGCAACCTCCATTACTAAGGAAGTTACGTTACGCGGTCTAACCTGGCGTGCGCCGCTCAGTCGCTGATGTCAAGAAGGCTTCGGCTGATACCATGACGTCGAGAGCCCATAACTATTCCCACGTAGCTGGTTAGTGCGTATAGGCCAGCTGCCAGACTCAGATCAAATATCCAAACTCGTTAAGCGTGTTATTATGAAATCACCACAGACAATGACCAGGGCCAGGCCACCTCTCGATTGGGTATCTCAACCTGCCCTATCGCTCCGCCACAAAGATCCACTCGGGGGCCGTCGGGAACTCAGGCCCACCACTACCTGGATGGAGCCACCTGTCCTTTCAACCCCCACATTGGAATCACTTGCGGGTACTCAATGAGCCGACCCGACTTTAGTCACATCATGTATCATGTAAAGTATGAATGTAGTATATACCCATGATCACACCCAAAGTGATCACGGCCCAATAGAATAGCAGAGCAGACAGACAAGGGTATAGGGCCACTAATGGAACACTAGCATCCTACACTAAGCATTTAGGATTGCAGGTAAAGGTATCAACAGTTGTAGCAACAATGACAGGCTATGCAACATAATAGGAGTTATCGAAACATGAATAGTAGCATATCTAATGCAAGAATAAGATAGAAGAGAATGGGCGATATCTGGTGATCAAGGGGGGGTCTTGCCTTGAAGCTCTGTTGCATAGGAAGAAGGGTCGCCGGTGATGTATTCGTACACAGTGGCATCAGCTCCTATCTCGGGGTCTACCAGAGAAGAAGAGGGGGGAAGAAACAGTAAATACGGAGCAAACAAAGCATCACAAGATATAACAAGGCAATACGCGGTGCTAGGGGTGAACTAAATCAGTACCGGGTGCTACTGGCGAAGGGGGAAAACATTCGGGAAAGTATTCCCTGTGTTCCGTGTTTTTCGACATACTGATCGGAGGGGGAAAGTTGCATGTTCGCTATGCTAGGAACGTGTGGCTGACGAACGGTTTGTGCATTCGGATTCGTCTCGAAATTCTGAGCAACTTTCATGTACAAAGTATTTTCATCCGAGTTACGGATTATTTTATATATATATATTAAAGATTTAAACAATTTCCGAAAATAAACAGTGCAATACTTTTCATACCTAGCAGTAGATAGCCACTGGGTATGACGTGTGGGCCCGGGGTGAGTCAACCCAGTCAACCATTGACCAGTTGACTGGTCAACGAAGTCAAATTGGACCCCGGAGGGTCCCACCTATCACTGACATGGAGTGCCCAGTACGCAGAGTTGACTGGTCAACTGGGTCCAGTGGGACCCAGTTGCCAGTGAAAGTGGTTTATTAAGCAAAGTTTAATATATCTAACTGAGGTTAAATAGCTGGTAGGGTCCACTGTTAGTGGCATTTAGGTTATTTAGATTTAGTTTAACTTAACCTAGTGGCATTTAGGTTATTTAGATTTAGTTTAACTTAACCCTAATCGCTACAGTCGGGCCCGCGTGTCACAGGCTAACTGGATCAGTTTAATTAGTCTGTTAATTTTGCCCATGATTAATTAGGTGTGGGTCCTCTTTTTCAGGGTCACATGACGGTGGATTAGAGTCGAGCTTAGCGGCTAATCCCACGGGGTCCACCTGCCTGTGGCCCACGGGACAGTTCGAACGATCGACCACGCTGGTGAGGAAGAACACAACGGCGTCACGCGGGACCTCGCCGGAATCGCCTCTCCGACAATGAACGAGCATGTGGTTGGGCGCATCCGACAGTGTGGGAGGCGCCGCGTCGGATGATGGTCGTGATAGTTGCCAGGGAGGCCGGAAACGCTAACGGCAGGCGGCGGCCGGAGCTCGGTCTCGCGACATACGACGCCAGGAATGGCCAAAACGAGCAAGGGGGGACGAATGGCAGCTCACAGTGGAGCTGTAGGGATGGCAGCAAGCTCGTGGTGGTGCTTGAGGCAGCGAGGCCAAGGAGGAAGTGGCGACAGCGGTGCGAATCTCGACGAGGTCGGGGAGGCGGCGACAGCGAGCTTCAGGACGGAGCTCCAGGCGCCGGCTTGGTGCCCCTCGGGCAACGAGGCGACATAGGAGGAAGGACTTGCCGCCAGGGATGACGTGGCTGTGGCCAGATCCATCCGGGAACGGGAAGGGACGACGAAGGCCGGCCGGACCTGGTCGTTGGGCGGCGGAGGTCGAGGCCATCCATGTCGAGGTAGGGCGCGGTGCCATGGTGTGACGCCCGAGACCGACGTCCCAGAAGATTCCAGAAGATTCCAGATGTTCCGGGTCTCCCGTGTGTTTTCTTTTGTGCGTGTGTTATTTATTTTTGCATTGCATCATGTCATCATGCCATCATGTCTTTTATTTTTGCATCTCAACTTAAATAAATCGTGTGGGCCTTCGGTCCATTTAAATCGAGGGAAGGATGTCTTCTCTTTATAACATATAAAAGCCTCTCAATACTATTAGGGAGCTATATGATAATATTCCATTTGGTTGGGATCACCGTAACACACTTGCAATATTTCCCCATGCCTATTCCATATTCAAGTTTCACCGTCAAAAACCTTGCCAATAATTCTTTTCCTATCTATCGAGGTTCCTCCGAAAATTCGAACATTTTTGGACACTTCATTAATCATGTCTTAGTTCAAACCTATTTGAATTAAATTCAAATATGTTTGAATCTTTTTTTTCGTTCATGCCTTTTCTATTTTCTCGGACCGTGCTCATTTTTATGAGCCCGAGAAAATTAGTCCCTTGTGCTAATCTTCCACTAAGCCTCCTTTTCTTTTTCTTTTTTTCCTCTTTCTTCTTTTTTTTCTTTTCTGTTAAAGGGAAAAAGGCAGAAAGAAGAAGGAGAACAGCCCACCGGCCTCCTGGCCATCTGGGCCTCTTCCTTCCCTCAGGCCGCAGCGGCCCATACAGCGCTAACCCTAGCGATCGGCCGCCGCATCGAGCCCCGACCGCATCGCTCCTTTTCCCCTACAGCGCCGCCCCCTCGTCCTCTCACCCCGATTGCTCCTTCGAACCCTCATCTCCCTTCCCCGTCGCCCGCATCGCTCCAGGGACAGGTTCCCGATTTCCCCGAGCCTCCCTTCGATCTCTCCCTCCGGCCTTCCTTCCCGTGTCCTCCTCCTACTCGCCCAGTCGCCGCCCCTTTTTCCCTCGAGCCAGAAGCCCGAGCGCTCCTCCCTTCGGTCTCCTCCGCAGCGCCGCGGCGTCCAGGCTCCAACCGGCCAGGCCCTCGCCTCCATGCCGCGGCCCCCTCCTCTACAGGCTGCCCTAGGCCGCGGCCTCGCCTCTACGCCCGTCTCCAGCCCCGCCGCGCAGCAGGCCAGCCACCACCGCGGCTCCCTGTGCCCGGCCCTCAGGCCTCCTCGCCCCGAGCTCATCCCCGCCTCTGATCCAGAGCCGGCCCCGAGCGCCCTGCCTCCAGGTCACCTCCTCGCCAAGGCAAGATGGCTGAAGCCCGGCGCCCCGAGCCCAGCAGCGCGACGATCGCTCCCGTCCTCCTCGAGCCGCACCCCAGCAGCCCGCACCTCGAGAACGACTACCGCGCCAGAGCCCCGCGAGCTGGCAGAGCCCCTCCGGCCCTCCGCCGCAGGCCCCGACCGCCGTGGGCTCCCTCGTCCTGTGCCGCCGCGCCCTCCGTCACCAGGAGCAGCCGACCCGCATCCTTCTTTTTCCTTTTTTTTTGTTTTTGTTTTGTTGCTGCTATTTGTTCATCTCAAGTACCCATGGAGCAGTAAGTACATCTACTTCGGGACTCGAACATCTACGAACGGGAACGCCTACATGACTACACGATGACCCGACAAGTACCACAACGACCCGAACCGCTGCGTACGTGTACATCTACAACGAGTCCGGCAAGTACCACGACGACCTTATGACAAGTACCACGACGACCGAACGGCTGCGTTGGCGAGTACCTCTCCGAACGGGATGTGAACGACTACACGTGTACCCCTACGGAACGACTTCTTCCTCTTCGAACATGTGAACGCCTTCTACCTCTACGTCTCGAACCGCCCCGAAATGCACGCTTCGAAGGTATAACGAGATGACCCCGTGGATGACTCGTGGAATGTTTGCTCGTGTTGTATGAAATGTTTCCCATGTGTGCTCCGTGCCGTTTCGTCCGTTTGTCATGTTCCTCGGTTGCCTCATCACCGACTCGTGGGAACCCGGTGACGGGATCGCCCCACCTTTCATCTCGTTTGACTCGCTCACGCCATCTTTCCTTTTGCACCGGACTCTCAACGAGTTACCGGAACCGATATGATGCCGTTGCATTATTTTCAGATCGTTGCCGTGGCACCCTTTCTATCCACCACGGTGACAAATGCTTCATATCTCTTTTAAGTCAACCTTTTTAATAAAACTTGCATAAAACTTGATCATGTCATCCGCATCATGTTAACAACATTAATATGTGTGTATTGTTGTTGCTTTATAGTTATTAAACATGCTCATGGGGATTTTCCGGATATGTTGTTGTTATTTCCGGCCTCTTTTAAAATGTCTTAATAGTGTAGGTTTATTATGTTTCACCTCTTGCCATGCTTAAAACATTTAATCTTGTCTTGTAAATAATCGAGAGTCAACTAAATAATAAAATGTGGTGTTTCGTCAATATGCAACTCGTTGCATATTGAGCTCCACTTAACTTGTAGTTTTGTGTAGCGACCCGACCCAAATGGATCGAAGTCTCTGTGCTTAAGTGTCATCCCTGGATCGGTATGCTGACACACACAGTACTCGATGAATTATAACAGAGTTCAATCACACACTTTATTACATCGAGGTCATCAAAAGAGTATTTATTACAATAATATGGCCAAAGGCCATCTAAATAAAAATAACTGCGGAAACATCGAAGGTAAATGAGTCCATCCAACTCCACGGCAAACTGAGTGCAGAACAACGACCTATCGCACCTTTAATCCTCGTCGGAAAACTCTGCAACATGAGACGTTGCAGCCGTGTAGGTCAGCACATGGAATATGTTGGCAATGTCACACCATAGAAATAATAATAAAGAAAAAGACTATCTCTATATGAAAATTTAGCTGGTGGAGGCTCTAAGTTTAGTGTTTGCATAAAGCCAATTTTACCCTACAACAAAGGAATAAATTTGTATTTACTACTAAGTTAAAAATGCCATTATTGAGAAGGTTCCTCCAACTCAATCCCAAAATTCCCAAGTTATTAGTAACCCAATAATTTCATTAAGAAGAGTGATGAGATCAACCAATAATTCACTTCTAGATACTCAAGTTGTCCATAACCGGGGACACGGCTAATCATGATTAGTTTGTACACTCTGCAGAGGTTTGCATACTTTTCCCCACAAGACTCGACCACCTCCATGATCGGAAGATCGAGACATAGTCTTTCTGAAGTATTTCCTTCAAACCCTGGGTAGACCGGTACACCTACTTTCCCCTACATCAGCTAGTCTACCACGGAAAGAGGTCACACAACTTACTCAACTATGCCAGAGCCCATAATGGCTTGTGGCTGCACACCGAAGTTTCTAGGCATGAAATATCTTATGATCCCTTTGAGCCTGGGTGGCGGACCTAGGGTAATCACACGGGTACTCCGGGATTCCCCTTGGGCAAGAACTGGTTTCTCCAGGTGCCCCAAACAATCCACCCAGATGTGTATTAAAGTTGCCACCTTATGTTGTCCCAAAATTATTATCTCTCGCAACTTGCATGTATCACACATACCAATCCCCGTCTACGAGCATGGCTAAGCAATATATGACATAACGAATATTCCCGGGGTGATAAAAGGTCATAGGTTCCTACCAAAAGAACTACATAGCATAACCACATGTTCCCAATCCTACTCATGCAATCTTTGAGGGTGAAACTAATGCATAGTAAAAACTGGGTATTTAAACTTATGATCAAAGTGTGAACTTGCCTTGCTGACGTTCGTTGAACTCTAAAGATTCGTAGTAGCAAGCTTCGCACTCCGGATGATCTAGCGTAAGCAAGCAATAACATACATAAGCATACAAGCAAAGAATCAAAAAGAAAACGAATAAAAGACTTCGAAAAACTCCAAAAATACAAAAATAAAGTTTCTGTACAGAATATATTTTTCACAGCAACAAAAATAAATGGTTTTGGTTTTAACAGAAGGTACATGTCACAAGCTTCGATTTGCAAAAAGAATCACCCAAAACGGAGTTACGAAACTCAAGTTATGGCCTAACGAAGTTTGAATTCAGATCTGCTTGAATTCAAATTTTAAAACTTTCAAAAATATATTTCGTTTGGTTCTCTGGATAGAGAATATTTTTATGAAACCGTAGGAAAAAGAATCAACTAAATCGGATCTATAGACTAAAAGATATACTAGAAACAAGATTTGGTAAAGAATCTGAATTGGAAAATATACTGATAAAAGAGAAAAAAAATTGAACAGGGTGTTCACCGGACTTGTCGCCGGAGACGAGGAAGAAGGTGGCTCCGGTGTGTTTCGGCGAAGGACGCGTACGGGACGGTGTAGAGGACGATGTGGTGAACCTCTTGATCAAGTTTTGGTTGAAGATAGCTTCATGTACACACGGTGAGAGGTCGCCGGACTTCACGAACTCCGGCGAGCAATTGGCGAGGTTTGGGAGGGAGATAGCTTTTGCAAACAGAGGGCTTCGGACGAGGGGAACCGGGGCAACACTCTGGGCTTTTATAGAGGGTCAGGGGAAGCCAGAGGAGAGCGGGGCGTTGCCGGAATTTATGTGTTTAATGGCTGCAGTATGAAACGTTCGTGGTGTCCATTATGGCTGTCTAGGAGGCGCACTAGGGGATGGGAGGGGTCGAGGGAGGCGAGGAGGTTCCATTCAGAGGCGTTTTGGGGCGGGGGAGAGGAAGGGGAGGGGTGGGGCACGAGGTGGGGTGGTACGTGGCCATGGATGCTGTGTGTTCTGTACGTGCACGAGGAGGAAGAAGAGCCATTAGCTCGTGGGCTGCTCTGCCAATGGGCCAAGTTGGGCCATGGCTGTAGGTTCATTTTTTTTAATTAGACAAAGAGAAAAGAAAAAAAAAAGACAGAAAATAAAAATAATTTTATATAGGACATATATATATCAAAAAAATTCAGAAAAATAAATCCTACAAGGTGAACTATTTTTCAGAGGCTAAATAAAAACTTTATAAAAAAACATTTTTCTTAAAATCCAAATGAAACTCAAATTTGCATTCAAAATTTTTGGCATTGTTTTCTTCTGACTTTTTGGAGTGTCATGTTCGCTCCTCTCAGAATTATTATTTAGATCTGAAGAAAAATGTTCACATAATAATATGGTCTTATATATGACCTTGTGAACATTTATCCTGCCTATAATGCAAATAAAAAAACATTTTTGTTAAACTAGTAAAATAAATTGCAAATAAAACCCAACAAATATATTTTGGTTCCAAATTCAAATTCCAATATTTTCCTTCTGATTTTGAAGAAGTCATTTTATCTTCTCTCTTTATTTTTGGAATAATGGAAATGATCTTTTTTATGGAACCAAGTTTGATCCAAATTCCAAATTTTGAAATTTCAAAAGTGGGTTTTAGGGAAACTTCCAACTCTCTCTTTTGGTCCTTGAGTTGCTCAAAGTTCCTTGGATCAGAAGCAAATAATACAAATGGGGAAAAATGCATAAATCATGGATGCATATGAATGATCTATTTATAAACATCCAAATTGAAAATTTGGGATGTTACAAACCTACCCCCCTTAAGATGAATCTCGCCCTCGAGATTCGGGTTGGCTAGCAAAAAGGTGTGGGTGATCTTGTCGAAGATCTTCTTCGCGTTCCCAGGTGGCTTCTTCCTCAGTATGATGACTCCACTGAACCTTGCAAAACTTGATGACCTTGCTGCGGGTAACCCTGCTTGCTGTTTCGAGAATCTTGACGGGCTTCTCATCATAGGTCAGATCACTATCCAACTGTATGGCCTCCAGTGGCACTGTGTCTCTCAAAGGAATATCAGCCATCTCTGCATGGCACTTCTTCAACTGAGAAACATGAAACACATTATGAACTCCAGACAAGGCTTCGGGTAACTCCAACTGATATGCAACTTCTCCTCTGCGTTCCAAAATTTTGTATGGCCCCACAAATCGTGGTGCTAGTTTGCCTTTAACTCCAAACCGTTTAACTCCTTGAAGTGGAGACACACGAAGATATGCTCTATCTCTGACTTCATAAGTCACTTCCTTGCGTTTAGTATCGGCATAACTCTTCTGTCTGGATTGGGCTATCTTAAGTCTGTCACGGATCAACTTGACTTTCTCCTCCGAATCTCTGATAAGGTCGGGACCAAATAATTTACGGTCTCCAACTCCATCCCACATTAATGGTGTCCTGCACCTCCTTCCGTACAAAGCTTCGAAAGGGGCCATCTTCAAACTAGCTAGATAGCTGTTATTATATGAGAATTCTGCGTATGGCAAATTATCATCCCAACTAGATCCATAATCTAGCGCACAAGCTCTCAACATGTCCTCCAGAATCTGATTGACTCTCTCGGTCTGCCCATCTGTCTGCGGATGAAAGGTTGTACTGAACTCTAGCCTGGTACCCAAAGTTTCGTGTAACTGATGCCAAAACTTTGAGGTAAATTGTGTTCCTCTATCTGATACGATGGTCCTCGGAACTCCATGCAGACATACGATCCTGGTCATATATATCTTGGCCAACTTAGCACTTGTATATGTGGTTTTCACGGGGATGAAGTGAGCTACCTTGGTCAAGCGATCAACTACTACCCAAATAGAATCATAGCCTGATCGGGTCTTGGGTAATCCTGTAATGAAGTCCATGCCAAGCTTGTCCCACTTCCAATCCGGTATCGGCAAAGGCTGAAGTAATCCTGCTGGTTTCTGGTGCTCTGCCTTAACCCTTTGACATACATCACATACTGCGACATACTCGGCAATATTGATACGGTGTATCCTAGGGTCATCCCCATGGACCCTTCATCGCCTCATCATGTGCCCAAAGGACCAATGAATAGAGCTCTTGAGACCAAGGTGACTTCATTCCTTGCTCTAAATCCTTCCGATATGTATGAGACATGGCTTCTACCCTCATCTGGAACCCTATGCATACTCAGGTACTTGGGTGAAGGCCACGGGACAGCTCCACACAATGGTCAAGACGGCGAGCCCGACGAGTGCACGAGACAAGAAGAAGGATGGCTGAAGACGCTACAGGCACCGGACGTCCGGCCTGCACCGGACGACCGGCGACTCCCAGGCACCGGACGACCGGAAGACACCGGACGTCCGGCCTCCCCCAGACGACCGGACGACCGGAAGCCACCGGACGTCCGTGACAACGACTACAGAAGCTAAATAGCGGAAATCCGAGGATTACCGGACGTCCGGTCCCTCCGGAACCACCGGACGTCCGGTAACCTCCGGACGTCCGCTACGACGGCGACCGCGTGTGTAATATAAATACTGTGGACCTCTTTCCTTTAGACTCAGCTGTGGTTTAGCTCATTTGACACTTGTGTGGATTTCTCCCACGAGACCGGTGCGCCTCTACGGAGAAGATCCACCTCTGGATTCAAGACCCCTAACGGGAAGATCCCACGGGATTCCAAGACCTCCTCCGGGAGAAGACTATCTGTATCTCCGTTGTTGACTTTGGATCATGTACCTCGACCTTGTATCGCGAATCTAGCACTTGTGTGATTGCTTCCGTGTTGATTTGAGTGTTCTCTCTTGTGTTTTCCCCGTCTTCCCCTTGTGTTTTCCCCGTGTTCATCGTGTGCCAACCTCCAAACGTGAAAGATCCGCTGATTAGGGTTCCACCCTGTATCATATGGTATCAAGAGCAAAGGTTTCTCACGATTTTGGAGCCCCACACTTCGTTTTCTAGCCTGTTTTTGTCGTGTTCTTCCCTATTTCGAAAATTCCCCACAAAAAGAGCCCCAAAAAAAAATTTTTGTGATCTGTTGATTTGGCAAGATTTTGTTGACTTTGTTCCATGGATTTGCTGTGCCACGTGTCGATCTAGCATTTCCCCACCATCTCACCATTTTTCCACCGCAAATCCGACCACGTTTCACCGTTTTCGCCACGGATACAACCAACCCAGTCCTAAACCTACCGGACGACCGACGTTTACCGGACGTCCGGAACCTCTCGAGACACCGGACGTCCGCTAAACACCGGACGACCGGCACCCCGACCACAGAACGTTTTTACCGGATTTCCGGTCTCCACCGGACGTCCGACCCTTCCAGACAGACCGGACGACCGGTAACTGCCGGACGTCCGACAAACCCTGAAACTGCTGATTCTGTTCAGTCCCACCTTCCGCAACCACCACCCACCTTCCGCAACCACCATCATTTTCCAGCTCTGAGTTTGAAAAGTGTGTCTCCCTTTGCCTTGGATACTTGAGTTGTGGTTTCACCGTTTCCTTGGATGTTTAGGCTACCTTGGGACGGCAAGACTTCGGCAACACCACCGCTCAACTTCGGCAAGGACGGTAACATCGACGACACTTCTACCTCACAAGTGCATTGTCACCCTATGAACCATCTTTGCGTAGCTTTCCCATTGAGACTAGCCATTTGAGTATTGCCGGGCCACGACACTTGTGCACATTAGTGATACTCATATATATTGCATACCACATCATCTTGGTATATTGCATATCTCCTTGTGCCACAAGAGTGCTCCGCATACACAATAGCTACCTCGATTCGAGAAGAATGCATATGTGCCCAAAGAAAGAGCTCAAAAGCTTCTAAGCAAAAGAGCCAATCCAAGCAAAGAAACAATAGCATCATACGCCTTGCATCCAAAGAGATCATACAACATAGCAACATCATCTTGTGCTCAAGCATCGGCACATCATACACTTATAGCATACTTGTGATAGATAGTCGTTACTTTTTGCCTCTTATAGGTCGTGCACAAGTGCGTATCCGCCTATTAAGCAATCGGCTAGCGTCTCTCTAGTGTTGTGCAACACGAGCATTTTCCGTGGTTTACCACATTTTCGCTCACCCTTGGTTGCACGACCACATTTATCTATCCGTGCGTGTGTTCCGTGTGCTACCTTTGCTAGTGATCTACTTGTTGCATGAGCAAATTTGTGAACCATTTTCACCATCTTTGAGTCACTTTGACAATTGCATTGAATTTGTGCCACATCCTAACCGAGCTCCTCTAAAAGCTTTACTTGTGTAGGTGTGAGAATCGACACGAAGTGATACCAATAGTGCTATTTCCGGGTTACATTGTTGAGTGATCATTGATCCATTTTCAACCTCGGTTAAGGTACATTGATATTGTCTTCTCCTTTCTCCCACTCACATACTTGCTTGTGATGATGGATAGGCCAAGTTCATCTACCAACACGATCTTCGACGATCCTCAAGAAGCGAACAACTACGTCACCAAACTACATCTATTCGGTGTCCAACGAGCTCTACATCAAGAGAGTGAAGCTATGCGAGAGTACATTGGTCAAGTTGCCGAGGACGCGCGACAATTCCAACAAAGCACCAAGGAGCAAATCGACCTCATCAACACCAACATGTCTACTCAATACAATGAGCTCCGGACATTGATCATCAATCGACGTTCTTCCTCAACATCATCTCATCGACGAAGCCGCTCAAGTCGACACACCGACTCAACGCAAGACTTAAGCACACCTACGTCAAACACTCTTCGTCAAGCCGCACGTCAAGCTCGACATGAACATCGGCAACCTCTACATGACAAGAGTTCTCAAGAACCATTCGACGAGCAAGAAGGCCGACGTCGTCACAACCAAGCTACACTTGAGCAAGCACAAGAACGGCAACGACTACGCCAACAACAACAAGAGCGAGCTCGTCAATATCAAGAAGAACAAGATGCCGAGGCTAACCGCCAAGCACAACAACGTCGTGAAGCGCAAGCTATGGAGGCACAACGTGCTTTACAAGATGCACACCGCAATGTGGCCGCCCGCAATCGACACACTCGTCAAGAAGAGGATTTTCTTCGAGATGAGATGCAAGAACGGCGCCATCAAGCAAGAATGCAAGAAGAAGCTCCTCCTCAAGCCCGACATGAACAACAATACCAACAAGAACATCAACTCCAACAAGAACGTCTACATCCTCAAGAGCAACATGATATGGCAAACCGCCAAAATCGAGAGCGCCTTCCCAATAGGCAAGGAAACAATGACGAGCATCGCTGATGAGGACATCACTAACAAGGTTACACCCACAGCTCCAACTGACACATATACAGGACCAATTACTAGAGCTCGCGCACGCCAATTAAATTACCAGGTACTTTCGTTTCTTGGTAATGAATCTAATGTTCATGAGAATATGATGCTGCCTAAATTGGATACATTTGTCTTGCTTACAAATGAAGGGCCTAGCTTGGACAAGAAGGATGAACATTGGAGCAAGATCAAGCATGGAGATGATGGCGTGCGCAAGGGGAACAAGAATGGAGTTTCAATTGATGATTTCAGGACTTTGAAGCCACCATAATGAGTGCGGGAAGCCTTGGACGAAATATACAAGATGCCACTTCATAAATTTCGTCCAGAGGCTATTATAGGTGCTGCGTCACCTTATTATTGGGCCAGGCCCATGTAATTTCGAAATACTTGAGTATAGGCTGTTTTTAGAGTCCGTATGTTTGGGGAAACAAGAGTTAGGGTTGGTTTCGGACCCCTCCACCAAGGGCCACGAAATTCCCCCCTCTTTCCCTCATATATACAGCCCTTAGGGCGTCGTTTAGACTTTGGGTTTTGTTTAGATTAAAAGTTCGCCATAGCTGCAACTTCGCGTACTTCGTTTGTGTTCAACGACCAGACCAAGGCGTCACAGAACCCCACCTTGATCAATAAAGCTTTCCTCTTATATTCGCAATATCCAGATTGCAATCTTAGTTTCTTGCTTGTTCTTCGTTTGCCTGCAGGAAACAGACCTTCGTGGTCAGGTTGATCGTGCTCCGGCGTGGTCAACAACCTCTCGGAGTTGGTTTAGCGATTGCTAAGGCGCGACGTCCTCGCACGTTCGTAGTCGGATCGTCAAAGTCGACTTCCTCCAAAACGATAACCACCATCTCATCGAAAGACGGGACACCTTTGCCTCTATCACTTCTTGAGGATCGTCGAAGATCGGGTTGGTAGATGAACTTGGCCTATCCATCATCACAAGCAAGTATGTGAGTGGGAGAAAGGAGAAGACAATATCAATGTACCTTAACCGAGGTTGAAAATGGATCAATGATCACTCAACAATGTAACCCGGAAATAGCACTATTGGTATCACTTCGTGTCGATTCTCACACCTACACAAGTAAAGCTTTTAGAGGAGCTCGGTTAGGATGTGGCACAAATTCAATGCAATTGTCAAAGTGACTCAAAGATGTTGAAAATGGTTCACAAATTTGCTCATGCAACAAGTAGATCACTAGCAAAGGTAGCACACGGAACACACGCACGGATAGATAAATGTGGTCGTGCAACCAAGGGTGAGCGAAAATGTGGTAAACCACGGAAAATGCTCGTGTTGCACAACACTAGAGAGACGCTAGCCGATTGCTTAATAGGCGGATACGCACTTGTGCACGACCTATAAGAGGCAAAACGTAACGACTATCTATCACAAGTATGCTATGAGTGTATGATGTGCCGATGCTTGAGCACAAGATGATGTTGCTATGTATGATCTCTTTGGATGCAAGGCGTATGATTCTATTGTTTCTTTGCTTGGATTGGCTCTTTTGCTTAGAAGCTTTTGAGCTCTTTCTTTGGGCACATATGCATTCTTCTCGAATCGAGGTAGCTATTGTGTATGCGGAGCACTCTTGTGGCACAAGGAGATATGCAATATACCAAGATGATGTGGTATGCAATATATATGAGTATCACTAATGTGCACAAGTGTCGTGGCCCGGCAATACTCAAATGGCTAGTCTCAATGGGAAAGCTACGCAAAGATGGTTCATAGGGTGACAATGCAATTGCAAGATAGAACGAGCGAAGTGTCGTCGATGTTACCGTCCTTGCCGAAGTTGAGCGGTGGTGTTGTCGAAGTCTTGCCGTCCCAAGGTAGCCTAAACATCCAAGGAAACGGTGAAACCAAAACTCAAGTATCCACGGCAAATGGAGACAAATTTTCCAAACTCGAAGCGGTGAAGCGATGGTGGTTGTTGCGGAAGATCGGTGGTGGTTTGCGGAAGGGTGGGTGGATCACCGAACGAAGAGGCGGATGATTGCTAGGAGGGAAGTGTAGTGGGGGAAAATGGCTGCGGGAGGCCGGATGTCCGGGCCAGGGGCCGGATGTCCGGGCCGGGCCGGATGTCCGGGGCACGAGCCGGATGTCCGGGGTGCCCGAGCCAGCAAGAACACGTTGCAAAAGGGGGTTGCGGGGCAAAAATTGGGTGGATTTTTCGGATGAAATTTGGGGAAAAGTGTAGGAAAAGCTAGATCCACACGTGGCACAGCAAATCCATGGAACAAATTCAACAAAATCTTGCCAAATCAACAGATCACAGAAAATTTTTGGGGCTCTTTTTGTGGGGCAATTTTCGAAATTAGGAAGAACACGACAAAAACAGGCTAGAAAACGACGTGTGGGGCTCCAAAATCGTGAGAAACCTTTGCTCTAGATACCATAATGATATAGGGTGGAACCCTAATCAGCGGATCTTTCACGTTTGGAGGTTGGCACACGATGAACACGGGGAAAACACGGAGAAAGATGGGGAAAACACAAGAGAGAACACTCAAATCAACACGGAAGCAATCACACAAGTGCTAGATTCGCGATACAAGGTCGAGATACATGATCCAAAGTCAACAACGGTGATACAGATAGTCTTCTCCCGGAGGAGGTCTTGGAATCCCGTGGGATCTTCCCGTTAGGGGTCTTGAATCCAGAGGTGGATCTTCTCCGTAGAGGCGCACCGGTCTCGTGGGAGAAATCCACACAAGTGTCAAATGAGCTAAAACCACAGCCGACCCTAAACGGAAAGAGGAGAGGAGTATATATAGTCTACGGGGCGAATGGGTACATGGGCCTCGGCCCAGGGGCTGCACGCAGGCAGATCAGGGGCCGGATGTCCGGGCTACGGCCCGGATGTCCGGGGCTTCATGGGTCGCCGGATGTCCGGGGCGGGGGCCCGGATGTCCGGGCGGGAGTGGACGCGCCTCGGGTGCTCTCTGGACAGAGGCGCCGGATTTCCGGGCGCGGGGCCGGATGTCCGGGCCGTGCCTGGCCGGATGTCCGGGCCCTGGCCGGATGTCCGGGCCCTGTAGCCTCGGCTGCTGTTGGCCTTCTGTAGGTGAATGCCCAGGGGGCGGATGTCCGGGCCAGGGGGCCGGATGTCCGGGTCCTGGAGCTCTCTTCTGCCCTTCTCGATGCATCAGCTCGTCCGTGGCCTTGGGGACTTGTCCATCTTCAAGCTCTTCTCCGAAGTGGTCTCCTTCACACCTGAGCACACAAAGCACACTCGCTTGAGGTAGCAACCATGTCTCGCAAGATTCATAAGGGAGTTGGGCTAGGAGTGACGTCACCTCGGTCTCAAAAGCTCTAGCACGAGCACGTGTCATCGGTCCTTGAGGCACTTGAGGGGGTGAAGGAGGGTCCATGGTGATGGCCCTAGGATACACCGTATCATCTCCCCTCCCTTGGGAAAGATCCGACCTCGGATCGAAATCTTCATCACCATGGAAAGGAGAGAGGTCCTTGATGTTGAAAGTATCGCTCACGGAGTACTTGTCCCGTGGGATGTCGATCTTGTAGGCGTTGTCGTTGTAGCGTGCTAGCACCTTGAAGGGTCCGTCGGCGCGAGGTAGAAGCTTGGACTTGCGCTCGAGTGGGAAGCGGTCCTTGCGAAGGTGAAGCCAAACAAGATCTCCCGGTTGGAACACCATCGGTGCCTTGTTAACGTTGAGCTTGGTGGCGCGACGGTGGACTTGGCGCTCGATCATCGTCCTTGTGTCTTCGTGCACCTTCTTGAGATAAGTTGCCCTTGCACTTGCGTCCATGTCCGTGCGCTCTTGGAGAGGAAGCGGTAGGATGTCCAAAGGCGACAACGGATTGAAGCCGTAGACGATCTCGAAGGGGGACTTGCCGGTTGTGGAGTGTCTTGCGCGGTTGTAGGCGAACTCGGCGATTGGTAAGCAATGCTCCCATTCCCGGATGTTCCTCTTGATCAACACACGAAGAAGAGTGGATAGCGTGCGGTTCGTCACCTCCGTCTGGCCGTCCGTTTGTGGATGGTACGCCGAAGAAAATAGAAGCTTGATTCCGAGCTTGGCACATAGTGTTTTCCAAAAGTAACTCAGGAACTTGACGTCCCGGTCGGAGACGATCGTTTTGGGCACGCCGTGTAGACGAAGTATCTCCCTGCAAAAGAGAGTTGCAACATGTGAAGCATCGTCGATCTTGTTACAAGGAATGAAATGAGCCATTTTGGAGAACCTATCTACCACGACAAGCACTGAATCTTTGCCATTTTGAGTCCTAGGCAAGCCAAGTATGAAATCCATGCTTATGTCTTCCCATGGATGATATGGAATAGGAAGAGGCATATAAAGACCATTGATACGGTGTATCCTAGGGTCATCCCCATGGACCCTTCATCGCCTCATCATGTGCCCAAAGGACCAATGAATAGAGCTCTTGAGACCAAGGTGACTTCATTCCTTGCTCTAAATCCTTCCGATATGTATGAGACATGGCTTCTACCCTCATCTGGAACCTTATGCATACTCAGGTACTTGGGTGAAGGCCACGGGACAGCTCCACACAATGGTCAAGACGGCGAGCCCGACGAGTGCACGAGACAAGAAGAAGGATGGCTGAAGACGCTACAGGCACCGGACGTCCGGCCTGCACCGGACGACCGGCGACTCCCAGGCACCGGACGACCGGAAGACACCGGACGTCCGGCCTCCCCCAGACGACCGGACGACCGGAAGCCACCGGACGTCCGTGACAACGACTACAGAAGCTAAATAGCGGAAATCCGAGGATTACCGGACGTCCGGTCCCTCCGGAACCACCGGACGTCCGGTAACCTCCGGACGTCCGCTACGACGGCGACCGCGTGTGTAATATAAATACTGTTGACCTCCCCCCTTTAGACTCAGCTGTGGTTTAGCTCATTTGACACTTGTGTGGATTTCTCCCACGAGACCGGTGCGCCTCTACGGAGAAGATCCACTACGGATTCAGGACCTCCTTCAACGGAGAAGATCCCCAGGGATATCAAGACCTCCTCCGGGAGAAGACTATCTGTATCACCGTTGTTGACTTTGGATCATGTACCTCGACCTTGTATCGCGAATCTAGCACTTGTGTGATTGCTTCCGTGTTGATTTGAGTGTTCTCTCTTGTGTTTTCCCCGTCTTCCCCTTGTGTTTTCCCCGTGTTCATCGTGTGCCAACCTCCAAACGTGAAAGATCCGCTGATTAGGGTTCCACCCTGTATCAAATATCCTTTTTCATACCTGTCCACCAGAAACTTTCCTTCAAGTCCAAATACATCTTGGTGTTTCCTGGGTGTATCGAATAAGGCGAATCATGAGCCTCCTGAAGAATCAACTTCCTGATCTCTGTGTCATTTGGCACATAAATACGCTGCTCAAACCATAAGGTTCCGTGTTCATCTTCACGAAATCCTGCTGCCTTTCCTTGGTTCATCCTTTCCTTTATTCCTGCAATACCTTTGTCTAACTTCTGGGCTTCTCGGATCTTTCCCAACAAGGTGGATTGAATTTCCATTGCGGTAACAAAATCTCGTGGTACTATCTCCAATCGGAGATCTCTGAGATCATCAATTAACTCTTGAGGTAATCCTCCTGCTGTGAGGGTATTGACATAACTCTTGCGGCTCAATGCATCTGCCACAACATTTGCCTTTCCTGGGTGATAGTGCAATTTCATGTCATAATCTTTTATGAGCTCCAACCATCTTCTCTGCCTTAGGTTCAACTCCTTCTGCGTGAAGATGTATTTCAAACTCTTGTGATCCGTGTAAACATCACAGTGATTTCCAATAAGAAAATGCCTCCAGGTCTTGAGCGCATGCACTACGGCTGCTAACTCCAAATCATGTGTGGCATAATTCCGCTCATGGGGTCGAAGTTGACGTGAGGCATATGAAACAACTCTTCCTTCTTGCATAAGAACACCTCCAAGTCCCTGACGAGAAGCGTCGCAATATACCTGAAAATCCTTGCGTATATTCGGAAGAATTAGTACTGGGGCTGTGACCAAACGTTTCTTCAACTCCTGAAAACTGGCCTCACATTCCTCGGTCCAATTAAACTTGGTGTCTTTCTTCAATAACTCTGTCATGGGCTTCGCAATCTTGGAGAAATTCTCAATAAACCTCCGATAATATCCTGCGAGTCCAAGGAAACTGCGAATCTCTCCGACTGAGGTGGGTGCCTTCCATTCGGTGACGGTTTCAACTTTCGAAGGATCCACTGCTATTCCTTCCCCTGATATAACATGTCCGAGAAATCCAACTTCCTTCAACCAGAATTCACACTTTGCTGAACTTTGCATATAACTGATGTTCCCTGAGCTTCTCAAGAACCAAGCGCAAATGTTCCTTGTGTTCTTCTTCATTCTTTGAGTAAATCAATATATCATCAATGAATACCACAACAAACTTATCCAAGAACTCCATGAATACCTTATTCATCATATTCATAAAATAGGCAGGGGCATTAGTCAAACCAAAAGACATGACTGTATACTCATAAAGCCCATATCTCGTGGTAAAGGCTGTCTTGGGTATATCCTGTTCTCGAATCTTCAGCTGGTAATATCCAGATCGAAGATCGATTTTTGAGAAAACTTTTGCTCCTTGTAGCTGGTCAAACAAATCATTGATCATCGACAGAGGGTACTTGTTCTTCATCGTCACCTCATTCAACGCACGGTAATCCACAACCATTCTCAAGGATCCATCCTTCTTCTCAACTAGAAGCACTGGGGCTCCCCAAGGTGATGAACTCGGTCGAATATAACCTTTCTCCAATAATTCCTTAATCTGCTTCTTAATTTCCTCCAGGTCATTTGCGGGCATCCGGTACGGTCTCTTGGATATTGGTCCGGTGCCTGGTAACAATTCAATCAAAAACTCTATGTCCCGATCCGGTGGCATGCCTGGTAGTTCCTCCGGAAAAACATCGGAATAATCCTTCACAATTGGTACTTCCTCCTGAACAACTCCCGAAAGATAATTCACTTGAGTCCTCCTTGGCATATGCCTCGACACATATTTGATATGTTTCCCTCCAGGGTAGTGACGGTGGGTTGTTGTTGTTGTTGTTGTTCTGGTTCTGATTCTGGATGAGTAGCTGCATGAGGGCATTCTGATTCTGGATCAACTGGGTAAGTTCCGGCGGAAATTCCGGGTCACGTCTCGGAGGCATCGGTTAGGTTTAGAGTGGATGAGAAATTAGAATAGAATAAGGGCCTAATGAGAGAAATCACTACCCATATGCTTATGATAGCAATAAAACTTCAAATCAAGCAATTCACACAAATCACACCACACAAGCAAAACCTACAGGTAAGGTCATATCCACAAGAGATATGATCTCTTCATACTACCGCAATCATTCGTTGGACTACATTTGGTTGTGGTGGTCTGAACTAAATCTTCTCAAATCAAAGTCAATTCTACCTTCTTCTTCTTCGTCAATGTTGTCTTCATGGGTCTTGGTCTCATCAGCTGAGCAACTTGGTCATGGGGTTCAACAACTATTGAATTGAAGTAGAGAAGAGATAGAAATGAATAGAGAAGAGTACAGACCAACGGATATATAAGGAAGTGGTAAAATAGAGTTATCTTCCTATGGTTTTCCATTTCCTAGTGGTCGCGTCCTACAGTCAGCGTGTGCTCTGATACCATCTTGTAGCGACCCGACCCAAATGGATCGAAGTCTCTGTGCTTAAGTGTCATCCCTGGATCGGTATGCTGACACACACAGTACTCGATGAATTATAACAGAGTTCAATCACACACTTTATTACATCAAGGTCATCAAAAGAGTATTTATTACAATAATATGGCCAAAGGCCATCTAAATAAAAATAACTGCGGAAACATCGAAGGTAAATGAGTCCATCCAACTCCACGGCAAACTGAGTGCAGAACAACGACCTATCGCACCTTTAATCCTCGTCGGAAAACTCTGCAACATGAGACGTTGCAGCCGTGTAGGTCAGCACATGGAATATGCTGGCAATGTCACACCATAGAAATAATAATAAAGAAAAAGACTATCTCTATATGAAAATTTAGCTGGTGGAGGCTCTAAGTTTAGTGTTTGCATAAAGCCAATTTTACCCTACAACAAAGGAATAAATTTTTATTTACTACTAAGTTAAAAATGCCATTATTGAGAAGGTTCCTCCAACTCAATCCCAAAATTCCCAAGTTATTAGTAACCCAATAATTTCATTAAGAAGAGTGATGAGATCAACCAATAATTCACTTCTAGATACTCAAGTTGTCCATAACCGGGGACACGGCTAATCATGATTAGTTTGTACACTCTGCAGAGGTTTGCACACTTTTCCCCACAAGACTCGACCACCTCCATGATCGGAAGATCGAGACATAGTCTTTCTGAAGTATTTCCTCCAAACCCTGGGTAGACCGGTACACCTACTTTCCCCTACATCAGCTAGTCTACCACGGAAAGAGGTCACACAACTTACTCAACTATGCCAGAGCCCATAATGGCTTGTGGCTGCACACCGAAGTTTCTAGGCATGAAATATCTTATGATCCCTTTGAGCCTGGGTGGCGGACCTAGGGTAATCACACGGGTACTCCGGGATTCCCCTTGGGCAAGAACTGATTTCTCCAGGTGCCCCAAACAATCCACCCAGATGTGTATTAAAGTTGCCACCTTATGTTGTCCCAAAATTATTATCTCTCGCAACTTGCATGTATCACACATACCAATCCCCGTCTACGAGCATGGCTAAGCAATATATGACATAACGAATATTCCCGGGGTGATAAAAGGTCATAGGTTCCTACCAAAAGAACTACATAACATAACCACATGTTCCCAATCCTACTCATGCAATCTTTGAGGGTGAAACTAATGCATAGTAAAAACTGGGTATTTAAACTTATGATCAAAGTGTGAACTTGCCTTGCTGACGTTCGTTGAACTCTAAAGATTCGTAGTAGCAAGCTTCGCACTCCGGATGATCTAGCGTAAGCAAGCAATAACATACATAAGCATACAAGCAAAGAATCAAAAAGAAAACGAATAAAAGACTTCGAAAAACTCCAAAAATAAAAAAATAAAGTTTCTGTACAGAATATATTTTTCACAGCAATAAAAATAAATGGTTTTGGTTTTAACAGAAGGTACATGTCACAAGCTTCGATTTGCAAAAAGAATCACCCAAAACAGAGTTACGAAACTCAAGTTATGGCATAACGAAGTTTGAATTCAGATCTGCTTGAATTCAAATTTTAAAATTTTCAAAAATATATTTCGTTTGGTTCTCTGGATAGAGAATATTTTTATGAAACCGTAGGAAAAAGAATCAACTAAATCGGATCTATAGACTAAAAGATATACTAGAAACAAGATTTGGTAAAGAATCTGAATTGGAAAATATACTGATAAAAGAGAAAAAAAAAATTGAACAGGGTGTTCACCGGACTTGTCGCCGGAGACGAGGAAGAAGGTGGCTCCGGTGTGTTTCGGCGAAGGACGCGTACGGGACGGTGTAGAGGACGATGTGGTGAACCTCTTGATCAAGTTTTGGTTGAAGATAGCTTCATGTACACACGGTGAGAGGTCGCCGGACTTCACGAACTCCGGCGAGCAATTGGCGAGGTTTGGGAGGGAGATAGCTTTTGCAAACAGAGGGCTTCGGACGAGGGGAACCGGGGCAACACTCTGGGCTTTTATAGAGGGTCAGGGGAAGCCAGAGGAGAGCGGGGCGTTGCCGGAATTTATGTGTTTAATGGCTGCAGTATGAAACGTTCGTGGTGTCCATTATGGCTGTCTAGGAGGCGCACTAGGGGATGGGAGGGGTCGAGGGAGGCGAGGAGGTTCCATTCAGAGGCGTTTTGGGGCGGGGGAGAGGAAGGGGAGGGGTGGGGCACGAGGTGGGGTGGTACGTGGCCATGGATGCTGTGTGTTCTGTACGTGCATGAGGAGGAAGAAGAGCCATTAGCTCGTGGGCTGCTCTGCCAATGGGCCAAGTTGGGCCATGGCTGTAGGTTCATTTTATTTAATTAGACAAAGAGAAAAGAAAAAAAAAGACACAAAATAAAAATAATTTTATATAGGACATATATATATCAAAAAAATTCAGAAAAATAAATCCTACAAGGTGAACTATTTTTCAGAGGCTAAGTAAAAACTTTATAAAAAAACATTTTTCTTAAAATCCAAATGAAACTCAAATTTGCATTCAAAATTTTTGGCATTGTTTTCTTCTGACTTTTTGGAGTGTCATGTTCGCTCCTCTCAGAATTATTATTTAGATCTGAAGAAAAATGTTCACATAATAATATGGTCTTATATATGACCTTGTGAACATTTATCCTGCCTATAATGCAAATAAAAAAAACATTTTTGTTAAACTAGTAAAATAAATTGCAAATAAAACCCAACAAATATATTTTGGTTCCAAATTCAAATTCCAATATTTTCCTTCTGATTTTGAAGAAGTCATTTTATCTTCTCTCTTTATTTTTGGAATAATGGAAATGATCTTTTTTATGGAACCAAGTTTGATCCAAATTCCAAATTTTGAAATTTCAAAAGTGGGTTTTAGGGAAACTTCCAACTCTCTCTTTTGGTCCTTGAGTTGCTCAAAGTTTCTTGGATCAGAAGCAAATAATACAAATGGGGAAAAATGCATAAATCATGGATGCATATGAATGATCTATTTATAAACATCCAAATTGAAAATTTGGGATGTTACATTTTGTTTGTGCACTTTGCCATGCCATGCATATTTAAACCGGACATGCATCTTACTTGGATGTGCATCGTATGCCATGTTTATGCTTGTGTGTTTACCGTGTTGTTTCTTTCTTTCCGGTTGCTTCTCTTGTTAGCTTCGGTTTTGTTCCGGAGTTGTGAGGATTCGCTCGACTGTTGCTCCGTCTACTTCATGGATCTGTTCTTCTCCCTTGTGGAATCCCAGGCAAGATGACCGAACCCGGATACCATTACTATCTTTGCCTATTGCTAGTAGTTCCACTCTTTAGTTTTGCCTCGATGTCCATGTTCTTCCTGTCAGCCTCCTACTTGTAACCATGAACCTGTTTAACCACCCTACCTATGCAAACCGTTGCTTGGCTAAGTACGCTTCGCTCAGCCCCTCTTATAACATTGTTAGTTGCAGGTGAAGATTGAAGATGCTTGCTTCATGTTGAAGTTTGGTTGGGTTATATCACACTATATAAATGCTTAAGATGAAATCATCTATATACTGGCAGGGTGGAAGGCTAAGCCTTTTGCTTGGTGATTTGTTCCACTCATGCCGTTAGGAACCGTATAAATCGGTGTTATGTTCCTTGATTATGCGTTCCTAACACGGTTGGGGTGTATGGGACCCCCTTGATAAACCGCTAAGTGCTAAGTCTTTTCCAGCAAGTCCCAACATTTGGTACTATTTGCCTCATAATAACAACTTAATTAAATAATTAAATTTGCATAGGGGGTCGCGTCCCCGAGGATTCTTAATTCTACATAGCAGGAGGGGCCAGTGCTGATGGTGTTGGTCCCAAACGGGGGTCCTGCGGGAACCACCACGGGGAAACTCGAGGATTGGGTCCTGTAGCATCACCCATCCGGTCGTGTCCTGAGACTTAGATACGCGCGGCTACTATCAGGGTGTCGACACGCCGGGAGGATTTGCTGGATTAGCCTTACCTTAGTTCGGTTTAACTTGAGCACGGGATTCCGAGAATACTCGGGTCTTCCCACCTTGGAGTTGCGACTCCGCGGATCGTGGGCTTGTAATGGGTCAAGTTGGAACACCCCTGCAGGGTTTGAACTTTCGAAAGCCGTGCCCGCGGTTATGTGGCAGATGGGAGCTTGTTAATATCCGGTTGTAGATAACTTGACACAATGATTCAATACACTACCAGCGTGTGTACCGTGACTGTCAATTTCCGAATAGGGATTCGGGAGTTGAACACGGTGGGGTTATGTTTGTTGAGCTGTAGCTAGGATCACTTCGTGATCATCTCTTGACCGAGGCACTTCTCTTCTCGCTCTCTTTTGCGTAAGTTAGTGCTAGTTGCTGCTGCAGACTCTTGTTGTTCCTTCACCTCTCGTTCTTTCTTCAGCCATGTCCTCTCCCAAGGCTTAAATAGTCGTGTTACCCGGGAACGAGATTGCTGAGTCCTCTGTGGCTCACAGTTACTTCACCACACCAGATGCAGGTTCAGCCGAGTTTGATGCAGAAGCTGGTTCAAGTACTTCACTGGGAGCTCGATGAAGAGTGTGTCCGTTTGCTTGTGACGTTTCGGCGATCAGTAGTGGTTTCTACTAGGATTCGATCCTGACCTGTGGCTTTATGTTGTTTTGGTATCTTTCTTTTGGATCTTACCCTTAGATGGGCTGTGATGTTCTGAATGATGTTTGGCTTATGTAATGTATTGTGTGAAGTGGCGAGTGTAAGCCAACTATCTCCTTTTGCAATTTAATCCCTCTTTTACATGAGTCGTGCAAAGATACCAAACTTGAGATCATTCTAGGATGGGCTTATATCTTTAAGTCGTGCCTCGACACGTAGGAGATATAGTCCCATCCTGGGCATTACAAGTTGGTATTTAGAGCCTTCTCCGACCTAGAAGCCCCCACTGATTGATCGAATCATTGACGGTTGAGTCTAGACACACACTTGAAAATGTTTTGAGTCCTATATATATATCGGAGAGTAGGATTTCTTTTGCTCCTCATCTCTTTTCACTTTGGTGAGGACTCCTGACGATTACTCTTGCCTCTTCTACTTTCAAAAATTGCACCAATTTTTTTTAGGATCTCGCGAGTATTGTTTGGATTGTTTCGATGTCTTTGTGACGAGAACATTGTTCTCGATGCCTCCTGTCATTAGGGGTTGTGGCAGTGTCCCGGGGAGTTGAGCTCCGAGGTGTTGTCGTCACAAATCCATCGCGGCAGTACTAGAATACTTACGACGACCGACATCGAAAACTCTCCTATGCGGTTAGTGGCAAGATAACCCCGACATCACCCAGTACTGGGGAGGTAGCTCGAGAGTATTGCCATAACTTGTATAGTAGATGCGTTTCGAAGGTCCGAGGTAAACAGTTTCCGAGAAAGACTGGTTATGTGTTGAAGGATGGATACGCCTGGATGTAGGTTTAGAGTTGATTGCGCGGTGCTTCCCGTGTATCCCCAACACCTGATTGCATAACTGGAAACTTTCGGAAATCTATAGGTGGGTTCATCTAGTAGTTCTAGGCATTCTTCCAACGAATGCACGATATGAAGTTCGGGGTTCTACATTGAGTGAAGTGGTTTTATGGACTTGTTCTGATCGGGAGTTGCATCTTAAAGGGTCCTTGGCTATGCTGATCCGGGGATTGCAAAACCCTTTTGTAACATGTTCCATGAGCTTTCAGCACGAAGATGTCGAACGAAGCTTCTATCTTGTATTTGTTCTATCTGTTCCTTGTTCCTTTTTATTTACCTTTTGTTCTCCAAGTGGCTTCTCGTCAAGTTGATGTACCTGCGGAATTCATTTGTTCAATTCTCTGTTCGGATGATATTGTGAACATCATGTTGCACATCTATCCTTTGTTTTGATTTGATTCTGGTATTCGAGTTGCTTCGATGTCAAATGTTGATTCCATACCTTTCGTAATCTGTATTCTCATATTTCTATGGGAGTGCTATTCCTTCTTAATCATCAAGATCTTCATGTTAATCCTTTTTCAACCGGTGTGCCTTCTCTTCAAGTTATTCCATACGGACGTCGTTGAGAAATCTGACGATTTGTCTGTTTCATTCATCCCAAGTTGTCTTTGTTTTCCCCACCCTCCCACCCTTCTCTTTATGGAGCCAGCAATTCTCAGATGAAGTATCCATTTTATTCATGTGATATTTCTTCATTCTTTTCCTTTCAATGTTCTTATCCGGTGAGTTATCGTGAAGATGCTCAAGTGCTTCAAGTTCATCATTCTTTTGTTCTCGAATTCTGCCGGTGGATGTAATTCAAGATTTCGGTGTTGATCTTATCTTTTTCCTCATTTCACAATGTTTTCTTATTCCGGTGCACCAATTAATCATTCTCCTCTTGCTATTCATATTCGGAGAGTTGAAGGTATCTCAGAAGATTCATAATTCCATTCTTAATCCGTTCAAACTATTTTGAGAATGTCATCTTATCCAAGCCATTTAATTCAACCGGTGCAATATCTTTAAGCAATGTTTTTCCAACGGTGATTTCTTTAGTGGGCCCTAACCCACAGGTCTTTTTCCAGGATCTTACCTGACTCTTCTAATTTTCTGGAGTTATACCCAAATTCTTTTCAAATTGTGACGTAAGAATGATTTCCATCAGTCACAGTCCTTCTACAAGATCGTTTTCAAATTCTTTTCATGGTGGGTTAAACCTTCCATCTTTTATTCTTCATTCCGGAGTGCTCAACAATTCTTATGGCATTTCTCGTTGTCATTTTCAGCATTTGAAGACCGGAGAAGTGTTTCTCTTAATCTTGGTCGTTCTCTTCAAGATTCGTGGTTCTAGCGTCATGCCATCCTCATTATTGTTCCGTTTGTGAGGAATTCTTTTATGCCATCCGAAGCATTTCATGAATTCTTTTCATTGTGATCCTCCGAAGGCCATCATTTCAGAATATTTCTTGGTTCTCAGTTTTCAACTTCGTCCTACAAATATTCTTCATTGATGTCTCTTCGTTCGTCTCCATATTCTTACGGTGGTTCTTTCAAGTTTACTCTTCCTTGTTATCGTTTTAATTCACTCGTTCTTTTCATAATCCTACCGGTGCTTTGTTGAAGATTTACCCAAGCTTGTGCTAGATCCCTCTTTAATTCTTTCCAACGAGAATAAGTAGTATGCCAAATCCTTTGGTTGTCATCAATTTAAATTGGTGAAGGATATGCATGACATAATTCTTATTCTTGTTCCTTCAGGTGAGTTAATTCTTTTGTCTGGAGCTTGTTCATCATATAATATTCTCGCTTCTAAGTTGTTCATCTTGTTTTCCGGAGCTCCATGTTGTTTCAATTATATCATTTCAAGCTCCATCTAATTCATTGCAGGCCTTGAATCTTATTCTTTCTTCTTTCACTTATCATGCTTTCATTACCGGAGTTCTTCATGGTGGTCCTTCATCATTTAATTCATCCTCGAAGTCTTCATCAAGATTCTTGTTGGAGCTCAAGCATTCTTCATCATGCTTTCCAATTGCAATCCTTCAACCTTCTCGTTTCAGATGGTGTTATGTCATTTTTAACAATTCCTTCATGTTTCATGATTCACGAGTTATCAAGAATGAGATATTTAAACCCATCATTTTCTTTGTTCAGGAGATCTTTCCAACCATTCAATTTATTCGTTGGAGTTATCTTGGGTTGTATTTCACCTAAAAGCTTTCCCTAAGGATTGTTGCTAATTATGGTGCTTTTAAATGACTCAAATTCTTCGTTTATCATTCCGGTGAGATTAGTTTATCATCTCCTTGTTGATCTCAATCCAAGCAATCGTTTCCGTTAGTGGCTGGTTGTCACCTCTTAATTTTGAGATGTTTTCCATAAGCCCACATCAAGAGCTTATTCGTTTCGTGTTGATTTCTTCCATCAACCCCATTCAACCCTTCTTTGTGAGGAGGATTTCCTAACTCATTCGTGGAAGAAGTTGTCTTTTCTCTCTGTTCATTTCTTTCATTGATTTGCATGTTATTCTTTCATTCCGAAGGCATTGTGATATTGCTCTCTTCGTTCCATCATCTCGTTTTTATCAAGACCATATTTTTCCCTTGCTTATCATTTAACCGGAGTGTTGTATTCTTCATTCTAGTTCCGTCATCTTTTCATGTTTTGCCTCTCTTTTCAACCGGAGTGATGTCTGAATCTTTCTTACCCTTGTGCCATTCTTTTAATTGTTTCAGAGGCAGTGTGTTGTTGTTTTCATCAAGTATCATCTCAACTTGCCAAGTTCTTGTCCAATTCCTTCCATTTTCAGACGGAGTGCTGTCCAAATTCTGTCATTCTTATTCCTTGGCTATACCATTGCAGTTTCATATTCTTTTCGTTCGTAAGCTCTTGCTTCATGTCTTTCAACCTACAAGGTTCTTGTTATGTTCCTTGTTCCTCTTTTCTAACGGAGTTTTCATCTTCGTTCATCTCCGTTGCATTCTTTCTTTCAAGATTGTTCAACCTCTCAAGGTTCTTTGGTTTCACTCGTCTGTCAAAGAAGCAACTTGTTTTACCTCTTCTTTTTCATTTCTACCCGGTGATATCTCTAGGATCTCGGGTCGAGATCCTCTGTTAGTGTGGGAGAGTTGTGACGCCCGAGACCGACGTCCCAGAAGATTCCAGAAGATTCCAGATGTTCCGGGTCTCCCGTGTGTTTTCTTTTGTGCGTGTGTTATTTATTTTTGCATTGCATCATGTCATCATGCCATCATGTCTTTTATTTTTGCATCTCAACTTAAATAAATCGTGTGGGCCTTCGGTCCATTTAAATCGAGGGAAGGATGTCTTCTCTCTATAACATATAAAAGCCTCTCAATACTATTAGGGAGCTATATGATAATATTCCATTTGGTTGGGATCACCGTAACACACTTGCAATATTTCCCCATGCCTATTCCATATTCAAGTTTCGCCGTCAAAAACCTTGCCAATAATTCTTTTCCTATCTATCGAGGTTCCTCCGAAAATTCGAACATTTTTGGACACTTCATTAATCATGTCTTAGTTCAAACCTATTTGAATTAAATTCAAATATGTTTGAATCTTTTTTTCGTTCATGCCTTTTCTATTTTCTCGGACCGTGCTCATTTTTATGAGCCCGAGAAAATTAGTCCCTTGTGCTAATCTTCCACTAAGCCTCCTTTTCTTTTTCTTTTTTTCCTCTTTCTTCTTTTTTTTCTTTTCTGTTAAAGGGAAAAAGGCAGAAAGAAGAAGGAGAACAGCCCACCGGCCTCCTGGCCATCTAGGCCTCTTCCTTCCCTCAGCCGCAGCGGCCCATACAGCGCTAACCCTTGCGATCGGCCGCCGCATCAAGCCCCGACCGCATCGCTCCTTTTCCCCTACAGCGCCGCCCCCTCGTCCTCTCACCCCGATTGCTCCTTCGAACCCTCATCTCCCTGCCCCGTCACACGCATCGCTCCAGGGACAGGTTCCCGATTTCCCCGAGCCTCCCTTCGATCTCTCCCTCCGGCCTTCCTTCCCGCGTCCTCCTCCTACTCGCCCAGTCGCCGCCCCTTTTTCCCTCGAGCCAGAAGCCCGAGCGCTCCTCCCTTCGGTCTCCTCGGCAGCGCCGCGGCGTCCAGGCTCCAGCCGGCCAGGCCCTCGCCTCCATGCCGCGGCCCCCTCCTCTACAGGCCGCCCCAGGCCGCGGCCTCACCTCTACGCCCGTCTCCAGCCCCGCCGCGCAGCAGGCCAGCCACCACCGCGGCTCCCTATGCCCGGCCCTCAGGCCTCCTCGCCCCGAGCTCATCCCCGCCTCTGCTCCAGAGCCGGCCCCGAGCGCCCTGCCTCCAGGTCGCCTCCTCGCCAAGGCAAGATGGCCGAAGCCCGGCGCCCCGAGCCCAGCAGCGCGACGACCGCTCCCGTCCTCCTCGAGCCGCACCAGGGCTGGCCAGGCCCCGAGCGCCGCACCCCAGCAGCCCGCGCCTCGAGAACGACTACCGCGCCAGAGCCCCGCGAGCTGGCAGCGCCCCTCCGGCCCTCCGCCGCAGGCCCCGACCGCCGTGGGCTCCCTCGTCCTGTGCCGCCGCGCCCTCCGTCACCAGGAGCAGCCGACCCGCATCCTTCTTTTTCCTTTTTTTTGTTTTTGTTTTGTTGCTGCTATTTGTTCATCTCAAGTACCCATGGAGCAGTAAGTACATCTACTTCGGGACCCCGAACATCTACGAACGGGAACGCCTACACGACTACGCGATGACCCGACAAGTACCACGACGACCCGAACCGCTGCGTACGTGTACATCTACAACGAGTCCGGCAAGTACCACGACGACCTTATGACAAGTACCACGACGACCGAACGGCTACGTTGGCGAGTACCTCTCCGAACGGAATGTGAACGACTACACGTGTACCCCTACGGAACGACTTCTTCCTCTTCGGACACGTGAACGCCTTCTTCCTCTACGTCTCGAACCGCCCCGAAATGCACGCTTCGAAGGTATAACGAGACGACCCCGTGGATGACTCGTGGAATGTTTGCTTGTGTTGTATGAAATGTTTCCCGTGTGTGCTCTGTGCCGTTTCGTCCGTTTGTCATGTTCCTCGGTTGCCTCGTCACCGACTCGTGGGAACCCGGTGACGGGATCGCCCCACCTTTCATCTCGTTTGACTCGCTCACGCCATCTTTCCTTTTGCACCGGACTCTCAACGAGTTACCAGAACCGATATGATGCCGTTGCATCATTTTCAGATCGTTGTCGTGGTACCCTTTCTATCCACCATGGTGACAAATGCTTCATATCTCTTTTAAGTCAACCTTTTTAATAAAACTTGCATAAAACTTGATCATGTCATCCGCATCATGTTAACAACATTAATATGTGTGTATTGTTGTTGCTTTATAGTTATTAAACATGCTCATGGGGATTTTCCGGATATGTTGTTGTTATTTCCGGCCTCTTTTAAAATGTCTTAATAGTGTAGGTTTATTATGTTTCACCTCTTGCCATGCTAAAAACATTTAATCTTGTCTTGTAAATAATCGAGAGTCAACTAAATAATAAAATGTGGTGTTTCGTCAATATGCAACTCGTTGCATATTGAGCTCCACTTAACTTGTAGTTTTGTTTGTGCACTTTGCCATGACATGCATATTTAAACCGGACATGCATCATACTTGGATGTGCATCGTATGCCATGTTTATGCTTGTGTGTTTACCGTGTTGTTTCTTTCTTTCCGGTTGCTTCTCTTGTTAGCTTCGGTTTTGTTCCGGAGTTGTGAGGATTCGCTCGACTGTTGCTCCGTCTACTTCATGGATCTGTTCTTCTCCCTTGTGGAATCCCAGGCAAGATGACCGAACCAGGATACCATTACTATCTTTTCCTATTGCTAGTAGTTCCGCTCTTTAGTTTTGCCTCGATGCCCATGTTCTTCCTGTCAGCCTCCTACTTGTAACCATGAACCTGTTTAACCACCCTACCTATGCAAACCGTTGCTTGGCTAAGTATGCTTCGCTCAGCCCCTCTTATAACATTGTTAGTTGCAGGTGAAGATTGAAGATGCTTGCTTCATGTTGAAGTTTGGTTGGGTTATATCACACTATATAAATGCTTAAGATGAAATCATCTATATACTGGCAGGGTGGAAGGCTAAGCCTTTTGCTTGGTGATTTGTTCCACTCATGCCGTTAGGAACCATATAAACCGGTGGTATGTTCCTTGATTATGCGTTCCTAACACGGTTGGGGTGTATGGGACCCCCTTGATAAACCGCTAAGTGCTAAGTCTTTTCCAGCAAGTCCCAACATTTGGTACTATTTGCCTCATAATAACAACTTAATTAAATAATTAAATTTGCATAGGGGGTCGCGTCCCCGAGGATTCTTAATTCTACATAGCAGGGGGGGCCAGTGCTGATGGTGTTGGTCCCAAACGGGGGTCCTGCGGGAACCACCACGGGGAAACTCAAGGATTGGGTCCTGTAGCATCACCCATCCGGTCGTGTCCTGAGACTTAGATACGCGCGGCTACTATCAGGGTGTCGACACGCCGGGAGGATTTGCTGGATTAGCCTTACCTTAGTTCGGTTTAACTTGAGCACGGGATTCCGAGAATACTCGGGTCTTCCCACCTTGGAGTTGCGACTCCGCGGATCGTGGGCTTGTAATGGGTCAACTTGGAACACCCCTGCAGGGTTTGAACTTTCGAAAGCCGTGCCCGCGGTTATGTGGCAGATGGGAGCTTGTTAATATCGGGTTGTAGATAACTTGACACAATGATTCAATACACTACCAGCGTGTGTACCGTGACTATCAATTTCCGAATAGGGATTCGGGAGTTGAACACGGTGGGGTTATGTTTGTTGAGCTGTAGCTAGGATCACTTCGTGATCATCTCTTGACCGAGGCACTTCTCTTCTCGCTCTCTTTTGCGTAAGTTAGTGCTAGTTGCTGCTGCAGACTCTTGTTGTTCCTTCACCTCTCGTTCTTTCTTCAGCCTTGTCCTCTCCCAAGGCTTAAATAGTCGTGTTACCCGGGAACGGGATTGCTGAGTCCTCTGTGGCTCACAGTTACTTCACCACACCAGATGCAGGTTCAGCCGAGTTTGATGCAGAAGCTGGTTCAAGTACTTCACTGGGAGCTCGATGAAGAGTGTGTCCGTTTGCTTGTGACGTTTCAGCGATCAGTAGTGGTTTCTACTAGGATTCGATCCTGACCTGTGGCTTTATGTTGTTTTGGTATCTTTCTTTTGGATCTTACCCTTAGATGGGATGTGATGTTCTGAATGATGTTTGGCTTATGTAATGTATTGTGTGAAGTGGCGAGTGTAAGCCAACTATCTCCTTTTGCAATTTAATCCCTCTTTTACATGAGTCGTGCAAAGATACCAAACTTGAGATCATTCTAGGATGGGCTTATATCTTTAAGTCGTGCCTCGACACGTAGGAGATATAGTCCCATCCTGGGCATTACACGTGGTGCACGAGAGGTCCGCAACGGCGATGACGACGACTGTCGCTTGCTGCTTGATGGAGGTCCAGGGGCGACGAGGGTGGAGCAGGAGGGAGCAGAGGGAGGAGATGCTGCGATGTGGGGTGTTGGGCGTGAGGCGCCTCACCTCTGGGTGTGCGGCGGCGCGAGGGAGAGGGTGAGGGGACCGTGAGGAGTGGGGGGGACTTAGGGTTACGGGGGAGGGGGATTAAGTGGTGGCGGGGTGGGCCGGCCTGCCCGGGGTGGCAGTAGCCAGCCGGCTGGGCCGAGGCCCAGTTGGCCATGGGGGGTCTTTAACCTTTTAACCTTTTGTTTTGTTTTCACTTTTCTTTTTTACTTATTTTTCTGTCTCTGTTTTCTTTTAATTACCAGTTAAATTTTGTTTTGTACATTACAAAAGTTGTACCTAATTTAGTATCAGTAATTATTCCACTGCCACAAATATTTTGGCACATGAATTAAAGTAGTTTATAATTGTTTATTATACAAAGAGCATTTAAATTATAGTTTAGCCACTGTTTCACTTACTATAGTGCGTTTAAATGCTTTACAGAAGTGTGGTTTCTTCACCAATATCTATTACGGATTAATTGCCACAACCGGACATTTTTGTTTTAATGTTTCAAAACATTTGATGGTTTGGCTTTAATTCAAACTTGATTTTGAATCGGTTTTGAACTAACGCGAGATCAACAACAGTAACCATGGTGACATGTCATCATTAACATGGGATTACTGTAGCCTAATTATCTGGGCATCACAATTCTCCTCCACTACAAGAAATCTCGTCCCGAGATTTTAAGAGGTGTAGCAAGGGGGGAATCTGGTTATGAAATTCTAACGAATCTTCTCGGTCTTAGTAGCTCTTCTCGAAGAGGTCGGTCCATTACATTGATGTCTTCATTTCTCTGCTTTGGGTCATCATGATTGTGTCATCATCCTTTCTTTGGGATCTTCATCGTACTTACGAAAAGTATGAGAAGGGAAACTCTATAAGGACAGGTTTTAACAAGATTGAGCATCGGACGATTAACTCAGGGGAAGAAGCATAAAATGTCTCTCGAGTTGATTATGTGAAACACCTCGAGAGCATTATAGGGAGGGGGTATGAAAGTTTTCAAATGGGTAAGCAATCGCTCAATGCCTGAAGTAGAGTGTGAAGGGGGTTTAGAGCAACGGAATAAGTATTGCCTCTGATACCGGAATAGATCGTCTCTAGGACGGTGGCTCATGAATTCCATACGAAGGCAAGTGAAAAGGATACTTCGTAATCAAGGATGTGCAGGAGAGTTAGGTTTCGATCCTATGGAACTGTGGGTTATGGGCCCACCATGTGGTTCAAAAGTAAGAAGGACACTGACATATTGCACAATCATGGTAGCAAGGCATGTCAGAGCATAACTTGTCAATTATGTCGGCAACAACATCGTTACCAAGGGCGAGGGACGAAGAGAACCATTTTCCTGCTCGTTGAAACGAGGTGGACCAATAGGCAAAGTTCTCGTCCATCAGTGGTTACCAGAATGTTATCAACAATAGTAACAAGGTCTTACTGACAGAGTTGTACTCCAAGGTGGATAGATAAACAAAAAATTATTACTGCTTAGATTATATGTAGATCAAAGAAAGGTTAAACAAACAAATAGAAAGGAAAATGTGTTTAAATACAATGAATAGGAGTATATCATTCCCAAGATTAAGCAGGGCATGATATACGTGTCAGGAGATCAAAGTCATGACCATATAGATAAAAGGGGTAAGAAGAACTATGATATGTACCCACACAACGATGTTGGATAGTTGATCAAGAAACATTTAGCCTTGCACTTACAATGTTCTTGTGGATCTCAATGAATTGTTGCTGAGCCCGTCGGCCACATCCTCACTTAGGTTAGAGGAGAACATCCATAAGTAAACCTTGAATGGAACATGCACCTGGAAAATGGACTAAGTAGCATGATCAATATTATAATGGTGATCCAATAACCAAAAGAGAGAGAATGATACTATCGACCATTCACTTCAAAGCAATAGGGTTTCTCGGAGTTTTGAAATTACACCTCACAGCTCAATGGTCGGTATTCCGGTTAGAAACAACACGGGTACCAAGATATGAACGGGGATGGCGAGAAGTATTACTATATCAAGGAATTAACAGGTGGATCAATTTTTCATGACACCTTTGACATAAAAGATGGCAATACTCAAATGTAGAACATAACATGAGTTGGATAGCAAGGAACTCAAGGTACAACACAAAACATGAACAAGTTTTTGTTGGAAGGAAGGCAATCAAGTTGTCGATGATAACACAATTCATCGAGGGGCAAGAGTGGTATTTGTCATCATGGGTTCGATAAATATCCTAAAGGAGTCAAACTGTTGAGGATGATCACAACAAATTTTGTCGAGAGGCTCCATGAAGAAGCAATCGAACAACGACCGCATCAAGCAGAAGGAATGGTGAAGCCAATGGTTATTATATCCATAGTTAAGATGCAATGTCAGAATCAGAGTTGTCTCTCAAGACAATCAATATGATGTTGAAAGCTCGATGTAAGCTTAGCTCGTCGCCAAAAATTGTGCTCCGGGAAGAAGGACCAGGTAGCACAGTTAAAATCGGCACGATAAAGATATAACCGAGTAGGCTAGGAATGACATGATCGAGTTTAAGTTCCCTAGCAACAATTACCATGAGCAGGGAGCCATAAGATGGACTCGAGTCACTTGTCAGAGTTCTCAAGTGACGAACAACTCAAACTCGGGGAACAACTGAAATTTATGAGAAGTAATACTTGATGAAGAACTCATAAGGAGTAATGCAGTTCTGTAACACCCTCGAGATACCAGAGGGTAATACTCGACGGTAGATCAAACTAGAGTTTGGACCGGGATATTGCTCTGCAGAAGACAAGTGCTTAAACTTGCACGAGAAACGGTATTTAAAGGAGAACATGGCCGGAACCACGATTGCAAAGGGCCAGATCCCAGATATAAGATGAACTTATATCAAGGGGATAATTAATTTAAGAGAAGCTTTAATGATAAGATCTACATCGTGTCCATGGGCATGAACAGAAAGTTCAAGGTTGACTCCCACTTCTTCAATGCATAACCTTTGATTCACTGCTCTATTAAAATGAATTGATTGTGAAGACTTGCCTGGTGAATTACCAGAGGAGTATGAACCTTGGAAAACTTTCGGGTTCGCACAGATTAAGGAAGGCATAAGTTCAACCCATCGGGGCATCTTAGATTCATACTACGCAAACTTCAAGAGCAAATTATACAAGCTCGAAAGTAGAGCATGGTTGAGAAAGCAGATGATATATTTTACCCAAGGCACTATATATCATGGCAGAACTCACAAGGTGTTTGAATATGAAGGAAGCTGTCGGATAAAATCCAACAAAGGATCCGGTGGTCTACAAGGGATCTAATGTGAGCATCGGTACTCAACCAGAAGAAGAAAGAATGCAAGGATATCAGTTTATATAAACAACTGACTATTTCAAAACTCAAATGCGAAAGGAATTATGATTTCCAAATCAAGGGATCAGAAGCAAACGCTCTGATTAAGGATGGGTAAGTTGAAATGACTTAGGGGTGCAATCGACGACAATTTGGTTGGTCGAGAACCAGCTCATATTCGAGATGGCGTGTGAGCTGGGAGAACGAATTCTAGTTTGAGTGATGATTGCGAGTATTGGCAACCTATTGAATCAATAAGATCATAAATTCAATTACAAAGGATTTTAATGAATATTGTTATACATATGGAATTAACCATAATGCAAGCAGGTAAAACTTTCCAAAGCAATAGGTTGCCGAGGATGTTGGAAGATTGAATAGCATTTTGAAGACCTTTGTGAAACGCATGAACAACTGGGGATGAACGAATCCCCAGTGAGTGTGAGGAATTATTCATACATGTATTCATGCAGAAAAGGAGCTGCGCGGGCACAAAGTATTCTCGGAATATCCAAAGTATTTTAGGGTATCTTGTAATAACAAGATCAATTGAAATGAAGGTATGGATGACAAGTGTATGCAGCTATCCTTAGTGATTTATCGGTGATACGGAATTGCAATGGCGAAGGGCACAAGGGTCTCGAAAAAACATCGAATATTATCTCCAGAATCTTCTGATGAAGCAGGCGACCATCTTGTCTGAAGGGGCTCTCCGGGAGGAAGTATTTTCGAGAACCTAAAGTTATATTTTAGCAAAATCATTTAACCCGAATAGAAGAGAGATCAAAATCCCAGAGTATAGATGAGGAATAAAAGATCCTAATACCACCCAATGGCGACGTGGGTCCGTAAGCCACACAGCCATGTTAGTAAAAGTTTTGCAATGACTAGACTTGACTTCGGCCAAGGACTTGGAAAGGGGGATTCCTACAGGCAGTTGGCTCTGATACCAACTTATGACGCCCTCAATTTGACCGTACACTAATCATGCACGCAAATATGTACGACCAAGATCAGGGACTCACCTGAAGATATCACAACACAACTCTAGACACAAATTAAAATAATACAAGCTTTATATTACAAGCCAGGGGCCTCGAGGGCTCGAATACATAAGCTCAAATACACAAGAGTCGGTGGAAGCAATAATATCTGAGTACAGACATAAGTTAAACAAGTTTGCCTTAAGAAGGCTAGCACAAATATAGCAACGATCGAAAAGGAAAGGCCACTTGCCTGGGACCTCCTAACTACTCCTCGGAGCTGAACTCCATGTAGAAACATCATCGGGATCCTCTGGCTCCTGGACTCCATCATCTGGTTGCGTCAAACGAGAAGAGAGGAAAAAGGGGGGAAAGGGGGAGCAAAGAAACCGTGAGTACTCATCCAAAGTACTCGCAAGCAAGGAACTACACTACATATGCAATGATATATGTATAAAGAGGTAAGATCTGTGGACTGAACTGCAGAAAGCCAGAATAAGAGGGGGATAGCTAATCATATCGAAGACTACGCTTCTGACAGCCTCCATCTTGCAGTAGTAGATGAGAGTAGATGGAATGTAACAAGTATCCTCGCTTCTCGCAGCCTCCATCTTGCAGCAGTAGAATAGAATATATGGTAAGTTCACTAAGTAACATCGTATAGCATAATCCAACCCGGCGATCCTCCCCTCGTCGCCCTGTGGGAAAGCGATCACCGGGTTATACGTGGCACTTGAAAGGGTGTGTTTTATTAAGTATCTGGTTACAGTTGTCATGAGGTCGGAGTACAACTCCGGGTCGTCCTTTTACCGAGGGACACGACTATCCGAATATATTAACTTCCCTGCAGGGGTGCACCACATTACCCAGCACGCTCGATCCCATTTGGCCGTACACACTTTCCTGGGTCATGCCCGGCCTCAGAAGATCAACCCGTCACAGCCCTACCTAAGTACAGCCGAGAGGTCAGCACACTGGTCTAAACCCTAACTGCGCAGGGGTCTGGGCCCATCGCCCAACGCACACTGCTACTTCTCGAGCTTGCGTTGTATTTCCTCGAAGAGGAAAGGGAGATGCAGCACTGTAGCTTACGTATTTCCCTCAGTTTTTGAGAACCAAGGTATCAATCCAGTAGGAGACCACGCGCGAGTCCCTCGCACCTGCACAAACAAATAAGAACTTCGCAGCCAACACGATAAGGGGTTGTCAATCCCTTTACGATCACTTACGAAAGTGAGATCTGACAGAGATGGCAGTTTGATATTTTTGGTATTTTTCATTATAAGAACAGAAAGTAAAAGCAGAAAAAGTAAAGTAAGTGTAGATTGATATGTTGAGAATAGACCCGAGGGCCATAGTGTTCTCTAGTGGCTTCTCTCATGATAGCGATATTCTACGGCGGGTAAACAAATTACTGTCGAGCAATTGATAGAAAAGCGAATAATTATGAGACTATCTAGGCATGATCATTATATGTAGGCATCACGTCCGAGACAAGTAGACCGAAATGATTCTGCATCTACTACAATTACTCCACACATCGACCACTATCAAGCATGCATCAAGTGTATTGAGTTCATAAGAACAGAGTAACGCCTTAAGCAACGTGCGGGTTTGTGATACGTCTTCAACGTATCTATAATTTTTGATTATTCCATGCTATTATTTATGATGTTTTGGATGTTTAATGGGCTTTGTCATACACTTTTATAATTTGGACGTGCGGGTATGCGGGCGTTACTCTCTTCTTATGAACTTAATACTCTAGATGCAAGTTGGATAGCGGTCGATGTGTGGAGTAATAGTAGTAGATGCAGAATCATTTCGGTCTACTTGTCTCGGATGTGATGCCTATATTAAATGATCATGCCTAGATAGTCTCATAATTATTCGCTTTTCTAGGTGATTGTCGCCCCTCTCGAACCGGGAAGTAGCGCAGGACGGGAAGATGTTTTTGTGGTGCCTGCACCGACTAGAGAGGAAGTTAATGATAATGATCATGAAACTTTGGACCAAGTTACTGCTGAGCTTCGTAGGTCCACAAGGACACGTTCCACACTAGAGTGGTACGGCAACCCTGTCCTGGAAATCATGTTGTTAGACAACGGTGAACCTTCGAACTATGAAGAAGCGATGGCAGGCCCGGATTCCAACAAATGGCTTAAAGCCATGAAATCCGAGATAGGATTCATGTATGATAACAAAGTATGGACTTTGGTTGACTTGCCCGATGATCGGCAAGCCATAGAAAATAAATAGATCTTTAAGAAGAAGACTGATGCGGATGGAAATGTGACCATCTGTAAGGCTCGGCTTTTCGCTAAAGGTTATCGACAAGTTCAAGGAATTGACTACGATGAGACTTTCTCTCCCGTAGCGATGCTGAAGTCCGTCCGAATCATTTTAGCAATTGCCGCATTCTCTGATTATGAGATATGGTAAATGGACGTCAAAACGGCATTCCTTAACGGCTTCCTTAAGGAAGAACTGTATATGATGCAGTCAGAAGGTTTTGTCGATCCTAAGAATGCTAACAAGGTATGCAAGCTCCAGCGCTCCATCTATGGGCTGGTGCAAGCATCTCAGAGTTGGAACATTCGCTTTGATGAGGTGATCAAAGCGTTTGGGTTTATACAGACTTGGGGAGAAGCCTATATTTACAAGAAAGTGAGTGGGAGCTCCGTAGCATTTCTCATATTATATGTGGATGACATATTGCTAGTGGGAAATTGTAATGCCCAGGATGGGACTATACCTCCTACATGTCGAGGCACGACTTAAAGGTATAAGCCCATTCTGGAATGATCTCAAGTTTGGTATCTTTGCACGACTCATGTAAAAATAGGGATGAAATTGCAAAAGAATAGTTGGCTTACACTCGCCACTTCACACAATACATTACATAAGCAAAACATCATTCAAAACATCACAACCCGACTAAGGGCGAAGATCCAAAAGAAAGATACCAAAAACAACATAAAGCCACAGGTCCGAATCGCCCCTAGTAGAAACCACTACTGATCGTCGAAAACGTCACAAGCATACGGCCACACTCATCATGGAACTCCCGGAAGTTCTGATCCATCTTCTGCATCAAACTCGGCTGAACCTGCATCTGGTGTTGAAGTATCTGTGAGCCACGAGGACTCAGCAATCCCATAACCATGGGTATCAAGACTAGCAAAGCTTTATGGGTAGGAAGAGGTAAAGTGGTGAGGTTGCAGCAGTGGCTAAGCAAAAATATATGGTGGCTAACTTACCAGTACCAGAATAAGATGAGCATCTACGCAAACGGTCGCAAACTAGTAGTGATTGCTAAAGATCCTAAACTACATACGAGTCAAACATAACCCCACCGTGTTCTCTTCTCAAAGTGAAAAGAGACAGTCACGGTTACTCACACAGTTGTGTGTTTTACTTTGGATCCTCTGTCAAGTTTTCTACAACCGGACATTAACAAATTCCAATCTGCCACATAACCGCGGGCACGGCTTTCGAAAGATCATAACCCTGCAGGGCTGTCCCAACTTAGCGCATCACAAGCTCCCACGATTAGCTGAAGTGATAAATATAATATCATCACCCCTTATCTTAGGGAAATCCGATCAGGCTCGGCCTCCCGGTGCACAAGACATTTCGACAATGGTAAAAACAAGTCCAGCAAGACCTCCCGGCGTGCCGACACCCTGATGGTAGCCGCACGCATCTCGTCTCAGGCCACGTCCGGATGAGCGCTACGTACAGTAACCGAAGACCCAAGATAATTGTGTGGCACCGCAAGTGGCTCTAGTTTGGGACCAACACCATCAGCACTGGCCCCCCCTGTTATGTAGAATTAAGAACCCGGGGACATGACCCCCTATGCAATTAATTGATTTAATTAAATTATTATCATGAGCAAATTAAAACCAATGTTGGGCCTTGCTGGAGGAGTTTTATTCAAAGTCGAACTGTCAAGGGGTCCCCATCCACCCATCGTGTAAGGAACACAAAATCAAGGAACATAATGCCGGTTTATCGGCGCCTAAGGTGGCATGAGTGGAACAAAACACCGAGCAAAAAGCCAAGCCTTCCACCCATGCCTAGTATATAGGCGTGTTAATAATAATTATAGATATTGTGATATTCCAACAACAAGTTCCCTCCTGGAACAAACTTCATCTTCACCTGCAACTAACAATGCTATAAGAGGGGCTGAGCAAGCGGGTAACATAGCCAAACAGTGGTTTTTCTAGGAAGGTGTCAAAAGGTTAGAGGTTTCATGGCAACAAGGAGAGGCTGACATAAAAGATGGGTAGCGCGACATGTAACGATAGCATCGAGACAACTAAGCATGGCAATGGTAGTAAAGGTATCCAAGGGTATGATCATCTTGCCTGGGATTCCACAAGGGAGAAGAACGGATCCATGAAGTAGTCGAACAGAACCTCACAACTCCGGAACGAACCCGAAGCTAACGAGGGAAGCAAACCGGAAAGAAACAAGCAACACGGTAAACACACAAGCATAAACATGGCATACGATGCACATCCAAGTATGATGCATGTCCGGTTTAAATATGCATGGCATGGCAAAGTGCACAAACAAAACTACAAGTTAAGTGGAGCTCAATATGCAACGAGTTGTATATTGACGAAACACGACATGTTATTTATTTAGTTGACTCTCGTTTATTTACAAGACAAGATTAAATGTTTTTAACATGGCAAGAGGTGAAGCAAAAACAAACTACCTATTTAGACATTTTAAATGAGGCCGGAAATAACAGCAACAATTCCGGAAAATCCCCATGAGCATGTTTAGCAATTTTAAGCAACAACAAATCACACATTTTAATGTTGTTAACATGATGCGGATGACATGATCAAGTTTATGCAATTTTTTATTAAAAGTGAACATGAAGAGATAAGGAGTATATGTCACCGTGGTGGAAGGAAAGGGTGCCACGGCAACGATCCGAAGATGATGCAACGGCAACATCTCGGTTCCGGTAACTCGTTGAGAGTCCGGAGAAAAAGAAAGATGGCATGAGCGAGTCGAACAAGATGAAAGGTGGGGTGATCCCGTCACCGGGTTCCCACGGGTTGGCGATGAGGCAACTGAGGAGCATGACAAAAGATGAAACGGGCACGGTGCACACAAGGGAAACATTTCATACAACCACAAACATTCCACGGGTCATCGTCTCGGGGTTATACCTTCGAAGCGTGCGTTTCGGGGTGGTTCGAGTTCGTAGTGGTAGTAGTGGTACATGGGTCATAGAGGAAGTAGCCGTTCGCGGACATCGGTAGGGGAACTTGTCGCGGCATCAGACGTCTTCGGGGCGACGGTAGTCGAACTTGAAGCTTCTCCATGTGTAGTCGTACTCGGTACTCGGGGCACCGGAGAGAAACTTGACGCATCAGGTAGTCGTTCGGTCGTAGCGGTCTTGCCGGAGGGGTACTTGGGGGTCTTGGGCGTCGAGGTACTTGTCAAAACAACATCGGATGTAATCGTACTTCTTGAAAAGGAACTTGACGCTCCCGGGATCCTTGGAGAAACAACAACAGCAACAAACAAACATGGCAAGGTCTCGGTCTTGGCGGAGGTGGCTGAACTTGCCGGTCTCGGAGCAGCGAGGAGGGGGACCAGCAGTGCGGTGACGAAGCAGAGGTGGGCCGCGGCGCTGGAAATCGAGACGGGCGACAGGGCTCGGCCTGGAGGACTCGAGGGGACTCGAGGAGGAGGTCGGGGAGAAGTGGCGCTGGGGCTCGGCGTCCCTGGAGAAGGCCGCGGCGACACAGGACGAGGCCGGGCACCGGCGCTGGAGGGGCGAGGCGAGGGCCTTGGCGAGGACGCAGGCGAGCGCATCCGGAGGCGAGGGGCGCTCCTGTGTGGGAGGACGAGGAGGGGCGCGGGGCCATTGCGCGGCGCACTGGAGGCGAGGGAAGGCGCGATGCGGGAGGATCGGGACGAGGGGACAGCAGGGTGGCGACGGGGGGAGATGGTGCGGGGTCGAGCGAGGGGAATTGGCCTGGCGGCGGAGGTCGGGAGTGAGCGAGGAAACGAGAGGAGCGGTCGGTCGGCTAGGTTAGGCCAGATGGGCCGGCTGGAGGCTGATTGGGATGGGCCGGCTGGGCCTTGAGGCCTGGAGGCTGGCTGAGGAGGTCTAGAGGCCTTAGGGAGGCCGGCTGGGCTGCCCTCTGCCACGATTCTTTAAATAAAAACGAAGCAGAAACAAAATAAGAGAAGAAAAGAATGAGGAGGGGGGTTAGGAAAAATGTCAACACATAGGATTATTTTTTCTCGGGCTCATAAAAATGAGCGTAGTCCAAGAAAAATAGAAATGGCATGAACGAAAAAAAATAATTCAAACATATTTGAATTTAATTCAAATGGGTTTGAACTAAGACTTGATCTTTGAAGTGTCCAAAAATGTTCGAATTTTTGGAGGAACCTCGATACAACGGAAAATAATTATAGACAAGGTTTGAAGGTGAAACCAGAAGTAGAAAAGGCATGGGGATTATATGCAAGTGTGTTTGGGTTAATTCCAAACAATTGGAATATTTATTTATCATAGCTCCATAAATATTAGGAGGATATGTTATAAAGAGAAGTCATCCTTCCCTCGATTTAAATGGACCGAAGGTCCACACAATTTATTTAAGTTGAGATGCAAAGATTAATGACATGATGGCATGATGACATGATGCAAAGCAAAATAAATAACGCAAGCACAAAAGAAACACACGGGAGGACCCGGAACATCTGGAATCTTCTGGAATCTTCTGGGACGTCGGTCTTCGGGCGTCACAGAAATGATGTAGAATTCTTGCAAAGCATAAAGGCCTACTTGAATAAATATTTTTCAATGAAGGACCTTGGAGAAGCTGCTTACATATTAGGTATCAAGATCTATAGAGATAGATCAAGACGCCTCATTAGTCTTTCACAAAGCACATACCTTGACGAGATATTGAAGAAGTTCAATATGGATCAGTCCAAGAAAGGGTTCTTGCATGTATTGCAAGTTATGAGATTGAGCACGGCTCAATGCCCGACCTCGGCAGAAGATAGAGAAAAGATGAGTGTCATCCCCTATGCCTTGGCCATAGGTTCTACTATGTATGCCATGCTGTGTACCAGACCTAATGTGAACCTTGCCATAAGTTTGGTGGGGTGGTACCAAAGTGATCCCAGAATGAAACACTGGAAAGCGGTCAAGAACATCCTGAAGTACCTGCAAAGGACTAAGGATATGTTTCTCATTTATGGAGGTGACGAAGAGCTCGTCGTAAAGGGTTACGTTGATGCTAGCTTCGACACAGATCTGGATGACTCCAAGTCACAAACCGGATACGTGTATATTTTGAATGGCGGGGCAGTCAGCTGGTGCAGTTGCAAGCAAAGCGTCGTGGCAGCATCTACATGTGTAGATGGAGACATATATATTTGTAAAGTGCATACGGATCTGAATGTCGTAGATCCGTTGACTAAACCTCTTCCACGAGCAAAATATGATCAACACCATAACTCTATGGGTGTTTGATTCATCACAATGTAACTAGATTATTAACTCTAGTGCAAGTGGGAGACTGTTGCAAATATGCCCTAGAGGCAATAATAAAATGGTTATTATTATATTTCCTTGTTCATGATAATTTTCTATTGTTCATGCTTTAATTGTATTATCCGGAAACAGTAATACATGTGTGAATACATAGACCACAACATGTCCCTAGTGAGCCTCTAGTTGACTAGCTCGTTGATCAAAAGATGGTTACGGTTTCCTGACCATGGACATTGGATGTCATTGATAACGGGATCACATCATTAGGAGAATGATGTGATGGACAAGACCCAATCCTAAGCCTAGCACAAGATCGTGTAGTTCGTATGCTAAAGCTTTTCCAATGTCAAGTATCGTTTCCTTAGACCATGAGATTGTGCAACTCCCGGATACCGTAGGAGTACTTTGGGTGTGCCAAACGCCACAACGTAACTGGGTGGCTATAAAGGTACACTACGGGTATCCCCAAAAGTATCTGTTGGGTTGGCACGAATCGAGACTGGGATTTGTCACTCCGTATGACAGAGAGGTATCTCTGGGCCCACTCGGTAAGACATCATCGTAATGAGATCAATGTGACTAAGGGGTTGGTCACGGGATGATGTGTTACGGAACGAGTAAAGAGACTTGCCGTAACGAGATTGAACAAGGTATCGGTATACCGACGATCGAATCTCGGGCAAGTATTATACCGGTAGACAAAGGGAATTGTATACGGGATTGATTGAATCCCCGACATCGTGGTTCATCCGATGAGATCATCGTGGAACATGTGGGAGCCAATATGGGTATCCAGATCCCGCTATTGGTTATTGGCCGGAGAGGTATCTCGGTCATGTCTGCATGGTTCCCGAACCCGTAGGGTCTACACACTTAAGGTTCGGTGATGCTAGAGTTGTTATGGGAATAGTATGTGGTTACAGAAGGTTGTTCGGAGTCTCGGATGTGACGAGGAACTTCGGAATGGTTCGGAGGCGAAGATTGATATATTGGACGAAGGGTATTGGAGTCCGTAATTATTCCGAGGGTACCGGGTGACGACCAGCGTGTCCGAAAGTGGTTTCGGAGGCCCCGGCAAGCGTTGGGGGGCCTTATGGGCCAAGGGGAGGGAGCACATCAGCCCACTAAGGAGATGAGCGCCCCTCCCACCCCATCTCACGTAACCTGGAGAGGTGGGGGCGCCTCACCTAGGGCAGCCGCCCCTCCCGGTTTGGGGGCAAGTTTCCTAGGGGTGGGGCGCCCAAACCCATCTAGGGTTTCCCCTGTGGCCGCCGCCCCTCCCCTAGGGAAACCCTAGGGGCGCCTCCTCCTCCTTCCTTCCCCTATATAGTGAGGGAGAGAGGGGGCAGCCGGAACCCCTGCCCTGGCGCAGCCCTCTTCCCCTCCCAACTCCTCCTCTTCATCCGTTGAACGCGGAGGTGCCATTGTTCGACGCTTAGATCGGAATCGACCGCGATCTGAATCGCTGCATGTACGACTCAACCAACCACATTCTTGTAACGCTTCCGCATCACGATTTTCAAGGGTATGAAGATGTACTCCCTCCCTCTCGTTTCTAGTAAACTCCATAGATGGATCTTGGTGATGCGTAGGGAATTTTTGTTTTGTTTTTTGCATCGATCCCCAACACAGCGGTGGTAGGCATGAATGTAATTTTTTAGTACCGCTCGCAGGCAGTAGTGCCGCTACCCATAGCGATAGTACCGTGAGGACAAGCGGTAGTACCGCTTCGACGGTTCTTCTGGCGTTTTTGCCTCCTCGCCGTTGTGTTTCAAAGGGCTAGTGGTACTATCGCTCGGTGCGGGCTGTGAGCATAACGGTTGGATTTTCCCCCACCTATAAAAGGGGTTCTTCATCCCAATGAACTTTATCCTTTGAGTTCGTGTTCTTCCCCCATTGTTGACCTTCTTCGAGCTTGCTATCTCTCAATCCCTCCATGAATTCTTGCTAGTTTTTGGGGGAAAAGAGAGAGGAGATCCAGATCCACATCTCCACCAATCACTTTCTCCTCTTTGTGAGGGGAACCCTTTGAATCTAGTTCTTGGAGTTCTTCGTGTTCTCTTCTCCGTTCTTCCTCTCATTTCCCTCCCTAGCATTAGTTGCTTTGGTGGGATTTGGGAGAGAAGGACTTGGGCACTTCGTGTGCCCTTGTCATTGCATTTAATGCATCGATTTGAGTTCTCCACGGTGATACGTGAAAGTTACAAGTTGATAAGCTTATTACTTTTGGGTGCTTGGTACCCTTGAGCTTGTTCCTCTTGGGTGCTTGGGCGCACTAAACGGTTGAGGTCACCTTGGAGTCATATTCCATTGTGGTGAAGCTTCGTGGTGTCGTTGGGGAGATAGCACCAACTTTGTGGCGTTCGGAGCCCAATCATTGTGGTGTAAAGCTCCGGGCAAGCGTCGGGGTCTCCAATTAGGTTGTGGAGATCGCCCTAAGCAATTTGACGGGTTCCGGTGACCGCCCCCAAGGGTTGCCAAATTGTACGGATTCAGTGACCGTCCCCAAGGGTCCCTTAGTGAAATCACGGCATCTTGCATTGTGCGAGGGCGTGAGAAGATTACGGTGGCCCTAGTGGCTTCTTGGGAGCATTGTGCCTCCACACCGCTCCAAACGAAGATTAGCATCCGCAAGAGTGTGAACTTCAGAATACATCGTTGTCTCCGCGTGCCTTGGTTATCTCTTACCCGAACCCTTTACTTATGCACTATACTTTGTGATAGCCATATTGTTTCTTGTCATATATTTTGCTATCACCTAATTGTTTATCTTGCTTAGCATAAGTTGTTGGTGCACATAGGTGAGCCTAGTTTTTGTAGGTTTTGTGCTTAACAAATTAACCGCTAGGTTTATTCCGCATTTGTTCAAGCCTAAAACATAATTATATTAAAGCATCTATTCACCCATCACCCCTCCTCTAGACGACATCCACGATCTTTCAAGAGAAGTGTTAACTCTAACTATGACGGGTGGGCCCCACATCTGACATAAACGGTCTATGCAAATGTTGTTGACTCTTAGGCGTTGTTTGGATAGGGGCCCATATATGGTAAACAAGTTTGTAGCCGGATTTTAGCAAAATCAGTTTTGCTAATGATTTTTTGGATAACTAATTTACACAGAAACACATTTGGGTTTGGGAAGGGTAAAACTGGCTTGTCCATTTCCTTGTTTGGCTAGGAGGATACCGATTCCACTTCCTTCCCTTGCCTTCTCTCTCTTACTTTCCCCAATTTTTGCCATTGACGACGACTTCCCAAAGCTCCGACTCCAGCCGCTCCAGCCTGTGATTCCTCCTCCGTTCGTTCCTCCTCGCCGCCAGATACCGGTGCCCTCCTCCCCTCGGGACGGCCTCACGACTCCGCGCGTGGAGGCTTCCTCTGCTCGCCGGTTGACTCTGGTCGGCCCCGTACAGGCTCTGCTCGAGGAGAGCGCTCATCCAGTTCATCCCGTAGGTCCGCCGCCCCTCGGCACTGGTCGCCCAGGAGCGTCTCTCGTCGGCCCTGCACAGGATCTGCTCGGGGAAAGGTTCTTCTCGAGCTCATGCCGGAGGTACGCCTCCCCTCGATGCTGGCCGCCCAGCAGTGTCCGCACAAGGAAGTTCAGATCTCAAAAGAGTGCTCGACTCCGTCCAGCCTGATAGCGGCCATGTCGGGGCTGGAGGTCAAGCATGAGGACTATGATCTGGTGGAGCAGGTAAATGTTTGATCTTTGTTTGCATTTTAAGGTCGAATTATTTGAGCAGGGAGCTTGGACAATTCATATGATGATTCCACTTGTGTTAATAAGAAGTGCCATTCTATTTGCCAAGAGGGGAAAACTTCATAGTTTACAGGCTTCAAGAATTAGCTACATGGTAAATTGATTTAATTCTTTGCCATGATAGGGCATGGACGAAGTGATAATTTGAAGGGTGGGTTGACACAGTCTTTGCTCATAGAGACAAAGGAGTGGCAACTGGCAAGTTGAGAATGCAGAGGATAATGATGGTTGTTGTTCCATAGAGATTCCTCATGCCACATAGTAAGGTTTTCTCGTAACCTCTTGACTGTGCTTATTTTTTGTTGCTGAATGCATAACCTTCATCTGCATTGGCTCTTCACAAATATATCAGTTTCAGTTCTTCATCTACTACATGCTCTAGTTTGCAATGGCCATTTTTCTTCTCGGATGACAAATTTATTGCACATCATCTTGTAATACAAAACGGGAAGTTTTGGAACCTATAAATCAATGAAAAATTGTAACAATAATTTTTGTAATGAATCTATAAATAAAATGGAAAAATAATATTGTAATGCTCAATCATCTTCTGGTTGTTGAGCGGAACGCTGTTGATGATTAGTCCACAACTGTCGAGCGATGCCTGCACGAACTCTCTCACCAGCAACTCGTTCATCTTCTCTTGCTTGCCCTCTAACTTGTTGATCAGCATGGTCAACATGTTGTTCTGCTTCCCCATGCTCATATAGCTCGAACAACTCATCATGATGATTAACCTTCCGGATGAAGTTATGGATAATACAACAAGCCATAACAATTTTGACTTGTGTTTTATATGGATAAGGAATTCCTCCTTTCCTACTTAAAATTGGAAAGCGAGCTTTTAGAACACCAAAAGTTCGCTCAACAACATTTCGTAGTTGTGCGTGCAGATGATTGAACATATCCTTCTCACTAGTATATCGTCGATTACTTCCACGAAAAGAAGCAATATGATAACGATCTCCACGGTACGGGGCAATAAATTTTGGAGTATTAGCATAGCCCGAATCAACAAGATAAAATTTACCTGCATGTAAGGTTTCATAGCACGCTCAGAATCTTTATGTAATAAGATTAACTAATATATAGTTCATATGTTTGTACTTTTACCTTCAAGAACAACAAAACCCCCACTAGTAACAGCCCATCTTAGAACTGCTTGATCTGACGCGGAGCCTTCCCATCCAGCAGCGACATATGAGAATGTCATGTCAAAGGACACAGCTGCCATTACATTTTGAGAGGGATAACCATGTCTATTTCTATAAGGAGTTTGCTTATCTAGCCTGATTTTTGCCTCAATATGTGTCCCATCAATTGCTCCTAGGCAGTTCTGTTGGGATATTTTGTTAGTCAAACAATGAAGTTTAAGTTTCCATGACATAGTATTTTATCATATTTGAAAGGAACATGTGCTTGCGATAAGAAAATACCTTGAAATATGGGTAGAACCTTGCATCACCCAATATTTTTGCTGGGATTTAATTCATGGATCTGTTGTGCAAACATCACGCAATCCATTTATGCCATTTAACACCGTGTTGAAGTGTCGGCTAATTGGTTCACCAGAATGCTGATATCTATCTTGGATGACACGGTTCCTAACATTGTGACCAATGGTATGTAGAAACATGAGTAGTTGTTCGTCCACTGTCATTCGCTTTGTATCCTTTAGTAAGCCTCTCTCACACAAAGCATCTCGCAGCAAGTAGAATGTGTGCTTCTCAAGACGAATTTATTCATAAAATCTAACTAGATGTCCCTCCAGCAACTCTTTTGTTTTCTGGGCACCAGTTAATATAGAGGTGTTACGAGGTGTTTTGAATAACCTTGTGAACAACACATCACGAAACACGGACACTGCAGAAATGTTATTAATAAGAACTTGCTCAGATTCAGAAAATTCATCATCTGATGCATCCGAAATGTTCATGGTTCCTGCACAGTGTATACTATTGATTGTATCATCTCAGAATAATATTTTATAAGATGTATAAAATAGTTGGAAATGAACTTTCTCAAACTGAAAGTACAATTGATTGTTGCAACACAAACTGACAGAAAAAGCAATGGAAATTGTTCTCTAAATATGTAAAACGACAATTACTGAAATGAAATAATGATGTATTACAAAATAACTAAGGATCAAGAATCCAAAGCTTTCGAGTTTCTTCATCCATCTCAATGAAAATGGTGCGTTTGTCACCATCTGTAAATGCTTTTACTGCTTTTAGTTTTGTGCTGGCATCGATGCTACCCATACTGTTTAATACTGACATGCATGATTTAACCGAGTAAGTGTCGTTTTGTTCTGCTGTTTTTTTCTTTGCTTCAGCAATGCTGAGTGATGCATCCGCAAGACGATCAATTGCTATTATGGCATCATCAGCTGTACGTTTCTGTCCTCTTGTAGTTTCTTTTGATCCACTTCCAGAGAATTTCTTTTTTTCTGGCTCAATGGTTGTCAACTTCTTAGTGAACACACCAGGCGAGCCATTGTTTTCATTGGACTCGATTTCATGTACTTCAACATCCTTATTGAGATCAATTCGAGATGATTTAGTTGTGCATTTATCATCTTTCCCTTTGCTAGATACAGCACCAACTCCAGATGCCGTTGAACTAGCACATATTTGTTGAAGAACTACCCAACTAGGCCACACCTTATCTCGATATTCTTGGAGTGACTTATCCTTCTGCAAGTTGTTAATTTTTTATTAATAATATAATATACCAATTTTATATGAATCCTACTTGCACAAACTTACCTCAATTAGTTCCTCCCAAGTTTCTTCAGAAGCTTTTATCATTTTGTCATCGTCATCCCAACCAAATCCCGTTAGTTTAAGAAGTCTATCCATGGCAGCATAGCAACTCCTGTAGTACTTATGGCGATTTTTCAATTGTTGTAATTCAAGTTTGTCTACTCTTGAATCATTGAATTGTTCTAAGATATCACGCCATGCTTTCTTTGTGTAACCTGTTCCATCTTTCCCTCCGTGTAAAGTTTGATCTTTCAGTATAGTGAGAAGTATTTTGTCCTCCGAAGATTTCCATACATGCCTCTTTTTATCTGGGTTTTCTTTCCTATTTTTTTGGTCCTTCTGATCGTCCATAGTTATCTACAAGAAAATAATAAAAAATTAAATGAGTATATGATTGACAAACTTTATTTTCTTCACATTTCGAAACCTCCAGTTTAAAGTTGTACTTACAACAAGCCATATTGCAAAGTGAGTTGTTTGGTTGAGAAGAACTCTGTTAACTGGAAGAAAGTGAACATGATAATAATATTTCAACTGCATTCATGTGATCTCTTGGCGTGTGTTCTTCTGATTGTAGTAGACAAATGGGGGTCTAGGACTGAGCTAATCTTTAATGTTTTACCTACGACAACACTGACTACAAATTGTTAAATTTCTATGTGTATTCCTATGTTATTTTCACAATGCAGGTCAAGAAAGGAAATGGTATGGCTTGTATTTCAGTGATCAACCATTGCCTTACCATTTGTTTTTATAGAGGTAAGCTGCATGTGCATGCTGAATCTAAATTCGAGGGGGCCTATGTCCATACTAGACTATGATACATGTGTATACAATTTAGGCTATAACACAAACATATCGCACAGTTCAGATTGGCCTAGTACCATATAAATACAGTATATAATTAGAATTAGTGTGCCATTTACTCTATTGTCATATCTGGCATGTACCTTGTTCCGATGTACAGCAACAAGTAACTAGTGTACTGGATTTCTTTTATAATCAAACAAACATGTGTTTCCAATTAGAGAGGAAGGGACAAATTACCAAGTTGGTGGTTCTTGTTTCATCTATGAATTGGCTATCTCAGATTACCAGAGTTTTTTTTTTTTGCAAGTTTCATCTATGAATCTGCACATGTACAACTTATGCGGACGAATTTGTTGATCAGGATGATTGATTGATGAACAATACCATGAAATTTGTACATCTACAACTTATATGGACGAATTTGTTGATCTGGGACGAATTTGTTGATCAGGATGATTAATCGATGGACAATACCATGAAATTTGTACATCTACAACTTATATGGACCAATTTGTTGATCTGGATGATTGATAAATGAACAATATCATGAAATCTACACATCTACAACTTATATTGACAGGATGATTGATCTTACCAGGGTCGTGCAACTGGATTGAAGATGGGAAGATGATGAGAACCGCCTGATGAAGGCCTGATGAAGATGCCGCTGAGAACCAGCGCTAGCGTCTCCGAGCCAGCGCCCGCGACTGAAGTTGACGGCCAGCCAGTTTTCTAAGCGATTGGGCCTGTATATAAGCAAAGAAAGAGGCGCGAGGGCGAGCAGGAAAACGCAGAACTGGCGCCAAAAAAGTTGTTGAGAAACGAGCGGGCGGGAAAAGGTTGTTGCGATCTCGCATATGGCAATCGCGTTTGTGGAAAAACGGATAAAGCTCGTTTTTCTATAAGCCCGAAATCTTGGGTTGTACAGTTCCAAGTTTTCTATAAACGTGCATTTGTTATAGTAGCCAAACGTGATTTTGTTCGGGTCAACTGTTTTCCTGGTTTATAGAGTACGGATTCTATACGTACCCTCTATCCAAACAACGCCTTAGTGACACATGACACCGACCACGGGACCGAATGTTAGAAAGCGGATTTATACGGTCTAAATCGATCATCAATGGTTACTGAGAAAACGAGTAAAAACATCCCTAGATAAGCAAATCTGGAATTGAGCTTCGAACGTGATGTTTTTCTTAATTCACACGGACACGCGTACAAACACGCAACAATGCGATACCTTCTCCTCCCCCCCACCCCAGTGGGGGTTCCTCGCCGCCGTCTCAATGTCGTGCATCCCCTGGAACTCGCCGCCGCCATCAGCCTTATCGCTCACATCCCCCCCCCACCCCCCACCCCCCAACCCCCGCGCCGTCAACTCCGCCGGTACTAGAATCACCTCCCAGTTTTTGCTTCAGCGCACCATTCTGTACTGTTCGACGCGTGTGCGTTCGGAGGCATCCTTGAATTGTTGACCCGTAATCCAGTCCGAGTGATGAGATGAAAACACAAATTTGAGCAAATAGATTAACCAAAGCACATATCAGCGGTTGAGAGTCTTGGCATGTGCTGTAGAACACTAGCTTATTAATGGCCGGAACAGCAGCACAGCCAATGTTGACATAACTTTATTTACAACACAGGAGTAGAACACTACTACAATGCTAGGTATTTTAGAAGATCTCCTTGTAGACTATGTTTTTCGCTATCCCTTTGCTTGCATGTTCTTCATCATCGGTGATCAGAATCTTCAGGCCATGCCTGTTTGTTACTCGGGAGACTGCCACATAGAGTTGCCCATGAGTGAAAACTTGCCTGGGCAAGTAGAGGCCGACCTTGTTCAAAGATTGTCCCTGGCTTTTGTTGATTGTCATCGCGAAGCACACGGACAGAGGATATTGCTTTCTTATTAGAACGAATGGCCATTTAGGCTGGACTGTCAAAGTGATGATCTGAGGGATGCATACCTTACTACCGACGTGTGCTCCAGTTATGATCCGCGCTTCGATGACTCTTTTTCCAAGCTTTGTGATTGTCATTCTAGTACCGTTACATAGCCCTGCACTTTGATTGATGTTGCGAAGAAGCATCACTGGCAGACCGACTTTGAGCTCAAGTAGGTGATCTGGACATCCCGTGTGCTTTAACTTGTTTAGAAACTCTGTAGTATACAACAATTCGGTTTCATGGCTGTAAGACATTGATCTGCTCACATTGTCATAGCTCAGGTATGTCACCCTGTCACCTTGGATTTGACCCATGATATCCTTATTTATCTCTTTGACTGTCTCATTCAATGGACACAATATCGCCCTTTCTTCCAGGAACTTCTGTGTGCATAGATTGTCTTGCAGGTCAGGATAGGTACTTTGGATGATTTTTGTTTTCGGATCATCTTCGTTTTGAAGAAGTAGGTCGCTGGGGATACTTACATACTCCTTTTCATCTAATAAACATGGGTCTCCATTGCCGATCTGTAGTATCCATTCCGCAAATTCTGCAGTTTTCTTCTGCTCTGCTTGCTCATTGGACAGAGAATTGAGCCGCATATTTTTAGTAAGGTTGAATACCTTGAAATGTTGCCAGAGGTATGAGCATTTGATTGATGCACTTATAGTGTGCTCCCTTCTCCCCTTTGGCACAACAGGGAGGATTTGTCGGAAGTCCCCTCCTAGAACAACTGTCATGCCGCCGAAGGGCTTGTTGTAACTATTCTCATTGGTGAACCTGAGCACATCTCTTAGGCTCTTGTCAAGTGCCTCGAAGCATTTTTTGTTTGCCATTGGAGCCTCATCCCATATTATTAGTGACGTCTTCACTAATAGATCAGCCACCTCAGAACCTTGGTTGATGTAGCATGTAGATTGACCTGTCAGGTTGATTGGAATATTGAATACTGAGTGTGCTGTTCTACCTCCTTGAAGCAGAAGCGCTGCGACGCCAGAAGATGCAACTGCGACAATGATTTTTCCCTCCGATCGTAGCCTTGTAGTGATAGCTTTCCAAAGGTATGTCTGTCGGGGGAAACTGTCCACCACGAACACCTATGGGACCGGAGCCCCTTGTCGTTGCGGTGAGGGAGCGAAGGGAGCACAAAGAGCGGATCGAGGAGAGCACGCGGGCAGTTTACCCAGGTTCGGGCCGCGCGGACGCGTAAAACCCTACTCCTGCCTTGGTTTGTATTGAGTTTGTGAGCTCGGGAGCTTGAAGAACTAGCTACCCCGAGCGAGAGAGCTATCTAGGTTTCGAACCCTTTCTACGTTGTGCATGGGCCTCCTTTTATAGCTCAAGGGGTCACCGACAGGTGTCAACGTAGAAGAAGGGCAAAAATGTAACTTTGGTGGTAGTTGTAACAGTGCGGGAACAGTGCGGGAACAGTGGATGAACAGTGGTCATCACCTACTTTGACAGTGGGGGACAAGAGCATTTAATGCCCGTCGCCGTCGACCCCAAAAGCGCCCGCCCTTGCGTCTCCGTTCGCCACGGCGATAGCCTCGTCACCGTGGAGTGCCACCGTGTCCCCCAGGCTGCACAGCCATCTGCCACGCGTCCCTGGAAGGGCCCCAGGGCGACGCGTGGGCCGATGAGCTGGAGCGCGGGCACACAGTGCAAACTTCCCCGGCAAGCACCTTGCCGGGGTCTTGATCTTGTCGGGCCGGGAAGCTTGTCGCTCCCCGGGTCTTGCCGGGGCGCGGAGTGCGCCGAGGCTTGTCTTCTAGATACAGTCTTCTGGTCTTCCTGGCAAGCTCCTCTCGCCAGGGTCTTGTGTTAATGACATAGTCCTGAGCCTGGGACGGCCTTCCCGGCAAGCTCCACTTGCCGGGGCCTTGATCTTCTGTCTTGTATACTTTGTTTTTGAATGGCTTAATAAGGATCAGAAAGGTTTCCGGCAAGCACGTGGTAGACCCTGCCGCGGGAAGCTACTACTGCCCATGCACAAGTTGGGGTACTAAGGTACCCCTATCTTAGTACACCGACAGGAGCCCCCGGGCCTGGGCCACACACGGTGCTGAGCGCTGTTGGGCCAGGCCCAAAACAGTGCACGGGCACACGCGACCCACGGCAAGCCGTAATTCCCCTTCCGCATCCGCCGCGCCCCTCCCTAACGGCATGCGTTGATTGCGGCGTCGTGGGAGAGATCGTGGCCACGTTCTTTAATGGGAAATGCGGAGCGTCCCCCACTTCCCCCTTAAAAGCAGAGGAAGCAGGGGCCGTTACCTTACTTCGTCTTCATTGCTTCTTCCTCCTCCAGAAATCCCCCTCTGCGCTCCGCCTATTCACCTCCTCCGCCCTCTTCCGCATCCGCGGCGCCGTCGAGCTTCTCCCCCTCTCCCTTCGCCGCCTCCGCCATGGCCCCGAAGGCCGAGAAGGCGAAAGCGGAGAAGACCAAGAGGGAGAAATCCGAGCAGGCGGCAAAGCTTGTCGCCCTGCGGAAGAGGAACGTCGTCTTCGTGCCGAGGCTCAGCGCGAGGGAGCTCTGGAACAAGTACTATCTGTTCTGGGCCAAGGAGACCAAGGCGCATCCCCGCACCAGAGTCTACCCGGCCGCCGCCCGAGATCTGTACCCCAGCGGGTATTTCTTCTTTGCTGTCTTCTTCCACTGCGGCCTGTGTCCTCCATTTTCTGAGTTTTTCTGCGATATCATGAACACCTACAATCTCCATCTCTTAGACTTCACCCCCAACGCCATCCTTACGATGGCGGTTTTCGCACATATGTGCGAAAACTACATAGGGATCTACCCAAACGTAGCGCTCTTTCGGCATTTCTTCATGCCTAGAGCAGAGGCCGGCGCTCCCCTCTCCGGGGGCATCTCTTGGGTCTTCCGCTTGAACAAGAAGGAGTCATATCTGCAAGGAGAGCTCTGCGGCAAGTGGGAGGAGTGGCGCGCGGATTGGTGCTGGATAGTGGAGGACCACCCGGAGCCTTTCACAGCGCCGCGCACAACAGCCATAGTGCGCGGCAGGGACTGGAGCGATTTGGCCTCGGACGACATCAAGCTCAACGCTGCCCTCGTTAGGATTCTTCGTCTCCGGGTAGCCAAGTTGACCATCGGAGAGGTAGGAGCAGATTTCCTCCGCCGCCGCATTGCTCCTTTACAAGAGAGGAAAAGGCCAGCATGGGAGTTTGGCAATGCGGCGGATATAATGAGGTTGCGCCCGGGGCTGAACTACAACTTCACGGCGCTGGAGCTGAAGGGGATGCTCCGGGAGCTTTTCAAGCACGACCCGGCCCACCCGGAGTGGTTTAGACCTCCCCGGGGGGTAGTACCACTATGCAACAGCATCGCCCGGGACGCATTGCGCGCAATGATGCCTGCGTGTGACTCTCACGGCGTCGACCCCACCTGGATAGTGCCGACGCCGGACGCCATCATGAGCTTCTTTGATAACTTGGTGGAGGTGCCAAAGAACTCCGAGGAGATCAAGGGTCTCACTCGGGACACCACGGAGCGGGATTTGGCCTATATTGCTTCCCGGGTGGAAGAGGCCGCCGCAGCCGCAGCAGCAGGAGACTTCGGATTCACTGTTAAGGAGGCAGAGGCGGAGGACGCATCGTGCCAAGCAGCGGAGGCAGAGATTCGCAAACTGCTCAAGCTCCCACCCGACGAGCTCGCCGGGGTCCCCTCTCTGAGGCATGCTGGGATCCCCTGGATTGTGAGCGAGGCCGCGGCAAGGGGCGAGGTTGTCGGAGGAAGCAGAGGTGCCGGAGGGAGCGGAGCCGCCGGAGGGAATCGGGCCGCAGGGCAAGGTGCCGGGCCTAGCGAGCCCGCCGAGGAGGAGGAGGAGAACGCCGGAGCCGGCGAGGATACTGGTAGATCTCTGGGGCTCGACGACGACGTCTCCTCGTCCTCGGAGAGCTCCCCGCCCCGGGCAAGTCCCAAGCGTACACCGCCGAAGCGCCTCCGCAAGGCGGCTACGGCGACGAGGACGCAGGCGCCTCAACAGCAGCCCGCTCGCCAGGTGGCGCGCGCCACCAGAGCGAGCCAAACCGCGACGGAGGCGCCCCGCGCACCTGTGCCAAGCGGAGGAGGATCCTCTCAGAGCGGAGCGGCTGCTCCGCCTGCTCCCCGGGCCTCGGCGTCAACAGAGGCCGGGTCTTCGCAGCCCCCAGCCCCGGGGACCGCCAAGCACCCGAGGGAGCCTTCTCCCCCTGCTCCTCGCGCGGAAGCGCCTCAGGTGGAGTTCGACTTCTCCGCCCTCAGCAACGACAACGAGGAAGAGGAGTAAGTGTTTGCAATTTGTGACTTCTTTGATCCAGTCTTGATTCTTTCTTTGATGATTCTGATTTTGCTTCTTGCTTTGATTTCAGGACCCTGGCCCAGCGAGTGGCGAAGAAGGCCAAGGTTCCCGTGGTAGTGGTCGAGGACGACTCGCCCGTCGCGGCGACAGGGGACACGCCGGCGACGGACTTGCCGGACCCAACCGCTGCTCCGAGGAGCAGCCCCCAGCGCAGCCCCCAGCGTAAGTCTGGTTTTGAACTTCCTACTTGTCGGGTGCGCCTGAGGTTCCAGCTTGGTATTGATGTTTTGTTGTCTTGCTTGTCTTGTGCAGAAACGGAGCCGCAGCCGCAGGAGCGCCCGGAGACTACTCCCGAGGAGCCGCAGGTCCCGCCGTCCCCGCCAAGGACGAACTCTCCGGCGAGGGAGAGCGCTCCGCCAAGGGCGGGTACTCCGCCAAGGGCGAGTACCCCGCCAAGGGCGAGCAGCCCGGCGAGGGTGGCCACCCCGCCAAGGGTGAACTCCCCGGCGAGGGAGCCAGTTGTCGACGAAATCCGCGAAGGTAAGTCTTGCAACCTCGTCTTCTTGGACTTGTCTTTTTTGGATATTTGCTTGAACTTTTTCTTTTCTTTTTCTTCTTCTTCTAGATCCTCCCGCGCCGGACCGGATGGAGACTGAGGTCGTCGGCGAGGAAGGCGCGCAGGGCGACGACGGCAACGCCCCTGTCGTCGAAGACATGGCAGGAGCCGACGAGCCTGCGGTTGAGGAGACTGCCCCGACTGCGGACGCAACGGCCGGGGAGGGGGACGGCGGCCACACTACCGGCCCGGAGGCGGCAGGAGCGTCTAGCGCTGCGCCGGCCGCCGATCCCTCCGCCGGCAAGGAGCAGTGGGGCTTCTACCTTGAGGCCCCCAATGGCGTCTTTATACAAGTGCCATGGGGGTCTTCGTCGCGAGCCCCCGAGGAGGGAGAGACCTTCGATGGAGAGGTCCTCGCCTCCGCGGGGCTGAAGATTGTCGAAGCGCCTGGCGGGAGTGATGAGCCCGAGGAGGAGAAGCTGCTTCACCGGCTCCTGGCCCTTTACCGGGCCAGGCAGGCGAAGCTGGATTCCCGAGAAGCCCTCGCCGCCAAGGCTGGTGCGGAGCTGGAGAAGCGCGCTGCTGAACTCCGTGCCGCCAACCAGGCGGCCCTCCGCGACTTGGCGGAGGAGCGCGAGAGGCTTGCCGGAGAGCAGCAGGAGTTCCTCTTGGAGAAGGCTGAGGCCGAGGAGCAGCAGCGACTAGTTGGCGAAGAGCTGTCCCGGCGAGAAGGAGAGCTCACCCAGCGGAAGGTCGACCTCGACGCCCACGAGGAAGACCTTACCGCCTGGGAGCAGGCCCTTGGCGGGGAGCTGAAGGAGGCGAAAGCTGCCGCAGCCGCCGCGGAAACCGCCAAGAAGGACCTTGAGGCTAAGGTGGCGCAGCTGGAGGAGTTCCTGAAAGCGAGCATGGAGAGGGTCACCGTGCTCAACATAGAGCGCGAGAAGGACGCCCACACCAACTCTGAACTCCAGGTACGCCTCTCCAAGCAAGGCGACGAGCTCAAGGCCGCCAAGGACTCAATTGCTGATCTGGAGCTGAAGGTCTCCACGTTGAAAGACTCACTCGACGCCGTCCGGGACCGCGAAACCAAGCTGAAGGACGAGCTCCGCAAGGAGCGAGGCCTGGTGGAGGGCGCCGCCACTTCTGCTAACAACTTCCGCCGGACCGTCGAAATATGGACTGAAGATCTGGTGGCTTCTGCTGCTAACATCGACAAGGAGCTGATGGCGCTGAGGGTGGAACACCTCATATATTCTCCGGATCCAAATCTCCCGCCCAGCGCCAAGCTCAGTCTCTTCTTCAGAGGGATCGCGCCGGCACTCGCAAGTCTACAGGAGAAGCTCCCCGCGCAGCTGGCCGAGGAGTCGCGCCAGCTCTGCGCGGGTACCTTGGAGCGCGTCCTGACGAAGATCGTCTACCGCGATCCTGGTATAAATCTTGTCAACGTCCTCCGCAGCTTGCCGGCCGACGCAGATATGGAGGCGCTGAAGGCGCAGGTCGCCCACATCATCGCCAAGGTGAACAAGATCTCCAGGCGTGAAGGCGATCGCGTAGACTAGGCCTCTTTCTTCTTATTTCTTTTGTTGCTGCAAAGTGTGCCATGAACATGAAACTATTAGTCATTGCGACAAGTTATCTCTGTAATATATTTATCTTATTTTCGAGCAATTGATGCAGTGTTATATCCCTTGTTTTGGTCCTTTACTTTGTATGCTTTTTACCCTACGCTTTTAGGGAACTTGCCGACAAGGGACCCTTGCCGCGAGCGCTGAGTGCTGGACTCTGAGCAGCCTGCTGGCAAAGGCCTTATCGGCAAGCAACCTTGCCGTAGCTAGTCGCAACGCACTTAGCTTGCTGAGCGAACTCGAAAACGAAATAAGGGCGCGACACTTGTCGCAGCTCTCTTAAGCCGTTGAGCGTACTCGAAAACAAGACAAGGGTGTGGCTAGCTACGGGTAGGTTCCTCCGCGCACAGGTTTTCCATACAAAGTGTGGTTGTTCAAGGAAGATAACTAAAATTTAAAAATTTGAATTGCTTAAATTCTGGTAACTTAGCTTTCATAATCTGTTCGTTCTCCGGTAAGCTTTTCTTTCTTGAACAGCACTTGGTTCGTCCTCCACCTCCTTCCTCCCCGGCAAACTTGTGCGCGAGGAACATTGTTCCTGCTTAAGAGGGAAAGAAAAAGGAGAAGAGGAAACAAGTATAGGATTTCTCGGCATGGTAATGCTTACCGGATATGTGTGTTGCACAAAATGCCAAATAATGCATGCAAATAACAAAGAAAAGCACGAGAATGGCAAATAGTGCGAAAACACAAAGCTTTACTGATGCACGGGATCTGCGCCCGGCTTTGTACAAAGGTTTACATGCAACAGCGGCAAGACTCGTACAAAAGGTGGTTGCCGGAGCGGATCACGGCAATCGCGCCTTATGGGTGAAACTTTCGAAGATGCTCTATGTTCCAGGAGTTGCTCACCGGTAAGCCTTCTTCGGTTTCAAGGCGGACAGCACCGGGCCTTGTAACTTGTCTCACCCGATAAGGGCCTTCTCACTTCGGCGTCAACTTGTTGGAATTCTTGGCGGACTGAACACGCCGAAGAACAAGGTCGCCTTCCTCGAGACTCCTGGCCCTGACCTTGCGGCTATGGTAGCGACGCAAGGCCTGCTGGTATCGAGCAGCTCGTACAGCGGCCTGGAGACGTTCCTCCTCGAGGAGCAATGCATCATCTTGTCGCAGTTGCTCTTGCTCGAGCTCATCATAAGCGAGCACTCGAGGAGATCCGTATACGAGTTCCGTGGGGAGAACTGCCTCTGCCCCATAGACAAGGGCAAAGGGTGTCTGTCCGGTGGCTCGACTTGGTGTCGTTCTGATTGACCAAAGAGCCGCCAGCAACTCCTCTATCCAGTTTCTTCCGCACTTGCGCAGCCTGTCAAAGGTCCTCGTCTTGAGCCCGCGCAGCACTTCAGCATTAGCCCTCTCCGCTTAACCATTTCTCCTCGGGTGAGCAACAGAAGCGAAGCAGACCTTGGCGCCAAGGTCTTGGACGTACTGCATGAAGGTGCGACTTGTGAACTGCGTACCGTTGTCGGTGATGATCCTGTTAGGGATTCTGAAACGGCAAACAATTGCTCTGAAGAACCTAACCGCTGACTGTGCTGTCACCTTTCTCACCGGTTCCACTTCTGGCCACTTTGTGAACTTGTCGATTGCAACGTACAAGTACTCAAAGCCCCCGACAGCACGGGGGAAAGGGCCGAGGATATCGAGCCCCCAGACCGAGAAGGGCCGGGACAAAGGGATCGTCTGGAGAGCTTGAGCTGGCTGATGAATTTGTTTGGCATGGAACTGGCACGCTTCACACTTGGTTACTTGTGCAGTTGCATCTTGGAGGGCTTCTCGCCAAAAGAACCCTTGCCGGAATGCCTTTCCGGCAAGTGCCCTTGCGCCAATGTGGTGGCCACATATGCCTCCATGTATTTCTGCCAACAGCTTCCGTCCATCTTCTCTGGAAATGCACTTCAACCTGACACCATTGAGCCTTCTTCTGTATAGTTCATTGTCCACGAACTGGTACATACTTGACTGCCTAGTTATTTTCTCTATCTCTGCTGGGTCGTCGGGAAGTTCTCCAGTTTGCAGAAAACGGACGATCTGCTGTGCCCATGCCGGAGCCCGAGGCTCAACGGCAAGGACTAAAGGCATGAGGGCCGCTGCGGGAACCCCAGCTTCTACGGCAAGAACCTTTGGTTCTGCTAGAGCTGATGGTCCCCCGGCAAGCCTGCCGGGGCAAGGCTTGTCGGGAACGCTTGCTTCAACTGTACAGACCCTTGGGTCTGCAGGAGCAAACTGTTCCTCAGCGTTCTGGTCGTTGATCTTGGGGACCTTGGCGGCGGCTTCAGGAAGATCCGCCGGCAAGTAGTTGCCGGAGACCAACTTTCTCTTCTTGGTCTGCCCAATTGATGGTGTAACGGATGGCTGAGTCAGCTTGAGCAGGAAGGTCCCTGGTTCCACAGGTAACTTCATTGCAGCGCACTTTGAAAGGCCGTCTGTTATATCGTTCTGAGCTCTCGGGACGTGCTCCATTTGCAGACCCTCAAAGTGCTCTTCAAGCTTCCTCACTTCATCTACATAAGCTTCCATCAAAGGGCTCTGGTAACTCTTGTTGACTTGTCGGACCACCAACTGAGAATCTCCCCGCACAATTAGCTTCCTAATCCCAAGTTCAGCTGCAATTCTGAGGCCGGTAAGCAGACCCTCATACTCTGCAGTGTTGTTTGTCGCTTGTTCCCTGGGAAAGTGCATCTGGATAACATACTTGAGGTGTTCTCCGGTGGGTGATATGAGTACCGCACCGGCTCCAGCGCCTTGCAGCGAGAAGGCACCATCAAAGTACATTACCCATTCGCTTGTCGCTTCTTGTACGGGGACGCTTGTCTTTGGAACTTCTTCATCTGGCGTTGGGGTCCATTCAGCTATAAATTCTGCCAAAGCTCTGCTCTGTATAGTTGAAGTACTTTCGAACTTGAGACCAAAGCTCGACAGTTCCAGTGCCCACTCGACGATCCTGCCTGTTGCTTCTGGATTCTGCAATATCCTCTTCAACGGAAAGCGAGTGACCACTGTTATCTCGTGTGCTTGGAAGTAATGGCGCAGCTTTCTTGAGGCCATGAGGAGGCCGAAAAGCAGCTTCTGCACTCCGGAATATCTTGATCTAGCCCCCTGCAAGAGGGAGCTCACAAAATACACCGGGCGCTGCGCCATCTTCTTCCGCACTTCTCCTTGCTCCTGCGCAGAGTTGTCCTTGTCGGGGCCAGAGCTTGTCGGAGCAGCTCCCTGCTTGTCGCTGGATTCGCTTGCCGGTGACGTAGACTCCTCGTCGGCCTCCCTCTCCGCTACTAACGCAGCACTAACCACTTGATTGGTTGCTGCTAGGTATAGCAGCAACTTCTCTTGTGGCCTAGGTGCGACAAGTATTGGAGTGGAGGATAGGTATCCTTTCAAGTCTTGCAGCGCCGCCTCCGCTTACGGAGTCCATTTCATAGGACCTGCCTTCTTCAAAATCTTGAAGAAAGGCAGGGCACGTTCTGCAGACTTTGAAATGAACCTACTGAGGGCAGCCACACAACCTGCAAGTCTCCTTACGTCCTTGACGCGCTTCGGGGCTTCGATTTGCTCGATGGCTTTAATCTTGTCGGGATTAGCTTCAATCCCCCTCTGAGACACAAAGAACCCGAGAAGCTTGCCGGAGGGAACTCCAAAAACGCACTTCTCGGGGTTCAACTTAAGCTGGATCTTGCGCAGATTTGCAAAAGTTTCTTCCAAATCTTGGATCAGGGTATCCTTGCTCTTGCTCTTCACCACTATGTCATCCATGTAAGCTTCTACATTTCTGTGGATCTGTGGCTCAAAAGCAGTGTGCACCACCCTTGCAAATGTTGAGCCTGCATTCTTCAATCCGAAAGGCATGCGAATAAAGCAATAGGTGCCACATGGAGTAATGAATGCAGTCTTCTCTTCATCTTCCTTGGCCATAAAAATCTGGTGGTAGCCTGAATATGCATCAAGAAAGGAGAGCAGCTCACATCCAGCAGTGGAGTCAACAATCTGGTCAATGCGGGGCAAGGGAAATGGATCCTTGGGACATGCTTTATTCACATCGGTGAAGTCTATACATAGTCTCCACTTCCCGTTAGCCTTACGCACGACAACTGGGTTTGCTAACCACGTCGGATGTATCACGCCTCTAACCAGGCCCGCTGCTTCTAACTTCTTGATTTCTTCGGCAATGAATTCTTGGCGCTCCACGGCTTGCTTCCTGACCTTCTGCTTGATGGGCCGCGCATGAGGGCAAACAGCAAGCTTGTGCTCAATTACCTTCCTGGGAACGCCGGGGATGTCAGATGGTTGCCATGCAAACACATCGACATTCGCCCGCAGGAAGGCAACGAGCGCGCTTTCCTATTTGCTATCAAGTGTAGCACTGATGGTGAAGGTACCACCAGTGCCGTCCTCCTTGGCGGACACTTTCTTGGTTGCCGGTGGAGCGGCCATCCCTTTCTTGCACTTGCCGGTGGAGCTCGATGGAACGTCCTCGACGGCAGCGCAGCACTCCGAAGAGGTGCGTTTGCCGGAGTGGGCCCCAGAGCACTTGCCAGACTTGGTCTTGGTCTTCTTCCCCCCGGGAGCTTCAGCGGCAAGTGCGTTGCTCTCCGCCGCGGCTGCTACATCCCGGTAGATCTTGTCGGCGCAGATAAGCGCATCCTTCTTGTCGCCATGGACAGAGATGACGCTTATCGGCCCCGGCATCTTGAGTATATTGTAGGCGTAGTGGGAAGCTGCCATGAACTTGGCGAGGGCAGGACGTCCAAGTATCCCATTGTATGGCAATGGGATATCGGCAACATCAAAGGTTATCCTCTCCGTCCTGAAGTTGAGCTCCCCGCCAAAGGTCACTGGCAGAGTGATCTTCCCCTTGGGCTTGCTCCTTCCCGGGTTTATTCCTTGGAACGAACCGGTCTCTTCGAGCTCACCATCTGGGATCTGGAGTTTCTTGATCACAGCTGAGGAGATCAAGTTCAGCCCGGCCCCGCCGTCAACCAACATTTTGGTGACCTTGAGGTTGCGGATGGTGGGTGAGACCAGCATCGGCAAGCACCCGACCGCAGTGGTGCGGTCAGGGTGGTCCTCAAGATCAAAAATGATGGGCGTGCTGGACCACTTCAGCAGCCTGCGCGACTCAACTGGCGGCTCTGCTGCGTTTACTTCCCGCACCCACTGTTTGAGTTGGCAGTGGGAAGTGTGCAGAGAGGCGCCCCCGTCGACGCACAGTACTTCTGTGGCCTTCTGGAACTCCTGCTCGCTGTTATCGCCTTCCTCCATGTCGTCGTCGTCGTCTTCCTCTTCATCCTTGTCGTGGCCCCGGGGAGGTCGATCACCTTGCCGCTGCTTGGCCTTGTTGCGGCGTCCTCCCCGGCCATTGAAAGGCCGCTTCTTGCTTGGCTCTCCTCCGCCACCTTGAGCCTTCTCCTTATCGCGCCGCTCGTATTCAGCCTTCTGCTGCTCTACGAGGTACTCGATGCGTTTGCAATTGGAAAGGTCGTGGCCCTTGGTGCGGTGGATCTTGCAATATTGCTTGTTGGAGCCGTCTGGCTTGTCGGCTGCCGCTACAGGGGCAGGCTCCTTGCCGGAGCCGCCAGCCTATGCTGTCTTGGCGGGAGCCTCCTTGCCGGACTTCTCGACGACAAGCACCTCCTTGTTCTTCTTCTTTCTATTGTTCCGCCGCCGGCTCTTCTTTTTCGGGGCGGCATCCTCGCTGTCGCTTCCCCCTGCGCCAGCATCCTCCCCGGGGAGTCTCCTCCCCTCTTCGGCACGCGCGCACTTGTCAGCCAGAGCGTAGAGCTCGCTGACGTCCCGGATCTTCGTCATGGCCATCTCCTCCCGCATGCGACGGTTACGCATGTTCTGGTGGAACGCGCTGATAACCGCGACGGGGTGGACGTCGGGAATGTTGTGTTGCACGCGGCTGAAGCGTTGGATGTACTTGCGCAGAGGTTCTCCTTCCTTCTGGGCCAGAATGTGGAGATCACTCTCCTGGCCGTGGGGTTTGTGGCCGCCCGTGAAGGCGCCAACGAATTGGTGGCACAGGTCCGCCCACGAAGAAATAGAGCCTTCCGGCAAGTGCATAAGCCAAGAACGAACGTTCGACTTAAGCACCAGCGGGAAGTAGTTCGCCAGTATCTTCTCGTCGCGCCCCCCGGCAGCCTGCACCGCGATGGTGTAGATACTGAGGAACTCCGAGGGGTGCGTCTTGCCGTCGTACTTCTCGGGTACGTCGGGCTTGAAGTTTTTCATGCTGGGCCACTGGACGCGCCGCAGCTCACGGGTAAACGCAGGGCAACCTGCCGCGTACGGCAAGTCGCCTGGTTCACCGGGCGCGTGCGTGTCGACAGCGGTCCCAGCGCGCTGATCTGATTGCCGCCGGGCTTCTCGCCGGCGCTCGATCGTAGTTCGAGCATCTTCTTGCCGCCGATCGTCAAGGACTTGGCGCTGGTCCCGACGAGCCCGCGGATCCGACGACGCCGTGGAGTCGTCGTCGACGTTAATCCGGCGGGGAGGCGTCTTCTGCTTCCGCGGCGGGGAGTGCACCGTAGTTGCACCCCGGCGGTCTTGTCGCCGTCGGCCTTCGTCTTCTCGACTTGCCGTGGACGCGAGGTCGCCGGCTGCTGTGGCGTGTCGTTATTGGCGAAGGCGATCAGGCTCTGGATGGTTGCCCTCCAGTCCTCGGCCTTGTCTGCCGCTGGAGGGAAGTCGAGGAGCAGTTGCGCTCTTGCGAGTGCTTCTGCTGGAGAGGAGGGGAGCGGTGGCGAGCGGTGCGAGGAGTGGGATATGCTCGGACTCCTAACAGGGTTAGAAGGAGCAGGGTCCCGCCCCGGCGACCGTGCCTTGCTCGTGCCAGGACGATGGCCTGGTGCATCCCGCGATCCTCCGGTTTGCCCTTGCCCCAGCAAGCGGATGGTACCTCCTGTACCACGGCGCTGCTGGGTGGTCGTCTGCTGAGATGGACGTGGCGCGTCTACGGACACCGAGGCTCGGTCGTCCGTCTTGTCCTTGGACTTGGCGGTGCCGCGAGTTTCCTCGCCGGCGACCACCCTTCCGCCGGCGTCTCCTCCGTCCACCGTTGGTTCTGGTGGTGGTGGAACATACGCAGATGGGCCTGCGACCTCCGAAGCCTTCTTCTTCGGGGCCATGTGGTTGTTGCTGATGAAGCTGGAGAGGTTGATGAAGAATGCGCCCGCGTGAACGCCGGATCAGGTTCGCACAACCTCGACGCCCCCTACCTGGCGCGCCAAAGATGTCGGGGGAAACTGTCCACCACGAACACCTATGGGACCGGAGCCCCTTGTCGTTGCGGTGAGGGAGCGGATGGAGCACAAAGAGCGGATCGAGGAGAGCACGCGGGCAGTTTACCCAGGTTCGGGCCGCGCGGACGCGTAAAACCCTACTCCTGCCTTGGTTTGTATTGAGTTTGTGAGCTCGGGAGCTTGAAGAACTAGCTACCCCGAGCGAGAGAGCTATCTAGGTTTCGAACCCTTTCTACGTTGTGCATGGGCCTCCTTTTATAGCTCAAGGGGTCACTGACAGGTGTCAACGTAGAAGAAGGGCAAAAATGTAACTTTGGTGGTAGTTGTAACAGTGCGGGAACAGTGCGTGAACAGTGGATGAACAGTGGTCATCACCTACTTTGACAGTGGGGGACAAGAGCATTTAATGCCCGTCGCCGTCGACCCCAAAAGCGCCCGCCCTTGCGTCTCCGTTCGCCACGGCGATAGCCTCGTCACCGTGGAGTGCCACCGTGTCCCCCAGGCTGCACAGCCATCCGCCACGCGTCCCTGGAAGGGCCCCAGGGCGACGCGTGGGCCGATGAGCTGGAGCATGGGCACACCGTGCGAACTTCCCCGGCAAGCACCTTGCCGGGGTCTTGATCTTGTCGGGCCGGGAAGCTTGTCGCTCCCCGGGTCTTGCCGGGGCGTGGAGTGCGCCGAGGCTTGTCTTCTAGATGCAGTCTTCTGGTCTTCCTGGCAAGCTCCTCTCGCCAGGGTCTTGTGTTAATGACATAGTCCTGAGCCTGGGACGGCCTTCCCGGCAAGCTCCACTTGCCGGGGCCTTGATCTTCTGTCTTGTATACTTTGTTTGTGAATGGCTTAATAAGGATCAGAAAGGTTTCCGGCAAGCACGTGGTAGACCCTGCCGCGGGAAGCTACTACTGCCCGTGCACAAGTTGGGGTACTAAGGTACCCCTATCTTAGTACACCGACAATGTCTTACCTGTCCCGCCATAGCCGTCCACAAATATCATTTCCCCTAATGATTGATCCACTGACTCTATTATTGCATCGATGGCCTTCTTTTGATCTAAATTTAGACTGTTCACTACTTGCACGTGTTCAGCCTTCAACTTGTCTTTGTCGTAGTTCCTTTCCTCATTTATAAGCCTGTTCTCAGTTCCATTTAACTTGGGCATGTTTGGTAGCTCTATTCCAGGGTATTCCTTTAGTGACTTTCCGGCTTGTCCCATTTTCTTCTCAATTTCTATCAAAGTGCATTTTCTATTGTGTGAAGGAGTGAAGGGGGTTGGGAAGTACGTGATCCAGCTTGGTGTGTGCTGTATGTCTTTAGAGAGTGCCTCCCAGTTGGATTCCCATAGCATCCTTGGGTCAGTAACCTCACAGTAGCACAAAATAGTTGCAAACAATTGGCGCAGTTGCACCCCAGATGCCCATTCGGATGCTTCCTTGATGCACTCAATCCACTCCTTGTCATCCTTAAGAAACCCTAGCGCATGACATGCTGATTTGTATGATGAGTGGACGACTCCGTTGACAGTCCTGATGTCTTCAAATGTCATGCAACCCTTCGCAGTGTTGAGGAGAACTCTGAGATAGTACCTTTCACCACTTGCAGGATGTGCATTGTAGATCCTGCCAATTTTCTTTCCTCTTCTTCGCCTTGTCCACTTCTTTTCTTTCTTAACCCATGTCCATTGTGTAGGAAACTCTGCATATGTTAGTTCTCTGGCATCTTCATGCATTTTGTTCATCTCCATCCACTCAGTAAACATAGTGACACCTGATCTTGGGCGCTGTATTATTTCATCTAGGTTTGTTGAGTCAGGAAAAATTACCTGTTGTTTGTTTTCCTGGTGGAACAATAGCCTCTGAACAGATGGTTCCTGGTACCGCAGAGGAAACTTGAATATTCGCCAGCATGCTTCAGTTGCTGTTATGTATCTGCATCTAAGGTACATTTTAATCTCATCATTGTTTTTTGATTGGTCTTTTTCTTCAACCATTGCTGTTGCTTGGTTATCTCTGCCGATATCCTTAAAGAGGTATTTGATTGGCATATATTGGTTACACAACTCCACATTTATGTGTGCTTGAAATTTTACCAGGAGATCTTTGTTGTATGGGACAACAAATCCGTTGTTCAACTTGACTCCTCCCTTATCTATTTGTCGGCCATTATCCCGTCTCCGGTATCTTGGGAGGTTGTCTTCATCAACGACCGTCTCATCACAGAATTCTTTTGGGAAGTACTTACTGCACATACGTTTTTCCATGCAGGGTGACTTTGGATTTGCCTCTCCACATGGTCCGTGCATCATAAAATTCTTGACAGCTTCAAATATTTCCGGATCCCTGTCCTTGTCCGGGATTTCAGCGCATATAATTTGATCTGTTTGTGAGGGCTTGAGACACTTCCCTTTCTCTCTTCTGTCAAGGAATATTAGTATATGGGCATGTGGGAGTCCTCTCTTCTGGAATTCTATCGTGAAGATGAATGCATATTTGTTTTCAATTTGTATTAGTAAATTACTAGTATAAAAAAGTGCAAGCATGTATTACTGATAAGTGATGATTTACTGATACTTGCTTTAGTCTTTCCAAAATATTGTTTACTTTTAATATCAAACATTAGCTCTTTTAGTTTTATCATGAACACTCGAACTACAATGTCAGGTCGTTCTGCTGGTTTCTGGTTCCCGGCTTCATCTAGCATCAATTGAATCTCAGGCCAATTAGGGTTGCATGTGAATGTTACAAACAGGTCAGGATGTCCAGCCCAACGACATATTGCCATCACATCTTGGTAGTTTCGCTCTATGTTTCGAGGACTTCCTGTGAAACTTGCTGGGAGTACTATTCTCCTCCCTACTTGCTCTGTCAGTGTGTCTCCTTTTCTGAATGCGTCCTGTAGTCCATCATAAAGTTGTGTTCTTAAATTTCCTTGATTTTTTCTGATCCAATTGAGCCTATCCTGTTCGATGCATGTATAGACATCTACCACAAACTGTATTGACAGATTTCCACACATTAGCATTAACATTGACTGGCCTGGGCGCTGTTGGAGGTGATATGCATAGTATTCCAGCATGGTGATGTATTTCCTGTTACTTACACCTTTCTTTTTTTTGTATTTGATTCCAAGTCTGTAACCATCTTCCCCATATGGGAAGAGCAACGGGTATTGCATGGCCATGAATTTTGGATGGATTTCTGATATCCTTTTAGGTTTCATATCTTTGTACTCGAGAACAATGTCACGTCCATAATGTTTTTGGGTTGGATCTTTGACTATCAGTGCAGCAACTTCTGATATTGATGGCATGTTATCTTGCCTCCCATCTTGATCCCTGCTGCCAAGTAAACGCAGAGTGAAGTTGCTGTAGTCATCTTCTTTAAATCTATCTCTTGCCATTCCGAAGGATTTTGCTAATGTGTTATTCTCGTCGAGCATGCTTAGTAGGCCACTGACAATTGTTTGCTTTAGTGAGGCATCACGTCCATCAGATCTTGATGCTTCTACCCTATTCTGGATCTCATTATCTGTGTCATAGATATACAACTGCTGGAAACGAGGCCTATCTCCTTCCTCTGGTAGCAGGGTTCCTATCTGGTGGCGGTTTTGGCCATTCAGTCGGAAAACATAAGGTCCACGCCCTTTGTTTATTTTCTTATCCAAAGTTCCCCCCATTGATGTGAACGCAAACATGGAATTGTAAGACCTAATGTTCTTCCGGTAGTTTGCTGATATTTTTCCTCCACCCCTTGTCAATAAACTTGTAAGGTAAGGCGGCGGTTCTTTAAATGGTGGCAAGGTAATCTTCCCTTGTTTGCAGCATTGTGCAAAGGATGGTTGTCTTATTCTGGAAGATTGTATTCTTTCTGCATATCACATAAGTGCATGGCAGTGTTGGCAGATGTATGTTGGCCCCCCAAAGTTCCATACCTTACTGGCATTAGAATTATCATCCTTGTCCATTTCATCGTTATTGGTTCTAGCATGCCTTCTGCTCTTGTTGAGTTGAATTTTTGCTTTCCTCTTCATTCGTGCTGTTCTCGTTAATTCGTCCTGGCGTCTTCGTTTCATCATCTGCTCAGCCATCATTGCACTGTCTACAATTGATGATTCTGTGACTTGTGTTGGTTGATAATTTGAATTTGCCCTTACCGCGTGGCAATATTGGCTACTACATAAATTTTGCAATCTCAATTCCATTATTTGTTGATTCTGTATAGATGATGCCCCTTCAAAGTTCCATATCTTACTATCACTGGAATTACTGTCTTTGCTTTTTTCAGTGTTATTGATCCGGGCACGTTTGCTACCCCCTTTCAGTTGAAGTTGTGCTTTCCTCTTCATCCTTGCTGTTCTTGCTAATTCATTTTGTCGTCTTTGTTTCATAATTTGCTTCGCAGTTACTGCACTGTGTACAGTTGATGATTCCTTGACTTGCAATGCTTGATGATTTGAATTTCCTCGTGACACCTTGCAAATTCGGCACATGCATAGTTTTGTACCCAAGTTCCAGCACAGTATATGTTGATCTGTATAGCTATTGGCAGGTAGGGCAACTCTTCCTCTGCTTTTTTCCATCGGGTCTGTTATGCTTAGTGCCCTCTTGAGTTGGTGTTCTTGCTATGCCTTTTTTATCTTGCTTACCAGATTAGTTCTGTAGTGATACTTGATTTTATTTATTTTCCTGTTGTTTCTGCTCCTGAGTTTGGGTCGTACACTCGTACTTCTCCCTTCAAGATTTGTACTAGTTCTTTTGACTGGCTTTAATTGTTTTGGTCCTGAAGGGCACTATTTTTCTGCACACAAGGGAGAGTTCCTTAGCTTAACCAATAAAGATAATGTGTGACATAAGCAAAAAATATGATACACAGTAGATATTTTGGGCTGGAACGAAGAATCCACAATTCTTACAAATGATGCAAGTCAAATTCAGTACTTGGAAGGAAATGGTCGTGAGATCAAATAGCAGAAGGCAACTTAACGTAGTATCCCTCCGATCCAAAATAAGTTTTGCAGTTTTGAACCAGGGTTAGTTGAAAACTGCGACACTTATTATGGATCGGAGGTAGTATTATTTAGTCAGCAAGCCAAGTTAAGTTCTCAGAAGTTGGCAACAGCTTAAATTAGTACTGAAAGTGTGCTTATAAATGTTCAAATTAGACCCACGTTATTACGCACGTGAGCTAAGACAATCATGTTTCTTTCTTGTTTATTGTACGTATTTGGTGATACATGTGGCTGGACAGCATAGTGGAGACAAGCTTTTTTGTAAGGCAGCGTAGCTTCAAATCAACTGGTGTCTACTTGATTCTTGATTCTGGAGCAAAGATAAACCATGGTTTAACAGTGCTTATCATTGTTTTGCCTCATAGCCAACTCAAAAATCTGATCAGTTGAAATATTTTGCTAGCAATGTATGTCAGTTGCATCAACCATCTAATCTAGACTCTAGAGAAAGCTTGGAGTTATGTGTTCTTGAAGACACTACCTTTAACTGTTCTCACTTTTCTCATGTGCGTGAAGATGCATGCCCTGGAAACTAGGGGTTGTCTGCCTGAAAAAGATAGAGCAAGATATGAATCAATGAAAGAAACACGGCTGTGAATCGTTGAAGATAGGAAAGGAAGTACACCACACCTGTCCTACTTGGTCTTCTTCTCCTGCAGGCTGCAGCCGTTGAACTGCTTTAACGCAACTTTCTTGGCTATCTGCTAAACGCTAAACTGATTTCTCGCTATCCATCCTTCCCAGAGCCCACTCAAGGCAGTAGCCACAAGTAAATAAATACTGGAAGGCTTTTGTCTAGGGGAGCAGCAGCATCTGATGGCCTGATGCTGTGAGTGCAACCACTCCCCTGTATCCTACAAGAAACTGATGTGGTCTTCTACACTAGGGATATCTTGTTCAGTCTGATCTCGTAGCCACGTGTTGAAGAAAATGAGACCTAAGAGCAACTTCGATGGGGCGACCAAACGGACTGCGATTTCGTCCGCTTTTTGTCTGTTTGGGTTGGCCGTCCGTCCAGCGTTCGCTCTCTTTTAGATTTGGGTCGGCAGCGCATCCAGCGTGGTCGGCTGGCCGCCCAATATTACATTGATTTGCATTCAAACATATTGTTTCAAAAAATAGTTTACCGATACAAATAAAAATAGTATAGTTTTACAAGCCGGATACAAATAAAAATGTTTCACATAGTTTTGCAAATGAATAAAAGAAGATACATCTATTGGTTACCAACATGAGCCCATATATGCTCAACCAAATCATTTTGCAGCTGCATATGAGTTTCCCAATCACGCATGTCTTGATGAAATTGGATGAACTGTTCAAACGTTGCCGCTACTTCATGCTCAGGCACAACATTCTCACCCTGAAACTGAAAGTCTTGATCGTACAGATGTTCCGGGCGCTCGTCTTCTACGATCATATTATGCATGATCACACAAGCAGTCATGACCTCCCACAGTTTCTGCGTGCTCCAGGTATTAGCAGGATACCGAACGATGCCCCATCGTGATTGCAAAACACCAAAGGCACGCTCGACATCCTTCCTGGCACTCTCTTGCTCTTGGGAAAATCTTTTCCTCTTCTCTCCGACAGGGTTGGGTATTGTCTTGACAATAGTGGTCCACGGAGGATAGATATCGTCACCCAGGTAGTACCCTTTGTCGTAGTTGTGGCCGTTGACAGTAAAGTTCACCGATGGGCTGTTGCCTTCGGCAAGCCTAGCAAACACCGGTGAGCGTTGAAACACGTTGATATCATTGTGTGATCCAGCCATGCCAAAGAAAGAGTGCCAGATCCAGAGATCTCGAGACGCCACAGCCTCTAGTATGACAGTGCAAGCCCTAACATGACCCTTGTACTGCCCTTGCCATGCAGAAGGACAGTTCTTCCACTCTCAGTGCATGCAGTCTATGCTGCCAAGCATCCCTGGGAAGTTCCTTCTGGCATTCATCGCCAACAAACGAGTTGTATCTTCAGCTGTCGGCTCTCTCAAGTACTCAGGGCCAAACACAGCAATAACAGCATTGCGGAACTTATACAGGGACTCTAGGCATGTAGACTCGCTCATACGGGCGTACTCGTTAATTAGATCACCGGGCACTCCGTATGAAAGCATTCGGATGGCGGCAGTGCATTTCTGATAAGAGGAGAAACCAATCTTGCCGACGGCATCCTCTTTGCACTTGAAATAGTTATCATAGTCGACCACCCCCTCTCTAATACGGTTGAAAACATGCCTACTCATACGGAAACGGCGGTGGAATTTTTGATATTCGAACAACGGGTTTGTTGTATCAAAGTAGTCTTTCCAGAGAAGAAAATGCACGCTCTCTTGGTTGCGATTCAATGTCGAAAGGTGGCGCGGAATGAAGCCGCGGAATAACGGCCGCTGGCTGTCGAGGTGGTGCTGGACCAACACAGCAGCCAATATCTCCTCCTCGTCGTCGGACGACGAATCGTTGGAGTCGCAAAGGAAATTGTGGAAAAAGAACTCGTCGGCGGAGTCCATTTCGTACCTCGGCAAACTGTCGAACAGCTTGCGGGCGTCGAAGAAGGAGACGGCCGGCGAGGAGAGTCGCGGTGCGCACGGACCAGCTAGCTGCCCTGCCGGCGTCCAACGAGTGATCCGGCGTTCGACGAGCTTGCCGGTCGGATGAGGCGGCTTCTTACGCGCGGGCGGCTGTGCGGTGGGGGAGTGGCGGTGGGAAGCAGTTTGCTCCCCGGCGGCAAAACGGCGGTGGCGCTCGACGGGGGAGGGGGGAAGGTGGTGGGCGGTGTTGCTGGGCGGATGTGGGGGCGGCGGCAGCTGGCTGAGTCGTCGGCAAAAATGGGCGGCGGGGTCGGCGACGAAGGAGGCGGGCGAGGGTTGCTGTTGGCTGAGGGTGAGAGGGAGGTCAATGTGCCACTAACCAGCGGGCCCGGGGAGAGCAGAAGGCGAGTGCGCGCGTCTGTTGCGTGTCCGCGCCGACGCAAATCCGGCGTAAAAATGGGTCAGGAATGGGTCGTTTGCGGATGAAAAGCGGACGCGCGTCCGTTTGGGTCGACGTGTTGGGCCGTCTTTTTTGTCCGCGCCGATCCAAACGGACGGCGGCGGACGAAATGGATCGTCCTATTGGAGTTGCTCTAACCTACGGAATTTTATTTCTCAGAAAACAAGATAACACTGTAGTACATACATAATCTGCTTCAGGCTCTCTGTTCTCGCCAAGATATGATGGACACGGCTGTGCCTGTGAACCCCTTTGGATTCCTTCGGTGCTGTGCGTGAGTGAGTAGCGCGAGATTCCCAGTACGCCAGGTCAAGTCCTGCCCATGCCCTACGCCATAGGTCTGCTTTCTAGGCAATTTACGTTTTTTGTCATGTTTCCATCTCATTTTTCATTCTGGTGCTCGGCATCGAATGCAGAGAATTAGCTTCCTTTCCAGAAACAAATCTGCATTTGGAGTGGAATTGTTTTTTATTTTCATACCATTGATTGTTGACAGACGACGGTGGTGCAAGACACACACACAAATTCGGTGTTAAACATCCAAAATCGTAACCAAAATAATGGTAGTGCTAATTTTACGCACAAACCAAACATATCCAACTTCAGGTCTCGGGAAATCATTCATGTCTTCATCCATGAAGATCCAACGCAAGTGCCAATGGTGGTGTCCAAGGGCTACACGTATCGCAAGGGGATCATCGACGATGAGAGCCAACCTTGGGACCACAGGGACGCATCACAAGGGGATTTTTGATTTTTTGCCACAACTTACTTCCTCCGGTTCTTTTTAGTTTCTGAAGGCAAAGCTCGTAAATTTTGACCAACTTTATAAAAAAAAAATACCAACATTCACAATGTGAAATCAGTATCAGTAGATGCGTCGTGACTTAAACTTTCATAATGTATAACTTTCGCATTGTAGATGTTGATAATTTTTCATATAAGTATGATCAAACTTAACGAAGTTTAACTTTAGACAATTCTTATATGCAGAGTAAAAAGGACCGAAGGAAGTACTTTGCACATTAATAATTTGCCACTACATATATTGTAATTGATCTGTTGCCACTCTTTATACGGAACTTTGATCTTTTGCCCTATGTCAGCTGGGTCCCTAGTAAAATGTCCAGAATACCCCAGGCTAGATTAACTAGGAACGGCCGCACACACAAGAGACGGCGGCCCTCCGGTGGCAGTCGACGGCCTTTCCCGGCGAGTCCCCTCCCGCACGCGGTATCCAGCGGCGGATGTTGGTGGCCACGACCGCTCACGGTGTGGCGCTCATCCCCGCACCGGCGCGTGGCGGGGCTTGTACGATGCGGCGTTCCGGCGCGCGCAAGGCGCCTGCCAGCGATGCGGCGCCACCAATTGCGGTGCGCACTGCGCAGCCCGACCTCAGTGTTTGACCTGGAGGGGACGCCATCTGAGGCAACTCACGTCGGAGGAAGCCCGGTACGTCCTGCTTGGCTACCGGCGGCGGCGACGGCAAGAACAGCAGCGACAGTGACTGCCTGGCCGACGGGCCGAGGACCCGAATCCCCAGGCCGGAGCTCCCGTCGCACGGCACGTGCAACGGCGGCGGCAGTAGCCTGGTCGCGTGCACAGGAGGAGCGGAGTAGCTCGGCCATGGTGGAGAGGACGCTGGGGAGCAGGTCGTGATTCCACGCGTTGTCAACATTCTAATTTTTGTTAGACAGATAGATCTTTTTCCCCTGACTAGGACATTGCCGGGCATAAATATTTTAATGGCAAAAAAAATCTTATGAACAAATACTACCTTCTAATTTCTCATGCACATCAAGCAGCATCAAAACATACACCTCCGTGAAAGCTCTTCGGACAAACCCACATACATGCACCATCAAAGTTAGAACAAATAATGAATCAATCATGACACAAACACATTGTAGAGAAATCTAATAGTGATTACTCACAGCCATATTGCTTAACTTATGCATCACCAGGAGGGCACTTAATTAGTTCCCGAAGGCACTTAAATGTAGTTTCATTGGCAGGCACAACAGTGACCACAACATTCTTTCAACCAACTTCAATAACCACGTTGCATAATGTCATTCATTTTCCATCTAGCAAGTGTATGGAAACACTAAGGTCAATACTACATTATATGGTATTTGATAAACCCAGTTACGAACATGGAACATAAATTTTGACTTTTTATAGTTGTTCCAAAATATTTAATCGATTTTTCTGTTGCAACAGATACAAATATATCACCAATAATTTCCAAGATGAGATGTCTTGGTTACACTAAGAAAATCTTGATGAAAATATACCACCAACATTTTATAGTCATACTACTTAAATAAGGTGGCATTTATCCATTCAATACCAACCTGGTAGTTAGGGGCACCTGAAAATAAAATTTAACATATCAAAACATCACTTCTTCCCATGAAAGAGACTGTATGCAAGGTATCACAAAGTGAAAAGGGTCTCCATGATAGAAATAGAAAGCATGTTTAGAACCAATATTTATCACACCAAAATGGATGCAAGTAGAAGCAGCCCTTTTTCTTGGAACGGATGTAAAATTCATATTACAACAATCATCTAATTTCCAAAATGGACCTGCACAGGCTAGCAAACAACTTTTGCTACCCTAGGGAATTTTCCTGAATTGTTTCATATATGTCCATTCCTCCTAATCTCCGGTTCTGTACAAAGCTCTTCCATCAAACTGCACAAAACAGAAATATAAAGACAATTCAAGATCAACATAAATCGTATGTTCTAATGGAAAGAAATGTAATGCAGCCATATAATTCTATGCTGATTACAGCACAAGTTGTAATATAGGTCGACCAAAAATGCAAGTTTCAAGAACCTGGATTAGCATCGTTTAACTACTATACGTACTAACCCAAATTAATTTATCAATGTTTATGCACATAGAGCAAATTATATTGCCCACTATAGGGTAGGAAATTAAAGATGAACACTTATTAGAGTGTGACTGACATCTCGAGATGATCCTGCAAAGTTTGAAATTAATCGCATGGATAATGCTGATCCTAAATTGAATTACAATGAAAAGGTGGAATACAAGTTGAGGAAAACAATTATGTGATTGACCAAATGACGAGAAGTGGATCTGGGCACGGCCTGCTCGTCAGCCGTTGGGAGATCGATGACCTACACAGATAGATTAGATCAAAACAGTGGAAGGGACACAACATGCAGAGGGACCGGTAACTACGTTCCTGGTCATGGAGATTGACAACATAGAAAAAAAATAGGAGTGTGCCACGGGGAGCAGGTGCGGAAGACATTGGCGGTGCACTTGTGCGTCATGCTCAGCTCCTCTCGGCGCTCGTCCTCGCCGAGCACCACCAGCAACGGACACACCACAGGCACCTTGGCGTCTCCTCACAACGCCTCTGTGCTTCCAAGCTCTAGCAGGAGATCCTCCTCCGCGCCTCGTTGCGCCCGCAGGGCGGGACATGCGGTGTTATGTGAGCGAACAGGTAATCCCATGGCGATTCCTATGAGGGCTATGAAATCCATTAAGAGAGGGTTCAGGTGGAGAGATTAACTGGTGAATCTGTAGGCAGAGAGGGCTCAGGCGGCCGCCGTGTATTCTCCTTGGCCCTGTGACGTGATGTCGTTGTCTTCCTGATGGATCACCATCCTGTTGCGCCGTCGCGGCCGAAGATGTCGGTTTCCCTGGAGAATGGGATTTTATTGATTTGGATTTGGTAGGATTATTGCTTTGAGATTAGTTTTCAGCGTCAGTCACGGGAGAGCATGTCATCTGGTGGAACGTATGACCCGGGTCGTATCAGATTTTTCAGAGAGATCCTATACCGTTATACATGCAGTAAATAGCGAGCTTTGTTAGTTCTTTTGCTTTTGCTTTTTTAGTAGTTTCTTCTTGTAGTTGGGCTTAGCTCAAGCCCAACAGACCTATGTTTTCTATTTATTTATAAAAGCTGCAGTGGGGTTTTTACCCTACTGTTCATAGTTCAAAAAAAATAGCAAGCGTTAATTAATGCCCTTCCTTCGCTGCAACGATGCATGCGCGCACGCATTGATATGATTCCCTTTTAATCCTAGAACCCTGTAATTGCGCTACTCCTTTTTTCCACGAATGAAGGAAAGGCTGCTTGGTTTCCGTGCGGTGAGACGAACGTATGACGGGAGAAAAAAAATCGCCGGATGGGAGAGGGGGGCATACGAGAGAGCTGGACGAAGAGGTGGGAACGTAAGAGGGGAAACGGAACACTCCGTTTCTCTTAGATAGTAGAGAAGAGATAGAGATAGTTCATAATTGCATGAGTAAAATGTCAGCGTTGCATCAACTTTTCTTGACCGCATGGTCTGGTCCATTTGATTGTTAAATTCTATGAGGTTAATTAGCCAGGCCTGGCACAAATGCTTTCCGTCTGTGCATTTTAGGCCAGGAAGAGAAGCCAGCAGGCTGCTGATAGTTTGACATATTGCAAGTTCTCAACTGAATTCAAGCTTCATATTCATGCCATGTTACAATTTTCTTTTTTTTTCTTCTTCTAGAAACTATCTTCAATATTATCTAGAAAATAAATGGAAATGGCACATCTTTCTGGTAGTTTGTGAAGTTGATAACTGGTATAATTTACTAATGACACAATGACGCTTCATTTGGATAATGTATGTAATTCGTGAGTTAGTTCATGATTTTGAAATTATTGAAATCAAGGAATACATGGGAGCTATACTGGGTTGGGTTGTGTGAGTTACAGGTTTGTTGCCATTGCTTTTCATCATTAGAAGAACATTGTTCCATACACTTTAAAAAGCTATTTTACATTGTTGTGTTGCCTGTTCATCTCGAAAACGTTAATTCTTTTTCAAGCATGCGAGGGTATGGGGGCATTTTATATGCTCTTTGAGCTAGAAAATTTGGGTTCTGAATCTCCGGATTACTATAAGCAGAGGTTGAGCGCACAGGAGGTCAAGCTGATCGCGCGCAAGGCTAGCCCTTGACTCCACCATCTAGGAGCTAGTCGATATTGACATTTCTGCCATTTCTCCCCGCTTGCTACTGATAATGCAGTCCTAGAAGAAATTGACTTGGTTTTTTAGAGAAAAGAAAGTGGTCAAAATTTATTGTCTTACTTATAACGTTTTGTACCATGTGTTTATCCTTTTATTTTACCATGAACCTTAAGGATTATGCTCTCATTTGATAGAGATATGGATTGTCATATTGGTGGTTTTATTGCTATGGTGGCTCATCATGTTCCTAGGAAAGTAGGTACATCATGTAGAGATTATCACTGATACTTCTGATTGATTTCTTTTTCACAAGATATCTTGTTTCAGTTATTGTATGGTTGTTGATAGTGCTCCTTGGATGTACTAGTCTCCCCCTTCCTCTTCATTGTGGTCTGCTGAATTTATTAGTAATCCACTGCTTAACTTTCTTGAAAATACAGATGTTACTAAAGAAAATTCTGTATGATTTGTCGACATCAAAGCCACAACAGGACAACATGCCCAGACCACGGTGATGTTCCAAAACCAGTTAGGAGACCAGCTTGATGCACGAACTATGGTGTGGAAGGCCATAGGTCTAACAACTGCCACAAGGTTGGGGAGCTACGCCTAAGCAAGGTGAGGATCCTGGGCCTGCGAGATGGTTGGGGACGATGGGATGAGGACGAACCATGCCGGAGAAGATTAGTTCAGAATCTAGGGGCTACCAGCCCACATCGTCTATATTATCCCGAGCCGGTGTTGTGGAGGCCGACGGTGCTCCCATGCCTTGCGATCAGGCATGGGCCAATGTTACTGTTCATTAATAAAAATACCAGCGATATACATGGTCTATACACTGACCGCTGGCGATCCCTAGGGAAACAGAGGGGAGGGATATCGAGTGCATCTGTGCTCGAGCACATAATAGCACTTTCGCTGGATTATGGTTGTTTCGGTCAAAAAAGCAATGTAAGGGTATACTTGTCCACTCTTTTATGCATACAATATGTTTTTCATTAATAAGTATTGTTTTTGTGTGAAAAAGTGGCAAAAGATCAAAGTGCAAACTAAATAATGGCAAAAAATCAATTACAATATAAGCGGTGGCAAATTATCAAAGTCCCAAGTAAGTAGTGGCTTAAAATCAAATCGCCCCATCACAAGGCCCATAGATCACCACAGGCGTGACATGCGACCCGAAGAGGATGGGGGGCGGAAGCGAGGAACCACGACAGCTGGGGAGACCACATCAGGCGGCGCAGGCACAACCACGGGGCGCGTGTCACAATCGCAGACGCGGGGATGGGCGCGACGATCGTCGGGCTGATGGTGGTCCTGGCCACTCCATCGCTCCGGTCCAGCAGCCTGCCGCACCTGTGCCGGGCCCTGACGCTGGTAGAAATGACAACATCTGCGTTCAGGAGCACCAGCCGGTGCAGGCCACGACGACCATGACGTTGAACGCGGGGTGAGGTTGCAGCCCTGTGTGCCAGCACTTGTCCCGCTCTACTTGTCGCCACTCACAAGAGGCTCTCATACCGCTAGGCTCGCCACCCCTCTCACCGACCATCGTGCTCCCGATGTCGGCCTGCTCCAACACGAGTGATGCCAGGCCCTTCCCAGTGTCACCGGGCTCGCCAAGTTAGGTGGTGCGTCTGTTGTGCTCCCCCGCGGTGCTCCTCGGGACACTATCCTCTCCAATGAGGCCGCATGGCTTCCATGAATCGCCCACGCCACCTCTAATCTACAGCAGGCTGGTGCACCGCATGCCATCGTCGCATTCTTGACGGGCTGCTGCCACTCCGGACAGGCCTCCCAAGGCTCGCCGCAAGACGCTCGCTGGTGTGACCATAGCTAGGGCTGGTGGTGGGTTCGCGCTGCAGAGAACAAGCGCCAGAATCAGGGTTGTTGGGTGCACAAAGGCCAAGAGCGGCAAAGGTGCTTGTCTATCGCTGTTTGGGGATTGTCAAGGATGGCGAAGATGTCACGAAAGCAACCTTCAATGCCTTCACGGAGTGATTCAAGGAGAAGCTTCCAATTGAGGTGGTCATAGCCTTAGGTGCGGTCTCCCCTGGCGACGCGCCCGTCGTTGCGCCCGGCACTGCTCCGTCGCCGCCGCATGACGCCTCCGGCCCCTCCCCGTCCTGCCCTCCGCCGGCGCCTCCCCCTGCCTCCCTCTGCGTCAGCCTCAGCCACCGTGGCCTCCCCGTCGAGGTTCCGCTGGGCCGACCTTGCCGATGAGGAGGTCACTCCCTCCGACGCTGCCGTCCTCCCTCCGCGCCCCACCTCCCTGGATTGACCCCCGCCGGCCCTGCCTCCCCGTCCAGCGAGGCCACCGGCCTTGCCTCCCACGTGCGAGGCTCGGCCCCTGGCTCGCGGCGGCTGACGCAATGGCGGCCGGTCCCCGGTGCCAAAGGTGGGTGCTTGCCACGGGGTGTGTACTGCCGCTGCCGCCGTCGTGCGTGGGGTGTTGCTGGTCGTTCCGAGCTCGGCTCTGCCCAGGCGACCTGTCGGCTTGCTCCGGCGGCCTCGCCCCTCCCTCCTCTGCTCCCTTCGATGGTGCCCCCCTCTAATGTGGATTCTCCGGTCTTCCCGTCCAGCCGCTCGCTGTTCCGCCCCTTCATAGCACGTTTTGGGTCTTCCTCGCTCAGGTTCCAGGCCTCTCCGCAACTCTGGGCCCCTAGCTGGCCGTGCCTCACCCCTCCGCCGCTGCGGCGGCGACGGCGGTGGCGCCCGCTCGTCAAGGGGAAACCCTCAGGGCGAGTACCCCGCCCCCCGTCATAGGTCGCACGTTGCTGGGCCAAGGCTTCTCGGGCCGCCATCTAGCTGGGCCATGTCCGACCCGCCGCGCGTTGTCGGGCCTGTCGGGCCGCCCCTCGGCTGCCGACCTGGTTGCTTTCCCTAGGCCCACCATCCCGTCCCTGGCCATTTGGCTCCCGTGTGACCTCCCGCTCCACCCATCTCCTCCCTCTGCCGCCGCCCTTCCTCCCACACAACTCTCTCGCTTCCTCCCCCTCCCGAAGCGGCGGCTCCCGCGCCCTCCGTCGCCCCATTTGGCCTCCCGCCTCCGCCCATGACTCGCGACTGGGACGATGGGGAGCCCCGTCGCAAGCGTCGGTTGGACGACTGTAGGGAGCCCTCCCGCCCGTCCCCGGACTCCCTCCGCCATGAAGATGAACTGCGCCGTGACCACCGGGACCGTGATCGTGGTGGCTCTCGCATCCAGGAGCGGGCCGACCATCGTGACGCGCCCTGCTGGCCGAGCCGCTCTGACTGGCGCGGCCGGTCCCGCTCCCCGCCTCCCGCCGGATGCTTGGCAGTCTCGCTACCGCTCCCCCTCTCCTGCTCACCGGCGTGCGCGTAGCCCCTCGCCGGCCCGTCCTCAGCGTCCCTCCTCTCCGCGCCCCGTCGCTCTGGCTGCTGCGACCCCGGCCCGCAAGTATGTGCCCCCACGCCTCCTCCTTGGCTGCCCCCGCCGCCTCGGGCGCTGCTGGTGGTGGGCAGGGCTGTGGCCGCCAGGGCCCCAACAAAAAGAAGAAATGACGCGGGAAGGGTCAGGCTCCCCTTGGTCAGGTACCGGGTGCCACCATCCCGCCGGGTCCTGTCTCCAGCCTTCGCAGCCTGCCTTGCTTCAATTGCGGCATCGCGGGTCACTCTCACGTCAACCCCTCCTGCTGCTACATCTGCAAGGATCCATCCCACCCCGCCTTGCTATGCCCGGACAAGCCTATCGACGAGTAGTTGATGATGTACAACCACAGGATCGTGAGGTTGGGGTTCTTCCACATCGAGCTCCCCGACATCCCTACCCTACCCCTCCCTCCAAGAGATCGTCACGGTGGTGGACGGAGTCGCCTCCCCTAAGATGATCGAGGTCGAGCTCAACCACCTCTACCGCTGCAAGTGGGATTGGCAAGCTACTCCCACTTCCGGTGGCACGTTTTCTGTGGTCTTCCTCGACGCCCTCAGCCACGGCTTCGCCACGCGCAGTGACCAGATCACCCTCGCCCTCAACAAGCTCGTCATCGACATCACCGAGCCAATCCTCGACCCCAAGGCGGTCGCGGTCCTCGACACGGCCTGGATCCTTGTCGCCGGGCTTCCTGACATTGCCCGGTCCGAGCGTGTTATCCACAACATGTCTCGGATTCTCGGCAAGGTGGTGGTGGTCGACGAGTTGTCCCTCCGCAAGGAAGAAGAGGTCCGGGTCAAGGTCAAGTGCCTTGACTCCACCAAGCTACGTGCCACTATTCGGGTCTTCTTCAATGACTAGGGCTTCGACATCTGCGTTGCTCCCGAGCCACCCAACCATGTGGGCCGCCCCCGCTACTTCGACGACGGTCCCCTCGGCGGGCCTCCTGAGCCCCATGACAATTAACGTGGCCGTCACCACCCTCGCTCGCACCACTCCGATGAGGAGGAGGGGTCGGAGGACTGCCCCTCCCGCTCCACCTCGCCGCCCCCCGGCTCCATCCTCCAGTCGGGGCGGTCGGCAAGCTGGGCTCGCCGAGCTCCCTCTCTCCACGCTGCTTGCCGAGGCCCCCGAGGGGAGTGACACCTCGAGCGTTGGCCTGATCGTCATCCCCGCCTCATCTCCATGCTCCCCTGCTGTCCTCCCCTCCGTTGAGTCGAGTCTGGGATCCCCTCTAGCCCCCTCCGGGTCCTCGCCGGGACCCGTCGCGGCCAGCATCCCCGCCACGCTCTCCCCCGAGACGCCGCTTGGGGCCTCTGTGGTCGCCCCCCCGAGCCTGTCCCCGCCTGCGCCGGGGCCGGTGGACCCCACCCCACCTTCGGCTGCGGACCCTTCTTCATCGCCCCTGATCGTCTTGCCCCCCGGCAGTGCCTCCTCCATCGTCTCCGATGCCGCTGGTGGACCCGACGCACCCCGTTCCCACTCCTGCTCCACCGTCGGCGCGTTCGACCCTGACTCCGCTGCTCCTTGACTGCGCTGGACCGAAGTTCCAGCTCCTCCCCGCGGTGGACCCTGGCACGGATGGGGAGACCCGGGTGACCATCCCCATGGCCGCCCAGCCTCCCCCTCCGCGGACCGCGGCCTACTCCCGCCGCGGCCGGTCTACCTCCTCTCCGGTGACGGCATCCTACCAGAGCGCTCGGCTCGACGATGCACGTTCTGATGGCAGCCCGACTCTGCCCATCCACGAGCGGGCGGAGCTCCGGGCTGCGGCCCGGAACCTGGAGCCACGTACTCCTGTTGTTCCCCCCTCTACCTCTACTTGCTCATTCTCTGCTCTCGAGTCGATACCGCTTGGTCAGCTTGTGAAGGTCACGACAGACTCCGCGATCATCTTCAGGGGGAGGTGCCCCCCCTTAGTGCAGATCGAGGCCATCAGGGCTCGCGAGATCCTCAACGGTAGAGTAGGGGAAGCCCGTGCGGCTCTGCTCTCGCCCCCCGCTCATGCGCCTGCTGCGGAGACGGCCACCCCGGCCCCTCCTCGGAGGACCGGGGGCCTCCTTCCGTTGGCTACAGCCGACCTCCATGGCCGCACTCGGTCTCAGACCGCCGCTCTCCACGCCCAAAGCGCATACCATGTCCTGGGGTCAAGCAGCCCCCCAATGGTTTCCTAATGTGCGCCCTCTTCTGGAACATCCGTGGTTTCGGCCATGATGGTCGCCGCCGCCAACTCACTGAGTACATGCGCGAGGAACACATTCACATTGTCGGCCATACAAGAAACCATCCGCACGGAATTCTCTCTCCCTGAACTCGACCGGCTTAGCTCCCACCTCTTTGCTTGGCATTGGCTCCCTTCTAGTGGGAGCACTGGCCATTCCGGTGGCATCCTGTTAGGTGTCAAGATGCCACCTTCGAGGTGGGTAGTATGGACCGGGGCTAGTTCTTTGTTAGCATGGAACTTTTCGAACGGGCCCTCAACTTCAAGTGGGAGGTTATTATCGTCTACGGCCCTACGGATCATAGTAGATCTGCCTCCTTCCTCGAGGAGATCCACCGGAAGGTTACGACTACTACGCTTCCGGTGGTGGTTGGGGGCGATTTTAACCTCCTTTAATTTGTGGAGGACAAGAGCAATTCGCATGTCAACTTTGCTCGCATGAAAATGTTTAATGCCTGCATTGCCGACCTGGGTCTCCGCGAAATAGATAGGTGTTGGGGAACGTAGTATTTCAAAAAAAATCCTATGATCACGCAAGATCTATCTAGGAGAAGCATAGAAACGAGCGGGGAGAGTGTGTCCACGTACTCTCGTAGACCGAAAGTGGAAGCGTTTAATAACGCAGTTGATGTAGTCGAACGTCTTCGCAATCCAACCGATCAAGTACCAAATGCACGACACCTCCGCGATCTGCACACGTTCAGCTCGGTGACGTCCCACGAACACTTGATCCAGTTGAGGCCGAGGAAGAGTTTCATCAGCACGACGACGTGGTGATGGTGTTGATGAAGTTACCGACGCAGGGCTTCGCCTAAGCACTGCGACAATATGATTGAGGTGTGTAACTGTGGAGGGGGGCACCACACACGGCTAAGAAATCAACTTGTGTGTCTATGGGGTGCCCCCTCCCCACGTATATAAAGGAGGGAGGGAGGAGGAGGCCGGCCTACATGGGGCGCACCAAGGGGGATGAATCCTACTCCTAGTAGGAGTAGGTTTCCCCCCTTTCCTAGTCCTACAAGAAGGAGAAGGAAGGAGGAAGGGAAGATAAGGAAGGAGGGGGGCGCCTCCCACACCCCTTGTCCAATTCGGACTACGGGGGGGGGGGGGGGGCACCTCCTTGGCCGGCCCTCTCTCCTCTAGGGCCCATGGTGGCCCATTAACCTCCCAGGGGGGTCCGGTAACCCTCCGACACTCCTGTTTTATCCGAAACTCTGCGAAACACTTCCGGTGTCCGAACAACATGGTCCAATATATCAATCTTTATGTCTCGACCATTTCGAGACTCCTCGTCATGTCCGTGAACTCATCCGGGACTCCGAACAACCTTCGGTACATCAAAACACATAAACTCATAATACCGATCGTCATCGAACGTTAAGCGTGCGGACCCTACAGGTTCGAGAACTATGTAGACATGACCGAGACTCATCTATGGTCAATAACTGATACGTCTCCAACGTATCTACAATTTTTTATTGTTCCATGCTATTATATTATCCTTCTAGGATGTTTTATGGGCTTTGATATACACTTTTATATTATTTTGGGACAAACCTATTAACCCAGAGCCCAGTGCCAGTTTTTGTTTTTCTCCTGTTTTAGGATTTCACAGAAAAGGAATATCAAACGGAGCCCAATTGACCTGAAAATCAACGGAGATCATTTTGGACCAGAAGAAGCCCACGGAGTGCTGGAGGGGGACGAGAGAACCCACGGGCTGCCCACGAGGGTGGGGGCGTGCCCCCTACTGGGCGCGCCCCCTGCCTCGTGGACAGCCCGTAGCCCCCCTTTACTTGGCCCCGACTCCAACACCTCCTATATATACTGAAACCTCCGAAAATTAACCTAGATCGGGAGTTCCGCCGCCAAAAGCCTCTGTAGCCACCGAAAACCAATCTAGACCCTATTCCGGCACCCTGTCGGAGGGGGGAACCCTCACCGGTGGCCATCTTCATCATCCCGGTGCTCTCCATGACGAGGAGGGACTAGTCCACCCTCGGGCTGAGGGTATGTATCAGTAGCTATGTGTTTGATCTCTCTCTCTCTCTCGTGTTCTTGAGATGGCACGATCTTGATGTATCGCGAGCTTTGCTATTTTAGTTGGATCTTGTGACGCTTCTCCCCCTCTACTCTCTTGTAATGGATTGAGTTTTCCCTTTGAAGTTATCTTATCGGATTGAGTCTTTAAGGATTTGAGAACACTTGATGTATGTCTTGCACACGTTTATCTGTGGTGACAATGGGATATCATGTGATCTACTTGATGTGTGTTTTGGTGATCAACTTGCGGGTTCTGTGACCTTGTGAATCTATGCATAGGGGTTCGCACACGTTTTCGTCTTGACTTTCCGGTAGAAACTTTGGGGAACTCTTTGAAGTTCTATGTGTTGGTTGAATAGATGTTTCTGAGATTGTGTGATGCATATCGTATAATCATGCCCACGGATACTTGAGGTGACAATGGAGTATCTAGGTGACATTAGGGTTTTGGTTGATTTGTGTCTTAAGGTGTTATTCTAGTACGAACACTATGATAGATTGAATGTTACTACGGAACCTTGAATAGATCGATCAGAAAGAATAACTTTGAGGTGGTTTCGTACCCTACCATAATCTCCTCGTTTGTTCTCCGCTATTAGTGACTTTGGAGCGACTCTTTGTTGCATGTTGAGGGCTAGTAATATGATCCAATTCTGTTATCCTTGTTGAGAGAACTTGCACTAGTGAAAGTATGAACCCTAGGCCTTGTCTCCTATCATTGCAACACCGTTTATGCTCATGTTTACCACTTGCTACCTTGCTGTTTTTTTATATTTTCTTATTACAAAAACCTATATCTACCATCCATATCACACTTGTATCACCATCTCTTCGCCGAACTAGTGCACCTATACAATTTACCATTCTATTGGGTGTGTTGGGGACACAAGAGACTCTTTGTTATTTGGTTGCAGGGTTTTTTGAGAGAGATCATATTCATCCTACGCCTCCCATGGAATGATAAACCTTAGGTCATCCACTTGAGGGAAATTTGCTACTGTCCTACAAACCTCTGCACTTGGAGGCCCAACAACGTCTACAAGAAGAAGGTTGTGTAGTAGACATCAAGCTCTTTTCTGGCGCCATTGCCTGGGAGGTTAGTGCTTGAAGGTATATCTTTAGATCTTGCAATCGAGTCTTTTAGTTTCTTGTCTTATCACTAGTTTGGTATATAAATGAAAACTACAAAAAAATGGAATTAAGGTTACCTCATATGCTTCATCTTTTTAATATCTTTCGTGAAAATGATGGGAAGGAAAATTGTGCTCAAGTATTAGAAGAAGAATTACATAGAATGCTTGGCATTAAAGACTTGAATGATGAGCATGCTTGCAATATTGTTAGTGTGAATCCTTCGAATATCCATAGTACTAATGTCGGGGAAACTGATCCACGAGCACCTATGGTACCGGCGGGCCGAGTCCCTTTCGGTTCGGCGGGGGCGAAGATCGCATGAAGAGCGGATCGAGGCGAAGCACACGAGCAGTTTATCCAGGTTCGGGCCGCACGGATGCGTAAAACCCTACTCCTGCTTTGTGGTTTGTATTGAGTTCTTGCTCGGGAGCGCTGGGTGCTACAGTACACTCCAGCAGCTAACGAGGCCAAGCGTGAGTGTCCTCTTCCCCTCCCTCCGTTGCGCATGGGCCTCCTTTTATATGCTCAAGGGGTCACCGATAGGTGGCAACATAGACAAGGGTAAAAATGGAAAGGTGTTGCGGTTGGTACAACTACCTGTACAGTGTATCATACCTAACTCTGACGGCAGGGGACAAGGGCATTGAATGCCCATCTCCGTCGCCCAAATAGTGCAAAAAGGGACCGTCAGGGACGCCACCGCTTGCCACGATGGCAATCTTGTCAGCGCCGCTTTCCACCGCGCACCGCTGGCTGCACAGCCTCCTGCCACGTACGCCTGGAAGGGTCCTAGAGCGACACGTTGGTGGATGTGCTGGAGCGCGAGTACAGAGTGGTAGCTTGCCGCGGCAAGCGCCTTGCCGCGGTCGTTTTCTTGTCGCGTCCGGGAGCTTGTCGCTCATCGGGCCTTGCCGGGACGCGTGGCATGTCGCGGCAAGTTCCTTGAGATGCCTTGGTTGGCCTTCCCGGCAAGCTCCTCTTGCCGGGGTCTTGTGCCTTGACTTGAATACTTTGTTCTTGAATGGCTCCAAAGGAACCACGGAGGACCTTGGCGGTCACCCGGCAAGCCTTGCCGTGGGATGCTGCGACTGCCCGTGCACAAGTTCGGGATACTAGGGTACCCCTACTCTAGTACACCGACGGGAGCCCCCGGGCCTGGGCCATACGCGGTGCCGAGTGCTGTTGGGCCAGGCCCAAAACAGGGCACGGGCACACGCGGCCTGGGTCACGTCGTATCTCTCTCTGTATCCACCGCACCCTCCCCGAACGGCACGTGTTGAATGCGGCGTCGTGGGAGAGATCATGGGTGGTTTCTTTATTCGGAAAGACGGAACGTCCGCCCCCTCCCTCCTTATAAGCAGGGGAAACAGGGGCAGTTCGCCCACTCGCCGGTTGCTACCCAAATCTCGGAAACCTCCGCAGCTCCCCCTTCTTCCCAAAGCTGAAAGAGAGCAGCGCTCCGCCCCCCATCGCCACCAGCACCACCAACACCGTCGACCTCCCCCACCACTTCTGCCATGGCTCCGAAAGCCGACAAGGGGAAGGTCGTGAAGTCGACCGAGGCACAGCGGCTCGTGGCGCTGCGAAAGGAGCGGGCAATCTCCCCCCCAAGCTCGCCGCGAGGGAGCTGAGGGAGTATTACTACCTCTTCAGGTCGACGGAGACGCGGGCGCATCCGCGCACGAAGGTACTTCCAGCCGTCGCTTCGGGAATGGCTCCAAATGGATATACCTTCTTCGCCTTGTTCTTCTACTGCGGGCTCTGCCCGCCTTTCTCTGAGTTCTTCTGCGATATTATGAACACCTACGGGTTCCGCCTCCTTGACTTCACCCCCAATGATGTTCTGACCATGGCAGTTTTCGCACATCTCTGCGAAAACTTTGTCGGAGTCTATCCAAACGTAGCCCTTTTTCGCCACTTCTTTATGCCCCGAATTGAGAGAGGAGAGCCTCTATCCGGCGGAATCGCCTGGATCTCGAGAGCCGGCAAGAAGGAAGCTTATCTGGAGGGAGAGTTTCGCGGCAAGTGGGAGGAATGGAGAGCAGACTGGTGCTGGATTGTCGAGGAGAACCCGCAGCCGTTTACCGCCCGGCACCAAGCCCCAGTAGCGCACGACAGCGATTGGAGCAACGTGGCCCCGGAAGACGATAGGCTAAAGATTGCCGTTGCCCGGATCCAACGCCTGAGGCTTGCCGGGCTCTCTGTAGGTGCGGTTGGCGCAGATTTTCTTCGCCGCCGCATCGCCCCCCTGCAGGAGCGGAGGAGACCCGCCTGGGAATTCAAGAATGCGGCGGACATCATGAGGCTGCGCCCGGGCCTCAACTTCAACTTCACTATTCTGGAACTTAACGCGATGCTCCAGGAGGTGTTCAAGTACGACCCTCAACATCTCGAATTGTTCAGGTTGCCGAAGGATGTCGTTCCGCTGTGCAACAACTCCTCGCTCGACCGCATCCGTGCAATGATGCCGCTGTGCGACTCGCATGGAATTGTCCCAACTTGGCAAGAGCCTGAAGACGTCGTCGTGCAGGAGTTCTTTGACGGCTTGGTAGAAAAGCCGGTCCGCTCCGACAAACAGAAAAGCCTCACTCGCACCACCACCCATGCGGAGATGAAACGCATCGCCACTAGGCTGGAAGAGGCGGCAGCAGCTGCAGCCGCGGGCGAGTTTGGATTCACCATGGAGGAGGCAGAGGCAGCAGAGGCGGCAAGCCGAGCCGAGCGAGAGGATCTTGCCGGCGAGGAGGAGCTTGCCGGACATGATGTCGAGTCGAGCGAGCCCGCCGAGGATACGAGCGGCTCGTTGGAGATCAACTCCTCTTCCTCCTCATCTTCAGACAGGTCGCCGCAAGCAGAGCCCCCAGCTCCATCAACAAGGCGTCTCCGCAAGGCCGGGGACGTAGCGGAGCGGCAGGCGAGTCGACAGTTGCTGCGCCGCGTGACACGCTCCACCGTGGCAAGTACTATTGCCGCGGGAGCACCTCACGTTGCTGCGGCAACTGGAGCGGGATCCTCCCGGACCACCGCTTCTGCTCCTGCCGCTTCTCACGCCGCGGCGACAGCCGGAGCGGGGTCGTCTCGGACCACCGCCACTGCTCCCGCCAAGCGGCCAAGGGAACCTACTCCTGCGCCTCCTCGCGCCGGACGTGAGCCGGATTTCGACTTCTCCGCGTTCAGCTCCGACGAGGAAGAAGAAGAGTAAGATTCCTTGCTGTACTTGTAGTTCTTCAATTCTTGTTGTTTTCTCTTGTATCTCACTTGCTTTACTCCGAACTTGTTCCTTTTTAGGACTCTGGCCCAGAGAGCGGCGAAGAGAGTCAAGGTCCCGGCGATGAGAGAGGTGATTATCGTCGAGGACGAACCCACCGCGACAGCAGAGAGTGCGCCCGAGATCACCTTGCCGAACCCGGCAACTATTCTCCAGAACAGCCCCCAGCGCAGCCCCCAGCGTAAGTATATGGTTCGCTTACCGCTGTTAGGTGCGCATGGATGCTCTTTCTTTGCTGATATCTTGATTGTTGGTTTGTGTAGGAGCATAGCAGCCCCACCAGGAGCGCCCGGAGGCCGCGCCCGACATGCCAAGGGAGAGTTCTCCGGCAAGGGAGAGTTCTCCGGCAAGGGAGGGTTCTCCGGCAAGGGAGAGTTCTCCGGCAAGGGACAGCACCAGCGCCCCCCCCCGGCGGCGGAGACTACGACTGCAGAACCCGGTACAGGTAATCCTCTTGCTTCAAAACTTCCCTTGGGTTCTTCTTCTTTTGATCTTCTTTTTGGATATTTGCTTGACTTTTCTCCCTTTTCCGGTCGTCAGACCCATCTGCTACGGAGCCGATGGAGACCGAGGTTGCCGGCGAGGAGGACACGCGCGGCAATACCGCCGCCGCCGCTGCCACCGAAGAAGCAGCCAGCGCTGATGATCCCGCCGGTGAAGAGGCCGCCAAAGCTGCAGCCGCAAAAGCTGGCGAGGGGTCTGGCGATCGTACTGACGGCCCTGAGGCCGCAGGAGCGCCAGGCGCTACGCCGACCGCCGATCCCTCCGCCGCTGCCGCAGCGCCAGGCTCCGAAGAGCCCCAGCCAGGCGTCTACTTGAAGGCCGGCGAGAACGTCTTCATCAACCTCCCCTGGGCGTCAAGCTCCAGGGCGCCGGTCAAAGGAGAAAGCTTCGATGGAGAGGTGCTCGCCTCCGCTGGGCTGACGCTGGTTGATGCACCGAGCAGCAGCAGCGGCGAGCCCGAGGAGGAGCGGCTGCTGCGGAAGCTGGTGTCGCTCTACCGTGCTCGGCAGGCCAAGCTGGAATCCCGCGAGGCGCTTGTCGCGAAGGCGGGAGCGGACATCGAGAAGCACGCAGAAGAGCTCCGGGGTCTTAACCAGGAAGCTCTCCGGTCCCTGGCAGAGGAGCGGGAGCAACTCGCCGAGGAGCAGTAGGCCTTCCTCCTCGAGAAGGCTGAAGTCGAAGAACAACAGCGGCTTGCCGCTGAGAAGCTGTCTACGCAGGAGGGTGAGCTGGCGCAGCGGAAGGTCAACCTTGACAGCCACGAGGAGGAGCTTACCGCGCGCGAGCAATCATTCGGCGGAGCCCTCAAGCAAGCAGAGGATGCTGCCGCAGCTGCCGAGGCCACCAAGAAGGAGCTGGAGACGAAGGTGGCGCGGCTGGGGGCCGATCTCAAGGCAAGCGGCGAAGAGCTTGCCGAGCTCAAGCGTGAGTGGGAGAAGGACGCCTACAGCAACTCAGAGCTACAGGTTCGTATCGCCGAGAAGGGCAAGGAACTTGTCACCGGCAAGGACTCCAACGCAGATCTTGAGTTGAAGCTGACCACTTTGACCAAGACGCTGGACGGCGCCAGGGAGCAGGAGGTGGCCTTGAAGGAGATCAATGCCGATAAGGCGCTGCTGGCGAGTGCTGCTGCCGTCCAGAACACTTTTAGAGAGAATGTGGAGCACTGGACGGAGGGTCTCGTGAATGCTGCCGCAGACATTGACAGGGAGCTGGCGCAGCTGGGGATGGAGGATCTCGGGTATCCCTCTGATGAGAACCTCCATCCCAGCGCCAAGCTCACCTTGTTCTTCAAAGGCGTGGCGACGGCACTCCAGCGGCTCCGGGAGAAGATTCCAAAGCAGCTGGCCGACGAGTCACGCAAGATCTGCGTGGGAGCTCTTCAAAAGGTGTTGGTGAAGGTGGCCTTCCACAACCCAGGCCTCAACCTCACAAACGTCCTCAAGTCCCTGCCGCCGGATGCTGATCTGGAAGCGCTCAAGACCCTCGTCGCACCCATTGTGGACAAGGTGAGCGGGATCAAGAGGATTGAGGGCGATCGCGTAGACTAGGCCGCCCGTTTTCTTCTTTTCTTGTCGCTGCTGGTCATGTTATGAGAACAATCTGTTAGAGCCGCGACAAGCTACCTTGTAATATAACTCTATTCTGGGTAGTAATTGCAATGTTATTTCCTTTACTTGATTCCTTCCTTTGTATGTTTTTGCCCTACGCTTTTAGGGAACTTGCCGGTGCAGGCACCTTAGCCGCGAGCGCTGAGTGCGGGACGTCAGCAGCCTGCTGGCGGTGCCGTTACCAACAAGAAACCTTGTCGCAACTAGTCGCAGCTCACTTAAGTTGTTGAGCGGACTCGAAACAAAGTAAGGGCGCAACTAGCTACGAGCTGGTTCCTCCACGCACAGGTTTTCCATACAAAGCACGGTCGTTCAAGGAAGATAACTTAAAATTTAAAAAATCCGATTGCTCAAACTTTGGCAACTTAGCTTTTCTGTTGTTTGCTTCCCGATAAGGCGAAACTTTCTTGAACGACGCCTGGTCCATACCATTATCTTCTCCATTCCCCCCGGCAAACTTGTGGGCGAGGGAACCTTCCTTTCCTTGAGAAAAAGAAAGAAGAGAAAACAAAGATATGGAGCCTTACGGCTCATTATTGCTTACCGGGGGCAGCTGCTGCAGAAAGTGTCAGATAACACATGCTAAAAAATAGAAAGCATGAAATTGACAAGATGTGCGGAGCACATGAGCTTTACTTATGCACGGGGTCTGCGCCCGGCTTTGTACAAAAGGATTACATGCAACAGCGGCAAGACTTGTACAAAAGGTGGTTGCCGAAACAGGTTCCGGCAACCGCGCCTTACGGGTAAAACTTACGAAGATGCTCAATGTTCCAGGAGTTGCTCACCGGGATGCCATCTTCGGTCTCAAGGCGGACAACGCGAGGCCTAGTGACTCGTTTCACCCGGTAAGGGCCTTCCCACTTCGGCGTCAACTTGTTGGAATTCTTGGCGGACTGAACGCGCCGAAGAACAAGGTCGCCTTCCTCGAGACTTCTGGCGTTAACTTTGCGGCTATGGTAGCGGCGCAAAGCTTGCTGGTAGCGAGCAGCTCGTACAGCAGCCTGAAGACGGTCTTCCTCAAGGAGCAGCGCGTCATCTTGTCGCATCTGCTCTTGCTCAAGCTCATCATAAGCGAGCACTCGAGGTGACCCGTATACGAGTTCCGTGGGGAGAACTGCCTCTGCTCCATAGACTAGAGCGAAAGGTGTCTGGCCAGTGGCTCGATTTGGCATCGTCCTGATCAACCAAAGAACCACCGACAGCTCCTCAATCTAGTTTCTTCCGCACTTGCGCAGCCTGTCCGAAGTCCTGGTCTTGAGCCCACGCAGCACTTCAACATTTGCCCTCTCCGCTTGACCGTTGCTTCTCGGGTGAGCAACAGAAGAGAAGCAGACCTTGGTGCCAAGATCTTGGGCGTACTGCATGAAAGCGCGGCTCGTGAATTGCGTACCTTTGTCGGTGATGATCCTGTTAGGGATCCCGAAGCGGCAAACAATCGACCTGAAGAACTTGACTGCTGACTGTGCTGTCACCTTCCTCACTGCTTCCACTTCCGGCCACTTTGTGAACTTGTCGATTGCAACGTACAAGTACTCAAAGCCCCCGACTGCTCGGGGAAAGGGGCCGAGGATGTCGAGCCCCCAGACCGAAAATGGCCAGGATAAAGGGATCGTCTGGAGAGCTTGAGTTGGCTGGTTTATCTACTTGGAATGGAACTGGCACGCTTCACACTTGGTTACTTGTGCAGTTGGAACTGATCCACGAGCACCTATGGGACCGACGGACCGAGTCCCTTTCGGTTCGGCGGGGGCGAAGATCGCACGAAGAGCACATCAAGGCGAAACACACGAGCAGTTTACCCAGGTTCGGGCCGCACGGATGCGTAAAACCCTACTCCTGCTTTGTGGTTTGTATTGAGTTCTTGCTCGGGAGCGCTGGGTGCTACAGTACACTCCAGCAGCTAACGAGGCCGAGCATGAGTGTCCTCTTCCCCTCCCTCCGTTGCGCATGGGCCTCCTTTTATATGCTCAAGGGGTCACCGACAGGTGGCAACATAGACAAGGGTAAAAATGGAAAGGTGTTGCTGTTGGTACAACTACCTGTACAGTGTATCATACCTAACTCTGACGGCAGGGGACAAGGGCATTGAATGCCCATCTTCGTTGCCCAAATAGTGCAAAAAGGGACCGTCAGGGACGCCACCGCTTGCCACGATGGCAATCTTGTCAGCGCCGCTTGCCACCGCGCACCGCTGGCTGCAGAGCCTCCCGCCACGTACGCCTGGAAGGGTCCTAGAGCGACACGTTGGTGGATGTGCTGGAGCGCGGGTACAGAGTGGTAGCTTGCCGCGGCAGGCGCCTTGCCGCGGTCGTTGTCTTGTCGCGTCCGGGAGCTTGTCACTCACCGGGCCTTGCCGGGACGCGTGGCGCGTCGCGGCAAGTTCCTTGAGATGCCTTGGTTGGCCTTCCCGGCAAGCTCCTCTTGCTGGGGTCTTGTGCCTTGACTTGAATACTTTGTTCTTGAATGGCTCCAAAGGAACCACGGAGGACCTTGGCGGTCACCCGGCAAGCCTTGCCGCGGGATGCTGCGACTGCCCATGCACAAGTTCGGGATACTAGGGTACCCCTACTCTAGTACACCGACAACTAATGATGATTGCACTAGTCATGATGAAAATGTCTCTTATAAGCATGTTGAATTTTGTGGAGTGTATAGAGTTTGCAAGTACATACCAAATAGGGAAGATAGATTTTGCAAGAGGCATAAGTATTTAGAAACTAAATGGTTGGTACAGATGCTAGATGATTGTGCTGAAAATTTAAAATTTCTTAGCCGTACTTGTGAAGTTTGCAACGAACTTGGTCATTTCATTACCCAATGCGAATTGTTTCATGATCGAATCGTGTCCAAAAATTGTGATGACTTGATTTTCCTTGCACATCATAATGAACTTATCTTGCTTTTGGGTTATGAAGAAATCAAATGTAGAACCAATCATCTTCCATGATTTGCCCTTGATAAACTTCTTGATTTTGATATAGAGGAAATATATATGTATTGTGCGGTGAATTGCATTGAAAATCCTTATATTGCCAATTACCTTAAGACAAGAAAACAAATAGGAGGTGAAGAGAATACTAATGAAAGGGAAGAGATTTCCCAATATCCTCCTATTATTTCTTATGATGAATCAGGTAACGAGGAGGAGACTCCCATTCTACCAATCTCATTAATAAGGAGCTCCAAAAAGAAGATTAAACCCATGCTTAATGTGAAGAAGAAAAAGAAAATACGGAGAAGCAAAAACAAAAGGTATCCCTTCCAAATGATGTTGCTTCGTTTACTCATTGTGATGATGATAATTGCTATACAATCGGTGCTATCCATACTATTAACAATGAGAGTGATTATGCTTATGATATGAAAATGCCCAAGCTTGGGGATGCTATGTTTGATGAGAATGATATATTTGAGAATTTATTTGCTGCAATTAATGTTTGTCCCAAGCTTGGGGATGGTACGTTTGATGAAGATGATATTTTTAGGCTCCCAAGTCTTGATATGCAAATCTATTATGATGAAAGCATGCCCCCTATTTATGATGATTATTGTGATGACACTTATGCTATAAAAAGTAGTGATGATTATATTTATCAAACTTGTCATGATTATGATTACCCCTTTTCTGAACATTACTCTTTAAATGTGGAGACAATCTATAGTATTCAAGTCTCTTATGATACTCCCACTATTCCGAATGAGAAGAATTTTGCTTATGTGGAGAGTAATAAAATTTATATGCTTGGGGATCATGAAAAGAATGCTTTATGTGCTGGTTATATGGTTGAATTCATTCATGATGCCTCTGAAAATTATTATGAGAGAGGAACATATGCTTCTACATATTCCAATAATATCAAGTTTCCTGGGGAACATGTGCTTAAAGTTTTGAAGTTATGCTTGTTTTGCTTTCCTATGCTAGTTGATTATTGTTCCCATAAGTTGTTTGCTTACAAAATCCCTATGAATAGGAAGTGGGTTAGACTTAAATGTTCTAGTCATATTCTTAATGATGCTCTCTTTATGTTTCAATTCTTATCTTTTACGCGAGCATCATTGAAATCATCATGCCTAGCTAGGGGCGTTAAACGATAGCGCTTGTTGGGAGGCAACCCAACTTTATTTTTTGTTTTTGCTTATGTTTAGGAATAAATATTGCATCTAGCTTCTGTTTAGATGTGGGTTTGTGTTTAATTTAGTGTTTGTGCCAAGTAGAACCTTTGGGAAGACTTGGGTGAAGTTTATATGATCTTGCTGTGAAAAACAGAATCGTTAGCGCTTGCTAGAATGGTCACCAGATTTTACCGGAGTATGCTATTTAGTTGATTTTTTTTGCAGATGATTAATAGACAAATTCCCCACGTTTACCAATTTATTTCAATTTTTTTGGAGTTATAGAAGTATGCGAAAACTGCAGATTACTACAGACTGTTCTGTTTTTCACAGATTCTGTTTTTCGTGTGTTGTTTGCTTATTTCAATGCATCTATGAGTAATATTGGGAAGTATGAATAATAGAGAAGTTGGAATACAGTAGGTTTAACACCAATATAAACAAAGAATGAATTCATTACAGTACCTTTGAGTAGTGGTTTGTTTTCTTATACTAGCGGAGCTCACGAGATTTTTGTCTAAGTTTTGTGTTGTGAAGTTTTCAAGTTTTGAGTATTGCTTTGTTGGACTATGGAACAAAGAGTGGCAAGAGCCTACGCTTGGGGTTGCCCAAGGCACACCAAGGTAAAATTCAAGGAAAACCAAAAGCCTAAGCTTGGGGATGCCCCGGGAAGGCATCCCCTCTTTCGTCTTCATCTATCGGTAACTATACTCGGAGCTATATTTTTATTCACCACATGATATGTGTTTTACTTGGAGCATCTTATATAATTTGAGTCTTTGCTTGTTAGTTTGCCACAATTAATCTTGCTAGACACACCTATTTGAGAGAGTTAAATATGGCCTAGGAATTAATAGAACACTCTATGTGCTTAACTTATATCTTTTGAGTTGAATAGTTTTTGCTCTAGTGCTTCACTTATATCTTTTAGAGCATGGTGGTGATTATATTTTGTAGAAATTTTTGATCTCTAATGCTTCACTTATATCCTGTTGAGAGTCTATTAAAATAGCATGGTAATGTGCTTAGGCTATAATACTAGTCTTCACATGATATACATCCAATATCAATGTAGTAAAAACTTTCACACCAAGTGCATTGAATATGATGAGAAGTTGGATGCTTGATAATTGTTTTGAGATATGAGGATAGTGATATTAGAGTCATGCCAGTGGAGTTATTATCAAATTGAGAAATTCTTGTGTTAAAGTTAGTGATTCCCGTAGCATGCACGTATGGTGAACTGCTATGTGACGAAGTTAGAACATGAGGTAATTGTAAAGTGTCAACCTTTGTGTGGAGGTCGGGGGTGCGCGATGGTTAACTCCTACCAACCTCCCCCCTAGGAGCATGCGTTGATTGCTTTGTTTTGATGACTCTTAAATTTTTGCAATAAGCATATGAGTTCTTTTGACTAATGTTGAGTCCATGGATATTACACACTCTCACCCTTCCACCATTGCTAGCCTCTCTTGTACCGCACAACTTTCGCCGGTACCATACACCCACCATATATCTTCCTCAAAACAGCCACCACACCTACTTATCATGGCATATCCATAGCCATTCCGAGATATATTGCCATGCAACTTTCCACCGTTCAGTTCATATGACACGCTTCATATTGTCATATTGCCATGCATGATCATGTAGTTGACATCGTATTTGTGGCAATGCCACCATGCACCACTTTTCATACATGTCACTCTTGATTCATTGCACACCCCGGTACACCGTCGGGGGCATTCATATAGAGTCATACTTTGTTCTAGTATCGATTTGTAGTATCGAGTTGTAATATCGAGTTGTAATTCAATGAAACTGTGATGATCATCATTATTAGAGCATTGTCCCATGTGAGGAAAGGCTAAATCAAGAAAGCCCCTCCAAAAAAAGGGCCAAAGAAAAAAAAGGAAAGGCCAAAAAAAAGGGACAATTGATACTATCTTTTTCCACACTTGTGCTTCAAAGTAGCACCATGTTCTTCATGATAGAGAGTCTCATGTTTAGTCAGTTTCATATACTAGTGGTAATTTTCATTATAGAACTTGGCTTGTATATTCGAACGATGGGCATCCTCAAATGCCCTAGGTCTTCGTGAGCAAGCAAGTTGGATGCACACCCACTTAGTTTGTTTTGTCGAGCTTTCATACATTTTAAGCTCTAGTGCATCCGTTGCATGGCAATCCCTACTCACTCACATTGATATCTATTGATGGGCATCTCCATAGCCCATTGATACGCCTAGTCGATGTGAGACTATCTCCTTCCTTTTTGTCTTCTCCACAACCACCACTCTATTCCACATAGTGCTATGTCCATGCCGCACACTCATGTATTGCGTGAAAGTTGAAAGGTTTGAAAGAATAGAGTATGAAAACAAGTGCTTGGCTGAAACTGGGGTTGTGCATGATATGAATATTTTGTGTGATAATGAGGGAGCATAGACCAAACTATACGATTTTGTAGGGATAACTTTCTTTAGACATAGTATTTTGAGAAGACATGATTGCTTTGTTAGTATGCTTGAAGTATTATTATTTCTTATGTCAATATAGACTTTTGTCTTGAATCTTTCAGATCTAAACATTCATGCTAAAATAAAAATAAATCACATTGAGAATTATGTTGGTTAGCATTCCACATCAAAAATTCTGTTTTTATCATTTGCCTACTCGAGGACGAGTAGGAATTAAGCTTGGGGATGCTGATACGTCTCCAACTTATCTATAATTTTTGGTTGTTCCATGCTATTATATTATCCTTCTAGGATGTTTTATGGGCTTTGATATACACTTTTATATTATTTTTGGGACTAACCTATTAACCCAGAGCCCAGTGCTAGTTTATGTTTTTCTCCTGTTTTAGGGTTTCGCAGAAAAGGAATATCAAACGGAGCCCAATTGACCTGAAAATCAACGGAGATCATTTTTGGACCAGAAGAAGCCCACGGAGTGCTGGAGGGGGACGAGAGGACCCACGGGCTGCCCACGAGGGTGGGGGGCGCCCCCCCTACTGGGCGCGCCCTCCTGCCTCGTGGACAGCCCGTAGCCCCCCTTTACTTGGCCCCGACTCCAACACCTCCTATATATACTGAAACCTCCGGAAATTAACCTAGATCGGGAGTTTCGCCGCCGAAAGCCTCTGTAGCCACCGAAAACCAATCTAGACCCTGTTCCAGCACCCTGCCGGAGGGGGGAACCCTCACCGGTGGCCATCTTCATCATCCCGTTACTCTGCATGACGAGGAGGGAGTAGTCCACCCTCGGGGCTGAGGGTATGTATCAATAGCTATGTGTTTGATCTCTCTCTCTCTCTCTCTCTCTCTCTCTCTCTCGTGTTCTTGAGATGGCACGATCTTGATGTATCGCGAGCTTTGCTATTTTAGTTGGATCTTATGATGCTTCTCCCCCTCTACTCTCTTGTAATGGATTGAGTTTTCCCTTTGAAGTTATCTTATCGGATTGAGTCTTTAAGGATTTGAGAACACTTGATGTATGTCTTGCACGTGTTTATCTGTGGTGACAATGGGATATCATGTGATCTACTTGATGTATGTTTTGCTTATCAACTTGCGGGTTCCATGACCTTGGGAATCTATGCATATGGGTTGGCACACGTTTTCGTCTTGACTTTCCGATAGAAACTTTGGGGCACTCTTTGAAGTTCTATGTGTTGGTTGAATAGATGTTTCTGAGATTGTGTGATGCATATTGTATAATCATGCCCACGGATACTTGAGGTGACAATGGAGTATCTAGGTGACATTAGGGTTTTGGTTATTTGTGTCTTAAGGTGTTATTCTAGTACAAACTCTATGATAGATTGAACGTTACTACGGACTCTTGAATAGATCGATTAGAAAGAATAACTTTGAGGTGGTTTCATACCCTACCATAATCTCCTTGTTTGTTCTCCGCTATTAGTGACTTTGGAGTGACTCTTTGTTGCATGTTGAGGGCTAGTAATATGATCCAATTATGTTATCCTTATTGAGAGAACTTGCAGTAGTGAAAGTATGAACCCTAGGCCTTGTCTCCTATCATTGCAACACTGTTTATGCTCACGTTTACAACTTGCTACCTTGCTATTTTTCTATTTTCTTATTACAAAAACCTATATCTACCATCCATATCGCACTTGTATCACCATCTCTTCGCTGGAATAGTGCACCTATACAATTTACCATTGTATTGGGTGTGTTGGGGACACAAGAGACACTTTGTTATTTGGTTGCAGGGTTGTTTGAGAGAGACCATCTTCATCCTACGCCTCCCACGGATTGATAAACCTTAGGTCATCCACTTGAGGGAAATTTGCTACTGTCCTACAAACCTCTGCACTTGGAGGCCCAACAACGTCTACAAGAAGAAAGTTGTGTAGTAGACATCAATAACCAATAGAGGAACTTGGATGCTCATATTGGTTCCTACATATTCTACGAAGATCTTTATCGGTCAAACCATATAACAACATACGTTGTTCCCTTTGTCATCGGTATGTTACTTGCCCGAGATTCGATCGTTGGTATCACTATAACTAGTTCAATCTTGTTATCGGCAAGTCTCTTTACTCGTTATGTAATACATTATCTCGTGACTAACTCATTAGTCATTTTCTTGCAAGGCTTATTATGATGTGTATTACCGAGAGGGCCCAGAGATACCTCTCCGTCACTCGGAGTGACAAATCCTATTCTTGATCTATGCCAACACCACAAACACCTTCAGAAACACCTGTAGAGCATCTTTATAATCACCGAGTTACGTTGTGATGTTTGATAGCACATAAGGTGTTACTCTGGTATTCGGGAGTTGCATAATGTCACAGTTAGAGGAACATGTATAAGTCATGAAGAAAGCAATAGCAGTAAAACTAAACGATCATAGTGCTATGCTAACGAATGGGTCTTGTCCATCACATCATTCTCCTAATGATGTGATCCCGTTGATCAAATGACAACACATGTCTATGATTAGGAAACATAACCATCTTTGATTAATGAGCTAGTCTAGTAGAGGCATACTAGGGACACTTTGTTTTGTCTATGTATTCACACATGTATCAAGTTTTCGGTTAATACAATTCTAGCATGAATACAAGACATTTATCATGATATACAAGGAAATATGAATAACTACTTTTTTATTGCCTCTAGGGCATATTTCCCCCAGTCCCCCACTTGCACTAGAGTCAATAATCTTGATTACATAGTAATGATTCTAATACCCATGGAGTCTTGGTGTTGATCATGTTTTGCTCGTGGAAGAGGCTTATTCAACGGGTCTGCAACATTCAGATCCGTATGTATCTTGCAAATTTCTGTGTCTCCCTCCTTGACTTGATCGCGGATGGAGTTGAAGCGTCTCTTGATGTGCTTGGTTCTCTGGTGAAACCTGGATTCCTTCGCCAAGGCTATTGCTCCAGTGTTGTCACAAAATATTTTCATTGGACGCGATGCACGTGGTATTACACCTAGATCGGATATGAACTCCTTCATCCAGACTCCTTCATTTGCTGCTTCTGAAGCACCTATGTACACCACTTCACACATAGATCCTGCCACGATGCTCTACTTGGAACTGCACCAACTGACAACTCCACCGTTCAACAAAAATACGTATCCGGTTTGTGACTTAGAGTCATTCGTATCAGCGTCAAAGCTTGAATCGACATAACCGTTTATGATGAGCTCTTTGTCACCTCCATAAATGAGAAACATATCCTTTGCCCTTTTCAGGTACTTCAGGATGTTCTTGACCACTGTCCAGTGATCCAATCCTGGATTACTTTGGTACCTCCCTGCTAGACTTATAGCAAGGCACACATCAGGTCTGGTACACAACATTGCATACATGATAGAACCTATGGCTGAAGCATAGGGAATGACTTTCATTTTGTCTCTATCTTCTGCAGTGGTCGGGCATTGAGTCTTACTCAACTTCACACCTTGTAACACATGCAAGAACCCTTTCTTTGACTGATCCATTTTGAACTTCTTCAAATCTTTATCAAGGTATGTGCTTTGTGAAAGTCCAATTAAGCATCTTGATCTATCTCTGTAGATCTTGATGCCCAATATATAAGCAGCTTCACCGAGGTATTTCATTGAAAAATTCTCATTCAAGTATCCTTTTATGCTATCCAGAAATTCTAGATCATTTCCAATCAACAATATGTCATCCACATATAATATCAGAAATGCAACAGAGCTCCCACTCACTTTCTTGTAAATACAGGCTTCTCCAAAAGTCTGCATAAAACCATATGCTTTGATCACCTCATCAAAGCGTATATTCCAACTCCGAGATGCTTGCACCAGTCCATAGATGGATCGCTTGAGCTTGCATACTTTGTTAGCACTTTTAGGATCAACAAAACCTTCTGGTTGCATCATATACAACTCTTCTTTGAGATATCCATTAAGGAATGCTGTTTTGACATCCATTTGCCAGATTTCATAATCATAAAATGCGGCAATTGCTAACATGATTCGGACAGACTTAAGCATCGCTACGGGTGAGAAAGTCTCATCGTAGTCAACTTGTTGAACTTGTCGAAAACATTTCGCAACAAGTCGATCTTTGTAGACAGTAATATTACCATCGGCGTCAGTCTTCCTCTTAAAGATCCATTTATTTTTGATGGCTTACCGATCATCGGGCAAGTCAACCAAAGTCCACACTTTGTTCTCAAACATGGATCTCATCTCAGATTTCATGGCCTCAAGCCATTTTGCGGTATATGGGCTCATCGTCGCTTCCTCATAGTTCGTAGGTTCATCATGGTCTAGTAACATGACTTCCAGAATAGGGTTGTCGTACCACTCTAGTGCGGAACGTACTCTGGTTGACCTACGAGGTTCAGTAGTAACTTGATTAGAAGTTTCATGATCATCATCATTAGCTTCCTCATTAATTGGTGTAGGAATCACTAGAACTAGTTTCTGTGATGAATTACTTTCCAATTCGGGAGAAGGTACAATTACCTCATCAAGTTCGGTAGTAATAGTTTCTGTGATGAACGCACTCTGGTTGACCTACGAGGTTCGGTAGTAAATTGATCTGAAGTTTCATGATCATCATCATTAGCTTCCTCGGTGATTGGTGTAGGAATCACTAGAACTAGTTTCTGTGATGTACTACTTTCCAATTCGAGAGAAGGTACAATTACCTCATCAAGTTCCACTTTCCTCACACTCACTTCTTTCGAGAGAAACTCCTTCTCTAGAAAGGATCAATTCTTAGCAACGAATATCTTGCCTTCGGATATGTGATAGAAGGTGTACCCAACAATTACCTTTGGGGTATCCTATGAAGACACATTTTTCCGACTTGGGTTCGAGCTTATCAGGTTGAAGCTTTTTCACATAAGCATCGCAGCTCCAAACTTTAAGAAACGACAACTTGGGTTTCTTGCCAAACCACAGTTCATAAGGCGTCATCTCAACGGATTTAGATGGTGCCCTATTTAATGTGAATCCAGCTGTCTCTAAAGCATAACCCCAAAACGATAGTGGTAAATTGGTAAGAGACATCATAGATCGCACCATATCTAATAAATTACGGTTACGACGTTCAGACGCACCATTACGCTGTGGTGTTTCGGGTGGCGTGAGTTGTGAAATTATTCCACATTGTTTAAAATGAAGACCAACCTCGTAACTCAAATATTCGCCTCCGCGATCAGATCGTAGAAACTTTATTTTCTTGTTACGATGATTCTCTACTTCACTCTGAAATTCTGTGAGCTTTTCAAATGTTCCAGACTTGTGTTTCATCAAGTAGATATACCCATATCTGTTCAAATCATCTGTGAAGGACAGCAAATAACGATACCCGCCGCGAGCCTCAACACTCATTGGACCGTATACATCAGTATGTATGATTTCCAATAAGTCAGTTGCTCGCTGCATTGTTCCGGAGAACGGAGTTTTAGACATCTTGCCCATGAGGCATGGTTCGCAAGCACCAATTGATTCATAATCAAGTGATTCCAAAAGTCCATCAACATGGAGTTTCATCATGCGTTGTACACCAATATGACCTAAACGACAGTGCCACAAATAAGTTGCACTATCATTGTCAACTTTGCATATTTTGGCTTCAATATTATGAATATGTGTATCACTACGATCAAGATCTAACAAAAATAGACCATTCATCATGGGTGCATGACCATAAAAGATATTACTCATATAAATAGAACAACCATTATTCTCTGATTTAAATGAATAATTATCTCGCAACAAACAAGATCCAGATATAATGCTCATGCTCAACGCTGGCACCAAATAACAATTATTTAGGTCTAGAAATAACCCCGAAGGTAGATGTAGAGGTAGCGTGCTGACGGCGATCACATCGACTTTGGAACCATTTCCCACGCCCATCGTCACCTCGCCCTTAGCTAATCTTCGTTTAATCCGTAGCCCCTGTTTCGAGTTACAAATATTAGCAACCGAACCTGTATGAAATACCCAGGTGCTACTACAAGCATTATTAAGGTACACACCAATAACATGTATATCAAATATACCTTTGTTCACTTTGCCATCCTTCTTATCCGCCAAATACTTGGGGCAGTTCTGCTTCTAGTGTCCAGTCCCTTTGTGGTAGAAGCACTCAGTTTCAGGCTTGGCTCCAGACTTGGGTTTCTTCGCGGGAGTAGCAACTGTCTTGCTATTCTTCTTGAAGTTCCCCTTCTTTCCCTTGCCCTTTTTCTTGAAACTAGTGGTCTTGTTAACCATCAGCACTTGATGCTCTTTTTTGATTTCTACCTCCGTAGCTTCGAGCATAGCGAAGAGCTCGGGAATTGTCTTCTACATCCCTTGCATATTATAGTTCTTCACGAAGCCTTTATAGCTTGGTGGCAGTGATTGAATAACTCTATCAATAACACTATCTTCATCAACTTTGCATCCAAGTTGAGTCATGTGATTGTAGTACCCCAGACATTCTGAGTATGCGTTCACTGATAGAACTATTCTCCTCCATCTTGCAGCTATAGATCTTATTGGAGACTTCATATCTCTCAATTCGGGCATTTGCTTGAAATATTAACTTCAACTCTTGGAACATCTCATATGCTCCATGACGTTCAAAACATCTTTGAAGTCCCGATTCTAAGCCGTAAAGCATGGCACACTGAACTATCGAGTAGTCATCATACCACATCTGCCAGAAGTTCAAAGCGTCTACATCTCCAAAACATCATCATGATCTCCATCGTCACCGTCTAGACACCATGATCTCCATCGTAGCGTCGTGGTCATCTCGCCAACTATTGCTATTACTACTATCGCTAGCTCATAGTGATAAAGTAAAGCAATTACATGGCTTTCGCAATTCATACAGTAAAGAGACAACCATAAGGCTCCTGTCGGTCGCCGATAATTTACAAAACATAAGCATCTCATACAATAACGTATAACTCATCACGTCTTGACCATATCACATCACAACATGCCCTACAAAAACAATTTAGACTTCCTCTACTGTGTTGTTGCAAGTTTTACGTGGCTGCTACGGGCTTAGCAAGAATCGTTCTTACCTACGCATCAAAACCACAACGATTTTTCGTCAAGTGTGCTGTTTTAACCTTCAACAAGGACCGGGCGTAGTCACACTCGATTCAACTTAAGTTGGAGAAATTGACACCCACTAGCCACCTTTGTGCGAAGCACGACGGTAGAACCAGTCTCATGAACGCGGTCATGTAATGTCGGTCTGGGCCGCTTCATCCAACAATACTGCTGAATCAAAGTATGACAGACTGGTAAGCAGTATGACTATTATCGCCCACAACTCTCTTTGTTCTACTCGTGCATATCATCTACACATAGACCTGGGTCATGATGCTAGTGTTGGGGAACATAGTATTTCAAAAACATCCCTACGATCATGCAAGATCTCTCTAGGAGAAGCATAACAATGAGCGGGGAGAGTGTGTCCACGTACCCTAGTAGACCAAAAGCGGAAGCGTTTAGTAAAGCGGTTGATGTAGTCGAACTTCTTCGCGATCCAACCGATCAAGTACCGAATGCATGGCACCTCCGCGATCTGCACACGTTCAGCTCGGTGACGTCCCACGAACTCCTGACCTTGTTGAGGCCGAGGGAGAGTTTCGTCAGCACGACTGCGTGGTGTGGGTGTTCATGAAGTTACCGACGCAGGGCTTCACCTAAGCACTGCGACAATATGATCAAGGTGTGTAACTGTGGAGGAGGGCACTGCACACGGCTAAGAAATCAACTTGTGTGTCTATGGGGTGCCCCCTCCCCACTTATATAAAGGAGGGAGGGAGGAGGAGTCCGGCCTACATGGGGCGCGCCAAGAGGGAGGAATCCTACTCCTAGTAGGAGTAGGTTTCCCCCCTTTCATAGTCCAACAAGGAGGAGAAGGAAGGAGAAGGGAAGAGAAGGAAGGAGGGGGGCGCTGCCCCCACCCCTTGTCCAATTCGGACTAGGGGGGCGCACGCCACCTCCTAGGTCAGCCCTTCTCCTCTATGGCCCATGGTGGCCCATTAACCTCTTGGGGGGGGGGGGGGTTCCGGTAACCCTCTGACACTCCGGTTTTATCCGTAACTCTCTGGAACACTTCCGGTGTCCGAACAACATGGTCCAATATATCAATATTTATGTCTCGACCATTTAGAGACTCCTTGTCATGTCCGTGATCTCATCCGGGACTCCGAACAACCTTCGGTACATCAAAACACATAAACTGATAATACCGATTGTCATCAAACGTTAAGCGTGCGGACCCTATGGGTTCGAGAACTATGTAGACATGACCGAGACTCATCTCTGGTCGATAACCAATAGCGGAATATGGATGCTCATATTTGTTCCTACATATTCGACGAATATATTTATTGATCAAACCGCATAACAACATATGTTGTTCCCTTTGTCAACGGTATGCTACTTGACCGAGATTCGATCGTCGGTATCACTATACCTAGTTCAATCTCGTTACCGGCAAGTCTCTTTACTCATTCCGTAATACATCATCTCATGACTAACTCATTAGTCATTTGCTTGCAAGGCTTATTATGATGTGTATTACCGAGAGGGCCCAGAGATACCTCTCCGACACTCGGAGTGACAAATCCTATTCTCGATCTATGCCAACACCACAAACACCTTCGGAAACACCTGTAGAGCATCTTTATAAGCACCAAGTTATGTTGTGACATTTGATAGCACACAAGGTGTTCCTCCGGTATTTGGGAGTTGCATAATCTCATAGTTAGAGGACCATGTATAAGTCATGAAGAAAGCAATAGCAGTAAAACTAAACGATCATAGTGCTAAGCTAACGTATGGGTCTTGTCGATCTCATCATTCTCCTAATGATGTGATCCCGTTGATCAAATGACAACACATGTCTATGGATAGGAAACATAACCATCTTTGATTAACGAGCTAGTCTAGTAGAGGCATACTAGGGACACTCTGTTTTGTCTATGTATTCACACATGTATCAAGTTTCTGGTTAATACAATTCTAGCATGAATAAAAGACATTTATCTTGATATACAAGGTAATATAAATAAAAACTTTATTATTGCTTCTAGGGCATATTTCCTTCAATAGGGTGGGTGCCAGGTTCACTTGGAGCAATTGTCAGGCGTCCTCGACTCAGTCCGTCCTGGACCTGGTCCTAGTCGCCCCGTAATGGGACCTCCGTTGCCCCCTTGCTTCCCTCCGGGCCATTACCCGGATTGGTTCCGACCACGTCCCCCTCCTCCTCACCTTCGCCGATGAGTGCCCCCCGATTCCCCCCGGTTCCGGTTTGAGACATTTTGGTTGTCCCAAGCTGGTTTCGTGGAGGTGGTTGGCACCCGCTGGGTGGAGGCACGCTCCCAACCTCAGCCGCGTCCCCCCTCTGCCATTGACTCTTGGCAATTCTGTTGGGGAACGTAGTAATTTCAAAAAATCCTACACACAGGCAAGATCATGGTGATGCATAGCAACGAGAGGGGAGAGTGTGTCTACGTACCCTCGTAGACCGAAAGCGGAAGCGTCTAGTGACGCGGTTGATGTAGTTGAATGTCTTCGCGATCCAACCGATCCAAGCACCGAAAGTATGGCACCTCCGCGTTCAGCACACGTTCAGCTCGATGACGTCCCATGAGCTCTTGATCCAGTTGAGCGTCAAAGGAGAGTTTCGTCAGCATGACGGCGTGGTGACGGTGATGATGAAGTTACCGACGCAAGGCTTCGCCTAAGCACTTCAACGATATGACCGAGGTGTATTTTTGTGGAGGGGGCCCCGCACACGGCTAAAACAATGTTGCTTGTCTGTTCTAGGGTGCCCCTGCCCCTGTATATATAGGAGCAAGGGGGAGGGCCGGACGGCCCTAGGGGCGCGCCAAGGAGGGAGGTTTGCTATTCCTAGTAGGAGTAGGAATCCCCTTTCCTATTCCTACTAGGAGTAGGAAAGGAAGAAGAAGGGGAGAAGGAAGGAGAGGGGTGCCTCCCCCCACTCCTAGTCCAACTAGGATTCCCTTGGGGGGGGGGGGCGTGGCCAGCCCTAGTGGGCTGCTGTCATGCCCAGTATGAGATTATACCTCCCACGTGTCGAGGCACGATTTAAAGGTATAATATCATACTAGAATGATCTCAAGTATGGTACGTTTGCACGACTCATGTAAAAGAGGGATGAAATTGCAAAAGAGTAGTTGGCTTACACTCGCCACATCACACAATGAAATACATTAACATACATCATCCGAATAACATCAGAGTCCGACTATGGACGAAATCCAAACGGGAAAAGATACCATAAACACAAGGTCTGATCGCCCCTAGTAGGAACCACTACCGATCGTCGAAAAACGTCACATACATACGGCCACTCTCTTCATCGAGCTTCCAGTGAAGTTCTGAACCATCTCCTGCACTGTTCTCAGTGGTACCTGCATCTGGTGTTGTAGTAAATGTGAGCCACGAGGACTCAGCAATCCCATAACCATGGGTATCAAGACTAGCAAAGCTTTATGGGTATGGAAAAGGGTAGTGGTTAGGTTGCAGCAGCAGCTAAGCAATATATGGTGGCTACCTTACGAGTACAATAGTAAGATGAGCATCTACGCAAGCGGTCGCAAACTAGTAATGATCGCTAAAGATCCTGAACTACCTACGAGTCAAACATAACCCCACCATGTTCTTCTTCTCGAAACCCCTTCGAGAAGAGACAATCACGGAACTCACACAGGTAGTGTATTCTTAAGGATAGAGTGTCATGTTTTCTACAACCGGATATTAACAAATTCCCATCTGACACATAACCGCGGGCACGACTTTCGAAAGATCAAAACCCTGCAGGGGTGTCCCAACTTAGCCCATCACGAGCTCACGATCTGCGGAGTCGCAACTCCAAGGTGGGAAGACCCTAGTATTCTCGGAATCCCGTGCTCAAGATATTCCGACTAAGGTAAAACTAATCCAGCAAGACCTCCCGGCGTGCCGACACCCTGATAGTAGCCGCGCGTATCTCATCTCAGGCCACGATCGGACGGGCGATTCTACAGGTTTCTACCAGCCCTTGAGTTTCCTCGAGGTGGCCCCGCAGACTCCCCAGTTTGGACCAACACTCATGTGGAGCACTGGCCCAGGGTTGTTGGTTAAGAAAAGGGTTAATTACTCCCAATGCAAGTTTTAGTTGTTAGGCAAATGTAGAACCAAAGTTGGGCCTTGCTGGAAAAGCTTTAGCGATAAGCGAGTTATCGAGGGGGGCCCATAAACCCCAACCGTGTTAGGAACGCAAAATCCGGGAACATAACACCGGTTTATCGGGTCCTAAGGTGGCATGAGTGGAAAAAACACCGAGCAAAAGGCCAAGCCTTCCACCCATTGCCAAGTATATAGGTGTGTTAAGATATATAAGATATATTGTGATATTCGAACAACAAGATCTGACATGGATCAATCTTCATCTTCACCTGCAACTAGCAACGCTATAAGAGGGGCTAAGCAAGTGGGTAACATAGCCAAACAACGGTTTTGCTGGGAAGGTGTCAAAGGTTAGAGGTTACATGGCAACAAGGAGAGGGGCTGGCAATAAATGATGGGTAGCGCGACATATAACGATAGCATCGAGACAGCTAGCATGGCAATGATAGTAAAGTTATCCAAGGGGATGGTCATCTTGCCTGGGATGCCGCAAGGAAGAAGAACAAGTCCATGAAGTAGTCGAACAAATCCTCACAACTCCGCAACGGAACCGAAGCTAACAAGAGAAGCAACCGGAAAGAAGCAAACAACACGGTAAACACACAAGCATAAACATGGCATACGATGCACATCCAAGCATGATGCATGTCCAGTTTAAATATGCATGGCATGGCAAAGTGCACAAACAACACCACAATTTAAGTGGAGCTCAATATGCAACGAGTTGCATATTGACAAAACACCACATTTTATTTGCTTAGTTGACTCTCGTTTATTTACAAGACAAGATTAAATGTTTTTATTAAACATGGCAAGAGGTGAAGCATGAGCAAAACTACACTATCTAGTCATTATAAATGAGGCCGGAAATAACAACAACAATTCCGGAAACTCCTCATGTGCATAATTTGAATTTGATACTGTTCTGCCTAAAACATATTTTAAAGTTATTAAACAGCAAAATTAAATGCACCATGTTATTCTACACATTTTTCTACCACATTTACATATAAAGTTTATTAAATTTGGAGCTACGGTTATTTAGTTATGAAATAAACCATTTTAGCATGTTACTTATGCAAAACAATGCAAACAACAATTTTTATAATTTTTATTATAGATGAAAGTAGCATATTATGAAACTAGACAAAATTATGAGCATTTTACATATCTAAAGTTTTTACATATGATGCACTGTTTGTGAGTTATTAAATGAATGAAGTGCAAGGGGTTTTCTGAAATACTGGCGGCTACTAGAAAAAGGACAAAATATCAGATCTGTAAAAAAAAAAAACAGATCGGGCCAAAACTGCTGGGGCTGGGGGAGCTGCTCACATTGGGCCTCACGGTCTGACGGTGGAGCAGCCCACCAACGCGCGGGGCTGGGCCTTGGCGCAGAGGGAGTTGGGCCACCCGCTTTTGGCGACGCCGGCCGTGCGAGCGAAGGAGCGAGGCCGACGCGGTAACAGGTGCGGGCGACGGCTTGGCGGGACCCGACCGGCTACCTTGAGGCGAGTAGCAGGTCAACGCGGGGATGGTTCCCTGGCCTCGCTCCATGCAGAAAAGCAGGCAAAAGCGGCGATGTTCGGCGCGTTGGCTCAGGCGAACGAAGGCAAGGACGACGGGGAAGACGCCGGATCTGGGCGGAGGAGGCCTGGTTCCTTCCGATCTCGAGCGGTTCGGGCACGGGATGGCCGGGGGCAAGCTCCATGGTCGGCGGCTGCCTGCTGGTGATGGGGGGCTACAATGACGGCGGGCAGCAGGAGGCCGGCCTTGGAGCGCTGGTGCTTGAGGCGAGGAGCATCCAGGGGCGCGGGAGGAGGCGAGGCGACCTGGCCTTGCTCTTTGCTGACGACGGGCGCGGGCCTTGTTCGTGAAGCAGGGGCGACGGCTGCGGTCAACGTGAGACGCGAGCGAGCGGGCGCCTCGGCCTCTGCTCGCCAGGGAGCATGGCAGCGGCGGCGTCTTGGCGCGGCTCCACGTCGGCGTCGGGGACGGGGAAACGGACGGCGCGGCTCAAGTGGCGCTCGAACGGGGAGGCATAAGCGGGGTCAGGCGAGGAGGAGAACTCGAATGTGGGTGGACGACGCAGCTCCGGCGAGGCAGGAGACGGCCGGAGGTCGGGGACAAGGGGATCGAGGAGCTCCTCTCCTGGGCGTTGGCTGCTGCGCGAGCCGGGCGACTGGTGGATCGAGGCAGAGGGGCTCAAGCACGAGCGATCGAGCCACCGAGGGGAGGCTCTGTTGTGGGCTGGATGGATGCATCTGATTGGGGATCCCGGGGAGGGTGGCGGCTGCTGGTTGGTCTCGGGTGGAACTGGATCGGGAGGATCCCGATGCGGAAGGGGAGTGGCGGCGGGGAGGGACAAACCTCCTAGGTTTTAGGGTTAGGCTAGATTAGGTATGGGGTTGGTCTAAATATATAGGTAAAGGGAGGGTTTGGATCATCCGATTTAGATCGAACGGTCGGGAATAAATATGCTAAGGAGTCCAAATGATAAACCGAAGATGTTTTAGGGACGTCTGGGGATGATCCGGACACAACAGTCACGACTGCTCGGGTCGGGTTCAAGACAGTCTCGGACGTGCAGCCGAGGGGGTAAAAGTGGGCTGGTTAGCGGGCTATGTAGAAGGCATCAGGCTGAGACGAGAGAAGAGAGAGTGGCCCGGTGGCAGTTTCGAAACACCGAAACGTCCGACGTTTATCCGGCTATAATGCCGCTATAGGTTTAACGGATGGGCTATCAAATAGACTCCGAATGCGATGAAATTTGACAGGCGGTCTAGCTACGCTATAATAAGACCGCACGCCAAGTTTCAACCCATTCCGAGAACATTTTCCGGCCACTTATAAAATAAATATTCGGAGGTGCCGTGGGCACATGTGAGTGTGTGTGGGCTCAGAACGGACAACAGAGAGGACTGGGGGACCCGAACGAATGCAAGTTTTGAAAACATGCTGATGAAATGCACATGATGACATGGCAAAGTGCAACACGCAAGCAAATGACATGGCAACGATGACGAATGACTGGCTGACACCTGGCGCATCGGTCTCGGGGCGTCACAGCTGCCTCTCTCTTTCCCGCATGGCCCACTATGGCCCAATACTTCCCCACGGGGTTCCGATAACCCCTCTGACACTCCGGTTTTCTCCGAAACTACCCGGAACCCTTCCGGTGTCTGAATATAGCCGTCCAATATATCAATCTTTATGTGTCCACCATTTAGAGACTCCTCGTCATCTCCGTGATCACATCCGGGACTCCAAACTATCTTCGGTCCATAAAAACACATAAACTCATAATACCGATCGTCACCGAACGTTAAACGTGCGGACCCTACGGGTTCGAGAACTATGTAGACATGACCAAGACTCATCTCCGGTCAATAACCAATAGCGGAACCTGGATGCTTATATTGGTTCCTACATATTCTACGAATATCTTTATCGGTCAAACCGCATAACAACATACGTTGTTCCCTTTGTCATGGGTATGTTACTTGCCCGAGATTCGATCGTCGGTATCTTAATACCTAGTTCAATCTCGTTACCGGCAAGTCTCTTTACTCGTTCCATAATGCACTATCTCGTAACTAACTCATTAGTTACATTGCTTGCAAGGCTTATAGGATGTGCATTACCGAGAGGGCCCACAGACACCTCTCCTACAATCGAAGTGACAAATCCTAATCTCGATCTATGCCAACTCAACAAGTACCATTGGAGACACCTGTAGAGCACCTTTATGATCACCCAGTTATGGTGTGACGTTTGGTAGTACACAAAGTGATCCTCCGGTATTCGGGAGTTGCATAATCTCATAGTCATAGGAACATGTATAAGTCATGAAGAAAGCAATAGCAATATACTAAATGATCAAATGCTAAGCTAACAGAATGGGTCAAGTCAATCACATCATTCACTAATGATGTGATCCCGTTAATCAAATGAAAACTCATGTCCATGGCTAGGAAATTTAACCATCTTTGATTCAACGAGCTAGTCAAGTAGAGGCATACTAGTGACACTTTGTTTGTCTATGTATTCACACATGTACTAAGTTTCCGGTTAATACAATTCTAGCATGAATAATAAACATTTATCATGATATAAGGAAATATAAATAATAACTTTATTATTGCCTCTAGGGCATATTTCCTTCAGTCTCCCACTTGTACTAGAGTCAATAATCTAGTTCACATCGACATGTGATTTAATACTGATAATTCACATCGCTATGTGAATAACACCCATAGTTCACATCGCCATGTGACCAACACCCAAAGGGTTTACTAGAGTCAATAATCTAGTTCACATCGCCATGTGATTTAACACCCAAAGACTACTAAGGTGTGATCATGTTTTGCTTTGTGAGAGAAGTTTAGTCAGCAGGTCTGTTACATTTAGATCCATATGTATTTCACAAATTTCTATGTCTACAATGCTCTGCATGGAGCTACTCTAGCTAATTGCTCCCACTTTCAATACACATCCAGATTGATATTTAGAGTCATCTGGATTAGTGTCAAAAGCTTGCATCGGCATAACTCTTTACGACGAACTCTTCATCACCTCCATAATCGAGAAACATTTTCGTAGTCATCCAATAACTAAGGATAATTTTGACCGCTGTCCAGTGATCTACTTCTGGATCACTATTGTACATCCTTGCCAAACTCATGGCAAGGTACACAACAGGTTTGGTACACAGCATGGCATACTTTATAGAACCTATGGCTGAGGCATAGGGAATGACTTTCATTCTTTCTCTATCTTGTGCCGTGCTCGGGTTTTGAGTCTTACTCAACTTCATACCTTGCAACACAGGCAAGAACTCTTTCTTTGACTGCTCCATTTTGAACTACTTGAAAAACTTGTCAAGGTATGTACTCACTGGAAAAATGTATCAAGCGTCTTGATCTATCTCTATAGATCTTGATGCTCAATATGTAAGCAGCTTCACCGAGGTCTTTCTTTGAAAAGCTCCTTTCAAACACTCTTTTATGCTTTCCAGACAATTCTACATCATTTTCCGATCGACAATATGTCATTCACATATACTTATCAGAAAGGCTTTAGTGCTCCCACTCACTTTCTTGTAAATACAAGCTTCATCGCAAGTCTGTATAAAACTATATGATTTGATCAATTTATCAAAGCGTATATTCCAACTTCGAGATGCTTGCACCAGTCCATAGATGGATCGCTGGAGCTTGCAAATTTTGTTAGCTCCTTTAGGATCGACAAAAAACCTTCTGGTTGCGTCATATACAACTCTTCTTTAAGATATCCTTTAAGGAATGCAGTTTTGACATCCATTTGCCAGATTTCATAATCATAAAATGCGGCAATTGTGAACATGATTCTGGCAGAATTAAGCATCGCTACGGGTGAGAAAATCTCATCGTAGTCAACTCCTTGAAATTGTCGAAAACCTTTCGCAACAAGTGGAGCTTTGTAGATAGTAACATTACCATCAGTGTCATTCTTCCTCTTAAAGATCCATTTATTTTCAATGGCTTGCCGATCATTGGGAAAGTCAACCAAAGTCCACACTTTGTTCTCATACATGGATCCCATCTCAGATTTCATGGCCTCAAGCTATTTTGTGGAATCTGGGCTCATCATCGCTTCCTCATAGTTCGTAGGTTCATCATGGTCTAGTAACATGACTTCCAATTTCCAGAATCGGGTTACCGTACCACTCTGGCGTAGAACGCACTCTGGTTGACCTACAACGTTCAGTAGTAACTTGATCTGAAGTTTCATGGTCATCATCATTAGCTTCCTTGCTGATTGGTGTAGGAATCACTGGAATTAGCTTCTGTGATGAATTACTTTCCAATTCGGGAGAAGGTACAATTACCTCATCAAGTTTCACTTTCCTCCCACTCACTTCTTTCGAGAGAAACTCCTTCTGTAGAAAGGATCCATTCTTAGCAACGAATATCTTGCCTTCGGATCTGTGATAGAAGGTGTACCCAACAATTTCCTTTGGGTATCCTATGAAGACACATTTCTCCGACTTGGGTTCGAGTTTATCAGGTTGAAGCTTTTTCACATAAGCATCGCAGCCCCAAACCAACTTTGCTTTCTTGCTAAACCACATTTCATAAGGCGTCGTCTCAGCGGATTTAGATGGTGCCCTTATTTAACGTGAATGCAGCTGTCTCTAATGCATAACCCAAAAACGATAGTGGTAAATCAGTAAGAGACATCATAGATTGCACCATATCTAATAAAGTACGGTTACGACGTTTGGACTCACCATTACGCTATGGTGTTCCGGGCGGCGTGACCTGTGAAACTATTCCACGTTGTTTTAAATGAAAACCAAATTCGTAACTCAAATATTCGCCTCCGCGATCATATCATAGAAACTTAATTTTCTTGTTACGATGATTCTCAATTTCACTCTGAAATTCTTTCAACTTTTCAAATGTTTCAGACTTGTGTTTCATCAAGTAGATATACTCATATCAGCTCAAATCATCAGTGAAGATAAAAAATAATGATACCCGCTGCGAGCCTCAACACTCATCGGTCCACATACATCAGTATGTATGATTTCCAACAAATCAGTTGCTCGTTTCATTGTTCCGGAGAACACAATTTTAGTCATCTTGCCCATGAGGCATGGTTCGCAAGCACCAAGTGATTCATAATCAAGTGATTCCAAAATACCATCAGCATGGAGTTTCTTCATGCGCTTTACACCAATATGACCAAAACGGCGGCACCACAAATAAGTTGTACTATCATTATCAACTTTGCATCTTTTGGCTTCAATATGATGAATATTTGTATTACTACGATCGAGATCCAACAAACTATTTTCATTGGGTGTATGACCATCGAGGGTTTTATTGATGTAAACAGAATAACAATTATTTTATGACTTTAAATGAATAACCGTATTGCAACAAACATGATCAAATCATATTTATGCTCAATGCAAATGCCAAGTAACATTTATTTAGGTTCTACACTAATCCCTAAAGTATAGGGAGTGTGCGATGATGATCATATCAATCTTGGAACCACTTCCTACACACATCATCACTTCACCTTTAACTAGTTTGTGTTCATTCTGCAACTCTCATTTCGAGTTACTAATTTTAGCAACTGAACCGGTATCAAATACCCAGGGGTTGCTATGAACACTAGTAAAGTACACATCAATAATCTATATATCAAATATACCTTTGTTCACTTTGCCATCCTTCTTATCCGCCAAGTATCTAGGGCAGTTCCACTTCCAATTGACCATTTCCTTTGCAGTAGAAGCACTTAGTTTCAGGCTTGAGTTTAGCTTTGGGTTTCTTCACGGGAGTGACAACTTGCGTGTCATTCTTCTTGAAGTTCCCCTTCTATCCCTTTGCCCTTTACTTGAAACAAGTGGTCTTGTTAACCATCAACACTTGATGCTCTTTCTTGATTTCTACCTTCGCCATTTCAGCATCGCAAAGAGATCGGGAATTACTTTCTTCATCCCTTGCATATTATAGTTCATCACGAAGTTCTACTGACTTGGTGATAGTGACTAGATAACTCTGCATATTATGTTCCTTTTTGATCTCCACCTCCGTTGATTTCAGCATTAAATATACCTCGGGAATGGTTTTCTCCATCCCTTGCATATTGAAATTCATCACAAAGCTCTTGTAGCTAGGTGGGAGCGACTGAAGGATTCTGTCAACGACCGCGTCATCTGGGAGATTAACTCCCAGCTGAGACAAGAGATTGTGCAACCCAGACATTTTGAGTATATGCTCGCTGACAGAACTATTCTCCTCCATCTTACAACTGTAGAACTTTTCGGAGACTTCATATCTCTTGACTCGGGCATGAGCTTGGAAAACCATTTTCATCTCTTGGAACATCTTATATGCTCCGTGTTGCTCAAAATGCTTTTGGAGCCCCGATTCAAAGCTGTAAAGCATGCCGCACTGAACCAGGGAGTAATCATCACTATGCGACTGCCAGACGTTCATAACGTCTTGAGTTGCTGGGAAAACGGGTGCATAACCTAGCGGTGCTTCAAGGACATATGCTTTCTTGGCAGCTATGAGGATGATCCTCAAGTTACGGACCCAATCCGTATAGTTGCTACCATCGTCTTTCAGCTTGGTTTTCTCTAGGAACGCGTTGAAGTTGAGGGCAACATTAGCGTGGGCCATTTGATCTACAAGACATATTGTAAAGATTTTAGACTATGTTCATGATAATTAAGTTCATCTAAACAAATTTAATGAACTCCCACTCAGATAGACATCTCTCTAGTCATCTAAGTGATACATGATCCGAATCAACTAGGCCGTGTCCGATCATCACGTGAGACGGACTAGTCATCAACGATGAACATCTTCATGTTGATCGTATCTTCTATACGACTCATGTTCGACCTTTCGGTCTTTCGTGTTCCGAGGCCATGTATGTACATGCTAGAGTCGTCAAGTCAACCCTAAGTGTATTGCGCGTGTAAATCTGGCTTACACCCGTTGTATGCGAACGTTAGAGCCTATCACACCCGATCATCACGTGGTGCTTCGGAACAACGAACCTTAGCAACGGTGCATAGTTAGGGGGAACACAATTCTTGAAATTTTAGTGAGAGATCATCTGATTTATGCTACCATCGTTCTAAGCAAATAAGATGTAAAACAAGATAAACATCACATGCAATCAAATAGTGACATGATATATCATTTTGCTCCTTTTGATCTCCATCTTCGAGGCTCCATGATCATCATCGTCACCGGCATGACACCATGATCTCCATCATCATGATCTCCATCGTCATGTCTTCATGAAGTTGTCTCGCCAAGCGTTACTTCTACTACTATGGCTAACGGTTAGCAATAAAGTAAAGTAATTACATGGCATTTTCAATGATACGTAGGTCACACAATAAAATAAGACAACTCCTATGGCTCCTGCTGGTTGTCATACTCATCGACATACAAGTCGTGATTCCTATTACAAGAACATGATCAATCTCATACATCACATATATATATCATTCATCACATCCTTTTGGACATATCACATCACACGACACATGCTGGAAGAACAAGTTAGACGTCCTCTAATTGTTGTTGCAAGTTTTTTTACGTGGTTGCTATAGGTTTCTAGCAAGAACATTTCTTACCTATGCCAAAACCACAACGTGATGTGCCAATTACTATTTACCCTTAATAAGGAACATTTTCATCGAATCCGATCCGACTAAAGTGGGAGAGACATACACCCGCTAGCCACCTAATGCAACTAGTGCATGTCAGTCGGTGGAACCTGTCTCACGTAAGCATACGTGTAAGGTCGGTCCGGGCCACTTCATATGCCGCCGAATCAAGATAAGACTAGTAACAACAAGTAAATTAACAATAACTACGCCCACAACAACTTGTGTTCTACTCGTGCATAGTAACTATGCATATACCTAGCTCATGATGCCACTGTTGGGGATCGTTGCAGAAATTCAAAAAAAAATTACCCATCACCAAGATCTATCTATGGAGTGACTAGCAACGAGAGAGGGGAGTGCATCTTCATACCTTTGAAGATCGCGTTACGGAAGCGTTACAAGAACGCGGTCGGTGGAGTCGTACACGAAGCAATTCAGATCGCGGCCGAATCCGATCTAAGCACCGAACAACGGTGCCTCCGCGCTCAACACACGTGCAGCCCGGTGACGCCTCCCGCGCCATGATCCAGCAAGGAGAGAGGGAGATGTTGGGGAAGACTCCGTCCAGCAGCAGCACGATGGCGTGGTGATGGTGGATGAGCGTGGTACTCCGGCAGGGCTTCGCCAAGCTTCACAGGAGAAGAGGAGGAGTTGGGAGAGGGGGAGGGCTGCGCCAGGGTTCAGGTGCGGCTGCCCTCCAACCCCTCTCTTTATATAGGGGCAAGGGAGAGGGGGGCCGACCCCCTCAGATCTAATCTGAGGAGGGGGCGGCGGCCAGAGGGAGGTGGCTTGCCCCCCCAATCTAAGGGGGGCGCCCCTCTTTAGGGTTTCCCCCAACCCTAGGCGCACGGGCCCTAGGGGGGAGGCTCCCATGTGATAGCGTGGCTTATTAGGGATGATAGACTACTCATATCAATAATGAATTCCTTCTTTTCCGGGAACCCATTCGGATAGAACTCCAAAGTTAAGTGCGTTCAGCTAGGAGTAGTTTCAGGATGGGTGGGCGACCGGGAAGTTGCTCCCGGGTGCGCACGAGTGAGGACAAAGTGCGCAGAAAAGACTATAATTGATATGTGAGGCCAGTCTAGATCCCGCCAGGAGTAACAGCCACCGGCGGGCGTGTCCGGGGCGTTACAAGTTGGTATCAGTGCCGTTCCTTGCGGTTACACGGATGTTTGCAGACAGGTGCGCGGTCGTGTTTTTCACGACGTTTGTGACCCGTCGTGGCACACGGCATGGCACATGTATCGGACTGGATGCATAGACATTTTTGCCAAGAGGGAACGTTCATGTGGCCTGATGAGGATGTCGGTTCCTCCGAGTGGGGCTGTATGTGATAGCCTGGCCTATTAGGGGTGATAGACTACTTATATCAATAAGGAATTCCTTCTTTTCTGGGAACCCATTCGGATAGAACTCCAAAGTTAAGCTTGCTCATCTTGGAGTAGTTTCAGGATGGGTGACCGACCGGGAAGTTGCTCCCGGGTGCGCACGAGTGAGGACAAAGTGCGCAGAAAAGACTAGTATTGATATGTGAGGCTAGTCTAGATCCCGCCAGGAGTAACAGCCACCGGCGGGTGTATCCGGGGCGTTACATCCCAGCCCACTTAGGGGCTGGTCCCTCTCCATATACAGCCCATAGGGCCCTCCGGGGCAGGTGGACCCTCCCGGTGGACCCCCGGAACCCCTTCGGTGGTCCCGGTACCCCCCCCCCCCCGGAACTTTTCCGGTGATCGTATAGTGACTTCCCATATATAAATCTTTACCTCCGGGCCATTCCGAAACTCCTCGTGACGTCCGGGATCTCAGCCGGGACTCCGAACAACATTCGGTAACCACATACATACATTCCCTATAACCCTAGCATCATCGAACCTTAAGTGTGTAGACCCTACGGGTTCGGGAATCATGCAGACATGACCGAGACATATCTCCGGCCAATAACCAACAGCGGGATCTGGATACCCATGTTGGCTCCCACATGTTCCACGATGATCTCATTGGATGAACCACAATGTAAAGGATTCAATCAATCCCGTATACAATTCCCTTTGTCTACCGGTATAGTACATGCCCGAGATTCGATCGTCGGTATACTGATACCTTTTTCAACCTCCTTACCGGCAAGTATCTTTACTTGTTCTGTCACACATCATCACGTGACCAACTCCTTAGTCACATAGAGCTCATTACGATGATGTCTTACCGAGTGGGCCTAGAGATACCTCTCCGTCATACGGAGTGACAAATCCCAATCTCGATTCGTGCCAACCGAACAGATGCTTTCGGGGATACCTGTAGTGTACCTTTATAGCCACCCAGTTACGTTGTGACATTTGGCACACCCAAAGTATACCTGCGATATCCGGGAGTTGCACAATCTCATGGTCTAAGGAAAGCATAATTGACATTGGAAAAGTTTTAGCATACAAACTACACGATCTTGTGCTATGCTTACGATTGGGTCTTGTCCATCACATCATTCTCCTAATGATGTGATCCCGTTACCAATGACGTTCAATGTCCATGGTCAGGAAACCGTAACCATTTGTTGATCAACGAGCTAGTCAACTAGAGGCTCACTAGGGACATGTTGTGGTCTATGTATTCACACATGCATTATGATTTCCGGATAATACAATTATAGCATGAACACTAGACAATTATCATGAACATGGAAATATAATAATAATAACCATTTTATTATTGCCTCTAGGGCATATTTCCAACAAAATATAGGGTAGTCATCTGACCGCTCCTGCCAGACGTTCACATCGTCTAGATTAGCGGTAGGGGGCTTGTCACGTAGTGGTGCATCAAGGACATAATTCTTCTATGCAGTAATGAGGATAATCCTCAAGTTATGGACCGGTCCGTGTAGTTGCTACAATCATCTTTCAACTTAGCTTTCTCTAGGAACACATTAAAATTCAGGGGAACGGTAACACGGGACATTGATCTACAACATAGATATGCAAATACTATCAGGACTAAGTTCATGATAAATTAAGTTCAATTAATCAAATTACTAAAGGATTCCCACTTAGATAGGCATCCCTCAAGTCATGTAAACGATACATGATCCAAATCAACTAAACCATGCCCGATCATCATGTGAGATGGAGTAGTCATCAATGGTGAACATCTCTATGTTGATCGCATCTACTATATGATTCACGTTCGACCTTTCGGTGTCCAGTGTTCTGAGGCCATGTCTGTGCATGCTAGGCTCGTCAAGTTTAACCCGAGTATTCCGCATGTGCAAAACTGTCTTGCACCCATTGTATGTGAACATAGAGTCTATCACACCCGATCATCACGTGGTGTCTCAACACGATGAACTGTAGCAACGGTGCATACTCAGGGAGAGCACTTTTACCTTGAAATTTTGTTAAGGGAGCATCTTATAAAGCTATCGCCATACTAAGCAAAATAAGATGCGTAAAAGATAAACATCACATGCAATCAAAATATGTGACATGGTATGGCCATCATCATCTTGTGCTTTTGATCTCCATCTCCAGAGCATCGTCATGATCTCCATCGTCACCGGCTCGACACCTTGATCTTCATCGTAGCATCGTGGTCGTCTTGCCAACTATTTCTTCAACAACTATCACTATTTCATAGTGATAAAGTAAAGCAATTACATGGCCTTTGCATTTCATACAATAAAGAGACCTCCATAAGGTTCCTGTCGGTTGTCAGATATCTTACAAAACATGATCATCTCATACAAATAACATATAACTCATCACGTCTTGACCGTATCACATCACAACATGCCCTGCAAAAACAAGTTAGACATCCTCTACTTTGCTGTTGCAAGTTTTACGTGGCTGCTATGGGCTTCTAGCAAGAATCGTTCTTACCTACGGCACAAAACCACAATGGTGTTTTTTCAAGTTTGCTGTATTAACCTTCTTCAAGGATAGGCCGCAGTCAAATTTGATTCAACTAAAGTAGGAGAAACAGACACCCGCCAACCACCTTTATGCAAAACTAGTTGCATGTCTGTTGGTGGAACCGGTCTCATGAATGCGGTCTTGTAAGGTTGGTCCGGGCCGCTTCATCCCACAATACCGCCAAATCAAAATAAGACGTTGGTGGTAAGCAGTATGACTATCACCGCCCACAACTTTTTGTGTTCTACTCATGCACGCATATACCTGGCTCATGATGCCACTGTTAGGGAAAGTAGCATGCAATTTCAAAAAAACAATCCTACGCACACGCAAGATCTATCTAGGAGATGCATAGCAACGATAGGGGGGAGTGTGTCTATGTACCCTCGTAGACCGAAAGCGGAAGCGTTTGACAACGCGGTTGATGTAGTCGAACTTCTTCTAGCTCCGACCGATCAAGCACCGAATGTACGACACCTTCGAGTTCTGCACACATTCAGCTCGATGACGTCCCTCGTCCTCTTGATCCATCAAAATGTAGAGGAAGTAGATAAGTTCTGTTAGCATGACGGCGTGGTGACGATGACGGTGATGTGATCCACGCAGGGCTTCGCCTAAGCACTATGAAGATATGACCGTGGGATTAAACGGTGGAGGGGGCCCCGCACACGGCTAACAATTGTTGTTGTGTGTTCTAGGCGGCCCCTCCCCACATATATATAGGTTGGAGGGGGGGAAGAGGCAGCCAGGAGGGTGCCCCAAGTAGGCCGAATCCTACTTGGCGTTCCTGTTGGGGAACGTAGTAATTTCAAAATTTTCCTACACACATGCAAGATCATGGTGATGCATAGCAACGAGAGGGGAAAGTGTCGTCTACGTACCCTCGTAGACCGTAAGCGAAAGCTTTATGACAACGTGGTTGATGTAGTCGTACGTCTTCATGATCGACCGATCCTAGTATCGAATGTACGGCGCCTCCACGATCTGCACACGATCAGCTCGGTGACATCCCACGAACTCACGATCTAGTAGAGCTTCGAGGGAGAGTTCCGTCAGCACGATGGCGTGATGACGGTGATGATGAATTTACCGACGCAGGGCTTCGCCTAAGCACCGTTACGATGTGACCGAGGTGGAGTATGGTGGAGGGGGGCACCGCACACGGCTTGGAAAAATCAACTTGTGTGTCTATGGGGTGCCCCTCCCCATGTATATAAAGGAGTGGAGGAGGGGACGGTCGGCCCTCTACTATGGCGTGCCCTAGGGGAGTCCTACTCCCATCGGAAGTAGGATCCCCCCTTCCATGTAGTAGGAGTAGGAGAGCAGGAAGGGGAGGAGAGGGGGAAGGAAAGAGGGGGGCCGGCCCCCTCCCAATTCAGATTTGGCTAGGGGGGCGCGCCCGCCACATTTTCCCTTCCTCTCCTCTATTCCACTAAGGCCCAATAAGGCCCATATACTCCCCGGGGGGTTTCGGTAGCCCCCTGGTACTCCGGTAAATGCCCTAACTCATCCGGAACCATTCCGATGTCCATATATAGGCTTCCAATATATCGATCTTTATGTCTCGGAAATTTCGAGACTCCTCGTCATGCCCGTGTTCACATCCGGGACCCCGAACTACCTTCGGTACATCAAAACACATAAACTCATAATACCGATCGTCATCAAACGTTAAGCGTGCGGACCCTACAGGTTCGAGAACTATGTAGACATGACCGAGACTCATCTCCAGTCAATAACCAATAGCGGAACCTGGATGCTCATATTGGTTCCTACATATTCTACGAAGATCTTTATCGGTCAAACCGCATAACAACATACATTGTTCCCTTTATCATCGGTAGGTTACTTGCCCGAGATTCGATCGTCGGTATCACCATACCTAGTTAATCTCGTTACCAGCAAGTCTCTTTACTCGTTCCATAATACATCATCTCATGACTAACTCATTAGTCATTTGCTTGCAAGGCTTATTATGATGTGTATTACCGAGAGGGCCCAGAGATACCTCTCCGACACTCGGAGTGACAAATCCTATTCTTGATCTATGCCTACACCACAAACACCTTCGGAGACACCTGTAGAGCATCTTTATAATCACCCAGTTACGTTGTGACATTTGATAGCACACAAGGTGTTCCTTCGGTATTCGGGAGTTGCATAATCTCATAGTCATAGGAACATGTATAAGTCATGAAGAAAGCAATAGTAGTAAAACTAAACGATCAAGTTGCTAAGCTAACGGATGGGTCTTGTCCATCACATCATTCTCCTTATGATGTGATCCCGTTGATCAAATGACAACTCATGTCTATGGCTAGGAAACATAACCATCTTTGATCATTGAGCTAGTCTAGTAGAGGCATACTAGGGACATTCTGTTTTGTCTATGTATTCACACATGTACTAAGTTTCCGGTTAATACAATTCTGGCATGAATAATAAACATTTATCATGATATAAGGAAATATAAAAAACAACTTTATTATTGCCTCTAGGGCATATTTCCTTCAGTCTCCCACTTGCACTAGAGTCAATAATCTAGTTCAGATCGCCATGTGATTTAATACCGATAATTCACATCGTTATGCGAATAACACCCATAGTTTACATCACCATGTGACCAACACCAAAAAGGTTTACTAGAGTCAATAATCTAGTTCAAATCGCCATGTGATTAACACCCAAGACTACTAAGGTGTGAACATGTTTTGCTTTGTGACAGAAGTTTAGTCAGCGGGTCTGTTACATTCAGATACATATGTATTTCGCAAATTTCTATGTCTACAATGCTCTGCATGGAGCTACTCTAGCTAATTGCTCCCACTTTCAATATGCATCCAGATTGATACTTAGAGTTATCTGGATTAGTGTCAAAGCTTGCATCAGCGTGACTCTTTACGACGAACTCTTTATCACCTCCATAATTGAGAAACATTTCCTTAGTCATCCAGTAACTAAGGATAATTTTGACCGCTGTCCAGTGATCTAATCCTGGATCACTATTGTACCTCCTTGCCAAAATCATGGCAAGGTACACAACAGGTTTGGCACACAACATGGCATACCTTATATAACCTATGGCTGAGGCTTAGGGAATGACTTTCATTCTTTCTCTATCTTCTGCCGTGGTCGGGTTTTGAGTCTTACTCAACTTCATACCTTATAACTCAGGCAAGAACTCCTTCTCTGACCGATCCATTTTGAACTACTTCAAAAATATTATCAATGTATGTACTAATCAAAAGTCTTATCAAGCGTCATGATCTATCTCTATAGATCTAGGTGCCTAATATGTAAGCAGCTTCACCGATGTCTTTTATTGAAGAACTCCTTTTAAACAATCCTTTATGCTTTCGATAAAATTCTACATCATTTCCGATCAATAATATGCCATTCACATATACTTAGCAAAAAGGCTGCAGTGCTCCCACTCACGGTCTTGTAAATACATGCTTCTCCAAAAGTATGTATAAAACCATATGCTTTGATCACCTTATCAAAGCGTATATTCCAACTCCGAGATGCTTGCACCAGTCCATAGATGGATCGCTGGAGCTTGCACACTTTGTTAGCACCTTTAGGATCAACAAAACCTACTGGTTGTATCATATACAACTCCTCTTTGAGGTATCCATTAAGGAATGTAGTTTTGACATCCAGTTGCCAGATTTCATAATCATAAAATACGGCAATCGCTAACATGATTCAGACAGATTTAGGCATCGCTATGGGTGAGAAAGTCTCATCGTAGTCAACTCCTTGAACTTGTCGAAAACCTTTCGCAACAAGTCGAGCTTTGTAGATAGTAACATTACAATCGGCGTTAGTCTTCCTCTTAAAGATCCATTTATTTTCAATGGCTTGCCGATCATCGGGCAAGTCAAGCAAAGTCCACACTTTGTTCTCATACATGGATCCCATCTCAGATTTCATGTCCTCAAGCCATTTTATGGAATCTGGGCTTATCATTGCTTCCTCATAGTTCGTAGGTTCATCATGGTCTAGTAACATGACTTCAAGAACAGGGTTACCGTACCACTCTGGCACGGAACGCACTCTGGTTGACCTACGAGGTTCGGTAGTAAATTGATCTGAAGTTTCGTGATCATCATCATTAGCTTCCTCGGTGATTGGTGTAGGAATCACTGGAACTAGTTTCTGTGATGTACTACTTTCCAATTCGAGAGAAGGTACAATTACCTCATCAAGTTCCACTTTCCTCACACTCACTTCTTTCGAGAGAAACTCCTTCTCTAGAAAGGATCCATTCTTAGCAACGAATATCTTGCCTTCGGATCTGTGATAGAAGGTGTACCCAACTGTTTCCTTTGGGTATCCTATGAAGACACATTTCTCCGACGTGGGTTCGAGCTTATCAGGTTGAAGCTTTTTCACATAAGCATCGCAACCTCAAACTTTAAGAAACAACAACTTTGGTTTCTTGCCAAACCACAGTTCATAAGGCGGCGTCTCAACTAATTTAAATGGTGCCCTTATTTAACGTGAATGCATCTGTCTCTAATGCATAACCCAAAATGATAGTGGTAAATCGGTAAGAGACATCATAGATCGCACCATATCTAATAACGTACGGTTACGACGTTTGGACACACCATTACGCTGTGGTGTTCCGAGTGGCGTGAGCCGTGGAACTATTCCATATTGTTTTAAATGAAGACCAAACTCATAACTCAAATATTCGCCTCCACGATCAGATCGTAGAAACTTAATTTTCTTGTTACGATGATTCTCTACTTCACTCTGATATTCTTTGAACTTTTCAAAAAATTCAGACTTGTGCTTCATCAAATAGATATACCCATAACTGCTCAAATCATCAGTGAAGGTTAGAAAATAATGATACCCGCCACGAGCCTCAATACTCAACGGTCCACATACATCCGTATGTACGATTTACGACAAATCATTTGCTCGCTCCATTGTTCCGGAGAACGGAGTTTTAGTCATCTTGCCCACGAGGCATGGTTCGGAAGCACCAAGTGATTCATAATCAAGTGATTCCAAAAGCCCATCAACATGGAGTTTCTTCATGCGCTCTACACCAATATGACCTAAACGGCAGTGCCACAAATAAGTTGCACTATCATTATCAACTTTGCATCTTTTGGCTTCAATATTATGAATATGTGTATTACTATGATCGGGATCCAACAAACTATTTTCATTGGGTGTATGACCATCGAAGGTTTTATTCATGTAAACAGAATAACAATTATTCTATGACTTTAAATGAATAACCGTATTGCAACGAACATGATCAAATCATATTCATGCTCAACGCAAATGCCAAATAACATTTACTTAGGTTCTACACTAATCCCGAAAGTATAGGGAGTGTGCGATGATGATCATATCAATCTTGGAACCACTTCCAACACACATCATCACTTCACCTTGAACTAGTCTCTGTTCATTATGCAAATCTAGTTTCGAGTTACAAATTTTAGCAACTGAACCAGTATCAAATACCCAGGGGTTGCTATGAACACTAGCAAAGTACACATCAATAATCTGTACATCAAATATACCTTTGTTAACTTTTCCATCCTTCTTATCCGCCAAGTATCTAGGGCAGTTCCACTTCCAGTGACCATTTCCTTTGCAGTAGAAGCACTTAGTTTCTGGCTTGAGTTTAGCTTTGGGTTTCTTCACGGGAGTTACAACTTGCGTGTCATTCTTCTTGAAGTTCCCCTTCTATCCCTTTGGCCTTTACTTGAAACAAGTGGTCTTGTTAATCATCAACACTTGATGCTCTTTCTAGATTTCTACCTTCGCCGATTTCAGCATCGCGAAGAGCTCGGGAATTACTTTCGTCATCCCTTGTATATTATAGTTCATCACGAAGTTCTACTAACTTGGTGATAGTGACTAGAGAACTTTGCCAATTACTATCTTATCTGGAAGATTAACTCTCCCTTTATTCAAGCAATTGTAGTACCCAGACAATTTGAGCACATGCTCACTGGTTGAGCTATTCTCCTCTATCTTGTAGGCAAAGTACTGTCAGAGGTCTCATACCTCTCGACACGGACATGAGTATGAAATACTAATTTCAACTCTTGGAACATCTTATATGCTCTGTGGCGTTCAAAATGTTTTTGAAGTCCCGGTTCTAAGCCGTAAAGCATGGTGCACTAAACTATTAAGTAGACATCATATTGAGCTTTGCCAAACGTTCATACCATTTGTATATGCTCCTGCAATAGATCTGTCACCTAGCGGTGCATCAAGGACATAATACTTCTGTGCAGCAATGAGGATTATCCTCAGATCACGAACCTAGTCCGCGTCATTACTACTAACATCTTTCAACTTATATTTCTCTAGGAACATATAAAAATAAAAGGGGAGCTACATCGCAAGCTATTGATCTACAACATAGGTATGCTAATACGACCATGACTAAGTTCATGATAAATTAAATTTCAATTAATCATATTACTAAAGAACTCCCACTTAGATACACATCCCTCTAGTCATCTAAATGATCACATGATCCAAATCAACTAGACCATGTCCGATCATCACATGAGATGGAGTAGTTTTCAATGGTGAACATCTTATGTTGATCATATCTACTATATGATTCATGCTCGACCTTTCGGTCTCCAGTGTTCCGAGGCCATGTCTGTACATGCTAGGCTCGTCAAGTTTAACCCAAGTATTCCGCTTGTGCAAGCTGGCTTGCACCTGTTGTATGTGAACGTAGAACCTATCACACCCGATCATCACATGGTGTCTCAGCACGAAGAACTTTTGCAATGGTGCATACTCAGGGAGAACACTTGTACCTTACAATTTTATAAGCGATCATCTTATAATGCTACCGCCGTACTAAGCAAAATAAGAAGCATAATAAGATAAACATCACATGCAATCAAAATATGTGACATGATATGGCCATCATCATCTTGAAATTTTGATCTCCATCTCCAAAGCAACGTCATGATCTCCATCGTCACCAGCTGGACACCATGATCTTCATCGTTGCGTCGTGGTCGTCTCGCCAACTATTTCTACTACTACTGTCGCTAACTCATAGTGATAGTGCGAAGCAATTACATGGCCTTCACAATTCATACAACAAAGAGACAACCATAAGGCTCCTGCCGGTTGCTGATAATTTACAAAACATGATCATCTCTACAATAACGTATAACTCATCACGTCTTGACCATATCACATCACAACATGCCCTGCAAAGATAAGTTAGACGTCCTCTACTTTGTTGTTGCAAGTTTTACGTGGCTGCTACGGGCTTAGCAAGAACCGTTCTTACCTACACATACAAAAAACACAGCGATTTTTCGTCAAGTATGTGCTGTTTTAACCTTCACAAGGACCGGGCATAGCCACACTCGATACAACTAAAGTTGGACAAACTGACACCCGCCAGCCACCTGCGTGCGAAGCACGTCGGTAGAACTAGTCTCGCATAAGAGTACGCGTAATGTAGGTCCAGACCGCTTCATCCAACAATACCGCCAAATCAAAGTATGACATCCTGGTAAGCAGTATGACTAGTATCGTGCACAACTCAATTGTGTTCTACTCGTGCATATCGTCTACGCATAGACCTGGCTCATGATGCCACTGTTGGGGAACGTAGTAATTTCAAAAAAAAATCCTACGCACACGCAAGATCATGGTGATGCATAGCAACGAGAGGGGAGAGTTTGTCTACGTACTCTCGTAGACCGAAAGAGGAAGCGTCTAGTGACGCGTTTGATGTAGTCGAACATCTTTGCGATCCAACCGATCAAAGCACCGAACGTACGACACCTTCGCATTCAGCACACGTTTAGCTCGATGATGTCCCACGAGCTCTTGATCCAGTTGAGCATCACGGGGGAGTTTCGTCAGCACGACGGCGTGGTGACAGTGATGATGAAGTTACCGACGCAGGGCTTCGCCTAAGCACTGCAACGATATGACCGAGGTGTGTTTCTGTGGAGGGGGGCACCGCACACGGCTAAAACAATGTTGTTTGTATGTTCTAGGGTGCCCCCTACCCCTGTATAAAGGAGTAAGGGGGAGGGCCGGCCTGCCCTAGTGGCGCGCCAAGGAGGAAGCTTTCCTACTCCTAGTAGGAGTAGGAATCCCCTTTCCTATTGCTACTAGGAGTAGGAAACAAAGAAGAAGGGGAGAAGGAAGGAGAGGGGCGCCTACCCCCACTCCTAGTCCAACTAGGATTCCCTTGGGGGGAGGGGTGCGGCCAACCCTAGTGGGCTGCCTCTCTCTTTCCCTCATGGCCCACTATGGCCCAATACTCCCCCGGGGGGTTCCGGTAACCCCTCCAGCACTTCGGTTTTCTCCGAAACCAGCCAAAACACTTCTGGTGTCTGAATATAGCCGTCCAATATATCAATCTTTATGTCTTGACCATTTCGAGACTCCTCGTCATGTCCGTGATCACATCCGGGACTCCGAACTATCTTCGGTAGATCAAAACACATAAACTCATAATACCGAGCGTCACTAAACGTTAAGCGTGCGGACCCTACGGGTTCGAGAACTCTGTAGACATGACCGAGACTCATCTCCGGTCAATAACCAATAGCGGAACCTGGATGCTCATATTGGTTCCTACATATTCTACGAAGATCTTTATCGGTCAAACCGCATAACAACATACGTTGTTCCCTTTGTCATGGGTATGTTACTTGCCTGATATTTAATCGTCGGTATCTTAATACCTAGTTCAATCTCGTTACCGGCAAGTTTCTTTACTCATTTCGTAATGCACTATCCCGTAACTAACTCATTAGTTACATTGCTTGCAAGGCTTATAGTGATGTGCATTACCGAGAGGGCCTAGAGATTCCTCTCCGACAATCGGAGTGACAAATTATAATCTCGATCTATGCCATCTCAAAAAGTACCATTGGAGACACCTGTAGAGCACCTTTATGATCACCCAGTTACGTTGTGACGTTTGGTAGCATACAAAGTGATCCTCCCGGTATTCAGGGGTTCCATAATCTCATAGTCATACGAACATGTGTAAGTCATGAAGAGAGCAATAGCAATATACTAAACGATCAAATGCTAAGCTAACAAAATGGGTCAACTCAATCACATCATTCAGTAATGTTGTGATCCCGTTAATCAAATGACAACTCATGTCCATGGCTAGGAAACTTAACCATCTTTGATCCAACAAGCTAGTCAAGTAGAGGCATACTAGTGACACTTTGTTTGTCTATGTATTCACACATGTACTAAGTTTCCGGTTAATACAATTCTAGCATGAATAATAAACATTTATCATGATATAAGGAAATATGAATAACAACTTTATTATTGCCTCTAGGGCATATTTCCTTCAAATTCTGTGCCAAGCATGGTCGTCAGTTCATGAATGGATGGGGCGCCAACCTGGGGCGTGACCTTCGCGAGCACAAGAAGGCCATGTTGTCCGCCATCCAGGCCGTGGACCTGCGCGCCGACGCTGCTGGCCTCTCTCCTGAGGAGTGGCTTTCCTGATACGAGTTGTAAGACCAGCTCTCTGTCATCTATACCGACGAGGAGGCTTATTGGCGCTTGCGTATTGCCCAGAAATGGGTGTTGAAGGGCGATGCGAACACGGCCTACTTCCAGGCCATAGCGAATTGTCGCCCCAGACGCAACACCACCCCCCTCCTTTGGGATG